>CM026554.1:23566788-24766788 GCA_015143295.1 Tetracentron sinense
ATCTCTACTTGTGTTCCCACGTGCTGATTTTGTGCTTACCCTACCTCTCTTCCACCATTAAAGTGCAATGCTCTTCAACTTAAGCTCTACAAACAGCACCTTTCTCTCTTCAGCCATGAGGTTCCACTCAAAATAGTTCTCCAAACTCGCTTCCCAATCCAACTAATCTTCGGCATCCATCTTCCCAAAGAAATCAGCAACTTTAATTTTAATTCCTCCGTTGTTCAAGTCTAGTGCATGCACCAGCCTCTCTTCCAGTCCACTTTGGTCCACAATATCTCTATGTCCAGGATCATGAAAGGGATTTTCCTCCTCTCCTTCAAAATCCTCTTCCTCTAGACTACCTTCCGGTGTGTCTAAGGTTCACGGTTGCTTTCCAGAGTCTCCATGCGGGTTTCCGCATGTTTTCGTCATTGAGGAACTTGCATAGCTGGTGACAAATCTTCAATCATGCTCTACATCTCAGTCATCTATATTGATTAGGGCCTGGATGTGATTTCCTCTTCCACCACGACCTCGTCCCCATTCAATCATGGTTTAGATCTAGGGTTTAGGCTCTTATACCAATTTGATGCAGCCAATGGGTGAGGAGTAGATTAGTTGATTTGCTACTTAGGTTTAGAGATGAGAAAAGAAGAAGATAAAATGGAAAAGAGAGAGTGAATTATTTAGGGATTCCTCCTCTCTATGATATTTCTATCACTTAGGAAACATAATAAAAGATGGGCCCAAGGCCCCTACAAGAGAAGACATAAAATACTAGGAGGGCTAAAAAGTCCATTACAATATACAACACTCCCCCTCAAGCTGATGCGTATATGTCATACACTGCCCATTCTTACTAAGAATATCAAGTAAGCAATAATTAGGAACCCCTTTGGTGAGGGACATCTGCAAGATGGTCCACCGGTCTTCACATAAGAATGTAGATTTCTCCTGAGCTGAGTTTTCTTTGATGAAGTGTCGATCAACCTCAATATGTTTGGTCTTGTCATACTGGACAGGATTGTGGGCAATGCTAATCGGAGCTCTGTTATCACAGTAGAGACTCAAACTTTTTCACTTGACATTCAAGTTCCCTCAATAGAACCCTCACTTAAAGGCTATAGCAATTCACATATCCCATGAGTCATGGCTCCGAACTCAGCCTTTGCACTAGAACTCGCAACTATTGCCTGCTTCTTGCTTCTCCAAGTGACAAGATTTCCCCCAATAATCATGCAATAAGCAGATGTAGATCTACCGGAAATGGATCGTGCCCAATCTGCATCTGTGTATGCTTCTACTCTTTAAGTTCCCGTAAAAAGCAAAGAGAATCCATTACCAGGAGAGGATTTCAAGTGCCTGAGAATCTTGCAAACTGCTTCTTGATAAGAGGTTTTGGAAGCATGCATAAACTAGCTCACCACACTCACTGCATAGGATATATCAGTGCGAGTAAAAGAGAGGTAAATCAGATGACCAACCAACCTCTGATATCTTCCAGCATCATTGAGGTTCTCCACCATCTTCTACTAGCTTGTGATTCTGCTCTATTGGCACATTCGAAGATTTGCATCCCAACATCTTTGTTTCTCTGAGAAGATCTAGGATGTATTTCCTTTATGGGATGAAAATCCCTCGTTTCCTTGATCTGGTAACTTCAAAAAAGTACCTTAATTGCCCCAAGTCCTTTATCTCAAACTTAGTAGCCAATTGAGATTTTAACATTTTCATTTCTTTTTATCAGACCCTATCAATACTATGTCATCCATGTAGACAATAAGGGTGGTTTTTTTTTCTTCAATGTTTGATAAAAAGAGATGGTCAGCTTGGCTTTGAGTGTATCCTTGTTTCTTCATAACTCTATTGAACCTCTCAAACCAGGCACGACGAGACTGCTTTAACCCATAAAAGGCCTTCTTTAGTTTACAAACCTTCCCTTGTACAGTGGGAAAGCTAAACCCAAGAGGGACAACCATGTAAACTTCTTATACTAAGTCTCAATGAAGGAAAGCATTCTTCATATCCAACTTATAAAGGGGCCAATCTTGATTAGAAGCAAGAGAGAGAATCACAAAGATAGGGTTCATTTTTGTCACTAGAGCAAAGGTCTCATGGTAATCAATTCCATGGCTTAGGTGAAACCCTTTGCAACTAGTCTCTTCTTTTACCTTTCCATAGATCCATCAGACTTGTGTTTCACTATGAAAACCTGCTTGCATCCAACTGGCTCATGTACGACGAGAATCATTCCCCAATCCTCTTGTACAACCCCCTCTCTAGGGGAACCGCCCATTCCATTGCCGACATTGATCACGGGTGTGGCAAGTCTACCCACAATAATCACACTTTAACTTGTCTTTGTCATCAGGATAGGTGTCATCAAACTGATTCCCCCGACCTCTAGGATTTCCTCACACCTCTGCCTCCACATTGGAAAGGGATGAAAGAGCAAACCTCTTAAGAGGAGCGGTTACCATGCTAGGTGTCATCACATTTCGCCTATTCGCTTCACTTTGGATGTAGGTATAAACACAATTAAGGGTGCCAGGGGGAGGATCCCGACAAAGGATCTATGATCGAGCATTCTCATACTCCTGGTTCAATCTAGTGAGGAACTCAAAAGTCCGCATCTGTTCAACTCATTTCTTGAAAGACCCAGCATCAACAGTACAACTGGGTTGGAAGTCGAAGTAATGATCAAACTCTTCCCATTTCTCCTTCAACTTGTCATAGTATATGGTTAATGGCATCTCCTCCTAACAAGTTTGGGAGATATTCCATTGGATTTTATAAAGCTGAGCATAGTTGCCTACATTGGAGTAGGTTTGAGATAGAGTATCTCATACATTCTTTGCAATCTTCAAGAACACTAAACCTCATTTGATATGAGGTAATACGGAGCTAGTTAGGCAAAACATCACAATCAAGTTTACTTGAGTTCATTTGGCATGTTTAGGATCCAACTTGGCGGACTCTTCTATCTCTCCAAAGAGATAACTCAACTTGCCCTTAGAACCAACATACATTTTCACATATTTTGCCCAATAAACATAATTCTCAGCATCAAGTTTCTCTGATGTGATTTGTAAGTGAGGGTTGCCATTACTTGACCCCTGATGGTCCACTACAACACACGTAGGTACCACATCTGAGGATTGGGAATCATCTGACATAGTCTTTTTGTCAAATACCCACAAAGCAAACACACAACAATGTAGCCCAAAAAGATGGAATCACACCTCCAATCTCAATGCCTAGTTCCAATAAACAAACTATCCATAGACCTTAGGAACGCCAAATGATGCCATCCAAGTGTCTGTCATAATCAAAACAGCCCACAAAAGCACTACAACAGTAAAAAAGGGTACCAAGGGAAGGAAAAAAAAAAAACTTCACAACTCCTTCAAATTTTAACAGAATGCACCAAAACTTATTTTGAAATGTTCCTAGCAAAAAACCGGTCCAACCATGACCAACAATCAGCACGAAAAACAACCCATTTGGATGAAATCAAATTTAAACCTCCATAGTGTAATTTTTCAGAATTTTTCCGTAATTTGCTTCAAATCATTTTAACTTCTTCAATACTGATCCAAATCATATGGTATTTGAGGGTTCACAAATACCCTCAAATCAAGTTCTCTAAGAAAATACCTTCAAAACACCCCCATGGGCTGCCTGAGCCATATGGCTGACATCAGTCGTACCACGGTGACATCACCTTCTCTCTTTGTCTTCTCCTCTGAGTTTGTTGTTTTAATCAAGCTTCTTATTCCTCTTTGATGCTCTAATACCAGTAGATTAGTAGTTTTGCAAGTTAGGGTTTGAGAGAAGAAAAGAAAAAGTAGAGAAAAATGAGATAAATGGAAAAGAGAGAGAGTTATCTATGAATCCATCATTTCTATGATATTTATATTACTTAGGAAGCATAATAAACGATGGGCCCAAAGCCCATACAAGAGAAGACATAGCATGCTAGGAGAACTAAATAGCCCATTACAAATATACAACAAGAACCTGCTGCCTAATGACTGCGATAGGTGCAAAACTACACTAGAGAGGAACGTCCAACACTAGAATAACTAGAAAATAGCTAAAAATTAAAGTACAATTGAACTCGGAAAATAGGTGAGAATTCTAGGCTTTAGAAGCCTAAGAATTTCTCTTGCATCTGAAATTTTGTCATCATACCAAAAAGAGTGATTACAAAGCCCCAAAAAGAGAATTTATACTAGGGTTACAGCAACCTTAAGATCCTAGCCCTTGAATAACCATATAAACTTTTAATCTCAGCCCTTAAAACAAAGTCACATGCTAGTCACATGACTACTAAAAAAGACTAGGAACATAACAACGGTTTATAAACTATAATAAGAAAACAAAAGAAAGCACTAAAATGAAAATGAAAGTTAGACTCATACTAGCTAACAGCCCAAACTAAATTGATTAGTAGGCCCGCTTGGCCTCAATATGCCTCTTGTATGCTCCTGCATCAGTTCAATTTTAGTCGTCAGATCAAGCAACACCAACAATGCACCATCTTTCAATTTTTTTTAGACGAATCAATTTCTGCAAGCCAAATGAGCAATGAATCATACTTTAAAAGGAATAATAGTATGACTACATCCTTGGCCAAACCTTATAATATTTTTTGCACCCATGCAATTCAATTCACTAGTCAGACTTTTGAGCCTAATAGTCTTTCTTTCAAATCCTACCGATTGGGCATCTCCATGTATCTCAAACCAAGAGCATAGAAGCCAAACCAAAGAAAGGCCCAACAAGATGAAGCCAAAAAATGAAGAAAAATCAGACTGAATTACGTCATGACTTGATCCCAAAATGGGTACGTAGGCAGGCAACCTGAAATAGGTTCGCTCACACCATGCGAACTTCAATGAAGTCAATGAGTTCATCGCTAAAAAGGGGGGAAAAAGGGCCAAAGAAAATATTTAAAAAAATCATTGCAAGTGATGAGATCAAAATAAAGCTAAAGGCAAAGCGGAGAATTCTTTAGTAAAAGTGGAAAGTGATCAAATCAAAGGACAAGTCACATGATTTTAGCCCTGCACATACTAAGCCAAATACAAATATCACAGGGTGCCCGCGGCCCCCACCCCATAGAAATAATGTTTAAGCTTTGTTTATTTCAACCCCATTTACATTTTGTCCTATTATTTAGGCCCTTCTTGATCTTTGAAATGCTTGTGGCATTAACAGTCAGAAGCATTTATCCCCACCATTGATCAAGCAATGACGAGAGAAGACATGACAAGTTATAAAATAAATCATTCGAGGGTTCACTTTTATAAATCCAATCTTAATGAAAACTCGTAAGGGCTCAAGGGCAAAAGAAAGATAAGAAGAGCTTAAATGTCACGAGCATAATAGGGAACCATTGACTTTGCTGGTGCACAACAATCAAGTGAACCCAGTCCTGATGAAAACCTGAAAGGGCCCAAGGGCAAAAAAGGGACAATCTGAATTTCACAGGCCCAAGGGGAATCATTCACCCCATTGGTGCGCAACAATAATAAGACCTAGTTCCAGTGAAAACCTTTCAAGACTATGAGCAAAAGAGGAAAAAAAAATGCAAATATTGAATCAAGCAAGAGGTATTATGACTTATGACAAGTGACATTAGCAAGCAAGCAACAACATGCAAAGTTGTTAAATCGTTATCGAATCGTAAAATCATTTTAAGACCATTTCGATTCAAATCGTAAATCGTTAATCATAAGATTTAATCCGATTTTTAAAAAAATGGCTAAAAAATAAATATATATATTTAATAAATCAAAAAAATGGAATATTCCATTATTCAAAAGATTTCATCTATATCTATTAATAAAATAAAGTAATGAACATTTCATTGCATACACTATACAAAATGCAAATGAACTCCATAAAACAAACATAACCCCCAATATCATCAAATGTAAATCAACAAAAGTAAACCAGTATAATCATGTTGTATGAAATCAAGTATCAAAAGACTTGTATCATTTAAAGACTAATAAAATAAACTATTAAGTTCTGCTAAAGTGTCTCTCTCCAACTAAATCCTTTTTCTTCTTCCTCGTTTCTTCTCTTCTTTTTTTCTCGTTTCACAATAGAGAAAAACTCCAAATAAGGGTTTTGGCATGTCCGTAATAGGAATTTTCCCGTTTCTTCTCTCTTTTTAAAAGACATAATGTACCATTAGAAAATTAAAAGAATAAAAAACATTTAAAAAAATTCTAAGTATCGGCCTGTAACAGGGTTTTGTGCTCAAATCACATGAATTGCCTAAATTGTATAATTTGAAATCTTAAATCGCAAATCGAAGAGAATTTACCTAATTAAGATTTTTCACATATGATTTGAATCGTTTTGCCTGAGATTCGATTCAAATCGGAGGATTTGAATCATAAATCGCAAGGATTTAACAACCATGACAACATGGACAATCATCATGGCTATCAAATCACATGCAATAGAATGAAGAGTCACCGTTCAGACTTCAGAGCGCATGGCAAAAGCGACAAAAGGCACAAGCTTACTAATCTATTTTGATGGGGTCAACCCAGACTTGGTCAAACTCCCTTATAACACAAAGGAATCCTAGCTAGGTTTCCCAACATGGACAATCTTAAATAATTTTCCAAGATGCAAAAAGCTAATGCTAAACTCCACCATGGTCGTTCAGTCAAAGTCATGCCTATCATAGTGCCTGCTCAATTGGCTAATCTTAATAAAGATCACTGGTGGAAATAGTTCAAAAACTTAAACCAGTTCAAGCTCATCATCGATACAAGCAAGGCAAGGGGTCGGCTATGGACAATGGGTCGATTTCAAGCTCAATGCTCCCAACTTCATAAACCACGCTTCCCAAAATCTCAATCATTCTGGTTCTTGATTTATCGTCAAATATTCGAGCAATACTCCATCATCAATTATGTGCCAATCAGTGCTAATCATTCAACTGATCAATCATCATCAAATATCTTGTGTAGCGTCTCTTTGGAGAAGAGCAGAGCGCACCAATACAGGAGCATGCTTTGCAACATGAAGCCAATTCCATCGAGCTTCATCCTAGCACAACAGTATGCCACTCGAACATCATCATGCTTCTCTCACTTTAGGCTATTCAAGACCACCAAACTACAACTTATTTCTTGTCATAGCTTTTAAAAGTCACACAACTACAACTATCTATCTTTGTCCTGTTTAAGTTATTCAAGGCCATCTGAATAAAACTAGTTTTCTTTAGCATACCATACCTATCTCTTGCCACAACTTGTCTTACTTATAATCAACTTATTTCTTGCAAATCCATTCAGTTTTCATCTTTTTTTATTAAATGGTTGTTCAAGGCCATGTGGCTTATGAATGCGTTGTTCAAGGTCATCATACTCAAACCTTATTCCTAGATTATTATCATACCGTGTTTGCACCCGTTGAAGCTAGTTGAGCTCCAGAGGCCACTAGTGAGTACCGCTACACACATCAATCATTGTTGAGGCACTCTAGTAAAGAGGCTAAATTCATTCTCTTGGGGGAGATCAAAGCCTGTTACTATCCTCGTGGGGAGCTATCCTACAACTTTAATCAATCATTGCTGAGACTCTCTTGTGAAGAAGCTAAATTCACCCTCTTAGAAAGGGCTAAAATCCAACCATCCTTGTAGGGGGGCAATCCTACGAGCTTATCAAATATTGTTAAGGCTCTCTTGTGAACAACCTAAATTCACTCTCTTAGGGAGAAGTAGAAACCCACTGACCATCGTAGGGGGGGCAATCATACAATCTTATCAAATGTTGTTGAGGATCTCTTGTGAAGAAAAACAAATTCAACATCTTAAGGGAAGGTAAAACCCCGCTAATTTCACACTGCACACAATGGCAAGTTCAGTCAAAATCTTGAAATTTTAAACTAGTTACTTCTCATCCACTTCATGATTTTTACAAGTTTTAACAAGTTTTTGCGTGCAAAAATTAGGCTTTCAATCTTTGTTGTTCACTTGCCCGCACCTACTGACAAAGAGAGGCAACTATAAGTACCCCATATTTGCGCACCCATATAGAACCCCCAGGACCTCTTGCAACCTACGAAAAAGTTTCCCAAAAATGCCCTTGAACTTTTTAAAAATAAAATAGTCATATTGGTAATTACCAAAATACAGGAAAATAATAGACTCTACCTTATCTTTATCTAAAATAATTAATTTAATAGAAATATATACATTTTCCATCTCTAAGCACTCTTAAATAAGGCTAATTGGTAATAAGCCAATTGGGAGATGACATGTGTCCCCTAGAAAATTTTTAAATAAACTTTAAAATCTTAAAAATGGGGAAGTTTAATCTCTAAAGTAATTAAATACCCTAAAGTCAAGAGTGGACCTACACAAAAGATAAGGACACATTTAATTCTTTAAATTTGAAATTAATTATGGGTCCTTCAAGGTGGGACGCTGTTGGAAACGTGCCCCCTGGGGAAGTCGATAATTTTAAAAATCCTTCTTTTTAAATTGAAACTCCTCTATGACCAACTACCTCCTCTATAAAAGGACCCCCTAAGGTCCGGATTAAGGATCCAACAATTTGACAGGAAAAGGGTAATTAGAAGAAGAATCAAGAAAATCTTTTTGGGAGATTATACACTATCTCTCTCTTCTACAAGCTTGTGCAAAGGAGCTTTTTTTAGCGTCTGGATAATTTCTTTTTGCCTCTAGTGGCCCTAGGATCATAAAAGCGATCACATTTAACTGACAACTTTTTTTTTTTTTTTTACATGTTTTCTCTCTAATTTCCCTCTCTATAAATTTTAGGTTTTTTTTTCGTTTTATAATTTAAAATTCATTTGGGTAGCTAACCAGAAATGATCAGCCCCCAAAAATTGGCCTCAATACCTGATTTGGATCAAAAATCAATGCTGGTCAGGCTGATTTCCCATTTAGACCCCATCCACCATTGATCCACCTCAATAATTGTACTCATCTTTGAAGAATCAATTCTACGTAATCAATTCTGGCCGGAGCCTCAGGACCTGATAATTAAAATAATAATGGCAATGGTCTAATAATGATTTGATTAGGCTAACAAACTGGAAGATTGTTGCATTTCCCTATTTATTCTCTATCAGTCATGAAATAACAGCATACCTGCTCAATGGCGGCTACTACATCTGCAACAAATCCTCCAAAAATCCTATAGAGTGCCTTGTACACAGCAATCCTGAACATGGACAAACAGGATAATTTTTTGTAGACATAAATAACATGGAGGAAAGGAAATCCAAACCGGATCTTTCATCTTCATCAGAGTTGGTTCTAATTCTCACCTGGCACGGGGTGCCATCCCACTTGCTTTCCCAAACTCATATCCATGCATTCGCACAGGAATTCCATTATTTCCAGCTGCAATTGCTGCTGTGTGACTGTTTTCCAATTTCGGAGGAAAAGAATCAAAATGAATGGAAAATAAAATGTAGGAGACAACAAAACAAAATGAAAACCGAATTATCACAAAACTGACAAAAGAAAACAAGTCCCAAAGTTTCCATGCCCTAAATCATTTATTAGGAAAAATGGAGAAGCTTAACATGAGGGTAAAAAGAAATAATAGTAACTTGGTGCCGGGCATCTACCATTATACCCACAATGATCGGCCACACAATTGCTATTCCTAATGGAAAAGGAGCATTTGCTTATTTATATAACAGATCGTATGTAGGTCACAAATTGAGAGACTTTGCACCTACTCTTAATTTCCGGGGATAAAGAAATGATTGGGAAACCCTTGTCTTTTATCACATTAGAAAAATAAATAGGAACCCACATTATACAGAAGCAGAATAGTGTCGCGGATACTGTTTTCTGCACATTTATAATGACCCACCCAGTTTTCATGTCTTTTATTGCAAGTCATTTGGTAATCGACATCGATTGGCATTGACCAGGATTTGGATGAGCTAGCATTAAAACAAAAAAAAAATTCTGCTCCAACAGAAAACATTCTATGTTTTGCCAGAAGATCAGTAATAGCATCAAGTTATAGGAACTTCAAGGGGTAACAATGATATCCAATCTAAGGCTTACCAATTGTTACACTAAAAGATAAGCTTTTGTAGGATAGGAGGATGGGAGATGTGATGACGCTTTCCTCTCTGCCTCTGCCTTACACATAAAAAACATTCAAGGAGGTTGGGGCTCACTAGCCAGCGGGTGGCACTGGCACCAAGGAGATAAACTAGGTTGAAAACTCACCTGATCAGATAAACTTAAACCACGAAATCTAGACTTGTAACTGGACCATTTGTCATATCTTCCACTATAGGCTGGATAGTTAAGATGATCCAATTGGGACAACTTCTCGATCAGGAGATCACCCTGACCCAAGTGGGAACTGTAGACCCGGGATTTTAACCCCACTCCCAATCAGGATTGAACCCGATGAGAAATAACGCTAAAATTACATAAAAGAGAGAGTCGCCACCTATTTAGATTGTGAGAGAAAATAGGGTCCCTGAAAAGGTTGGATAAGGCTTTGGTCTAGAAATAGAGTTTCAAGGTAAGAATTCACTTGAGTTAGGGGAAGGTGTTAGGCACCCCTAAACTCCCATCCGGAGATGGTTACCTACTCCCTAAGTCTGAATTAAAGTGGTGAAAACCATAAGAGAAGCTTGCATTTCATCTATATGTTTAATAGATATTATACGAACAATAATGTACATGTTGAAATAAGCAGGGACAAGATAGGAGCTCTATCCTAGGTGAGCTGAACCCGATCAGGGTTGCCTACGTATCCACTGTTAGTGGAATCAAGTCACACGTAGTTCCAGAGGATAGTTGATGGTTTGATTTGATTTGTTTGGATTGTGGGTGTTTGATAGGTTGAGGTTTGTCTTTAGATGTTAGGGTGTTTTTAAATGGTTTAAGCTCATATTCAGGATCGTTTGGTCCTTTTAAGCTCTTGCCGAGGAGCACATGGGGTGTGACTAGGGATTTGATAGGGTTTGAACCGAGATTCAGACAGAGGTTCAGCTAGGTTGGTAGGGTTTGAACCGAAGTTCGGACAGAGGTTCGGCTAGGTTGGGCTAAGTTTGAACATAGATTTGGGCAGAGGTTTGGCTAGATTGGGCTAAGTTTGAACCGAGATTTGGGCAAAGGTTCGACTAGGCAAGGCTAGTTTTGAAACGAGATTTAGGCAGAGGTTCGACTAGGCAAGGCTAGTTTGAACCAAGATTTGGGGAAAGGTTCAACTAGGAAAGGCTAGTTTTGAACCAGGATTTGAGCAAAGGTTCGACTAGCAGTCTAAGCAATTTAAAAAGTAATTAAAAAGCTAATTAAACTATTAAAAGACAAAGCAAGACAGAGTTTGGAGAAAAGTTACCTTCCGGGAAATCTGAAAAGATTTCTAAAAAGGGGTCCCAAGAATCGACCCTTCGTAATGGACTTTCTCGGGAATCGAGGCGCTAAGAGAAGTTTTGAAATCGGAAAGGGAGAGAGAGAAGTAAATTAGTGATAAATAAAGGAAGAGATGGGGGTATTTATAGTGTTTCGGAATAGTGTTTGCGCCGTTTTAAATGGCGAAATGAATATTAAAATAATGAATAGTAAAGCGGTGTGAATAGTAGGAAGGCAACGTGGATAAAATTGAAATCGCGCCATTTCAAACGACGAATTTACTAATATTTTGTTTAAAAAAATTTTTTAAAAATGAAGTGTGCACTGACGGTGGGACCCACATGAGCTCGCGCCTTTTAAAATGGCGAAATTGCACTAGGGCCCTGTTTGGCCCCTCAAAAAACTAGTTTTTTGGGTTTTTCTGGTTTACTTGTCACGCTCCGATTTGCCGAAAATTAACTTTTTGCATTTTACGCCCATTTTGACTCCGAAAATAGCCAAGATTGAATCAAAAAAATTGTAAAATTATTTTGGACAAAATGACAACTTTTGAGCACTTTTTCAAGGGTATTTTGGTCAATTTGCACTAGAGGGTTATTTTTGCTCATTTTATCGCTTTAGGCCCGATTTGATCCAAAAAGCAACCGAAAATGAATTGATAAAATCCAAAAAATATTTTAGATAAAATGTGAGATTTTCAGAACTTTTCATGGATATTTTGGTCATTTTGCACTCCAAGGGCATTTTGGTCATTTTTTACCTCAGCAGCGTTTCTGAAAATCGAAACACGGGGAAAGAGGGTTTTTAAAGAGGGTTTTTAAAGGGGTTGAAAGGGAAAAGAGGAGTGCAAAATTGATGTGTTTACAGGAACCATAAAATGGTGGGTTCCCTAACAAACCCAGAGACTGGAGTTGCACGTTTACATAAGAGGAGAGGAAGATGGTTTCTTCGCAACCTCACATTTTGACTGGAGTAGACGTCAAAGATTAAAAAGTCAACTTTTGTGAAATGAGCCACAAGATTAAATATATTTCTACTTCCAGAAAATACTGTTTTAGCATTCCCTTCTTACGTCATGAAGTACACATGTAAATAATACTTTTCTAAAAAGAAACGGCATCACTCAATTCCCATTGGAATTGATATCATAGAAGTATAAGGAATCTAACCTTCCGTGTCCATCACCATCCAAAGGAGATGCAAAATTAATTGCTGGGTTAAATGCCCCAGCTGCTATTGCAGCTGCTGCAAAATGCTGCGCTCCAACAATCTTCCCATTACAGAAGCTCCTCTTAGTGTCTGGATCAACTTCACATTTTCCTCTGTAAGCAGGAAAAGGCCCATACGGTGCAGTATTGAAAGATGCAAAGCTCGGATGCTGTGGATATATCCCTGAGTCCACAAAGCCTATCACAATGTCCTCTCCTGCCCTGCCAGAGCCACCTCCCATCGGCCATACTCCTGTTGGAAGCCCTAAAAATTGTGGGGTATGTGTTGTAAGTCTCTTCACTTTCCAATCTCTCTCCACAGATTTCACACCAGGGGCTCGTCTAAGAGTTTCGGCCTGCCAAACAAATTGAAATTGCATAACTAGGCAGGGATGCAAACTGAGGATAGAAAATCCAGTGAAAGTATAAAAAACGTAGCAAGAAACTAATAAAAACAGTCCAGGTGTAAAGTTTACCTGTTGAGGGGAAATGTGAATAGCAAAACCATTAATAAGATGCCGGTAGCTGTAGAGCTTCTTGTAGGTCCCACGTTCAAACAGCATTCCAAGAAGCATATCATGTTTCTTTTCAAGGTGATGGGAATAGGATTTAACTAATTCACTGCAAGAGATACGGGAGTACATAAAAAAGAGTGAACAGACATAGTCCTAGACATTAGAACTGATTTCATGATCTAAGGAGAGAGAGAGAGAGAGAATTATGCATTCATAATGGACTCTATTGGTCGCTATGGTTTTGTCGCATTTTGTCGCTATGGACTCTATTGGTCGCAGATATGTACAAATGTAATTGTTCTTTTTGGCATTATTTATAAATTCTTCTCTGATAGGGGTCCGCCTAACCCCAGCTTTTCCTACTCCAAAAGAGAGAGAGAGAGAGAGAGAGAGAGAGAGACAATTATGCATCCACAGTCAGTATTTTAAACTGCAATGAAGTATCAAATAATGTTAGAGGCTTAGAACCCACAACTTGCGCTGGACCATAGAATGAAAGTGGTGGTGTACCACCCTTTTTTCCCAAAAGGTTACCGGTTGTTATTCAGTGGCATGCCAAACAAGAAATACATATATACAGGTATGATTACACGCATATGCATTCATACATGCATACATATGTATGTATCACATACATACGCATGTGATTATTCAGGGAGAGAGTAACAAAATCATTTCCAATGTCATCGGAGGAACAGGAGAAAAAGAAAAGAACAAAAAGTGACGCATGAATTAGGGGTTATATATATTTTTGAATAGGAACTTGAATTAATTTCCATTATCTCCAACAGAAAAACGTTTGCAAATAAGACATCTGAAGAATTAGTTCTGCAAATAGACGATGATTCAGGCATCCAAATATTTTGTCAAACTAGAAGAGAAATGGTGATGAGCTGGGGATGCTATATATATATATATATACCCAAAAAATTATATGATGAAAAAACCAATATCTATTAGATAGGTTCATTTTGAGAACTCTCATAAACCAACTAAGACAGAGGCAAGACATGGATGAAATAGCAGTCACTGCAAAGCTTATATGTATGCTAACCAAGGGGCCCTACTCTTGCCGAGAGTGAGACGGAAACAATTTGGCCAAGAAATCCCAGTCTTGGCCAAGATTTGGAACCCTAGATATTTTTCAGAAAGGAAGATTCATGGAACAGTTGCATATACCTGGTGACATCAATCTTTTCATCAGAATCAGCAGCAGTGGCTTCAAAACCTTCAACACCACCTCTATAGCTCACCACAGGCTCTCCTTCAACTGTCACAATGTAAACCTCTGCCTTTCCAAAAACCAAAAGGCCAAAAAATACTAGAAGTGCACACACAAATTCCATCATCCACATTTTCGATCCAATGCCAAATACAGGAGTTCCCAAGATCAGTTTCTTTGGAGTCCCTAACTGTAAATATATAAAATTAAAAAGAACTAGAGTTTAGATAGGAGAGTCAGGAGGAAGGAGAATACTATCATAGGTAATTTTCCACCATTAGAATGGAAGGAAACAAAAAAACAGCATAAGCTGCAAAAAAGTCAATGAAATAAGGCAACAAATCGGGAAGTTTAAGAGGGTAAAAGAGGTATGAACGAAAAACGTTCTGCCCCTACAGAAACTGAAATTGCAGAAAGAAGAGAACCAGAAAGAATATGATATTAATATGACTTCGGATCACCTTAGCTTAAGAACCGGTTATAACCAGAGGGTAACACCTGTCCAAATATTGGTGCCAACTCAATACTAACGCTGAGAATATTTCAAAGTTAGCGGATGTTCTCTAAGAGATTTAGGTGACTTGAGTGGGATCAAAACTAGAAGAAACATCTTTCTTCTGAGAGCAAAGAGTTTAGTATAGTTTAGAAGAAAAGACTCAAAGAGAAAAATCAGAAATAAACTCAGAGCTTCTGCGATTTTCATTTTCACTGAAACTATCATGAACGGCAACAGAGGAGAAGATGAACCTGTGAAAATGGAGGAAGCAAAATAAGCTTTGGTGTATATGTGGGGAATACCTTCCAGGAGCCTCAACGCAACAGTCACCCCAACTATCGCCAGAAGTTATTCGACTTCCGGCATCATTCGCCATTGGAGATTTGTGGAAGGATGTTTGTGGTCATGGATGTCGATTTGCTATGGCAATTTCTAGTGATTTATTCAATCTTCGATCCTCGATTTGCCTCTGTATCGTTATTTTGTTTTTAATAGTTTAGTGGATTGAAATTAAAAATGCTGTTGACAGGTTGAAATGGCCGAAGCTATCTACCGTTTCGGTTTTAACAGAGGATATCTGCTAAAATATTATCGCCGTTAAAAGTATTGAGTTGGCCCCATTAATTGAACAAATGCCTTCCACTGGTTATAACATGAGATTGTCCGAAGTTTATTAATATGAACAGATATATATATATATATAAGAGGAAAAAATAGCAAGATATGAATCTCATTTCCCACCGCTAAAAAAGATCAGGTGGCTGGAGAAAAATAAATTTGCAATATCTCAAACTCTTTAATTTTAATTTTTTTTAAAAAAATTACTTTAAAGGTTTTAACAAGGAATTTGAGTACGAGAGAGAGGAAAGAAAAAAAAAACAGAGCACATCCCCAAAATTAGAAGAAATGGACTTGGTAAACTGTAGAGAACTTGAATTCCTACGCAAGAAATTATAGTTGAAGGAATCACCAGAGCCAAATGTATTGTTCTTCCATTAAAACAGCTCGTATAAAAGAAAACAAGCTTAACTGCTAAACAAAAAAAAAAAAAAAACAGTTAAGCTCCAGCCATCAAAGCAGCTTGAATCAAAGAGAAGGATTAGAAAATTATGGCTTTCTACATTTGCAAGCTTTTATTCAAAAAAAAAACTACCGTTAAAAATTGCATTTACAAGAAGGCGAGAATGCTAGAGTTTTTACCAGGGAGATCGAGCGATTCAATCTCCAAATCCGCTGTTAACATTCCATCCCATTAAAGCGTTTAAAACTGCATAGAATCAGAACAAAGCCACGATTTTTACCAACGATCCAAGAAAGGAATCCAAATCTTCTCTATTCACTTTTACGGCCATTAAAGAAGCTCAAATCGTAGTAAAATAAGAAAAGTTATGAGTTTTACCACAGCTGATCCACGAAAGGAATCAAGCTGCGACATTCACATTCACGACATCATATAAACTGAAAATCCCACGAAAGCAGAAGAAATCTAGGGTTAAACCAAAGCAACACGCTTACTCTATCGGAAAAAAAGGCCAAAAAACGCAGAAAAGCAGAAGCAAACAAGTATATATACCAGTAAAATCGAAAGAATGAAACACCGAATCCACTACATTACACTTCTTCCGCCATTAACGAAGCATAAATCGCAGAAAAACAAAATAAAACTAGGGTTTTCAGTGGAGAGTTCAAAGGATGGAATAGTCGTAGCTGGAGATCGAATACCATTAATGAGAACCGAATTTGGAGAATCACAAAAGCGAGCTAGTGTCTTAACAGAAGAAAGCGAGCTTCGAAGGGTGGTAATTACGATTCCGCCATGAAAGAAGCTTTTAGTTGCAGTTAGAGTGAGAGAGTGCTTATTGGGTCTTTCAGACGAGACGGTCAGGACAAGCGGGCCGAAGATGGAGGCGATATAAAACAATATTAAAAATTTATAGGTTTTTTTTTTTTTTTTTGGGCTCCGGAAAATAATTTATATAGTAAACAAAATTTAAATGTGTGTGAAATTAATATTTTTTGTCGATTGAGGTAAACTCAACTGAACATTCCAGATCGCTGTCGGCATGTGTTTAATTTTATAATTATTTTTTAATCGGACGGTGTGATTATGTCACACGTGAGTAACCTAGCAACCAGGGCTCTGACAAGTGACCACAGAACTGAGATGGGATCACAGTCAATTGCGATTGCACTTGTGGAGAATTCGATCCAACCACTGGGCAACTAGTGTCCCTTTTAACCTCTATTTTATTAAACTGTCTAATTTTTAGGGTTTCAAAACATAATAGTTTTTAAGAAAATATTAACCATCAAGGTTACAAATTCTTAATTAGTAAATTTAATTATAATAATTAATCAAAGTTAAAAGAGAAACATGTTAACCTCAACCTTTGCGTTTCGCTCACTCTCACAATGCAGTCCTGAAAGTTTTGATTCTCTCCCTCGTAGAATTTTTTCCAAAGACCCGGTGTCTTTGCCCCACCTCATTACCATCCTTCTCTTCCCTGTACTCTCTATTCTTCGCTTATCCTTTCCTGTCTCCTCTACCCTTTCCTACCGTTTCTCCCATCTCACTCCGGCATGCATGCACCAACGTCAACAAGCGAGCCTCGCGATGTGGCTGTAAACCAACTCACATCAGATCTCCGAACTCATATCAAACATCCATCTTCACAACACATTAGGGTTGAGGATGACTGGCTAGTTGATAGCACAAAAGAGTGTGAGCTAGTCTCATAGGAAAGATAAACAGAGACCGTCCTTTCAATCGACCCACGCCGAAATCCACCCTAATCAAAACTTGGAACACCCAATATCCGGTCAAGATTCTTGATCTAGCTGAAAACCTTTTCCTTTTCAAGTTCGAGCAAGAACTTGATATTTGTCGAATTCTAATGAACCAATCATGAGCTTTCAATGGTCACGCTTTACTTCTACAACGTTGGCGCCCAGAATATAACGACCCCAAAACCTCACCTTGGTCATAATGGGACTTTGGGTCCATCACATTACTTATCTCTGCTTGACTTCCATGGCAATAAGGCATAACTAAAAGTTAATTCTCCCAAACTAGCAACAATAAAATTCTTTTCATAAAAACCTCTCATCCGATATATGATAAATCGATAGTAATCCAAATCCACAAACATAAACTGAAATGAGCCCTACATAATCTACTATGATCGGGTAGAGTAAAGTCATCAAATAACAGTGAACAGTCTAAACAACATCCTGAAATAACATAAATGTAAAACAAAACAACTCAGAAAGTAAACTACAATCTACTAGTAGAGACAACTATCAAAATCTCTGGCTCCCTCCTCTGGAAGCTCACCTACTTCTCATTCTTCAAAGTATTCCTCTTTCTATATAACCCCAAATCCGTGGATGAGGGTTTCATAAACCCTCAAGGCTTTATATTGGGAGATTTAGAGAGAGGAGAGAAAGGAAGAGCTAGGGTTTTGCTCAAAACTCATCTCAAGCAAGGATTTTCTACTTAAAGGATTTAATCTCATCTTCCCTCAAGTTCTCCTCCAAGTTTAAAGGTTAGTACACCCTACTAACTCCCTTAGCAATAACCTAGGTTTTCCCATTTTTGTTGATGATTCTTGATTCCATGTTTTCCCTCCCTTTTGAAATGGCTATTTCTTTAAAATGTAAACAAGATAATAAGGAATGTGGTGATGTGTGGATGGATGAGGGGTTGAGGCGATTGGATGCCGTATGGATGTTGTGTGATGAATGAAGTGGAAAAATAGTGGAAGGACACTCTACAAATAAGAAACTTACCTTGATGATTTGATAGAAAATATGCACTAAAAAGAGTAAGATGAACTACTAAGGAAATGTTGCATGCTATGTGTTCGACAAAATACCTAAACTAGGAGTAAAGGAATTAAATGAAGAAAATAGAAATAGGAATTGTGTAAATCTTTTTATGAATGATCAATTGCTCAAATGCGCTAGATGTTACCTACTTTGTCATACGATTATGTTAGAAATCAAAATGCTATATTCATGTGATCCTCTCATTCAAACATGCCATCATGGTTGCCACTATTGACAAGTACACAAGCACGCATGCATGCATGAACTGGGTTTTCCACGAGTAGCTTTATATGATAAATCAAACAAGAAACAAGCATATGTCAAGGAGGTTGGTAGCCCAAGTGAAGGGTACTAGCCTCTGGCTCACAAGAAAATGAAATAATGATATGTCAAGGAGGTTGGTAGCCCAAGTGAAGGGTGTTAGCTTCTGGCTCACAAGAAAATGAAACAAGTACATGTCAAGGTGGTTGGTAGCCCAAGTGAAGGGTGCTAGCCTCTGGCTCACAAGTGAAGAAAATATCAAGAAGATTGGTAGCCCAGGGATGTGCAGGTGCTAGCCTTTGGCTCACAAGTATACAACTCAAGAATAAGCCAAGACATGAAATACAAGACAAGACAGACACGCATGCATGATTTTCACAAGCAAGACCGAGATAGAAAAGGATTTCCCAGCATAAGTTTTTCCGATGTTTTCGTATTCATGCACGCATGTCAAGATATTGATATTGCTTCATATTCAATACTATTTATCTTATGCTGCTAGTATTGCTTTAATTGATATTTCGTATCGTGTGCACTGTTGTTATGCTTTTGTTATTGCTATGGTTAGCTAGTAGCTTGTACTCGCTGAATATTCCATGCTCAGCCGTACTTTTATATCGGCAGGTTCCGTGGATGTCCTCGACCCTGAGCCTTAGGTCGAGAAAGAGTACGTAGAGGAGAGGGAGCCACATATCCCATTGCAATCTCAGGAGGATAGGGATTTAGACGTGTGGCCATACCTCGACTACTGTTGAGAGGAGAGTACGAGAGAATTCTTTTTGTATATTTTGATATTTTAATAGGTGGGCATGTCCTCCTCTGACTTGATATGTTTTGTATATGTTAACTTGGAATACTATTTTGGAGTTATACAAGAAAAGAAAAAGTTAGTTCACGCTTCTGCACTCATGATTAGCTTTCACACTCTGATTATTATCGTATTATATCATGTTTAGCCACGTTCATTACAGGATGGTTTGGCAGGTACGTACAGTCACCTCTAAAGTATCACTTAACTCCTATGGGGTATTTTGGGGCGCGACAGAGCATACCTGATTTTTTCCGTTTGGTATTTCGACCATAACTTGTGACTCACTCATCAGATTTTGACGATTTAACTTATGTTGGACTCGTTATTCAAAGGAGAACAATTTTTTCTCCAATAGAAAAATCCTAGTTATGAGTTTTTAATTACCTAAATGGGCTCTAAAGCTGACTGGTCTGGGATGGATTACAGTAGACCAGAATTTCAGCAGACCCGACTTCGGAAATCCAACATTTGACTTAACCTCGACTCAAATTCTGGAAATATGATAAACATGAACATTAAAGAGGATTTCAATATATTTCTAATGGTTCAAGAATCACTTGATTCCGATTAACGCTGAAAAAACTAGAGTTTCCTAAAGCTGAGGGTATGTTAATGCATCCCTCTTTTTACAACTTTGATTATGCCTAGATCACACTACACCATTTAGATATAATTACATATGCATAAACATGATAAAAGGCTAAACTACCCTTATTAAAAAAAAATATTGAAACAAGGAATTTAGATTCGGGTCTCTACACAGAACCTCCCCCCCCCCCCCCCCCCACTTGGAGATGGTTTTGGACGAACTCCCCATTTAGGTCCAGATCCACGAACTCCCCCTGGAGTATATGATCGCCCCTATTGGAGAGCTTCTGGGAAGGGAGTGTTGCCCAAGGTTTAGACCCTAGAGGGGGTGAATAGGGTCTATGGCAAATTAAATTTTTATCCTATTTCTTTAAGTGGAATTTCAAATTTTAATAAATTAAAAGGAAATATAATTTATACAATTCTACACAAGGAATCAAAACAATAAATAAAGGGAAGAGTTAGAGAGATGCAAACACAAAGATTTTTGTTCACGAAATTCAGCAATCCCACCTACGTCCCCGCCTCAAGCTATACTCGTTAGAGGATTTCCCACGATTTACTCAATCGCACAGACTTCTTACGAGTGAAGCCCAAACCGTTACAATGCCAGATAATCCCCTCTCTTGACTTCATCTTCTTCTTACGAGTGAAGATCCACCCTTACAAAGCTCTCCACTTCAAGGACAAGAATCCACCGATTCTTAATTTTTGCACACTTTATAGCAAAGTGATTTACAACCATGAAATGCTCCTTTACATAAGTTGAATGATCATTTTCAAGCTCACTAAGAGTCTCTCAAAGAATGGAATTAAATAGCTCCATTTCGGACTCTTTTAGGTTTCTAGGTTTTCTACTCAAATGATTTATCAATGAATGATAGAGTGAGTATTTAAATGATTGGAATGAATAGGAGTTGTAAAATCATCATATTTTAGTTCATAAAACATTCAATTTTATAGTTTTTTTCAAAGATATAGCCGTTGGAGAGGCATTGGAAAATATATGACCGTTTAAAACTAGTCGTTACAGACTTTATCTGCGTTCCGCATGATTTCGTCGATGAGATTGGAAAAGCAATCTCAATTCGTCGCCGAATCAAGGATAGAGCTCACAACAGTAGCTCTGTGGCCAGTTTCGTTGCTGAAATCAAAGATGCCATGTAATTTCGTCGATGAGATCAGAGTTAAAAACTCTGTATTCTCATCTTTTCATGGTCTAAATGATGGGGACCTTTTCCAAGGTCACTTGGTTTTACTTTACCATGATTTTTATCATTCATATGATGTCCTAGGGTCTTAGAATATTAATCAATTTAGTCTTAGGCTCCTAAGGTCATTCTAGGCTTTTGATCAATTCAACTAACCACACTTTGAGGACTTTTACATAAGTCCTAAACTCTCTTAAACTAAAATATAAAACTATAGACCTTCTAAGAGAGTCTTCAATCTTCATGACTTGAACTTTGATTTGTCTTCTTTAGCTTCATGATCAAGCTTCTTCTTTATCTTCATAGATCTTCATGACTTAGACTTTGATATCTTCGAATATCTTCAACTTGATCAAATTTGATGAATCTTCTTTGTAGATGGTGTCATTTTCATGTTTTTAGCTTCAATGGCTTTGCTAATGCTCTTGAACATTATTTTTCATAAACACTTAAAGAAGACATTAATAACACAATGTTCATTGCATTATTATGTTATCATCAAAATAAATGATGTTATTTTAGGTTGAAATCCTAGAGGCTAACAGGGAGCATGGCGAGGTATGGAACTGGACATCCCTAAGATGGGTACTTCGTGGGGGAAGTTGCTTAGGATAAGGATCGCTTTACACATTTAGAAACCTCTCCGAGCTCATCTGCTATTTCACAGGAAAACTAAGGAACCATTGTGACTCCAACTACAGTATGAAAGACTTCCTAATTTCTGTTATGCATGTGATGTGATTGGTTATGACCAACGTCACTGTCTGACAATTATTTCACTACCTCAAGAAAACCCCCTCCAGCAGGATGGTTCTTGTAACAACCCCAAATCTCACCTTGACCAAAATGAGACCTTGAGACACCATATTTCTTAAATCTACTTAAATCCCATGACATACAAGGCATACCAACACGAGTCACCAAAAATGAGAATGATAAAATTCGATATAGATAAAACCAAACCATTCTGTACAAATATAATCTACCCAACATAACCCACTATGATTAAAATCCACAAAATATAAACTCTAAGCTATATCATCTTGAACAACTTAATTCTATTACAAATCTCCTTAAAAACAAATTAAAAAACCTAATAGTAAGGAGACCGGTCGACGTCCTTCACTTTATCGGGATCACCTCCTTCCTCTTCTTCGTACACCTCCTCTATCCAAGGCTTAGCTATTGGTTCCGGCTCTAAACCACCGACAATAATAGGTCGACTGAGTATGGAAAACACTCAGTGGATAAGCAGTCTAACCAACAACATGACATCTTTAGAATATATTCAATAATATAATCATTTCGTAAGAATATAATCAAAGTGCGTAAGAGCATACGAAACATATCATATTTCATATTGACTCGTGTGGACTTGTGAGCGTGAGTGACTCTTAGACTTGATCTTACATGATGCATGTTCTTATAAGCTTACGAGATAGTTCTTATGAGCTGCGAGATATTTCTTATAAGCTTGTGAGATATTTCTTATGAGATTCCATATCCATGCGTGGACCAATACTTCCAACATAATAATACCCATGAGCAGGCCAATACTTTCTTGTGTCATGCATGTATTCTTGTGAGATATGTGAGACTCATGAAACTTATAGACTTACCATGTAAGTGAACATGTGCTTGAGTATCGTAATTGACATTCGAGTAGGTCATCA
The DNA here is from genome assembly GCA_015143295.1 of Tetracentron sinense. Classification (NCBI taxonomy): domain Eukaryota; kingdom Viridiplantae; phylum Streptophyta; class Magnoliopsida; order Trochodendrales; family Trochodendraceae; genus Tetracentron; species Tetracentron sinense. Next base: position 23,589,976 of record CM026554.1, read on the forward strand.
CTTAGATTCCGACCTCCCACCATGGAAACTCCACTATACTGTCTCATACCATATAGTTAGAGAATTCCCGGTTTTGAAGATTTTCCTCTAAGTATTGGCTTACCCGAATATCCATCACCAATCAATATACATAAGGCATACTTTAGCCTAAGAATCATAGTTAATATTTTATCATACTTTAGCATAAGAATCATGGTTAACATTTTTGGCATAATTCACCCAGTTTCATATCACATTTCACAACATTAAATTCATTTCATTCTCATTCATACATTAAAAAAAACACTATTCCTTAATTTCATTTAACACATCCTTCATTTAAACTTACATCACTATAGACATACATTCAATCCAATCACCATTCATTCCAACCTAATCCATCACCATTTCCCTTCCACCATTCTCAATAATCCATCAATTAACAAAGCATAGAGCATAAACTAGTAACTCTCATAATCTTAAACAAATGCCAAAATCCCCATTTCATGAATAGATTCCCACATTCATCATTATATACCTATTTGCATGAAAATCATGCAAGATACTTAATAGAGTAAGTTAGAAGGCATATTGATCTTTGGAATCCTTCCCTTAAATCCAAATCGCAAGATGAAGCTCCTTGAAGCTTTGAGATTGATTCACCAAGCTTTAAATCTCCTTCCTCAAGCTAAAACTTACCTTCTTGAGCAACCTCCCTTCATCTCCAAGCAATCTCTTCCTTAGAACCCTAGGCTTTCTCTCCCCTCTTTGCCAAATTAGGTTTAGAAAAGTTAGAACCCTAAAACCCTCGAAATAGAACCTCTATTTATAGTCTAGGGGTTTAAAACCTCAAATTCCATAACTGAATTTCAAAAACACCTGTGCATGACTGCGATTGATCATACATGCATTACGATCAATCATAGCTCCCCTGATTGTGATCTATCGCATAAACCCCAGAAAAATTTCCCATAAATTCGACTGAGTACAGTTGATTATAGGTCCCCTGTGATTGATCATAAATTGAATAAATATTTCTCCAATTTTTCTCACCGAGTGCGATCAATCGTAAGCCTCCTGCGATCGATCGGAGCTAGCACAGTTCTTGTTTTCTCAACAGCAATAGCATCATCACCCTTTCTTTTTAGTATCAGCCCATCAACATACTTATTTTCCTTTAAAACATTTAAGTAAATGTTTTTATTTCATTTACTTTAAGTTTTAAATTAAAATAAGGAAGTACCCCCCAATTGGATTCAATAAAAAATATTAGAAAATCCAATTCCTAATAAATCAAACTCTCATTTTTCAGTTTTAGGCTAAATACTAAAAATCTCGTCGTTGTAAGATTTTCGATAGTCGAGTTAACCACTCTATACTTAATAACAAAATCTTATAAAATCAAATATGTTTATTTAATCCATAAACATCTATTTCTGGGAGAAATTATCTCTAAATTTGACAATTTATGTTTTTGCTAAACTAACACCCTTCTTATAATTTCTGGAATTCCTGCACTTAGTCATTTTAACAATTTACTTAAGATCATTAAGAACAAGGCATCACATACATTCAAATGCATCTTTGACCATTTAAACCTTTATTAATTGTATTAATGGCATGAAAGAAAGTTTGAGTCGGTACAGTCCTGTTGAAGATGACGAGTATGGATCACATCTCTGGGTCGAAGGTAGCCCTTAGCGGCCAATGGGATATACAAGTCATTCAACAACTCCAAATCTCCACCATCTGCTCCTTTCTTGACCAACTTCAAGTCCAAAGATGATAAGGGATGATGATCAGAAGAGCTCACCCCACCGGCTGACAGGAATGTCAACCCTTTCCATTTCACACGTTCCCCAAGACATGGGATGGACAACACCTGCTCACCTACCTTCCTCCACTCACGATATTTGCATGAAACCAACTCGTGTCAGAGATGTACCTGAGACATCCCAAGGCCCCTCCCCCCTAAAAAACGATCTCTCACCTCCTAGTTTTTGCCAGTCACAATACCACTTGCCAGTAAGTCAACCTCAATACTACTATCCCCTGATCCAGTATCCAATAACCCACCTCGGGATGCTCTCATAGCTTCAAATGCTGAACCAACGTCTGAACCATCTCTCCTATCATCAATGACACCTAACCTCAAACCTCTTATCCCTTAGCCTAGCCTCTTCGACCAACAAGTCCCTTTTAACCACCCCTAGTCAGCTTTCCTCCTTTTCTCCAAAAAACCATATTCTATCTCAAACTGTGGACCAAATCGGTGAAAGCCCACCAGCCCAAAAAACTCTTGGCCCACCTATTAAATAAGATCAGGGAACAAGTCCACTTGAATCCAACTCTTATCTGAGGCTCGCTTTTCCCCCAGTAAAGTGAAAGGCAAAACTGTGATAGCAAGTGGGAAAGAGCCTCCAACCACTCAAAGATACAACCTCTATGTTGCCCAAGGATTCAACCCTAAAGGGGGGGTTAATAGGGTCAATAGTAAAATCAAATTTTATCCTATTCCCTTAAGCGGAATTTCAATTTTAATAAATTAAAAGGAAATAGAATTTATGCAATTCTACAATCAAAGCAAAATAATAAAGTAAAGAGTAGAGATCGAGAATACAAAAACAAAGAATTTGTTCATGAGGTTCGGCAATCCCACCTACGTCCCTGCCTCAAGCTATACCCGCTAGAGGATTTCTCACGATTTACTCAATCGTCAATCTTTTTACGGGTGAAGATCAAACCTTTATAATGCAAGAGAATCCCCTCTCTTGACTCCAGTCTACTTTACGGGTAAAGACCAAACATTTACAAAGCTCCTCGCTTCAAGAACAAGAATCCACCAATTCTTGATTTTCACACACACTTGTTGAGAAGTATTTTACAATCTAAAATTGATCCTTACAAGAGCTGATAGATCGCTTGAACGCTCTCTAAGAGTCTCTCAAAGAAATAAAGTTGAATAACTCAATTTGGACTCTTTTGGGTTTTCTAGGTTTTTAACTCAAAGGATTGATAAATGAATGATAGAGTGAGTTATAGAATGATTGGAAAGATTAAAGTTCTACTTTTAGTTTATAAATTATCCCTATTTATACCCCAAGAGATTTTACGACCATTGGAGAAGCATTGAAAAAAAAACTAGCCGTTACGGAGGTTTCTGCTTCCCGCAGGAATTTGTCGACGAGTATGAGAATGATCTTTGCATTCGTTGACGAGTTCAAGGCCAGAATAGAGACAGTAGCCTCTACGGCTGAATTCATCGACGAGTCTTCATGGATTCATTGACGAGTTCTCTAGATTTTCTAAAAACTCATCTTTATCTTGACTAAAAGATGGGAATGGTTTGTAAGGTCTCTTGAATTGACTTTATAATGTTTTTTTTTTTAATCATTCTTTATGATGTCCTAGGGCCTTAGAATATTAATCAATTTAGTCCTTAAGCTCTATGGTCATTCTAAGTTTTGAGCATTCAATTAACCATACTTTGAGGACTTTTTACATAAGTTATAAGCACTCTCCTCTTATAAATATAAAACAATAAACCTTCTAGATGAGTTGCTCTTCATCTTCAACTTGATTTGACTTCTTTTGCTTTAAGATCAACTTCTCCTTCTTCAATCTTCATCTTCATTACTTGGTCTTTGATATGATCTTCAATATCTTTAATATGATCCAACTTGATTAATAGATTGCTTGTCTTTGATGATAACTCTTCTTTATAGATGGTGTCTTTTTTTTTCCTTGAATGGCTTTACTAATGCTCTTGATATTTTGGTTTTCACATATACTCAATTGAGACATTAGTAACACAAATCTCATTGCATTATTGTGTTATCATCAAAATTAATGATGTTACCTTAGGTTGAAAATGTAAAGGTTAACACCCTACCCTCTCCGGAACCACCTCAGCCTGAGACCATTGTACCCCTGGTGCAAGAGGCAAATCCAAAGGTACTCTATCAACCAAACGTCAATTCCTATCCGTCTCCACCAACCCTTCTTTCTAATGGTGGTAAGGCAGATGCGAAGGGGCAGCTGCCCGATGATTAATGAAACTAATATTTTGGAATTGTCAAAATCTGGGGCGGGACCAGACAGTTCGTCACCTTCGGGATCTTTCCCGTCAATACCACCCCTCACTGATATTTTTGATGGAAACGAAGCAATAGCCTCGATACCTCGACTAAATAAGGAAGAAACTTCAGATGGATCAAATCTTCACAGTCGACCCTACGGGTTGGGCAGGGGTTCTGGCCATCATTTGGATTGCATACATCTTGGTCGATATTCTTAGTAGTTTAGACAACAGTATTGAAGCTTTTATCCGCCTTGATGAGGCGTACAACCTTTATTTATGGCCAAAATGATACTCATCTCCGTTACAACCTTTGGGATCAAATGGCACATGAGGATGTGAGATGTCGGTCCCCGTGGCTGGTTTTGGGAGATTTTAATGATATTTTAAACATGACGGAAAAGGAAGGAGGACGGAAGCGGGAAACTCACCAAATGGCTCATTTTCAGAAGATGGTCTCCTGTCGCGCCCCAAAATACCCCCTATGAGTTAAGGGATACTTTAGAGGTGACTGTACGTACCTGCCAAACCATCCTGTAATGAACAAGACTAAACATGATATAACACAATAATAATCAGAGTGCGGAAGCTACATCATGAATGTGGAAACATGAACTAACTTTTTCTTTTCTTTTCTATAACTTCAAAATAGTATTCCAAGTTAAAATATACATAACATGTCAAGTCAAAGGTGGACATGCCCATCCATCAAAATATAGAAAAGAACTCTCTCGGACTCTCCTCTCAACAGTAGTCGAGGTATGGCTATACGTCCAAGTCCCTATCCTCTTGGGACTGCAGCAAGATAGGTGGCTCCCTCTCCTCTACGTACTCTTCCTCGACCCAAGGCTCAAGGTCGAGGACATCCACGGAACCTACCGACATAAAAGTACGGCTGAGCATGGAATACTCAGCGAGTACAAGATACTAGCTAACCATAGCAATAACAACAACATAACAACAGTGAACACCATACAAAATATTGATTTAAAGCAATACTAGCAACATAAGATAAATAGTATTGAACATGAAGCAATATAAATAACTTGACATGCGTGCATGAATGCGAAAACTCCGATAAAACTCATGTTCGAAAACCTTTTTCATGTCTCGGTCTTGCTTGTGAAAATCATGCATGCGTGTCTATCTTGTCTTGTATTTCCTATCTTGACTTGTTCTTGACTTGTATACTTGTGAGCCAGAGGCTAGCACCCACACATCCTTGGGTTACCAACCTCCTTGACATTGCATTTTCTTGTGAGCCAGAGGCTAGCACCCTTCACTTGGGCTACCACTGAAATAACATAAATGTAAAACAAAACAACTCAGAAAGTAAACTACAATCTACTAGTAGAGACAACTATCAAAATCTCTGGCTCCCCTCTGGAAGCTCACCACTTCTCATTCTTCAAGTATCCTCTTTCTATATAAACCCCCAAATCCGTGGATGAGGGTTTCATAAACCCTCAAGGCTTATATTGGGAGATTTAGAGAGAGGAGAGAAAGGAAGAGCTAGGGTTTTGCTCAAAACCCATCTCAAGCAAGGATTTTCTACTCAAAGGATCTAATCTCATCTTCCCTCAAGTTCTCCTCCAAGTTTAAAGGTTAGTACACCTACTAACTCCTTAGCAATAACCTAGGTTTTCCCATTTTTGTTGATGATTCTTGATTCCATGTTTTCCCTCCCTTTGAAATGGCTATTTCTTTAAAATGTAAACAAGATAAAGGAATGTGGTGATGTGTGGATGGATGAGGGGTGAGGCGATTGGATGCCGTATGGATGTTGTGTGATGAATGAAGTGGAAAATGGTGGAAGGGCACTCTACAAATAAGAAACTTACCTTGATGATTTGATGGAAAATATGCACTAAAAAGAGTAAGATGAACTACTAAGGAAATGTTGCATGCTATGTGTTCGACAAAATGCCTAAACTAGGAGTAAAGGAATTAAATGAAGAAAATAGAAATAGGAATTGTGTAAATCTTCTTATGAATGATCAATTGCTCAAATGCGCTAGATGTTACCTACTTTGTCATACGATTATGTTAGAAATCAAAATGCTATATTCATGTGATCCTCTCATTCAAACATGTCATCATGGTTGCCACTATTGACAAGTACACAAGCACGCACACATGCATGAATTGGGTTTTCCACGAGTAGCTTTATATGATAAATCAAACAAGAAACAAGCATATGTCAAGGAGGTTGGTAGCCCAAGTGAAGGGTACTAGCCTCTGGCTCACAAGAAAATGAAATAATGATATGTCAAGGAGGTTGGTAGCCCAAGTGAAGGGTGTTAGCTTCTGGCTCACAAGAAAATGAAACAAGTACATGTCAAGGTGGTTGGTAGCCCAAAGTGAAGGGTGCTAGCCTCTGGCTCACAAGTGAAGAAAATATCAAGGAGGTGGTAGCCCAGGATGTGCAGGTGCTAGCCTTTGGCTCACAAGTATAAACTCAAGAATAAGTCAAGACATGAAATACAAGACAAGACAGACACGCATGCATGATTTTCACAAGCAAGACCGAGATAGAAAAGGATTTCCCAGCATAAGTTTTTCGATGTTTTCGCATTCATGCACGCATGTCAAGATATTGATATTGCTTCATATTCAATACTATTTATCTTATGCTGTTAGTATTGCTTTAATTGATATTTCGTATCGTGTGCACTGTTGTTATGCTTTTGTTATTGCTATGGTTAGCTAGTAGCTTGTACTCGCTGAATATTTCATGCTCAGCCGTACTTTTATATTGGCAGGTTCCGTGGATGTCCTCGACCCTGAGCCTTGGTCGAGAAAGAGTACGTAGAGGAGAGGGAGCCACATATCTCATTGCAGTCTCAGGAGGATATGATTTAGACGTGTGGCCATACCTTGACTACTGTTGAGAGGAGAGTACGAGAGATTTTTTTGTTATTTTGATATTTAATAGGTGGGCATGTCCTCCTCTGACTTGATATGTTTTGTAGATGTAACTTGGAATACTATTGGAGTTATACAAGAAAGAAAAAGTTAGTTAACGCTTCTGCACTCATGTAGCTTTCACACTCTGATTATTATCGTATTATATCATGTTTAGCCACGTTCATTACAGGATGGTTTGGCAGGTACGTACAGTCACCTCTAAAGTATCACTTAACCTATGGGGTATTTTGGGGCGCGACAGAGCATACCTGATTTTTTCCGTTCGGTATTTCGACCATAACTTTTGACTCGCTCATCAGATTTTGACGATTTACTTATGTTGGACTCGTTATTCAAAGGAGAACAATTTTTCTCCAATGGAAAAATCCTAGTTATGAGTTTTTAATTACCTAAATGGGCTCTAAAGCTGTAGAGCCCCAGACTTTTTCATGCTTAATACATGAAACTTTCGTTGTCATCTTGCCTTTTTAAGAGGTATGATTAATAAATGAGGAAGAATTTGGAATTTCGAAATGCCAGAATTGTTCCTCTTCGAAGTACGAACACAACGCAAGTTGAATCGTCAAAATCGGACGAACGAGTCGAAAGATATGGCCAAAACAGTCTGTAACTGTAGGAAAACGTATACTGTGTGCATCCGTTGTACAGCTCACCACGGGTACGTTGTACAACTCACCACGGGCACGCTGTACATGAGACGACGTGACACGGGTTGCACTATTCACGGACCACGAGTGGCACTATTCACGCCACCACGGGTTTGCACTATTCATGCACCACGGGTTGCACTATTCATGGCACCACGAGTTGCACTATTCACGGACCACGAGTGGCACTATTCACGCCACCCAGGGTTTGCACTATTCATGGCACCCGAGTTGGCACTATTCACGCCACCACGAGTTTGCACTATTCATGGCACCACGAGTTGCACTATTCACGGACCACGAGTTGGCACTAATCACGCCACCACGAGTTGCACTATTCACGGACCACGAGTGGCACTATTCACGCCACCACGGGTTTGCACTATTCATGGCACCACGAGTGGCACTATTCACGCCACCACGGGTTTGCACTATTCATGGCACCACGAGTTGGCACTATTCATGGCACCACGAGTTGGCACTATTCACGTCACCACGAGTTTGCACTATTCATGGCACCACGAGTTGCACTATTCACGGACCACGAGTGGCACTATTCACGCCACCACGGGTTTGCACTATTCATGGCACCACGGGTTGCACTATTCATGGCACCACGAGTTGCACTATTCACGGACCACGAGTGGCACTATTCACGCCACCACGGGTTTGCACTATTCATGGCACCACGAGTGGCACTATTCACGCCACCACGGGTTTGCACTATTCACGCCACCACGAGTTGGCACTATTCACGCCACCACGAGTTGTACTATTCATGGCACCACGAGTGGCACTATTCACGGACCACGAGTGGCACTATTCACAAGCACCACGAGTGGCACTATTCACGGACCACGAGTTGACACTATTCACAGCACCACGAGTTGGCACTATTCACAGCACTATTCACAGAAATCCCAATAAGGGTATTTCGGTCTTTTGGTCAGTTCACTCTTACCTTAAGAGTTTAATCTGAGCCTTTAGGGCATCATTCGACACTTAAAGAGTTTGAGAGAATAGAAGAAAGAGGAGAAGGCGATTCCAACCTAGGGTTTCCATTTGGGAGAGAAATCGAATGGTTTGAAACCCTAGATCAACCTCCAGCCCGTTTTTCTTCAAGATCAAGGCACAAACTCGTGAGGAGCATCTCCTCAAACTAGGGCAGCAGCTACACAGTCGTTTTGGAAAGGGGTTTCTTCCTCATTTCTTCGAGGTCGGTGCTTCTTACTACCCTCCTAGTTATAGTTCCTCTTTCTCCTTCTTTTCTTTTGATTTTCTTTCATTTACACGTGCTATGAGATGGATGAATGGTGAATGGAGAATGGTAAATGGTGAATGGTGAATGGAGATGGAATGGGCGATTGGATGCCAATGGTTGTGTGTGATGAACAAATGGGGAAGGGCATTGTTCCAATAATGAATGTACACGTATGATTTGAGAAAAACCCATCTAGAAAAGCATGTGTAGGGTTAAATCCATAATGAACACACCATGTTTGATGAAATGCCAAGGTGAATACAGTGAGCTGTAAATTAAGAAATGCATGCCTAATAAATTCTGAATATTGCTAGGGTCTATGATAGTGTGTTTCCTGTTTTCCCTAAATGCTATGAATATTGAATTGCTTAATCTTTGACGCTGTATGTGTTGTGAAATTACCCAATGGTCATGTTTAAATTTAAATGCAAGTATGTACACGGTTCCCACGAGCACGGCATGCATGACATGATTTATCGAGGTTTTCAAGAACATGGTTAGAGGTGGGACATATCCTAAGATATGTTTTACCTCGCTTTTCACAAGAAGACAAGAACCAACATTCCACGAGGGGTCTCCCCTCACTCACAAGTGCATATCATGAAGAAGGGTCTCCCTTCCCTCGCAAGTGCATTGCATAATGAAGGGTCTCCCTTCCCTCTCAAGGCATCTCACAAGGACATCTCACAAGAATATCTCACAAGTTACATGATCACAAGCAAGCACGCATGACATGCATGACATGACACGACATACAAGAATCAAGCAAGATAGACATGACAAGCTTTCAAGTACAAAAAGATATTTCAAGTCAAGTCAAGTGCACGATATTTCAAGAGGATTTATCGATTTTCTACGAATTACAAGCATGATTATAAACTACTTTACTTCCTTGTATGATGTGAATTGTTTCCGTTGACATGTATGAATTGCTCCTGATTATGTATTGCTATTTCTACGCTATGATTGTTGGTTAGTATTTAGTACCCGCTGAGTATTCCATGCTCAGCCGTACTTCTTATGTCGGCAGGTTCTGAGGGAGCTACTGCCCCATTTGATGTTTGTGCTCCTGGTCCATGGGTGGAAGAGGAGTACGCCGAGGAGCCTTTGGAGGAACCTCCCGTAGAGGGTTATCAGTAGGTGGTGATTAGATTCTGAGTGGTTTAGCTGTGGGTGAGATGAGAGTTAGATTCATGTATTTTGGCGGGCATGTCCGCACTTTCTTTTGGAGACTTTTTGTATAAACTTGGATTTGCGTATGTATATACATAGAAGTTTGGTAGTCTTCCGCTGTGCTATGTTAGAGTATGTTTCCGCTGTTTATATCCTCTATTGTATATGCTCTGTGGGTTTTGCAGGTTAGTTGTCAAGCAAGTAATGATTAGTCGTCCAAAGTTCACTCTAACTCCTAGGGTGGGTTTTGGGGCGCGACAGAAGTGGTATCAGAGCTTAGGCTTTAGGTCTCTAGGGTCACTTAGAATCTTATACCACGGCTTGACAAGAGCATATGTCAGGAAACAAGTTAGGAAGAAAGTAAGTCGGAAGAGAGTCTTGATCCAAGTGTAAGACTAAACTTTAGTCTTAGTCAAAATGGTTGTTTCAACCAAGTACGAGCCTTAGGAACGCTAGAACACCAAAGTATAATATTATAAATACTCTGATGACTTAATGCGATGTATATTAGTATTATACGACTAATACAAATTGGATTATTGTGAAATGGCATTGAAGTAAACGGTGGTTTAAAGTTAGACTCATGTGGTGTTATTATTCTCAGGACTTGAGTCATGAGACGGAACACACGGGGTCGTGGACCTCATACCAGAGCTTCCTCTTCTTCACGGGATGAGGATGAGCAGCCGGACCTCTCTCGAGTCTTAGGCTCTATTGCTGAGACACTCGCCATACTGGCGGCTCGACAGGCTATACCATCATCGGCGGCACCTACTCCACCGCCCGCAGCTCCAGTACATCGTACCGCTGGAGTTGAGGCATTCAGGAGATTGAGGCCTCCACCATTCCATGGGAGTGTGGACCCTCTTGCTGCGGAGGCATGGATCCTCCAGATGGAGAAGATCCTTACGGTCCTCTCACCTACAGAGGAGGAGAGGGTAGCATGGGCAGCTTTCATGCTAGAAGGCGAAGCCCACCATTGGTGGTTGTCCGCACTGAGGACGAGAGATTTGACCATGCAGGGTCTACCTTGGACTTGGGAGGAGTTCAAGGATACTTTTTACAAAAAGTATTTTCCGATTGGAGCACGGGAAAAGAAAGAGAGAGAATTCATCAACCTTGAGCAAGGTTTGATGTCGGTGGCACAATACGAGGCCAAGTTCTCGGAGTTGTCGAGATTTGCGCCTCATATGGTTGCTACTGAGGCAATGAAGGCGAGGAGATTTGAGCAAGGGCTCAAGGATGTGATTATGGAGAAGGTGTCCGTTTTCAGGCATACTACCTACCCTGAGGTAGTAGACAAGGCCTTATTGGTCGAGGCCAATTCAGAGACAGTGTCCAAGAAGAGGGAGTGGGCGAGAGGCCAAGCTAGCAGTTCAGTACCTCCAGAGAGGCGGACTCGTTATCAGTATGCGTGGCCAGCACCATCGATGAGGCCTTCTTATGCGCCTCCAGCTCCACGGCAGTATGTGCCTCAGGCACCGAGACCTCAGGCTCTTCCAGCCCCACGGCCTGTTGCACCTCAAACGATGAGGTATGCTCCGCTTCCAGCCCCTCCGACTTATACACACGAGGTCTGCACTTCATGCGGCAAAAGGCATCCGGCAGGAGATTGTCGAAGAGCATCTGGTGGATGTTATCATTGCGGTCGCCAGGGCCACATGATCAGGGATTGCCCCAGTCGGCATTTATCAGGCCAGTCTCAGGGGATTAGTCCACCAGCACGCCCAGCAGGATCATATCAGGCGTCATCTCAGACTACCCGGTCTACACCACAGTCTCGCCAGGCGAACCAGGGGCGAGTTTTTGCCTTGACAGAGGGTGATGCACTTGCATCTGACGATGTGGTGCAAGGTACGCGTTTGGAGTTATTTTCCTTATTCGTGAGGGTTATGTTATGTTTTATCCCATGTGTACGTACTTGGTATGCTATGTATGTATATACCTATGTGTATACACTGTTGATGCTTGAATTGACGTAACTAGCTAAAATTTCAGGAGCCCTACTAGTCAATGAGTGTTTGGCTCGAGTGTTGATTGATACCGGGTCTACTCATTCATTTGTCTCGCCGAGTTTTTCAGAAGGCTTTTCTGTAGAGCCAAGTCAGCTAGAACTGGAGTTAGCCATTTCGACTCCTCTCGGCAAAACAGTATTGGCAGATAAAGTGTATGGAGATAGTGTGGTCCAAGTTGGGAGCCACGAGTTGGCAGTTGATCTCATCGTCCTTGGATTCCAAGACTTTGATGTTATATTGGGAATGGATTGGTTAGCAGCACATCATGGGCATGTAGCTTGCTTTGAGAAAATGGTACTCTTCAAGCCGGTAGAAGGAAAACCATTTCACTTTCGAGGGTTGAGAAGTAGAGACATTGCCCGCTTTGCGGCGTTGAGCTTAGCTAACCCTGAAGCAAAGGACTCATCGACTATTCCGGTTGTGAGTGAATTCCTGGATGTATTTCCAGAAGAGCTGCCAGGATTGCCTCCAGATAGGGAGATTGAGTTTGTGATCGAGCTTGCACCAGGCACAGCTCCTGTTTTCAGAGCTCCATATAGAATGGCCCCTATTGAACTCAAGGAGTTGAAGACTCAGTTGGAGGAATTACAAGGCCTTGGTTTCATTCGACCAAGTGTCTCACCGTGGGGTGCCCCGGTGTTGTTTGTTAAGAAGAAAGATGGCTCGATGCGGATGTGTGTCGATTACCGACAATTGAACAAAGTCACCATAAAGAATAGGTATCCCTTGCCTAGGATTGATGACTTGTTCGATCAGTTGAAGGGAGCGAGATTTTTCTCGAAGATAGATCTTCGATCGGGTTATCACCAGTTGAAGATTAAGGTGGAAGATGTTCCCAAAACTGCTTTCAGGACTCGGTATGGGCACTACGAGTTCTTGGTGATGCCTTTTGGACTCACGAACGCGCCGGCAGCCTTTATGGATTTGATGAACCGGGTGTTCCGGCCATATCTTGATAGGTGCGTGATTGTATTTGTTGATGACATCTTGGTCTATTCCCAGACACGGGAAGATCACACACGCGACCTATACCTTGCTTTGGAGATGCTAAGAGAACACAAGCTATACGCCAAACTTAGCAAGTGTGAGTTTTGGTTGGAAGAGGTGGCATTCCTAGGCCACGTGGTTTCTGCAGAAGGTATCTCGGTGGATCCGAAGAAGATCGAAGCAGTTATGAGTTGGGCGAGGCCCAAGAGTGTTACCGAGATACGCAGCTTTCTTGGGTTGGCAGGCTACTACAGGAGATTCGTAGAGGGTTTCTCTAGCCTTGCAGCACCGCTCACTTACCTGACAAGGAAGAATGCCAAGTTTGTATGGAGTGATAAGTGCGAGATCAGTTTCACGGAACTGAAGAAGAGGCTTACTACAGCTCCTGTCCTTACAGTGCCATCCGGACCTCTTGGGTATGAGGTTTACAGTGATGCCTCACACGTTGGACTTGGATGTGTGCTTATGCAACACAAGAAAGTCATTGCCTATGCATCAAGGCAGTTGAAGGAGCATGAGAAGAATTATCCCACGCACGACTTGGAGCTTGCGGCGGTCGTGTTTGCACTTAAGATTTGGCGTCATTACCTTTATGGGGTGGAGTTCTATGTGTTCACTGATCACAAGAGTCTCAAGTATCTCTTTTCCCAAAAGGAGCTGAATCTAAGGCAACGGCGTTGGATGAAATTTTTGAAAGACTATGATTGTACCATTCAATACCACCCGGGTAAAGCAAATATAGTGGCAGATGCTTTGAGTAGAAGACCTCAAGGGTTGTTAGCACATATGTTGGTTCAAGAATGGAAGCTACTAGAAGATTTGGCAAATCTGGACATCAGTGTGAATGACTCTGTCCGTGGTCCTACCTTGGCAAATGTTACGGTTCGGCCGTACATTATAGATTTGATCCAAGAATATCAAGACATGGATGCTGAATTGTCGGCTTATCGGGACAAGGAAGTTGCTAAAGGTAGTGAGGACTTCTCTCTCACTAGTCGGGGTGCTATCACATTCAAAGGAAGGTTGTGTGTTCCGGCCAACGCAGATCTTCGACGAGAGATCATGGATGAGGCACATCGTTCGAAGTACACAGTGCATCCAGGGGGTACAAAGATGTACCGAAACCTCAAGAGTCACTTTTGGTGGCGGAATATGAAGAGGGATGTTGCGGAATATGTAGCACGGTGCTTGGTGTGTCAACAAGTGAAAGCAGAACACATGCGACCCGCCGGTCTATTACATTCCCTTCCTATTCCCGAGTGGAAATGGGAGAACATATCCATGGATTTCATAGTTGGCTTGCCAAAGACGGCAAGGGGCTCAGATGCGATATGGGTAGTAGTGGATCGTTTGACAAAGTCCGCTCATTTCTTACCCTACCGTACTACCTTCAACTCTAGTCAGTTGGCTGCACTATACATCAAGGAAGTAGTTAGACTACATGGGGTGCCAGTCAGTATTGTGTCAGATCGGGATCCAAGATTCACGTCAAGATTTTGGAAAAGTTTCCAAGAGGCTATGGGTTCCCAACTTGATTTCAGCACCGCCTTTCATCCACAAACGGATGGACAAACCGAGAGAGTGAACCAAGTCATTGAAGACATGCTTCGAGCTTGTATGTTAGATTTCAGAGGCAGTTGGGAAGAGCACTTGCCTTTGGTTGAATTCGCTTATAATAACAGCTATCAGGCAAGTATTCAAATGGCACCATTTGAGGCCTTGTATGGGCGAAGTTGTAGGTCTCCTCTCTATTGGGATGAGGTAGGAGAAAGGAAAGTGCTTGGTCCGGAGTTGATTGAGCAAACTGCAAACACAGTTAAGATCATCCGGGATCGATTGAAAGCCGCTCAAGATCGCCAGAAAAGTTATGCGGACACACGCCGTAGGGACTTGAAATTTCAAGTAGGGGATCAAGTTTTTGTGAAAGTATCGCCTAGCAAAGGGATCATGAGATTTGGGAAGCGAGGCAAGCTCAGTCCTCGGTATGTTGGGCCTTTTGAGATTATCACGCGGATTGGTGAAGTTGCTTATCGAGTAGCTCTTCCATCTCACATGGCTACAGTTCATAACGTCTTCCATGTGTCCATGCTTCGGAAGTATCTTGCGGATCCTTCGCATGTCATAGACTTGGAACAGTTGGAGATTCGAGAGGACCTCACATTGATTGAAAAGCCAGTCCAGATTTTAGATCGAAGGAATCAAGTGCTTCGCAACAAGACAATCCCTTTGGTTCTTGTGCAATGGCAACACCATGCTCGGGAAGAAGCTACATGGGAGCGTGAAGCCGAAGTCAAAGCAAAGTACCCAGAATTACTTGAATGAGTTTCTGTGTGAAGTCTGTATATGACTTGTAATGTTCTTTTTGATTTGTAATGCAAGTAGTGTCTGAATTTCGAGGACGAAATTTTTGTAAGGGGGGGAGGATGTAGAGCCCCAGACTTTTTCATGCTTAATACATGAAACTTTCGTTGTCATCTTGCCTTTTTAAGAGGTATGATTAATAAATGAGGAAGAATTTGGAAATTTCGAAATGCCAGAATTGTTCCTCTTCGAAGTACGAACACAACGCAAGTTGAATCGTCAAAATCGGACGAACGAGTCGAAAGATATGGCCAAAACAGTCTGTACCTGTAGGAAAACGTATACTGTGTGCATCCGTTGTACAGCTCACCACGGGTACGTTGTACAACTCACCACGGGCACGCTGTACATGAGACGACGTGACAACGGGTTGCACTATTCACGGACCACGAGTGGCACTATTCACGCCACCACGGGTTTGCACTATTCATGGCACCACGGGTTGCACTATTCATGGCACCACGAGTTGCACTATTCACGGACCACGAGTGGCACTATTCACGCCACCACGGGTTTGCACTATTCATGGCACCGCGAGTTGGCACTATTCACGCCACCACGAGTTTGCACTATTCATGGCACCACGAGTTGCACTATTCACGGACCACGAGTTGGCACTAATCACGCCACCACGAGTTGCACTATTCACGGACCACGAGTGGCACTATTCACGCCACCACGGGTTTGCACTATTCATGGCACCACGAGTGGCACTATTCACGCCACCACGGGTTTGCACTATTCATGGCACCACGAGTTGGCACTATTCATGGCACCACGAGTTGGCACTATTCACGTCACCACGAGTTTGCACTATTCATGGCACCACGAGTTGCACTATTCACGGACCACGAGTGGCACTATTCACGCCACCACGGGTTTGCACTATTCATGGCACCACGGGTTGCACTATTCATGGCACCACGAGTTGCACTATTCACGGACCACGAGTGGCACTATTCACGCCACCACGGGTTTGCACTATTCATGGCACCACGAGTGGCACTATTCACGCCACCACGGGTTTGCACTATTCACGCCACCACGAGTTGGCACTATTCACGCCACCACGAGTTGGCACTATTCACGCCACCACGAGTTGTACTATTCATGGCACCACGAGTGGCACTATTCACGGACCACGAGTGGCACTATTCACAAGCACCACGAGTGGCACTATTCACGGACCACGAGTTGACACTATTCACAGCACCACGAGTTGGCACTATTCACAGCACTATTCACAGAAATCCCAATAAGGGTATTTCGGTCTTTTGGTCAGTTCACTCTTACCTTAAGAGTTTAATCTGAGCCTTTAGGGCATCATTCGACACTTAAAGAGTTTGAGAGAATAGAAGAAAGAGGAGAAGGCGATTCCAACCTAGGGTTTCCATTTGGGAGAGAAATCGAATGGTTTGAAACCCTAGATCAACCTCCAGCCCGTTTTTCTTCAAGATCAAGGCACAAACTCGTGAGGAGCATCTCCTCAAACTAGGGCAGCAGCTACACAGTCGTTTTGGAAAGGGGTTTCTTCCTCATTTCTTCGAGGTCGGTGCTTCTTACTACCCTCCTAGTTATAGTTCCTCTTTCTCCTTCTTTTCTTTTGATTTTCTTTCATTTACACGTGCTATGAGATGGATGAATGGTGAATGGAGAATGGTAAATGGTGAATGGTGAATGGAGATGGAATGGGCGATTGGATGCCAATGGTTGTGTGTGATGAACAAATGGGGAAGGGCATTGTTCCAATAATGAATGTACACGTATGATTTGAGAAAAACCCATCTAGAAAAGCATGTGTAGGGTTAAATCCATAATGAACACACCATGTTTGATGAAATGCCAAGGTGAATACAGTGAGCTGTAAATTAAGAAATGCATGCCTAATAAATTCTGAATATTGCTAGGGTCTATGATAGTGTGTTTCCTGTTTTCCCTAAATGCTATGAATATTGAATTGCTTAATCTTTGACGCTGTATGTGTTGTGAAATTACCCAATGGTCATGTTTAAATTTAAATGCAAGTATGTACACGGTTCCCACGAGCACGGCATGCATGACATGATTTATCGAGGTTTTCAAGAACATGGTTAGAGGTGGGACATATCCTAAGATATGTTTTACCTCGCTTTTCACAAGAAGACAAGAACCAACATTCCACGAGGGGTCTCCCCTCACTCACAAGTGCATATCATGAAGAAGGGTCTCCCTTCCCTCGCAAGTGCATTGCATAATGAAGGGTCTCCCTTCCCTCTCAAGGCATCTCACAAGGACATCTCACAAGAATATCTCACAAGTTACATGATCACAAGCAAGCACGCATGACATGCATGACATGACACGACATACAAGAATCAAGCAAGATAGACATGACAAGCTTTCAAGTACAAAAAGATATTTCAAGTCAAGTCAAGTGCACGATATTTCAAGAGGATTTATCGATTTTCTACGAATTACAAGCATGATTATAAACTACTTTACTTCCTTGTATGATGTGAATTGTTTCCGTTGACATGTATGAATTGCTCCTGATTATGTATTGCTATTTCTACGCTATGATTGTTGGTTAGTATTTAGTACCCGCTGAGTATTCCATGCTCAGCCGTACTTCTTATGTCGGCAGGTTCTGAGGGAGCTACTGCCCCATTTGATGTTTGTGCTCCTGGTCCATGGGTGGAAGAGGAGTACGCCGAGGAGCCTTTGGAGGAACCTCCCGTAGAGGGTTATCAGTAGGTGGTGATTAGATTCTGAGTGGTTTAGCTGTGGGTGAGATGAGAGTTAGATTCATGTATTTTGGCGGGCATGTCCGCACTTTCTTTTGGAGACTTTTTGTATAAACTTGGATTTGCGTATGTATATACATAGAAGTTTGGTAGTCTTCCGCTGTGCTATGTTAGAGTATGTTTCCGCTGTTTATATCCTCTATTGTATATGCTCTGTGGGTTTTGCAGGTTAGTTGTCAAGCAAGTAATGATTAGTCGTCCAAAGTTCACTCTAACTCCTAGGGTGGGTTTTGGGGCGCGACAAAAGCTGACTGGTCTGGGATGGATTACAGTAGACCAGAATTTCAGCAGACCCGACTTCGGAAATCCAACATTTGACTTAACCTCAACTCAAATTCTGGAAATATGATAAACATGAACATTAAAGAGGATTTCAATATATTTCTAATGGTTTAAGAATCACTTGATTCCGATTAACGCTGAAAAAACTAGAGTTTCCTAAAGCTGAGGGTATGTTAATGCATCCCTCTTTTTACAACTTTGATTATGCCTAGATCACACTACACCATTTAGATATAATTACATATGCATAAACATGATAAAAGGCTAAACTACCCTTATTAAAAAAAAATATTGAAACAAGGAATTTAGATTCGGGTCTCTACACAGAACCTCCCCCCCCCCCCCCCCACCACTTGGAGATGGTTTTGGACGAACTCCCCATTTAGGTCTAGATCCACGAACTCCCCCTGGAGTATATGATCGCCCCTATTGGAGAGCTTCTGGGAAGGGAGTGTTGCCCAAGGTTTAGACCCTAGAGGGGGTGAATAGGGTCTATGGCAAATTAAATTTTTATCCTATTTCTTTAAGTGGAATTTCAAATTTTAATAAATTAAAAGGAAATATAATTTATACAATTCTACACAAGGAATCAAAACAATAAATAAAGGGAAGAGTTAGAGAGATGCAAACACAAAGATTTTGTTCACGAGATTCAGCAATCTCACCTACGTCCCCGCCTCAAGCTATACTCGTTAGAGGATTTCCCACGATTTACTCAATCGCACAGACTTCTTACGAGTGAAGCCCAAACCGTTACAATGCCAGATAATCCCCTCTCTTGACTTCATCTTCTTCTTACGAGTGAAGATCCACCCTTACAAAGCTCTCCACTTCAAGGACAAGAATCCACCGATTCTTAATTTTTGCACACTTTATAGCAAAGTGATTTACAACCATGAAATGCTCCTTTACATAAGTTGAATGATCATTTTCAAGCTCACTAAGAGTCTCTCAAAGAATGGAATTAAATAGCTCCATTTCGGACTCTTTTAGGTTTCTAGGTTTTCTACTCAAATGATTTATCAATGAATGATAGAGTGAGTATTTAAATGATTGGAATGAATAGGAGTTGTAAAATCATCATATTTTAGTTCATAAAACATTCAATTTTATAGTTTTTTTCAAAGATATAGCCGTTGGAGAGGCATTGGAAAATATAGGACCGTTTAAAACTAGTCGTTACAGACTTTATCTGCGTTCCGCATGATTTCGTCGATGAGATTGGAAAAGCAATCTCAATTCGTCGCCGAATCAAGGATAGAGCTCACAACAGTAGCTCTGTGGCCAGTTTCGTTGCTGAAATCAAAGATGCCATGTAATTTCGTCGATGAGATCAGAGTTAAAAACTCTGTATTCTCATCTTTTCATGGTCTAAATGATGGGGACCTTTTCCAAGGTCACTTGGTTTTACTTTACCATGATTTTTATCATTCATATGATGTCCTAGGGTCTTAGAATATTAATCAATTTAGTCTTAGGCTCCTAAGGTCATTCTAGGCTTTTGATCAATTCAACTAACCACACTTTGAGGACTTTTACATAAGTCCTAAACTCTCTTAAACTAAAATATAAAACTATAGACCTTCTAAGAGAGTCTTCAATCTTCATGACTTGAACTTTGATTTGTCTTCTTTAGCTTCATGATCAAGCTTCTTCTTTATCTTCATAGATCTTCATGACTTAGACTTTGATATCTTCGAATATCTTCAACTTGATCAAATTTGATGAATCTTCTTTGTAGATGGTGTCATTTTCATGTTTTTAGCTTCAATGGCTTTGCTAATGCTCTTGAACATTATTTTTCATAAACACTTAAAGAAGACATTAATAACACAATGTTCATTGCATTATTATGTTATCATCAAAATAAATGATGTTATTTTAGGTTGAAATCCTAGAGGCTAACAGGGAGCATGGCGAGGTATGGAACTGGACATCCCTAAGATGGGTACTTCGTGGGGGAAGTTGCTTAGGATAAGGATCGCTTTACACATTTAGAAACCTCTCCGAGCTCATCTGCTATTTCACAGGAAAACTAAAGAACCATTGTGACTCCAACTACAGTATGAAAGACTTCCTAATTTCTGTTATGCATGCGATGTGATTGGTTATGACCAACGTCACTGTCTGACAATTATTTCACTACCTCAAGAAAACCCCCTCCAGTAGGATGGTCCTTGTAACAACCCCAAATCTCACCTTGACCAAAATGAGACCTTGAGACACCATATTTCTTAAGTCTACTTAAATCCCATGACATACAAGGCATACCAACACGAGTCACCAAAAATGAGAATGATAAAATTCGATATAGATAAAACCAAACCATTCTGTACAAATATAATCTACCCAACATAACCCACTATGATTAAAATCCACAAAATATAAACTCTAAGCTATATCATCTTGAACAACTTAATTCTATTACAAATCTCCTTAAAAACAAATTAAAAAACCTAATAGTAAGGAGACCGGTCGACGTCCTTCACTTTATCGGGATCACCTCCTTCCTCTTCTTCGTACACCTCCTCTATCCAAGGCTTAGCTATTGGTTCCGGCTCTAAACCACCGACAATAACAGGTCGACTGAGTATCGAAAACACTCAGTGGATAAGCAGTCTAACCAACAACATGACATCTTTAGAATATATTCAATAATATAATCATTTCGTAAGAATATAATCAAAGTGCGTAAGAGCATACGAAACATATCATATTTCATATTGGCTCGTGTGGACTTGTGAGCGTGAGTGACTCTTAGACTTGATCTTACATGATGCATGTTCTTATGAGCTTACGAGATAGTTCTTATGAGCTGCGAGATATTTCTTATAAGCTTGTGAGATATTTCTTATGAGATTCCATATCCATGCGTGGACCAATACTTCCAACATAATAATACCCATGCGCAGGCCAATACTTTCTTGTGTCATGCATGTATTCTTGTGAGATATGTGAGACTCATGAAACTTATAGACTTACCATGTAAGTGAACATGTGCTTGAGTATCGTAATTGACATTCGAGTAGGTCATCACTTAGATTCCGATCTCCCACCATGAAAACTCCACTATACTGTCTCATACCATATAGTTAGAGAATTCCCGGTTTTGAAGATTTTCCTCTAAGTATTGGCTTACCCGAATATCCATCACCAATCAATATACATAAGGCATACTTTAGCCTAAGAATCATAGTTAATATTTTATCATACTTTAGCATAAGAATCATGGTTAACATTTTTGGCATAATTCACCCAGTTTCATATCACATTTCACAACATTAAATTCATTTCATTCTCATTCATACATTAAAAAACACTATTCCTTAATTCATTCCAACCTAATCCATCACCATTTCCCTTCCACCATTCTCAATAATCCATCAATTAACAAAGCATAGAGCATAAACTAGTAACTCTCATAGCATGCTATGTGTTCGACAAAATACCTAAACTAGGAGTAAAGGAATTAAATGAAGAAAATAGAAATAGGAATTGTGTAAATCTTCTTATGAATGATCAATTGCTCAAATGCGCTAGATGTTACCTACTTTGTCATACGATTATGTTAGAAATCAAAATGCTATATTCATGTGATCCTCTCATTCAAACATGTCATCATGGTTGCCACTATTGACAAGTACACAAGCACGCACACATGCATGAATTGGGTTTTCCACGAGTAGCTTTATATGATAAATCAAACAAGAAACAAGCATATGTCAAGGAGGTTGGTAGCCCAAGTGAAGGGTACTAGCCTCTGGCTCACAAGAAAATGAAATAATGATATGTCAAGGAGGTTGGTAGCCCAAGTGAAGGGTGTTAGCTTCTGGCTCACAAGAAAATGAAACAAGTACATGTCAAGGTGGTTGGTAGCCCAAGTGAAGGGTGCTAGCCTCTGGCTCACAAGTGAAGAAAATATCCATCAATTCCCTTCCACCATTCTCAATAATCCATCAATTAACAAAGCATAGAGCATAAACTAGTAACTCTCATAATCTTAAACAAATGCCAAAATCCCCATTTCATGAATAGATTCCCACATTCATCATTATATACCTATTTTCATGAAAATCATGCAAGATACTTAATAGAGTAAGTTAGAAGGCATATTGATCTTTGGAATCCTTGCCTTAAATCCAAATCGCAAGATGAAGCTCCTTGAAGCTTTGAGATTGATTCACCAAGCTTTAAATCTCCTTCCTTAAGCTAAAACTTACCTTCTTGAGCAACCTCCCTTCATCTCCAAGCAATCTCTTCCTTAGAACCCTAGGCTTTCTCTCCCCTCTTTGCCAAATTAGGTTTAGAAAAGTTAGAACCCTAAAACCCTCGAAATAGAACCTCTATTTATAGTCTAGAGGTTTAAAACCTCAAATTCCATAACTGAATTTCAAAAACACCTGTGCATGACTACGATTGATCATACATGCATTACGATCAATCATAGCTCCCCTGATTGTGATCTATCGCATAAACCCCAGAAAAATTTCCCATAAATTCGACTGAGTACAGTTGTGTAGCACCCCGGACTTTTTTCATCCTTAATGAATAGCACCTTCGTAGCTAATTGGCCGTTTTTGTAGTCTAATTAATAAATAAGGGAGAAATCGGAAATTCCGAAACATCAGAAATGTGCGTTTTCGAAAGACGAACCCAACGCAAGTTGAATCGTCGAAATCCGACGAGCGAGTCAAAAGATATGGTCAAAACAGTCCAGACATACAGAGAACCGATCGCTCGGTCCAATCAGCGATCGATCGGTCCATAACCGATCGATCGGTAGCTATCGCGCGGTCAGAAATTTTGTATGGGGAATTTTCCAGAGAGTGAGTTTTTGACCGGTCGATCGGTCATAAACACCGATCGCTCGGTAGGCAACCGATCGATCGGTCATAACCACCGATCGCTCGGTCTTCGCGTTTTTGCAGAAATTTCAGTAAGGGCGTTTTCATCTTTTGGGTGTTAAACCCTTACCCATAAGGGTTTGCTCGACCCTTTGAGGCCTCACTTACAACATTTGAGGGATTTTGAGAGATAGAGAGAGAAGAGGAGAAAGCTCTAACCTAGGGTTTGGTTTTGAGAAGAAAATCAAAGGGGGTTTAAAAACCATAGCTCACCCCAACTCGAGTTGCTTCAAAATCGAGGCTCAAGCTCGTGTGTGAACCATTCTCCAAGCTAGGGCAGCAACCCAAGCACGTTTTTGAAAGGGGTTTCTTCCCCAACTCAAGTCTCCTTCAAGCAAAGGTGTTCTTCTTTCAAGTTGGAGCTTCAATCAAGGTTTCTACCAAGGATCAAGCCTTGATTCAAGGTTAGTACACCCTACTAACTTACCCTAGCAATAAATCTAGGTTTTTCCTTATGAAATATGATTCTTGTTAGTGCGTTTTATTCCTTGCAAAATGTGTCATCTATAATAAATATAAACAAGATAAAGAAAGAGTAGGGATGCTTGGATGGAGGTTGGATACGGCGATTGGATGCCGAATGTGTGATATATGATGTGTGGGATGTGGATTGGAAAATGAAGGATGGGCATTGTACAAATAACAAACTTACTCTTGTGTGATTGAATGGAAAATATGCATTAAAAAGAAGGAGATAAACTACTAAGGAATAACGTATGAAAGTGTTTGACAAAATGCCTAAACTATAAATAAATGATCTCAATGAAGGACATGGAAATGGGTTTTATGCATGTGTCCTTATAAATGATAAATTGATCAAATGTTATGCAAACTACTTATGTTACTTATGTTCATATCATGAATTGAATTATAATGTCATA
Organism: Tetracentron sinense; assembly: GCA_015143295.1. Taxonomy (NCBI): domain Eukaryota; kingdom Viridiplantae; phylum Streptophyta; class Magnoliopsida; order Trochodendrales; family Trochodendraceae; genus Tetracentron; species Tetracentron sinense. Next base: position 23,614,255 of record CM026554.1, read on the forward strand.
TTTGGTTATTTCCATTATCATGATTGTCACTATGGACACGTACACGAGCACGCATGATAGCATGAACCGTGATTTCAAGAGCATGTGCATATAATAAACAACAAGTGCATTGCATAACAAGGAGGTTGGTAGCCCAGGGACATTCGGGTGCTAGCCTCTGGCTCACAAGTGCATTTCATAACAAGGAGGTTGGTAGCCCAGGGACATTCGGGTGCTAGCCTCTGGCTCACAAGTGCATTTCATAACAAGGAGGTTGGTAGCCCAGGGAGGATTCGGGTACTAACCTCTGGCTCACAAGTGCATTGCATATCAAGGAGGTTGGCAGCCCAGGGAGATTCGGGTGCTAGCCTCTGGCTCACAAGTTTACAAGATGATGATCATGCATTCATGCATGCACGCATACATGATTTCTACGAGGCATACCGGGACATGACAAGGGTTTTCAAGCATGAGTTTTATCGGCATTTTTGCATTCATGTACGCACGTCAGGATGCTTGTATTGTGTCATGCCCTATACTGTTTCTTTGTGATGTTTCCATTACTGCTTGTATGATATTACTATTATGTGTTTTTATTATTGTTATGGTCTGCTAGTAGCTTGTACTCGCTGAGTATTCCATGCTCAGCCGTACTTTCATGTCGGCAGGTACTGAGGGAGCCCTCGACCCGGAGCCTTGGGTCGAGGAAGATTATACAGAGGAGAGAGAGTCAGCTATCCCATTACAGTCTCAGGCAGACCGAGACCTCGATGCGTGGCCATACCTCAACTACTGTTGAGGGGGGAGTATGAGAGAGTTTGGTGTATTTTGATATTTTGATAGGTGGGCCTGTCCACCTTAGGCTTAGACATGTCTTGTATTTATGTTAACTTGGAATACTATTTTGGATCATCAGAAGAAATGAAAATTTGTTTACGCTTCCGCATATATGATAGCTTCCGCGCTCTGATTATCGTTATGAGTACTGTATTTTATCTTGTGCATTACAGGATGGTTTGATAGGTTCGCAGTGTGACACCTAAAATATCCCTAAACTCCTAGGGGGTATTTTGGGACGTTACAAGTTGATTATAGGTCCCCTGTGATTGATCATAAATTGAATAAATATTTCTCCAATTTTTCTCACCGAGTGCGATCAATCGTAAGCCTCCTGCGATCGATCGCAGCTAGCACAGTTCTTGTTTTCTCAACAGCAATAGCATCATCACCCTTTCTTTTTAGTATTAGCCCATCAACATACTTATTTTCCTTTAAAACATTTAAGTAAATGTTTTTATTTCATTTACTTTAAGTTTTAAATTAAAATAAGGAAGTACCCCCCAATTGGATTCAATAAAAAATATTAGAAAATCCAATTCCTAATAAATCAAACTCTCATTTTCCAGTTTTAGGCTAAATACTAAAAATCTCGTCGTTGTAAGATTTTCGATAGTCGAGTTAACCACTCTATACTTAATAACAAAATCTTATAAAATCAAATATGTTTATTTAATCCATAAACATCTATTTCTGGGAGAAATTATCTCTAAATTTGACAATTTATGTTTTTGCTAAACTAACACCCTTCTTATAATTTCTGGAATTCCTGCACTTAGTCATTTTAACAATTTACTTAAGATCATTAAGAACAAGGCATCACATACATTCAAATGCATCTTTGACCATTTAAACCTTTATTAATTGTATTAATGGCATGAAAGAAAGTTTGAGTCTGTACAGTCCTGTTGAAGATGACGAGTATGGATCACATCTCTGGGCCGAAGGTAGCCCTTAGCGGCCAATGGGATATACAAGTCATTCAACAACTCCAAATCTCCACCATCTGCTCCTTTCTTGACCAACTTCAAGTCCAAAGATGATAAGGGATGATGATCAGAAGAGCTCACCCCACCGGCTGACAGGAATGTCAACCCTTTCCATTTCACACGTTCCCCAAGACATGGGATGGACAACACCTGCTCACCTACCTTCCTCCACTCACGATATTTGCATGAAACCAACTCGTGTCAGAGATGTACCTGAGACATCCCAAGGCCCCTCCCCCCTAAAAAACGATCTCTCACCTCCTAGTTTTTGCCAGTCACAATACCACTTGCCAGTAAGTCAACCTCAATACTACTATCCCCTGATCCAGTATCCAATAACCCACCTCGGGATGCTCTCATAGCTTCAAATGCTGAACCAACGTCTGAACCATCTCTCCTATCATCAATGACACCTAACCTCAAACCTCTTATCCCTTAGCCTAGCCTCTTCGACCAACAAGTCCCTTTTAACCACCCCTAGTCAGCTTTCCTCCTTTTCTCCAAAAAACCATATTCTGTCTCAAACTGTGGACCAAATCGGTGAAAGCCCACTAGCCCAAAAAACTCTTGGCCCACCTATTAAATAAGATCAGGGAACAAGTCCACTTGAATCCAACTCTTATCTGAGGCTCGCTTTTCCCCCAGTAAAGTGAAAGGCAAAATTGTGATAGCAAGTGGGAAAGAGCCTCCAACCACTCAAAGATACAACCTCTATGTTGCCCAAGGATTCAACCCTAAAGGGGGGGTTAATAGGGTCTATAGTAAAATCAAATTTTATCCTATTCCCTTAAGCGGAATTTCAATTTTAATAAATTAAAAGGAAATAGAATTTATGCAATTCTACAATCAAAGCAAAATAATAAAGTAAAGAGTAGAGATCGAGAATACAAAAACAAAGAATTTGTTCATGAGGTTCGGCAATCCCACCTACGTCCCTGCCTCAAGCTATACCCGCTAGAGGATTTCTCACGATTTACTCAATCGTCAATCTTTTTACGGGTGAAGATCAAACCTTTATAATGCAAGAGAATCCCCTCTCTTGACTCCAGTCTACTTTACGGGTAAAGACCAAACATTTACAAAGCTCCTCGCTTCAAGAACAAGAATCCACCGATTCTTGATTTTCACACACACTTGTTGAGAAGTGTTTTACAATCTAAAATTGATCCTTACAGGAGCTGATAGATCGCTTGAACGCTCTCTAAGAGTCTCTCAAAGAAATAAAGTTGAATAACTCAATTTGGACTCTTTTGGGTTTTCTAGGTTTTTAACTCAAAGGATTGATCAATGAATGATAGAGTGAGTTATAGAATGATTGGAAAGATTAAAGTTCTACTTTTAGTTTATAAATTATCCCTATTTATACCCCAAGAGATTTTACGACCATTGGAGAAGCATTGAAAAAAAGACTAGCCGTTACGGAGGTTTCTGCTTCCTGCAGGAATTTGTCGACGAGTATGAGAATGATCTTTGCATTCGTTGACGAGTTCAAGGCCAGAATAGAGACAGTAGCCTCTATGGCTGAATTCATCGACGAGTCTTCATGGATTCATCGACGAGTTCTCTAGATTTTCTAAAAACTCATCTTTATCTTGACTAAAAGATGGGAATGGTTTGTAAGGTCTCTTGAATTGACTTTATAATGTTTTTTTTTTAATCATTCTTTATGATGTCCTAGGGCCTTAGAATATTAATCAATTTAGTCCTTAAGCTCTATGGTCATTCTAAGTTTTGAGCATTCAATTAACCATACTTTGAGGACTTTTTACATAAGTTATAAGCACTCTCCTCTTATAAATATAAAACAATAAACCTTCTAGATGAGTTGCTCTTCATCTTCAACTTGATTTGACTTCTTTTGCTTTAAGATCAACTTCTCCTTCTTCAATCTTCATCTTCATTACTTGGTCTTTGATATGATCTTCAATATCTTTAATATGATCCAACTTGATTAATAGATTGCTTGTCTTTGATGATAACTCTTCTTTATAGATGGTGTCTTTTTTTTTCCTTGAATGGCTTTACTAATGCTTTTGGTATTTTGGTTTTCACATATACTCAATTGAGACATTAGTAACACAAATCTCATTGCATTATTGTGTTATCATCAAAATTAATGATGTTACCTTAGGTTGAAAATGTAAAGGTTAACACCCTACCCTCTCCGGAACCACCTCAGCCTGAGACCATTGTACCCCTGGTGCAAGAGGCAAATCCAAAGGTACTCTATCAACCAAACGTCAATTCCTATCCGTCTCCACCAACCCTTCTTTCTAATGGTGGTAAGGCAGATGCGAAGGGGCAGCTGCCCGATGATTAATGAAACTAATATTTTGGAATTGTCAAAATCTGGGGCGGGACCGGACAGTTCGTCACCTTCGGGATCTTTCCCGTCAATACCACCCCTCACTGATATTTTTGATGGAAACGAAGCAATAGCCTCGATACCTCGACTAAATAAGGAAGAAACTTCAGATGGATCAAATCTTCACAGTCGACCCTACGGGTTGGGCAGGGGTTCTGGCCATCATTTGGATTGCATACATCTTGGTCGATATTCTTAGTAGTTTAGACAACAGTATTGAAGCTTTTATCCGCCTTGATGAGGCGTACAACCTTTATTTATGGCCAAAATGATACTCGTCTCCGTTACAACCTTTGGGATCAAATGGCACATGAGGATGTGAGATGTCGGTCCCCGTGGCTGGTTTTGGGAGATTTTAATGATATTTTAAACATGACGGAAAAGGAAGGAGGACGGAAGCGGGAAACTCACCAAATGGCTCATTTTCAGAAGATGGTCTCCTGTCGCGCCCCAAAATACCCCCTATGAGTTAAGGGATACTTTAGAGGTGACTGTACGTACCTGCCAAACCATCCTGTAATGAACAAGACTAAACATGATATAACACAATAATAATCAGAGTGCGGAAGCTACATCATGAATGTGGAAACGTGAACTAACTTTTTCTTTTCTTTTCTATAACTCCAAAATAGTATTCCAAGTTAAAATATACATAACATGTCAAGTCAAAGGTGGACATGCCCATCCATCAAAATATAGAAAAGAACTCTCTTGGACTCTCCTCTCAACAGTAGTCGAGGTATGGCTATACGTCCAAGTCCCTATCCTCTTGGGACTGCAGCGAGATAGGTGGCTCCCTCTCCTCTACGTACTCTTCCTCGACCCAAGGCTCAGGGTCGAGGACATCCACGGAACCTACCGACATAAAAGTACGGCTGAGCATGGAATACTCAGCGAGTACAAGATACTAGCTAACCATAGCAATAACAACAGCATAACAACAGTGAACACCATACAAAATATTGATTTAAAGCAATACTAGCAACATAAGATAAATAGTATTGAACATGAAGCAATATAAATAACTTGACATGCGTGCATGAATGCGAAAACTTCGATAAAACTCATGTTCGAAAACCTTTTTCATGTCTCGGTCTTGCTTGTGAAAATCATGCATGTGTGTCTATCTTGTCTTGTATTTCATATCTTGACTTGTTCTTGACTTGTATACTTGTGAGCCAAAGGCTAGCATCCACACATCCTTGGGTTACCAACCTCCTTGACATTGCATTTTCTTGTGAGCCAGAGGCTAGCACCCTTCACTTGGGCTACCAACCTCCTTGACATTTCATTTACTTGTTTCCTTTCACTTGTGAGCCAGAGGCTAGCACCCTTCACTTTGGCTACCAACCTCCTTGTCTTGTTTCATTTTCTTGTGAGCCAGAAGCTAGCACCATTCCCTTGGGCTACCAACCTCCTTGACATACGCTTGTTTCTCATTTAATTATCATGTACAAATACTCTTGGAAAACCTGGTTCATGCATGCATGCGTGGGTGTGTGTAGCACTTGTAATATCATGATGACAATATGACATGAAGAGTAGTGTATAGCAATTCAATCCATAGTATAAACATGTGCCTATTTAGATACTCTATATGACATTTAATCAAGGTTATGAGTTTGGAGGAAAACTACACATATTCATGCTTTCATATTCTTCATTGATTGGATAATTTCTCCTTTAGGCATTCAATCAAACATATAGCATGCCACATTTCATAGTCATTTCAATTTCCTCTTTTAGTGCATAATTTCCATCAAGACATCAAGGTATGTTCATTATTTGTAGAATGCCCTTCCACTATTATCCATGTCACACATCATACACATTCATACGGCATCCAATCGCCACAACCCTCATCCATCTACACATCACACATTCATTATTATCTTGTTTACGTTTTAGGGAAATAGCACATTTCAAAAGGAGAGAAAACATGAAATCAAAATCATCAATGAAAATAGGAAAACCTAGGTTATGGCTAAGAGAGTTAGTAGGGTGTACTAACCTTGAATCAAAGCTTGATCTTGGGTGGAAATCCTTGATTGAAGCTCCAACTTGGAAGAAGAGAACCCTTGCTTGAAAGGTGCTTGATTTGGGGAAGAAAATCCTTGAGAAGTACCTTGGAGAATGCTGCCTTAGCTTGAGAAAGACTCTCCCATGAGCTTGAGGCTCGACTTGGAGAAATCCAAGCAAAAGGGATGATTGTGGGTCTTGAAACCCTTGATTTCTTCTCTCACAATGATGCCCTAGGAAAACCCTCTTCTTCTCTCTCATTTTCTCTTCTAAATTCCTCTAAGGATGGTGTGTGGGGACCAAATGACCGAGCAAGGCTTATAAAGCTAAGGGTTTAATGCCCAAAAGATGAAAAAGCCCTTAATGAAATTTCTGCAAAATGCGATAAACCGAGCGATTGGTGGTTATGACCGAGCGATCGGTCGCCTACCAATCGACCGGTGTTCTTGGCCGAGCGATTGATCAAAAACACCCTCTTTGGAAAAATTTTCCATTCAAAAAAGTTAACCAGTCGATAGCTACCGATCGATCGGTTGTGGACCGATCAATCGCTAATAATGACCGAGCGATCTGTTGTGAACCGATCGATCCCTAGCGATCGGTGCTCTGTAGATTTTTGACCCATTTTACTGTTTCAGCTATAACTTTTGACCCGTTCGTCGGATTTTGACGATTCAACTTGCGTTGGATTCGTCTTTCGAAAATGAACATTTTTGGCATTTCAAAAATTTCAATTTCTCTCTTATTTATTAATTAGACTATGTGGAAGGTCAATTGGCTACGAAAGTGCTATTCATTAAGTACGGAAAAGTCTGGGGTGCTTCATTCCCCCCTTTACAAAAATGTTGTCCTCGAAATTTAGACGATACATACATGCACAAAATCATAACAAAATACAAGGAAATGCCAAGGTCCTAAACAAATAACTGAGGATGCTTTTCTCTCACTTCGGCCTCTCGTTCTCATGTAGCTTCCTCCATTGAATGGTGTTACCATCTTACCAAGACCAAGGGAATGGTCTTGTTGCATAAGACTTGATCTCGCCTATCCAAAATCTGAACTGGTTACTCAACTAGTGTGAGATCCTCTCGAATCTCTACCGGATCAAGCTCGATGACATGAGAAGGGTCCGGGTGTACTTCCGAAGCATGGAGATGTGAAACATGTTGTGGACCGCCGTCATATGAGTGGGCAAAGCAACACGGTAAGCCACCTCACCGAATCTAGTAATGATCTCAAACGGGCCCACATATCTTGGGCTAAGCTTGCCTCTTTTCCCGAATCTCATAACACCCTTGGTTGGTGAAATCTTGACAGAAACAAAGTCACCAACTCAAAATTCAAGATCTCTCCTTCTGTTATCGGCGTAGCTCTTCTGTCTATCCTGTGCGGTCTTCAACCTCTCCCGGATAAGCTTGACCCTATCCACAGTTTGTTCAATTAATTCCGGGCGCAACACCTTCCTTTCCCCAACTTCATCCTAATACAACGGGGATCTACAACTTCTCTCATACAAAGCCTCAAACGGTAGGTGATCTTCCCAACTTCCCTTGAAGTCTAGTATATAAGCTCTGAGCATATCTTCAATAACCTGATTCACTTGCTTGGTTTGCCCATCCGTCTATGGATGGAAAGCCGTGCTAAAGTCCAACTGGGAACCCATGGCACTTTGAACGCTTTTCCAAACCCTGGAGGTAAATCTAGGATCCTGATCCAAGACAATGCTCACTGGCACCCCGTGCAACCGAACTATTTCTTTGATATACAATGCAGCTAACTGATTGGAATTGAAGGTAGTCCGGTATGACAAGAAATGGGCGGACTTTATCAGTCTGTCGACCACAACCTATATAGCATCAAAATTTCTAGCCGTCTTCAGCAACCCCACTATAAATTCCATAGAGATGTGCTCTCATTTCCACTCGGGAATAGGAAGAGATTGTGAAAGTCCAGCCGGTCTCAAGTGTTCTGCTTTCACCTGTTGGCATACCAAACACCGTGCCACGTACTCTACAACATCCCTCTTCATGGTCCGCTACCAAAAGTGCCCCTTGAGGTTCCGGTATATCTTTGTACCCCCAGGATGCACTGTGTACTTCGAACGGTGGGCTTCATCCATAATTTCTCTCCGAAGATCCGCATTATCCGAAACACACAATCTTCCCTTGAAATTAATAGTACCTTGGCTAGTGAGAGAGAAGTCCGCACTACCCTTAGCAACTTTCTTGTCCCGGAAGGCCAACAAGTCAGCATCCATGGCTTGAGACTCTTGGATCAAGTTTATAATGTACGGCCGAACCGTGACATTTACCAGAACAGGGCTGCGGATGGAATCATTCACACTAATGTCCAGATTAGCCAAATCTTCCAATAATCTTCATTCTCGCACTAACATATGAGCCAAAAACCCCGGAGCTTTCCTACTCAAAGCATCCGCCACCGCATTTCCTTTGCCTAGGTGGTACTGGATGGTGCACTCGTAGTCTTTCAAAAATTCCATCCAATTCCGTTGCCGTAAATTTAGCTCCTTTTGGAAACAGAGGTACTTGAGGCTCTTGTGATCCGTGAACACATAGAACTCTACCCCGTAAAGGTAATGACGCCAAATCTTGAGTACAAACACGACCGCAGCAAGCTCCAAGTCATGAGTGGGGTAATTCCTTTCATGCTCCTTCAATTGCCTTGATGCATAGGCAATGAATTTCTTGTGCTGCATGAGGACACACCCAAGCCCGATGTGCGAAGCATCGCTATACACCTGATAGCCACTACGTCCAGATGACACAGTAAGGACGGGGGCCGTGGTAAGGCGTTTCTTCACCTCTTGGAAGCTCACTTCGCATTTGTCACTCCAACTGAACTGGGCATTTTTCCTCGTCAAGTAAGTGAGAGGTGCGGCCAAACTGGAGAATCCCTCCACAAACCTCCGGTAGTAGCCTGCCAATCCAAGAAAACTCCGAATTTCGGTGACACTCTTAGGTCTCTCCCAACTCATAACTGCCTCTATCTTCGCCGGGTCAACAGAAATGCCCTCAGCTGACTACATGCCCGAGAAATGCTACCTTCTTTAACCAGAATTTGTACTTACTCAATTTGGCATATAGCCTATGCTCTCTCAACATCTCCAGAGCAAGGCAGAGATCTCGTGTGTGATCTTCCCATGTCTGGGAATACACCAAAATGTCATCAATGAACACAATCACACATCGATCCAAGTATGATCGGAACACCCGGTTCATCAGATCTATGAACGCTGTCGGTGCATTCGTCAGCCCAAAAGGCATGACAAGGAACTCGTAGTACCCATACCGAGTCCTGAAGGTCGTCTTCAAAACATCTTCCGCCTTGATCTTTAACTGATGATATCCTGATCTAAGATCAATCTTGGAGAAGAATCTCGTTCCCTTCAGTTGGTCAAATAGGTCATCAATCCGTGGTAAGGGATAACGATTCTTGATAGTTACCTTGTTCAACTGCCGGTAATCTATGCACATTCTCATCGATCCATCCTTCTTCTTTACAAAGAGGACCGGAGCTCCCCATGGCGAGACACTTGGTTGGATGAACCCAAGTTGTTGTAACTCCTCGATTTGTTTCTTCAGTTCTTTAAGTTCTATTGGGGCCATTCTATACGGTGCCCTTGAAATTGGAGCGGTGCCCGGAGCAAGCTCTATAGCGAACTCGATCTCTCTATCAAAATGCAACCCGGGAAGTTCCTCTGGAAATATATCCAAGAACTCACTCACAACTGGAATGATCGAGGAGTTTTGTGCTTCTGGGTTTGCTATTCTCAAAGCTGCGAGGCGACCAATATCCATTTCTCTTAATCCTCGAAAGTGAAATGGTTTTACTCCTTTCGGCTTGAAGTTCACCATCTTTTCAAAGCATGCCACATGGCCGTGGTGGTTTGACAACCAATCCATCCCTAGGATGACATCGAAATCCAAGTCTTGGAAATCTAGGACGATGAGATCGGCTAATAGTTCATTCTTCCCCACTTGAACTACATAATCTCTAAATATTTTATCCGTATCAACTGACTTACCAAGTGGAGTTGCAATGGTCAACTCCCACTCTAACGGAGTAGCCTCAGTCGAAAATCCCTTTGCAAAATTGGGTGAGACAAAGGAGTGAGTGGATCCTGTATCGATTTACACTCGAGCTAGACATTCATTCACTAATAAAGCGCCTGTGCGATGAAACACTAACATCAGTAGATTTCAAACAAGACATACATCATACATAGGTAACCCCTAGTATATATAACAACTCATCATATAATGGGAACTTTTCACAACTTAAAACTTCTAGAATTCTTGCGTACCTTGCACCACATCGTCGGATGCGCGAGCGTCTCTCTTGGATAGGGCGAAAACTCGGCCTTGGGTGGCTGGGCGAGGAGGCCGTGTAGACGGTGAGGCCCTCAAAGCCTGTGAATAGCCCTACTGAGACTTTGCCTAATAGGGGGCCTACTCTCCTGAAAATGGGCTGGTAGATGACATCGGGAGCAATCCTGAATCATGTGGCCTTGGTCGCCACAATGAAAACAACCTCCTGTAGCCTTCCAGCATTCCTTTGCTGGATGCCACCTTCCACAAATGATGCAGACATCGTGTGAATAGGCGGGAGGAGTATAACTCGTAGTCTGAGGTAATGCAGGGTGAGGAGCATATGAGGTAGCTGGGCGAAAAGCCGGTGGAGCAAAAGGATGGGGAGCCTGTGGTGCGGAAGACATCCTCTGTGACTGAGTCAGCCCCGTGGACTGGTATGACATAGTCCTAGCTCTCTTCTCCACTAAACTACTAGACTGGCCTTTCTCTATCCCTCTTCTCTTGAAGAATTCTTCAAAATTAGCCTCTGCTAATAGTGTCTTGTCCACCACCTCGGCATATGTCTCGTGCCGGAACATCAAAACTCGGTCCTTGAGGTAGGCCTTCAACCCCCTCTCAAATTTTCAGGCTTTCATAGCCTCGGTAGCTATCATGTGAGGAGCAAATCTGGATAGGTCCGAAAACTTTGCTTCATAAGCGGCAACAGACATATTACCTTGCTCCAAGGTAATAAATTCGACCTCTTTCTTCTCTTTCATCTCAATTGGAAAGTATTTCTTGTTGAAGACGTCCAAGAATTCTCTCCAAGTCCAATCTTGACCTTGTCGGGCCAACTCCCGGGTCCTAAGTGCGAACTTCCACCAATGATCGGCCTCACCCTCAAGCATTGTCATGACCCAAATACCGTGCCACGTACTCTACAACATCCCTCTTCATGGTCCGCTACCAAAAGTGCCCCTTGAGGTTCCGGTATATCTTTGTACCCCCAGGATGCACTGTGTACTTCGAACGGTGGGCTTCGTCCATAATTTCTCTCCGAAGATCCGCATTATCCGAAACACACAATCTTCCCTTGAAATTAATAGTACCTTGGCTAGTGAGAGAGAAGTCCGCACTACCCTTAGCAACTTTCTTGTCCCGGAAGGCCAACAAGTCAGCATCCATGGCTTGAGACTCTTGGATCAAGTTTATAATGTACGGCCGAACCGTGACATTTACCAGAACAGGGCTGCGGATGGAATCATTCACACTAATGTCCAGATTAGCCAAATCTTCCAATAATCTTCATTCTCGCACTAACATATGAGCCAAAAACCCCGGAGCTTTCCTACTCAAAGCATCCGCCACCGCATTTGCTTTGCCTAGGTGGTACTGGATGGTGCACTCGTAGTCTTTCAAAAATTCCATCCAACGCCGTTGCCGTACATTTAGCTCCTTTTGGAAACAGAGGTACTTGAGGCTCTTGTGATCCGTGAACACATAGAACTCTACCCCGTAAAGGTAATGACGCCAAATCTTGAGTACAAACACGACCGCAGCAAGCTCCAAGTCATGAGTGGGGTAATTCCTTTCATGCTCCTTCAATTGCCTTGATGCATAGGCAATGAATTTCTTGTGCTGCATGAGGACACACCCAAGCCCGATGTGCGAAGCATCGCTATACACCTGATAGCCACCACGTCCAGATGACACAGTAAGGACGGGGGCCGTGGTAAGGCGTTTCTTCACCTCTTGGAAGCTCACTTCGCATTTGTCACTCCAACTGAACTGGGCATTTTTCCTCGTCAAGTAAGTGAGAGGTGCGGCCAAACTGGAGAATCCCTCCACAAACCTCCGGTAGTAGCCTGCCAATCCAAGAAAAATCCGAATTTCGGTGACACTCTTAGGTCTCTCCCAACTCATAACTGCCTCTATCTTCGCCGGGTCAACAGAAATGCCCTCAGCTGATACTACATGCCCGAGAAATGCTACCTTCTTTAACCAGAATTTGTACTTACTCAATTTGGCATATAGCCTATGCTCTCTCAACATCTCTAGAGCAAGGCAGAGATCTCGTGTGTGATCTTCCCATGTCTGGGAATACACCAAAATGTCATCAATGAACACAATCACACATCGATCCAAGTATGATCGGAACACCCGGTTCATCAGATCTATGAACGCCGTCGGTGCATTCGTCAGCCCAAAAGGCATGACAAGGAACTCGTAGTACCCATACCGAGTCCTGAAGGTCGTCTTCGAAACATCTTCCGCCTTGATCTTTAACTGATGATATCCTGATCTAAGATCAATCTTGGAGAAGAATCTCGTTCCCTTCAGTTGGTCAAATAGGTCGTCAATCCGTGGTAAGGGATAACGATTCTTGATAGTTACCTTGTTCAACTGCCGGTAATCTATGCACATTCTCATCGATCCATCCTTCTTCTTTACAAAGAGGACCGGAGCTCCCCATGGCGAGACACTTGGTTGGATGAACCCAAGTTGTTGTAACTCCTCGATTTGTTTCTTCAGTTCTTTAAGCTCTATTGGGGCCATTCTATACGGTGCCCTTGAAATTGGAGCGGTGCCCGGAGCAAGCTCTATAGCGAACTCGATCTCTCTATCAAAATACAACCCGGGAAGTTCCTCTGGAAATATATCCAAGAACTCACTCACAACTGGAATGATCGAGAAGTTTTGTGCTTCTGGGTTTGCTATTCTCAAAGCTGCGAGGCGACCAATATCCCTTTCTCTTAATCCTCGAAAGTGAAATGGTTTTACTCCTTTCGGCTTGAAGTTCACCATCTTTTCAAAGCATGCCACATGGCCGTGGTGGTTTGACAACCAATCCATCCCTAGGATGACATCGAAATCCAAGTCTTGGAAATCTAGGATGATGAGATCGGCTAATAGTTCATTCTTCCCCACTTGAACCACATAATCTCTAAATATTTTATCCGTATCAACTGACTTACCAAGTGGAGTTGCAATGGTCAACTCCCACTCTAACGGAGTAGCCTCAGTCGAAAATCCCTTTGCAAAATTGGGTGAGATAAAGGAGTGAGTGGATCCTGTATCGATTTACACTCGAGCTAGACATTCATTCACTAATAAAGCGCCTGTGCGATGAAACACTAACATCAGTAGATTTCAAACAAGACATACATCATACATAGGTAACCCTTAGTATATATAACAACTCGTCATATAATGGGAACTTTTCACAACTTAAAACTTCTAGAATTCTTGCGTACCTTGCACCACATCGTCAGATGCGCGAGCGTCTCTCTTGGATAGGGCGAAAACTCGGCCCTGGGTGGCTGGGCGAGGAGGCCGTGTAGACGGTGAGGCCCTCAAAGCCTGTGAATAGCCCTACTGAGACTCTGCCTAATAGGGGGCCTACTCTCCTGAAAATGGGCTGGTAGATGACGTCGGGAGCAATCCTGAATCATGTGGCCTTGGTCACCACAATGAAAACAACCTCCTGTAGCCTTCCAGCATTCCTTTGCTGGATGCCACCTTCCACAAATGATTCAGACATCGTGTGAATAGGCGGGAGGAGTATAACTCGTAGTCTGAGGTAATGCAGGGTGAGGAGCATATGAGGTAGCTGGGCGAAAAGCCGGTGGAGCAAAAGGATGGGGAGCCTGTGGTGCGGAAGACATCCTCTGTGACTGAGTCAGCCCCGTGGACTGGTATGACATAGTCCTAGCTCTCTTCTCCACTAAACTACTAGACTGGCCTTTCTCTATCCCTCTTCTCTTGAAGAATTCTTCAAAATTAGCCTCTGCTAATAGTGTTTTGTCCACCACCTCGGCATATGTCTCGTGCTGGAACATCAAAACTCGGTCCTTGAGGTAGGCCTTCAACCCCCTCTCAAATTTTCAGGCTTTCATAGCCTCGGTAGCTATCATGTGAGGAGCAAATCTGGATAGGTCCGAAAACTTTGCTTCATAAGCGGCAACGGACATATTACCTTGCTCCAAGGTAATAAATTCGACCTCTTTCTTCTCTTTCATCTCAATTGGAAAGTATTTCTTGTTGAAGACGTCCAAGAATTCTCTCCAAGTCCAATCTTGACCTTGTCGGGCCAACTCCCGGGTCCTAAGTGCGAACTTCCACCAATGATCGGCCTCACCCTCAAGCATTGTCATGACCCAAAATACCCCCTAGGAGTTAGGGATACATTAGCTCATGACCACCGTATCATACCATCCTATATAACACATAAGGCTTACTTACCATCCCGTGAGAGAGAGCATACAAGGCATAGAAAATAGTAAACCCGAAAATTCTTCTATATAATAAGGTTCCATGTACAAGAGTTAACTAGGACTAAATGAAAAACTAAACCTTTTATACAAAATCCATCCCTTGAGTTACCAACTCAAGTCTGATGCAAAACCCCCAAAATGAAGCTCCAAATACATGTCGCTCTCCCTCAACCATAAGGCCACGTGCCTAGGCACCTATCATCAACATGATGATTCCAAGTGAACTCCTGCTCGACCCTCGGTTTCGGAGCCCGATCGTCCAACCTGGAACCTACTGACATAACAGTTCGGCTGAGCATTGAATACTCAGTGTATAAAAACTACTAACTGACAATGTTATAAAATATTAACATGTCATATAGAGTACAGTTCATCAGAACATAGGCATAATCAAAGTTCGGAGGTTTAAAACAATATAAAAATTGCATATTCTTAAAAAGCATACTTGAAATCATACTTTGAGTTCGTACTTTCACAAAACGTATTTCAAATATCTAATGAGTCTTGTATGTCTATTGAGTTCTATATGAATCACCTTATGAGTTCTTAAGAGCTTATGCGTGGCTTATGAGATTCTTAGCTTATTAGTACCTTATGAATTCTTGAAAGTTCCTTATTAGTCTTATTCGTCTTGTGAGACTTATGAGTTCCTTATGAGAATCAAGCTTCACTTATTTCATTTGGCTAGCACCCAAACTATGAAATGGACGGACATGCATAGCTTTCTTCATTGTATATACTTAACTAGTACCCGAACTATGAATGAACGGACATACCAGCTTTGTACATACCCTACTAATACCCAAACTATGAATGGACGGACATATTAGCATTACATATTTTAACTAGTACCCGAACTATGAATGGACGGACATACTAGCGTTCTTATGAGCTTATGAGACTTATGAGCACTTTTGAGCATTTACTTATTAGCTTTATCTTATGAGAATTCCTTATGAGCTTTTACTTTCTTATTCTTATGAGAAATCTCGGTCATACATGTGCATAGAGTGCTTGTGAGCGTCATCGAATACATGTGAGCATCTTAGAGATCAAGGAAAGCTTTTAAATATTTAGTCATATGCATAGAGTACTTGTAGAGAGTATTTAAAACATTGGAATAGATCATGTAATTTCACTCATGGAATTATCATAGCATATACATGGCTACTTAGCCGATTTTGCAAAAATCATAATTTAAAGCTTACTTTACGGTAAAACCCTCCTTTTAATACTCATGCTTAATACCAAGTTTATCATAAAAGCATGGTGATGATATACACCATTTGTGATCAATAGGTTAAGCAAGGAAATCATCAAGTATAGTAAAATTCCCAATTTTGTTTTATTCCTTCGATAGCATATGCATATAAGGCAATATGCCTTAGTTTTCTCAAAAACATACATCAATACTCACTATTTCATTTCATTCATGTTAATAGTATATAGTAGTATATACATACAAGGCTACAAACCTTACTTTCCTCAAGAACATGCAACAAAGCTTACTAATAAAGCTATACACCTCCATTTCTACAAAAAACCATGCTTTACTAATTACTAAGCATGAATAAATCATAACAAGGTAATTAGTAGATTGTTCTAGCTTTTGAAGGATTGATTTCCTTCAATCAGGAGCTTTTAGAAAGCTTGAGGGATTAATATCCAAGCTTTGAGAAGCTTATAGAAATCTGGAAACTAGAACAGAGTTTCATTTTTGCTTCTAAACACCAAACACGTACTCACTTCCGAGAATTCCCGACTTGATGATTCACTTTGGAATCGACATCCAGGTGTTAGAACACCAAGAAGGCAAGAAGAACTCTTCATTTGATGGAAAAACATGAACTCAGAACATCCAAACAATTCTCAACTTTCTTCTTCTTCTTCTCTTCTTTAATCTCTCACAAATCCAAGCTTAGGGTTTGAGTAGATCAAACCCAGGAAATCTCCTTCTATGTATAGTCTAAAAGTTGCCAAAAACCCAAAAATATCTTAGGAAAATATCCCCCAAGGTCGGTGATGAGTTACAGCTTGTTTCTGGGCCTTTTTGCCTTTTTCAGGTTGAATTCGTCGACGAAATCAACCCCCCAGCACACTTCGTCGCCGAAATGGCACTCTGCTTGGGCCTCGTTTTCCCGCTTTAATATTTTGGCCATAACTTTTGACTCGTATATCCAATTTTGACGATTCAACTTGCGTTGGATTCATCTTTCAAAGGGTAATAACTTTCACGTTTTACAAAACTCTTAATTATGCTTTATTCATAGACTAAAGTGGCCATAAAGCTGACTGGTCTGAAATGGATTTCAGCCGACCAAATTTATAGCAAACCAGTTTACGGAAATCTGACATTTGACCCAATTTTTACTCAAAATCTGAAAAAGTGGCAAACATGAACCTAGAAGAGGGTTTCAATACCTTTCCAAAAATTTAAGAATTACTCGATTCTGATCAGCGGTGAAAATTGTAGACCTCTTCAAAGTTGAGAGTATGTTTAGGCATCCCTCTTCTTTTAACACTAAGAACATTTCCCCTTTGTACTTTCACACCCATAAACATCAAAGATGGTTCTTTAGTACCCTCACACACCATAAAACCTATGATAAACTCCTCACAATATTCACAAGCACCTAGAGGACCTTGGACCTCACAAACACCATTTACTGCACCAGTTATAGCACTATTCACACACTATTCACTTACAACCCTGTAAGCACTTATGGTATCTTATACCCTTGATTTTATCCACTTAGAGTATATTTATACTCTCTTTTGAGACTCAACACACGCATCTAAAACCCTCACTCAACTCACCCTACTACCAAGAACAAAATGGAAGGCTTTAGGCCTTCATACACACCATACAAGGGCATTGTTCACTAACACTGTTCATAGCATAGTGAACTCGGATTCCGGGGTTCTACAAGCATGAAGGTGGCCCAAGTAACCCTTTCTGCCTTAGTAGGCGCCAACACCGAAAATATCTTTTCCAATTGCCGAATCCATCCCTCGGCCACAAGTGGATCAATGCTTCCACAAAATGTTGGAGGCCTCATCCTCTGAAAAACTTTTATTCCGGCTTGTGCTCTATTAGGAGGAGCCGGTATAAGTGCGGCATTAGGCAGAATAGCCGGTTGCCTCGCCGCTAGCATAGCCAAAGTCTCGGCTATTGAAGCAAAGTCATGGGAAAAGTCGGGTTAATCATCACCCGATGGAGCATCACTTCCATTGCCCCTTGTGTTGTATCCGCGACCCCGGGTATTGCGTCTCATGATTTCTCCTGAGAACGACAATACAACATGAGTCTAACTTGGATACACATTTAGTAATAGTTTCGCAATCCACTCAATACATATTCACCAAGCATAGAATAAAACACACATGGTTTACATAACAATGTCATAACATACAATCCGTGTTCCTAGCGTAGGACTCTAAGTTGATTGAAGTTCAACCAATTTTGACCTAGACTAACTTGTTAGTCTATACTTGGAATACAACTCTTTCATAACACCTAAAGCCTTGTTCAATTATGATATCGAGTACTAAGCGACCCTAGGGACTCTAATAACTTGGCTCTGATACCACTTCCCATGCTTGGCTTATGAATCTCTCTTCTCAGGGCCCTATCTTCACATGGTGAAACAGGTGTATTGGGAAGAGTTTATACAGGCGAGGATTGATAGAGCTCTTGCAAACCCTGAATGGAACACACAATTCCCCAATTCTATGGTCCTTCATCTGGACGATATTGGCTCAGACCATCACCCCCTCCTCTTGGCTATGGACTTGGTTGTCGCCCCTAAACGATGACCCTTCCGATATGAAGCTATCTGGGCATCTCATGAGTTATGCAAGCCTACTTTAGCAAATTCTTGGGCTGCTCCTGGACAGGGTTCAGCCATGTTCTGTCTCTACCATCGTATCTTTCATTGCAAAACAACCCTCAAGAAGTGGAACCGCTAGGTATTCAGGAATCTCCAATGCCGAATAAAGTCTCTCCATCAAAACCTCAAGAATATCCAAGCTCTTCCTAACCGGCAAGATGTCCTTCACCAAGAAAATCAACTTCTCACCGAGTTGGATGCGGCCCATAATCTGGAAGAGGAGTTTTGGGCTCAGAAATCTTGAGTTCAATGGCTCCGAATGGGGGACAGAAAAATAGCTTTTTTCCTCCAATCCACCCTCCAATGGTGTTGATCCAATCGGATTCTTAGGCTCCAAGACCACAATGGTGAGTGGATCTAAGATAGTACCCACCTAAAACATCACGTCCTTAACCATTTCCAAGAGCTATTCTCTTCCTCTAATCCAGTACCAGCAGAGACCATATTCGGCAACATGGCTCCTCAAACCTCGGATGTCATGAATGATTCCCTCACCTAGCCTTTTAATCATCTTGAGGTCCAATCTGCAGTATTCCAAATGGGTGCTCTCAAAGGTCCAGGGCCTGATGGCCTCCCGGGCCACTTCTACCAATCTAACTGAGATATAGTAGGTCCCCAAGTGAGCAGGTGTCACGCCCCAAAATACCCCCTAGGAGTTAAGGGATACTTTAGAGGTGACTACGTGTACCTGTCAAACCATCCTGTAATGCAAGAGGCTAAACATAATATAATACAATGATAATCAGAGCGCGGAAACTAAACATAAGTGCGGAAGCATAAGCCAACTTTTTCTTTTCTTCTATTACTCCATATAGTATTCCAAGTTAACATATACTAAATACAATCAAAGTAAAGGTGGACATGCCCACCTATCAAAATACAAAAAGGAACTCTCTAACACTCTCCTCTCAACAGTAGTCGAGGTATGGCCACACATCCAAGTCCCCATCCTCTTGAGACTGCCATGGGATAGGTGGCTCCCTCTCCTCTACATACTCCTCCTCGACCCAAGGCTCGGGGTCGAGGACATCCACGGTACCTGCCAACATAAAAGTACGGCTGAGCATGGAATACTCAGCGAGTACAAACTACTAGCTAACCATAACAATAACGAACGCATAACAACAGTGAGCAATACAAGATATTAATTTAAAGCAATAGTGAAAGCATAAGATACATAGCCATATCTTGACATGCGTATATGAATGCAAAAACCTCGGTAAAACTCATGTCTCGGAAACCTTTTTCGTGTCTCGGCCAAATCATGTATGTGTATCGTGTCTTGTCTTGTATTTCATGTCTTGATTTGTTCTTGACTTGTATACTTGTGAGCCAGAGGCTAGCACCCTTCCTTGGGCTACCAACCTCCTTGTCATGTTCTTGTTCCATTTCTCTTGTGAGCCAGAGACTAGCACCCTTCCTTGGGCTACCAACCTCCTTGTCATGTTCTTGTTCCGTTTCTCTTGTGAGCCAGAGGCTAGCACCCTTCCTTGGGCTACCAACCTCCTTGTCATGTTCTTGATTCATTTCTCTTGTGAGCCAGAGGCTAGCACCCTTCCTTGGGCTACCAACCTCCTTGTCATGTTCTCTCTTGCATTTCACTTGTGAGCCAGAGGCTAGCACCCTTCCTGGGGCTACCAACCTCCTTGTCATGTTCTTGATTCATTTCATATACAAATACAATCTTGGAAAAACCCGGTTTCATGCATGCATGCGTGCTTGTGTGCTTGTCAATAGTGGAAATCATGATGACATACTTGAATGGGCGGATCACATGACTATGGCATTTCAATCCTTAACATAGTGGTATGAAAATTTAGGCAACATATAGCACATTTGAGCAATTTATCATTTCTAAGAACATTTACACAATTTCTATTTCCATTTTCTTCATTAAGTCCATTTATCCCTTGTATAGTCATTTTATCAAACACCCGGTGGGCCACATTTCTTAGTCCTTCCATTTCCCTTATTTAGTGCGTATTTTTCATCAAGACATCAAGGTACATTCATTATTTGTAAAGTGCCCATCTTCCATTTTCCTTTTCACACATCACACAACATCCATACGGCATCCAATCGCCTCAATCGACATCCCATCCACACATTTATTCCATTCCCCTTATCTTGTTTATATTTGTTGAGTTAATACAATGCATAGGGAAGGAAAAGCATAATATATATAATCACCATTTACACTAGAAAACCTAGGTTATTGCTAGGGAAAGTTAGTAGGGTGTACTAACCTTGAATCAAGGCTTGATCCTTGGTAGGGACCTTGATTGAAGCTCCAACTTGAAAGTTGAAGCCTTTGCTTGAAAGAAGCTTGAGTTGGGGGAAGAAACCCCTTTCCAAACGTACGTGAGATGGCTGCCCTAGCTTGGAGAGTGGCTCCCACACGAGCTTGAGCCTTGAACTTGAAGCAAATCCAAGTTTGAGGACGACCAAGGATGGTCCACCCCTTTGATTTCTTCCTCAATGGAATTTCTAGGTCAAAACCCTCTTCTTCTCACTCTCTAGCTCTCAAAATGTCTAAGGGTTGTGAATGAGGGCTCAAAGGGTCGAGCAAACCCTTATGGGTAAGGGTTTAACACCCAAAAGACGAAAACACCCTTACTGAAATTTCTGCAAAACGCGAAGACCGAGCGATCGGTGTTCATGACCGATCGATCGGTTGCCTACCGAGCGATCGGTGTTTATGACCGATCGATCGGTCAAAAACTCACTCTCTGGAAAATTTCCCCATACAAAATTTCTGACCGTGCGATAGCTACCGATCGATCGGTTATGGACCGATCGATCGCTGACTGGACCGAGCGATCGGTGCTCTGTATGTCTGGACTGTTTTGACCATATCTTTTGACTCGCTCGTCGGATTTCGACGATTCAACTTGCGTTGGGTTCGTCTTTCGAAAACGCACATTTCTGACGTTTCGGAATTTCCAATTTCTCCTTTATTTATTAATTAGACTATGAAAACGGCCAATTAGCTATGAAAGTGCCATTCATTAAAGATGAAAAAGTCCGGGGTGCTACAGCAGGGCTGCTCTTAGCTTTCTCAATGGTGGTTTCCTTCTCAAGAGCTTCAATCATACTTGCATTACTCTTATACCAAAAATTCACCATCCTCAAAACATCACCCAATTCCGCCCTATAATTCTGTGCAATGTATTCTTCAAAATTATTTCCAAATGCCTAGCCAATCGGCTTAAGAGAATCATGCCCTCCGTCATTTCTCCGGAACATGCAGCCTTCGTTCCAGGTCAGAAAATCACTGACAACATTCTTATTGCACATGAAGTGTTCCATTATCTAAAGAATCCCAACAAAAGCAAGCACTTCAATGCAACAGTAAAACTTGATACGAGTAAGGCGTATGACCGAGTTGAGTGGGGCTTCCAAGACCAAGTCATGAATCAGATGGACTTCAACTAGAGGTGGCGCCACCTTATCATGCAATGTGTGTGTAAGCACTCAATTTTTACACCACTTTCTAATCATGGTTAATCATCTTAATCATGGTTAATACCCTCTAACCTTAGGACAAACTCTAGTCAAGCCTTAGTCAAATCCTAAGCAAACCCATAGGTCAAACCTAAGCAAACCCTAGGCCTAACCCTAGTCAAGCCTTAGTCAAACCCTAGGCCTAACCCTAAGCAAACCCTAGGCCTAACCTTAGGCAAACCCTATGTAGAACCTCAGAACTTTTCATGGCCAAGGAATAGTATTTTCATGGCCAAACGACTTTCCATGTATTTGGAATTGGCATTTGGCGAGAAAATGAATGTTAACGATCCATGTGCAACGTGAAAAAGGGGGTTTCGTGCCTTGAGAATGATGGAAATAAGGTTGGAAACACTCCTAGGGGTCAGTAGGAGGAAGAAACCAAAATGTGGGAAGTGCGATCGATCGTAGATAAGGTGCGATCGATCGCATGTAGGCAAAATTGATCGCATGGGGATCTGCGATCGATCGCAAGGTTGTGCGATAGATCGTATCCATGTGCGATCAATCGTACTAACCCGTGATCGATCGTAATTAGTGTGCGATCGATCGCACGTGGTAGCTGATTCTGAAATTGAGGGTTTTAAACCCTTGTCTTTTAAGTGGGATCTCTTTTTTGGGGGTTTTCATCTAAACCAAAGAGGGAGAGAAGAAGAGGGGAGATTTGGGGAAAATCCAAGAGGGGCTTTGGAGTGAGATTAAAGGGAGATCAAGGGAAGCTTAAGCTTGAAGATTCTCAAGCAAGGGCCATCCTCCATCAAGCTAGGAGATTCCTACTCAAAGATTTCCAAATCAAGGGTTGTTCTTCAAGATTTGGGGCTTAATCCTCAAAGGTTAGTACACCCTCCTAACTAGCTTAGTAATAACCTAGGTCCTCTTTCAAAAATGATGTTCTTGAGTTTGTTTACCATTTTCTTTGAAATACAACTACTATCTCTAATTGAACAAGATAAATAGAAATGGTGTGAATGTGTGGGGAGGTATAGATGGATGGTGGTTGAGGTGATTGGATGCAGTGTTGTTGTGGTGAATGTGTGTTGGAAAATGGTGGAAGGGCAATGTACTCATAATAGACTTACCCCTTGTGTTTGATGAAATGTATGAACTAAGAACTTGAATCAATTAGGCTATGAATGTGTTGCACTCCAAGTGTTTGATTAAATGCATAAACGATAAATTAACAAATTAAAGACTACTATGAAAGCATGAAATGAGGTAATTTTTCCTAAAAAGATAACCATGATCCAATACTCTATATGTTATGCCTAAATCCTCACATGATTAGATTGAGAATTGAAATGCTGTGTGTTATTCTCATGCCCATGTCATATTGGTTATCATACATTGCTACACACAAGCACACATGCATGCATTAACCGAGTTTTTCTAAAGTATATATATATATATATATATGACAAACCAAACAAGAACAAGCTATGTGATTCACGAAACTAATGATAAAGCCGGACATCGGGTCAGTCAAGGATAGGGTATATCCCCCGGATATATCATACTTGGCTCACAAGAAAAACAAGCAAGTTAATTTGCTAATGTGTTCCATTCCATTATAGTCCGGGCATTAGTAAACATGTGAAATACTAGTGTGTTCTGTTCCACTATAGTCCGGGCACTAGTCAAGGCAAGGATACTAATGTGTTCCGTCCCATTATAGTTCGGGCATTAGTAAAGCAAGTACAAGATACTATCATAGTCCAGGCATTAGTAAACAAGTGAAACGCTAGTATGTTCCGTTCCACCATAGTCCGGGTACTAGTCAAGTCAAGACAAGGATGCTAATGTATTTTGTCCCATTATAGTTCGAGCATTAGCAAAGCAAGACAAGAAGCTAGTATGACTGTCCAAGTCATAGTTCGGGTACTAGTTAAACAAGACATGAATACAAGACAAGATCCTAGTATGTCCATCCATTTCATAGTTCGGGTACTAGTTAAACAAGATAAGCAAGAATAACAAGACGCTAGTATGTCAGGCCATTCCATAGTTCGGGTACTAGCCAAATGAGATATGTGAACTAAAGAATCTCATCAGACATGTAAGGAACCCACAAGATATATAAGATGTAAAAGGAAATTACAAGACTCACAAGGTAATTGAAATATTTTTTAGTTAAAGCATGAATCTAAAGTATGATTTCAAATATGATGTTCGAGATTATACTTATTATATGTTCTTGCTTCCGCACTCTGATTTTGTTTATGTGATGATGAATTGTATCATATGTGACATATTAATGTTATTACTATTGTTTCTTAGTAGCTTGTACTCGTTGAGTATTCCATACTCAGTCGTACTTTTTATGTCGGTAGGTACACTATACGACATATGTACACTGGCCCCTTGGATCGAGGCAGCTCAGGGACAGCAGGAGGCTATTCAGATTGTAAGCCAAACGTTAGGGGTTGGCTTGTGACCCTATGGTTGGGTTGAGTGAGAGTGAGAGACATGTATTTTGGGATTTTCTTTTGGGGACTTTCGTGTAGGCTTGAGTTGGTAACTCAAGTATTGGACTCTTTTGTACTCATTGTAATTTTTACTAAGTCCTTGGTTCATGTTAACACTTGGAAGTACATTTATTTTAAAGAAACTTTCTGGGCCACTATTTGGCATGCCTTGTATACTCTTTGCAGGTTAGTTTAAGTATAAGTCACGTCGCCAAAGTATCCTAACTCCTAGGGGGTATTTTGGGGGCGCGACACCCTAGGCCTAACCCTAGTCAAACCCTAGTCGAGCCTTAGTCAAACCTAAGCAAACCCTAGGCCTAACCCTAAGCAAATCCTAGGCCTAACCCTAGTCAAACCCTAGGTCTAACCCTAGGTTAAGACCCTAGGACACAAGGCCAATTTTCTAAAGCTTAGAGACCCGAAACCACCCTGTGGGCCCAAGCATGGGCCCACAAACCCTAGAAACCCATTGGAGTGCCCACAGGCCAATTTTGAAATTTTAAGGAATGACGGTAATAACTCTACCGCCATTTCCTTATTTGGGAAAAGTTACAGTGAACCCAGACCAATTGCAACTGGGTTGGACTTTTAGCATAAGTTGGATAATGACAGTAATATTATTACCGCCATTCTTCATTTAGCCTAAACCAGGAATGGCGGTGCTAGAATTACCATCATTCCTGGTTTACCTTCGAAAACCTGCTGGCACCCCCCTGAATCACTCCAACTCCGCCTCCCTCGGTAGAGCATTAGGCATCATATGTATTAGAAGAATGCAAATGGACTTCTGCTAACCTAGGTAGAGCATTTGGCATTTGATTCCAAGTAATGATATGTGCAAAGATATCCACGGGGAGGTGGATGAAGTATGCTAATGGAATTCTATCACTCTAGGTAGAGCATTAGATATGCTCCATGTGTATGTGAAATGCTAATGGACTTCTACCACTCTAGGTAGAGCATTAGGCAAAGTCATGTGTACTCTCCCATAAAAGTCATGTGTAAAGCAAAGTGAATTGGAATAAGTGCTAAAGTAAAAGAGATGAAAAGAAGAATGGTTTTGAAAGACAAGTGCATGTGTTTATACCATATCGCACGTGTATTTGAAAGAGATTTTCGTATTTGATTCAGTGCATGTGTATCTTATGAACTTCCCATGTTAAAGCATGAAATGATATGACATTACTGCATAGTGGCTTGTATACGCTGAGTATTTCATGCTCAACTGATTTATTATCATCGACAGGTCCATTCGAATTGCTCCCGAGCCTTGGGTTGAGGAGGAGTACTACGAATCGAAGCCTACCTTGGATCACTTGCATGAGGGTAGAGCTCTGGATAGGTGGCCCTATCTGGACTACTACTGAGAGATGTGAGAGAGTGTCTTGAATTTTGAAAGTGGAGAATGTCCACTTTGCACTTCTATGTTTTGTTAATATTCTGTTGGTCCAGACTTGGAGTGTATACAGGTTATGTTTAGAATTTTCAGTTCCACTATTTGTATGGCTTGTTTGTTTTATACAGGATGGTATGCTATGATTTAGGTCACGTGCCAAGAGTGTCCTATTTTCTAGGGGGTATTTTGGGTCGTGACACTAAGCTCCTACCCATTGACACCCTTAATTGAGGTCATTCCACTTGGGTGTGCCAATATATTGATGTAAGCAATCAAATGGTAAATTACCTAGGTTAGACCCCATAAGAGCTTTTTAACTCGTTATCTCACAAGGCACCATATCAGGCCTCTTTTAAATAAGCTTCTAAATGGATATCTATTACCTTATGTATCAATGAGTTAAGCACCGTTTTGTAACCTTAAACTCAAAATATCACTGCTTAGGGCATGGTTTCAAATTATTTACCAAAGAGGGTATGTCTTCCAATATTACCCCTATAGTGTTCTGCTTTTATATGCATAGCTTATATGTCAGAAGAATGTCTTTTTTAGTAATAAAATGCAAAAGATGCCCTATTTGATAAATATGTCAAAAGCATACCCTTTTAGGTAATAAAAATGCAAGGCATGCCTTTTAAAGCGAAACACCCTTTATTAATTTATTTTATGATAAAAGTAGCAGTAGCGGGTGTCAACCAACACTTCATCTTCCTAAAATACCCTCATTAAATTCAGTTTATTCATCTTAATCACAAATAGTTGGACACCAAAAATACCCCTCGGGAGTATTTTTATTCCAAACACATCCCTTTACAAGGTTTTGATACAAAACACGTCCTTAACAAGATTTTGATACCAAAAATATCCCCCATGATATTTTTTTATTCCCAACATGTCCTTAACAAAAAATTGATACCTAAAATTCCTTGCATAATTTTATTTTATTTATTTTCAACATGTCTTGTAATAAGAATTTAATACCTAGAAACACTCTTATGTTTTATTTTTATGATAAAAGCAACGGTAGTTGGTGTCAACCAACACTTCATCTTCCTAAAATACTCTCATTAAATTCAGTTTTTTCACCTTAATCACAAATAGTTGGATACCAAAAATACCCCTCAAGAGTATTTTTATTCCAAACACATCCCTTTAAAAGATTTTGATACCAAACATGTCCTTAACAGGATTTTGATACAAAAAATATCCCTCATGATTTTTTTTTATTCCCAATATGTCCTTAACAAAAAATTGATACCGACCCCGCATAATTTTTTATTTATTTATTCTCAACATGTCTTGTAACAAGAATTTAATACCCAGAAACACCCTTATGATATTTTTATTCCTAAAAATTTGATACCCAAAATACCCATCATTATTTTATTATTCCGAATTTGATATTGAAAATACCCTTCATGATTTATTTTTATTCCCAACACATCCCGTAACAAGAATTTGATATCAAAATACTCATGATTTTTTTTTATTCCCAACGCATCCCTGTAACAAGAATATGATATCCTAAAATACCCCTCATTATTTTGTTTCATACCATAATACCCTCGTTATTTTTTTATTCTCAACATATCCAGTCATAATTATTTGATATAAAAGATACCTCTTAATCAATAAGCTTGCACGTGCACAATCAACTAGTATTAATAAAATCAAATAGATGATTATGCAATTTTCTAGATTACAATCTTATTAACATAGATCCTTAGACATGGATGGTAGCAACGACTACTTTTTCACCACCATGTGAGGGTGCCCCCACCAACATTGTCTTTATGCTTAGCTACCACATGTGACTTCGAGTAAGACCATTTTAGGAGATACTATGTGGTGAAATGAATCATTATATTCATATAACTCCTCCCAGGGAAGCTATGCTTGCTCGCATTGGTGTGTGCATAAGCACTACATATTAGGTCCGGGATCAAGTCCCTAAAGATGTGTGGTTGATTTCTGCACCCTTAAGAATATACACTAACCCTATTAACTAGAGAGTGTAAAAAAGAAAAAGATATATACATATATACCCTTATGTATTGATTATCATTCTAATTCTATCAAGTACAAGGGTATTTTGATATTTTCAAATGGGATAATTTATTGAATAACGGATCTCCTCTGAAACAAGTCCCTAACCACTAGCCGTTCAATAAATTTATGTTATACCCATAATTTGTACGGCCTTGATTGAGGAGTCAATATAAAATAAAATGATGGCGACATAGCGGATCATCTCTCTATGGGTAATAGAGACGTCTACATTTGGATAGTGATGAAAATGACTCGAGCTGATTAATACTCTGTTTCAAGGAGACACATTGTTGTCAATGGGATAAAGTTAATCCACTTTTTACTTGTTTAATCAAACACAAATCTTATATATATATATATATATATATATTTTTTTTTTGGTGTCTCTTACTTTTTGGATTCATCCCATTCGTTGGATCAAGTTCACGTTGAATTTGTTGGCTTCGGCTGACGGAAGACTAAACACCCTAGAGCTATAAGGGGTCTATATGTGTCGGTGTCCATCCATCGATAAGCATTTCCTTCTCTCTCTGATTAATATCCCATCTAAAGGCAACCAATGCAGGAGATTATAACAATAGCATAATGTTTAGATAAACACTACTTAGAATATGGTTGGTGCCTAGACAAAACTTACATGCTAAGGAAAATAAATTGATTAAATAGATGAGCTTTTTACCAGTTACTTATGTAATAAGTTTAAGCAATATAATTGGTGAAAGTAGACGTGTTAGAGCATTTAAGGTGATTAGTTCTAGCACTTTCCGTTACTTTCCAATATGAAATTTCTAGCCTAATTATTAACCTATTAATTCTAGTTAACTGTTGATGTGGAAAAAATAAATAAATGACTCTTTTAAAAAAAATTAAGTGACTCTTTAAGAAAGGTTGACATAGAAGAACAAAAAAAATTAAAATTTGGATTTTAAATATTTCTTAGTTATATTTTGTTCAATTTTTTTTTTTGTTTGTTTTCTTTACTTTCACTTATTTTCTCGGCAACCAAACATAGGGTAAGGGTATGTTTTGTAGAGCCCCAAAAATCCCAAGCTATGTCTAAGGTTTGGGAGAAGTTTGGAAATTGAATGTCTAGGTTAGGTGTAAGTTGGAAGTCTTTGATCATATAAAAAATGATGTTAGGGGGCTGTGTTGGTGTGCCTTGAAGTCATCAATGGTGTTAGACTAGAACCGGGTATAAAGATCCTAAGTTTCAAGGAAGGGTATTTTAGTCATTTGGTATGCAAGGCTAATGTTGTCGAAACATCTCGATAAGTTTCTGATCTTGAAACTTGCTTGGGATGTTTGGGAAGCATGTAGGCCGGGCGTGAGGAAGCTAAGTGGGTTGGAATTTAAGAGAATCAAATTCAGGTTGGAATTTAAGAGAATCAAATTCAGGAAAATTCGTTTGAATGGATTGGAAATCCGTTCAAAGGAAGCCAGTTTTAATTGTGTTAATCAATCCTGCAACCACTTTCGTTTGATAGGGGGGCTTTTGGCTTAGAACTGTTATATCTGTTCGAACGGATATAAATCCATTTGAATAGAAGTTAAAATTTCTGTTTTTTAAAAAATTGTGCAATTTCGGGTTTTTGGGGATTTCAACCTTATGACTATAAATGGACTGCCTAATTCGAGGGTTTAGAAACCTAAGGCCTTTTTACCTAATTTGGCAAGAGAGAAGAGAAAACTCTAAGTTTTCTAAGGGGAGCTCCATGGGAAGCAAGAAGAAGCTTGAATTCACTCCCTCAAGCTTGGAGATCCAATTTCCAGTCTTCTCAACCTTCATTCAAGCTGTAGACAGTTGGATTTAAGTCTTGAGAGGTCGATATACTATCCAACTCAACCTCATTATGAATAACTTTGTATTTTTAAGCTATTCTAGTCTTGGATTATCTTCTATAATAACATTTCTAGTATTTTATGGATTATGAGATATGTGTATATTATAATATGAGTATGAATTGAATTTGGTGGGTTTGCTTATGGAGGAATTGGAGTTTTTAAATTCTTGAAATGGTGAATTAGGGTAATGGATTGCATGGAATTGAATTGAGAAACCTTACATGATATTCTTACTGTGAAATTAATGAAATGGTCAGAGAAGAGAGAGTTGTGGAGGTTTAGTACTTGTATCAAACTCTATAGTAGGAATGATTACGTATTAAGTGGAATTATATTATTGTTGATTGTGCTAAATTATGCCCTAATTATTCCGTATGGTAGTTGGTATTTGAGTAAGTCACACTTAGAGCAAGATTTTCCATGTTGAGGATTCTCTAATCAAGATGTAATGAACCTTGTGGAGTTCCTTGACAAAGACGACTTTAAGAGGTGATTCACTTGAATGTCAATTACGACACTATTGCACTAATTTCACTCGTGTACTAAGTTAAGAGTCTCATGAGTTGTTGACATTAATCATGAGCTTAAGCATTACATATACCTGTTAAGAAGCATAAGATTATAAGATGTGGATAAGATGATAAGAGATGCGATGAGCTAATAAGATACATATGAACCTTGATAAGATACATGTATCATTGGGAAACAAATATGTTAGAACCCTTATATACACTATTCCAAAAGAAGCCCTGTTATGCTGCAAAAGAACTCCCAACACTATTCCAATTCCAAAAAGGCCCTATTATGCTGCAAAAGAACCCAATACATTATTATAGAAAAGAAGCCCTATTATGCTGCAAAAGAACCCTTTACACACTTCGCAAAAGAGGCCTTGATATGCTGTTTGTTGATTAGGGAAATTGTTGGACATATATGCCCTCGAAAGCCAATAAAAGACTTCTCTATGTTGATTAGACAGGCATCATATTCACACAACCAACTATAAAGGGTATTTATATTAATTACTGTCTCATTTGATGATGACATAAAGTTTTATAGGTAACATTGTAGGAAAATCATGCAAAGGTTGTGAGGAGATATGATTTTCCAGTTCCTTGTAAACCTAATATTGTTCGAAGCCTCTAGAGTGCTAGTTGGGCGTCGTACTTCATCATGGCTTGCACATGTGTAGTTCTATAAGATAGTGTGATGAATCTCATTCACAGAGAGTGTTGACTCTTGACTAACATGTGAGTATATGTAGCAAGTACATAATACTGAATGAGGTCACTAGTGGATACCCTATAGAATACACTATTAGATTGTATTAGGGTTATCCATTCGACAAATTGTCCTTAGACCTGAGAGGTTAACATCTTCTCAAACATTTGTCTATATGACTTTAATGTGCTAATCAACAATGTCCAATTCACAGGACTAACTCCGAGTACGTGTTGGGTCATGTATACAATGTTTGGAGAAGTATGTAAACACTCAATAAGGAATCCACAACTCCTTAATCGAAGATAATGATATCAAGGTGATACTTGTTGAATTGAACTGTTAAATCCAGTACTCGTGCTTTTTGGTAAAATGGTCTTTATTGAAGTTGATGTTTTCAATATGGAAAAGTATATATAAATATATATATGTCAGTTCTTTTCTAATGTTTCTTCAAAAGTGTTTTGGAAGTTCAGTTCAATGAAAATGTATTCATGAGAAAGAGTTCTATTCATAAGCTAGAGACTAGACAGTGGACTTGTTCCAATCCCGGAAGCTTACATGTGATGAATGTGGAAGGATTTATTTGTAAATATATTGTGAGATAGAACTTACAAGCAATTCTCTAATTTCTGGAGGTTAGTCACATTGTGTTAATGGACATTATTGTGATTGGTGGAAGTCCAGGGACATGGATAAAATTCTATGATCCTAATGGAGTTTTAGGAAAGTGTTTCCTAACAACAATGCTTCAACCAAAAAGGTGAAGCACTTGGTCCCACAACCGGAAATAGGAGATCCCTTTAGATCCCACACACTAGGACCTTCTTAAATCTTTTAATTTAATTAGTAATTAAATTAATTAATTTATCTAAGTAATCACTATATGGTATAGTGAAGCTCTAGTAGGTGTAATTGCATTGGATGTGATGAACCAAATGGGTAGGACCCATTAGGGATTTTGACAAAAGATCAAAGATGACCTTTAGGGTTTTGGAAACCCTAAGGGGCGTGTGGAAGTGGGGCCCACCTAGGGTGGGACACCCACTTCAAGGAGGAAACCTTGTTTTAATTAGTTCCTAATTAATTGACTCCTTATCGGATAAGGTTAGTTAGTTAGTTACTAAGTAAAGATTCCCTAATGTTAGAGATTCCATTAGTTTGTTACTAATCAATGATTAGTTAGTTACTAATTCAAGATTCCTTATTGGATAAGGATAAGATTAGTTACTAATGGATAAGGTTAGTTTCTTTTAAGATTGATCCTAATCATTAAGGAGACAATTGAGAAATCCTAATTGGATTAGGATAAGGTTGAGGTGTTATACTTGGATTGCAATTCAAGCAACCAAGAAAGTTTTCTATATATAGGTGGACGTCCCACCCTTGGAGATAACCTTAAACCCCCAACTCCCATAGTTGGACGCTCAAATATCTCTCTCCTTTTGAGGGTGTACGACCATTTCTCTCCCATTATTCTTCTTAATATGTTATGGTCTTGAAGAAGATCAAGAACAAATCAAGATTGATTCTTGATTGATCAAGAAATTAAAGGATCTTTAGTTCAAGATCCTAGAGCTGAAATTTGGAAGGGCCATTAGCTTCCATTAGAGAAAGCTTTAAAGGAAAAAGAAGGTTTGTGTGGATCGCGAAGGAGACTTGATACTTGTGAAGTTTTGCGAGTACTGTTTTAACGTGGATTTGATTTAACAATTTCAAAGCCGCAAATGTGAATGTTATTTCAACCTTTATTGAATAAAATCAATTAGAATCTTAGTCAAATCTTGGGATTCCATGTATGCCCCCAAAGAACTATTTTTCTAAAATTAAGAAGAGGCATACTTTCAGAAATAAGTATTTCATAAGTGTGGGTGATCCTAAAAATGTCATTTGCATAACTCAGGTTAAGCACATACCATGCAAGTCTAAGTCATTCATGGTGCATGAGTCAAGGTGATATGATAATATGCACTTATAATTGTCCTCACTCTGATTATGTTTCATGCTATTAATTATCATACGTTTACTCTTCTGCATTCTTAAGTTCTTATCATACTATGAACCGGGATACTAACTAAAATACAGGTCATTATGATATTTAGTTGGATTGTAAATACTTCGAGTGATTTTGTACTCATCTAGACTTTTGTGTTGCATGGTCTAGAGCAGGAGTACGTATGTAGAACCCCGGAATTCGAGTTCACTAGACAAGGAATAGTGTTAGTGAATAGTGCCCTTGTATGGTGTGTTTAAAGGCCAAAGACCTTCCTTGGTGTTTTTGGTATTATGGTGAGTCAAGTGAGGGTTTTAAGTTCATGTCTTGAGTCTCAAAAAGAGAGTATGAAGATACTCTAAGTGGGTAAAAGTAAGGGTATAAAATATCCCCAGTGTTAAATAGGTTGTAAGTGAATAGTGCGGCGAATAGTGCTAGTGTGCGAGGCATAAAGAGGCCATGGCCTCTCATGTATATTGGTGTGAACTCAATGACCACCTATTGGGTAACTAGTTATGAGGTGTGAGTATGGTGTTGGACCCGGGGGAAAAGAGTGTGAAAGCACTCGAAGTGTTCTAGGTGTTGAAGGGGTGTGTTTCGGCATTTCCCTCAACTTTATGAAGCTCTATTTTAGTCACTGTTGCTCAGAATCAAGTGATTGTGCGGCCATGCTATGTGTTCGACAAAATGCCTAAACTAGGAGTAAAGGAATTAAATGAAGAAAATGGAAATAGCAATTGTGTAAATCTTCTTATGAATGATCAATTGCTCAAATGCGCTAGATGTTACCTACTTTGTCATACGATTATGCTAGAAATCAAAATGCTATATTCATGTGATCCTTCCATTCAAACATGTCACCATGGTTGCCACTATTGACAAGCACGCATGTTTGCATGAACCGGGTTTTCCACGAGTAGCTTTATATGATAAATCAAATAAGAAACAAGCATATGTCAAGGAAGTGGGTAGCCCAAGTGAAGGGTACTAGCCTCGGCTCACAAGAAAATGAAATAATGATATGTCAGGGAGGTTGGTAGCCCAAGTGAAGGGTACTAGCCTCTGGCTCACAAGAAAATGAAATAATGATATATCAAGGAGGTTGGTAGCCCAAGTGAAGGGTACTAGCCTCTGGCTCACAAGTGAAGGAAATATCAAGGAGGTTGGTAGCCCAGGGATGTGCGGGTGCTAGCCTCTGGCTCACAAGTATACAAGTCAAGAATAAGTCAAGACATGAAATAGAAGACAAGACAGACACGCATGCATGATTTTCACAAGCAAGACCGAGACATGAAAAGGGTTTCCCAACATGAATTTTTCTGGAGTTTCGCATTCATGCACGCATGTCAAGATATTGATATTACTTCATGTTCAATACTATTTATCTTATGCTACCAGTGTTACTTTAATTGATATTTCGTATCGTGTTCACTGTTGTTATTCTTTTGTTATTGCTATGGTTAGCTAGTAGCTTGTACTCGTTGAGTATTCCTTGCTTAGCTATACTTTTATGTCGGCCGGTTCCGTGGATGTCCTCGACCTTGAACCTTGGGTCGAGGAAGGGTACGTAGAGGAGAGGGAGCCACCTATCCCGTTGCAGTCTTAGGAGGATAGAGATTTGGACGTGTGGCCATACCTCGACTACTGTTGAGAGGAGAGTACGAGAGAGTTCTTTTTGTATATTTTGATATTTTGATAGGTAGGCATGTCCACCTCTGACTTGATATGTTTTGTATATGTTAACTTGGAATACTATTTTGGAGTTATAGAAGAAAATAAAAAGTTAGTTCACGCTTCCGCACTCATGATTAGCTTTCGCACTCTGATTATTATCGTATTATATCATGTTTAGCCCTGTTCATTACAGGATGGTTTGGCAGGTACGTATAGTCACCTCTAAAGTATCCCTTAACTCCTAGGGGGTATTTTGGGGCGCGACACCCGCAACCCACCCATTCACCTCAACAGGTAAATTGGGGTAGAGCCTTCGCCTTATCTGGGAGAGACGCACATGCCTATGGGGATGTTGCGTTAGGTACGCTCAAGTCAGATTTGTTGAACTGTAAATTGTAGATGGTATGTGATACATGCTTATATGTGTCTACGAACATGTTACGTATATTCTATGAGTGTTGTTATGCATTGCTTGATTTAGTTAAAATGTGGGAAAACATTTCCGTTAGATTGTGTACCATCCTAATTTCGAGGATGAAATTCCTATAAGGGGGGAGGATGTAGAACCCGGGAATTCAAGTTCACTAGACAAGGAATAGTGTTAGTGAATAGTGCCCTTGTATGGTGTGTTTAAAGGCCAAAGGCCTTCCTTGGTGTTTTGGATATTTTGGTGAGTCTAGTGAGGGTTTTAAGTTCATTTCTTGAGTCTTAAAAAGAGAGTATGAAGATACCCTAAGTGGGTAAAAGTAGGGGTATAAAATACCCTCAGTGTTAAATAGGTTGTAAGTGAATAGTGCTAGTGCGCGAGGCATAAAGAGGCCATGGCCTCTCATGTAGAGCCCCGGACCTTTTCACATTTATGCATGACCCTTCGTAGCTATTTTTTTTTTCCTTTAAAGTAATGCAATTAATAAATAAGGAAGAAATTGGAAATTCCGAAACGTCAGAAATGTTCGTTTTCGAAGTACGAACCCAACGCAAGTTGAATCGTCAAAATCGGACGAACGAGTCAAAAGTTATGGGCAAAACAGTTTGGACCTACAGACCACCGATCGCTCGGTCCATGGAGCGATCGATCGGTCCAAAACCGATCGCTCGGAGGCTATCGACTGGTCGAGATTTTTCTATGGGGAAATTTTCCAGAGAGTGAAATTTCAACCGATCGCTCGGTTATGAAACCGATCGATCGGTAGGCAACCGATCGATCGGTCATTAACACCGATCGCTCGGTCCTCGCGTTTTACAGAATTTTCACTAAGGGCATTTTCGACATTCGGGTGTTATACCCTTTCTTATATAGGATTACCCGAGCCTTTAGGGCTCATTCTCAACCCTTAGAGTCTTTGAGAGATAGAGAGAAAGGAGAAGGTTTTCCTAAACCTAAGGTTTCCATTTTGAAGAGAAATCAAAGGGGTTTGAGACCCTAGAGCATCCTCAAGTCTATTTTCTCCAAGTCTCGGCTCAAGCTCGTGTGGGGCACTCTCCTCAAGCTAGGGCAGCAACTCACGGTCGTTTTGGAAAGGGGGATTTCTCCCCACTTGATCAAGGTCGGTACTTTTTACTACCCTCCTAGTTATAGCTTTCCTTTTCCTTTGTTTCTCCTTATTTTCCTTCATTTATATATGTGTTATGAGATTGGTGGTATGTATGGTAAATGGAGATGGATGTTGGCGAATGGATGCCGTGTGGATGATGAAATGAATGAATGGGGAAGGGCATTGTACTAATAATAAACATACAAGTGTGATGTGAGTATAAACCGCCTAGAAAAGCATGTTGTAGGGTTAATGAATAATGAATGTACCATGTTTGATGAAATGCCAAGGTGAATAAAATGAATGATAAATTAAGAAAATGCATGTTTAAGGTTTATGAAATTTGCTAGGGTTATGATAGTGTGATTGTTCGCTTTCCCTAAATGATATCAATATTAAATTGCCCAAATCATTGATGTTATGTGTTACGAATTACTCAATGCCATATTTAATTCCAAATGCAAGTATGCACACGACCTCACGAGCACGCATACCTGACATGATTTTACCGAGGTTTTCAAGAATGGGATTTAGAGGTGGGGCATATCGTACGATATGTTTTACCTCGCTTTTGGCAAGGACAAGACAATCATGCATTTTCATAAGAAGGGTCTCCCTTCCCTCACAAGTGCATACATCACATAAGAAGGGCCTCCCTTCCCTCGCAAGTACATCTCACAAGAACATCTCACAAGTGAAAGGACATGACATGAGCATTTAGGAAGAAGGGTCTCCCTTCCCTCACAAGTAGTTTACTCTTCCAAGCATGATACAAGCAAGCATGACATGGCATGACAAGCATGGGCATTTAGGAAGAAGGGTCTCCCTTCCCTCACAAGTAGATTACTTTCCAAGCAAGCATGACATGGCATGACACGCACGATACGATAAGATAAGACAAACATGACAAGTTTTCAAGCAAGGAAATGGTATTTTCAGTCAAGTCAAGTGCACGGTGTTTTCAAGGGTTTCATCGGCTTTTATGAATTCAAGCATGATTATATACTCCTTTACTTTATTGTCATGATATGAATTATTCCTGCTTTATATGCTTGAATTGTTTCCTGCTTTATATATGTGAAATGCTTCCTGCTTCCTATACTGCTATGGTTTTGCTATGACTATTGGTTAGTATTTAGTACCCGCTGAGTATTCCATGCTCAGCCGTACTTCTTATGTCGGCAGGTTCTGAGGGAGCTGCTGCTCCGTTTGATATCTGTGCTCCGAGCCCTTGGGTGGAGGAGGAGTACGTCGAGGAGCCTTTGGAGGAACCTCCCGTAGAGGGTTACCATTAGGTGGTTGTAGATTCTGAGTGAATAGCTGTGGGTGAGATGAGAGATATACTTTCATGTATTTTGGCGGGCCTGTCCGCACTTTCTTTTGGTTACTTTTGTATAACTTGGATTTGAGCATGTATATTCATAGAGGTTTGGTTAGACTTCCACTGTGTTTTATAGTTGTGTTCCGCTATATTGTCTTCTATGGTATATGCTCTGTGGGTTTTGCAGGTTGGTTGTCAAGCAAGTCATGATTAGTCGTCCAAAGTTCACTCTAACTCCTAAGGTGGGTTTTGGGTCGCGACAGAAGTGGTATCAGAGCCTAGGCTTTAGGTCTCTAGGGTCACTTAGAATCTTATACCACGGCTTGACAAGAGCATATGTTAGGAAACAAGTTAGGAAGGAAGTGAGTCGGGAACGAGTCTGGTTCCAAGTTTAAGACTAAACTTTAGTCTTAGTCTACAATGGTTGCTTTAACCAAGTACAGGTCCTAGGTACGCTAGAACACTAAAAGTATAAGTATAATGTGATGAATACTCTGATGACTTGATGTGATGTATATTAGTATTATACAACTAATACAAATTGAATTATTGTGAAGTGACATGGAAATAAACTGTGGTTTCGAGTGAGACTCATGTGGTGCTATTGTTCTCAGGACTTTAGTCATGAGGCGGGGCACACGGGGTCGTGGACCACACACCAGAGCTTCATCTTCTTCCAGAGATGAGGATGAGCAGCCGGACCTCTCCCAGGTCTTAGGCTCTATTGCTGAGACACTCGCCATCCTGGCGGCTCGGCAAACTATACCGGCATCAGCGGCACCTACTCCACCGCCCGCAGCTCCGGTACATCGTACGGCTGGAGTTGAGGCATTCAGGAGATTGAGGCCTCCATCCTTCCACGGGAGTGTGGACCCTCTTACTGCGGAGGCTTGGATCCTCCAGGTTGAGAAGATATTTGCGGTGCTCTCTCCTACAGAGGAAGAGAAAGTGGCATGGGCAGTTTTTATGCTAGAGGGCGAAGCCCACCATTGGTGGTTGTCCGCATTGAGGACACGGGACTTGACCATGCAAGGTCAACCGTGGACTTGGGAGGAGTTTAAGGACACGTTCTACAAGAAGTATTTTCCGATCGGTGCACGGGAAAAGAAAGAGAGAGAATTCATCAACCTTGAGCAAGGTTCGATGTCGGTGGCCGCTTATGAGGCCAAGTTCTCGGAGCTGTCACGCTTCGCGACACATATGATTGCCACCGAGGCAATGAAGGCGAGGAGGTTTGAGCAAGGGCTCAAGGATGTTATCATGGAGAAAGTGTCGGTCTTCAGGCACACCACTTACGCCGAAGTAGTGGATAAAGCCTTGTTGGTTGAGACCAATTCAGAGACCGTGTCCAAGAAGAGAGAATTGGCGAGAGGCCAATCTAGTGGTTCGGTACCTTTAGAGAGGCGGGCCCGGACTGGTCCTTATCAGTATACATGGCCAGCACCACAGATGAGGCCGACTTATGTGCCTCCAGCACCCCGGCAGTATGTACCCCAGGCACCTCGACCTCAAGCTCTTCCGGCCCCACGGCCAGTTACACCTCAGGCAGCGAGGTATACACCACCTCCGGTCCCTCCAGCCTACACATATGAGGTCTGCACTTCATGCGGCAAAAGGCATCCGGCAGGAGATTGCCGAAGAGCATCTGGTGGATGTTATCATTGCGGTCGCCAGGGCCACATGATCAGGGATTGCCCTAGCCGGCATTTACCAGGCCAGTCTCAGGGTAGTAGGCCCCCGACACGCCCAGCAGGATCATATCAGGCGTCATCTCAGACTACCCGGTCTACACCTCAGTCTCGCCAGGCGAACCAGGGGCGTGTATTTGCTTTGACAGAGGGTGATGCACTTGCATCTGATGATGTGGTGCAAGGTACGCGTTTGGAATTATTTTGTTATTCATGATTGATATGTTGCGTTTTATTCCTTGTGTACATACTTGGTATGATATATATATACCTATGTGTATACTCTGTTGATGCATGGATTAACTCCACTAGTTAAAAATTTCAGGAACCCTACTAGTCAATGAGTATTTGGCTCGAGTATTGATTGATACCGGGTCTACTCATTCGTTTGTCTCGCCGAGTTTTTCAGAAGGTTTTTCTGCAGGGCCAAGTCAGCTAGAACCGGAGTTAGCCATTTCGACTCCTCTCGGCAAAACAGTATTGGCAGATAAAGTGTATAGAAATAGTGTGGTCCAAGTTGGAAGCCACGAATTGGCGGTTGATCTCATCGTCCTTGGATTCCAGGACTTCGATGTTATATTGGGAATGGATTGGTTAGCAGCACATCATGGGCATGTAGCTTGCTTTGAGAAAATGGTACTCTTCAAGCCAGTAGGAGGAAAACCATTCCACTTTCGCGGGTTGAAAAGCAGATCTATTGCTCGTTTTGCGGCATTGAGCTTAGCTAACCCCGAGGCAAAGGACTCATCAACTATTCCGGTTGTGAGTGAGTTCCTGGATGTATTTCCAGAGGAGTTGCCAGGATTGCCTCCAGACAGGGAGATTGAGTTTATGATCGAGCTTGCACCAGGCACAGCTCCTGTATTCAGAGCTCCATATAGAATGGCCCCTATTGAACTCAAGGAGTTGAAGACTCAGTTGGAGGAATTGCAAGGCCTTGGCTTCATTCGACCAAGTGTCTCACCATGGGGTGCCCCAGTGTTGTTTGTTAAGAAGAAAGATGGCTCGATGCGGATGTGTGTCGATTACCGGCAATTGAACAAAGTCACTATAAAGAATAGGTATCCCTTGCCTAGGATTGATGACTTGTTCGATCAGTTGAAGGGAGCGAGATTTTTCTCAAAGATAGATCTTCGATCAGGCTATCACCAGTTAAAGATTAAGGCGGAAGATGTTCCCAAAACTGCTTTCAGGACTCGGTATGGACACTACGAGTTCTTGGTGATGCCTTTTGGACTCACGAACGCGCCGGCAGCCTTTATGGATTTGATGAACCGGGTGTTCAGACCATACCTAGATCGGTGCGTGATTGTATTTGTTGATGACATTTTGGTCTATTCCCAGAACCGGGAAGATCACATACGCGACCTTCGCCTTGCATTGGAAATGTTAAGAGAGCACAAGCTATACGCCAAAATTAGCAAGTGTGAGTTTTGGTTGGAAGAGGTGGCATTCCTAGGCCACGTTGTTTCTGCGGAAGGCATCTCTGTTGATCCGAAGAAGATAGAAGCTGTTATGAGTTGGGCGAGGCCCAAGAGTGTTACTGAGATACGCAGCTTTCTTGGGCTGGCAGGCTACTACAGGAGATTTGTAGAGGGTTTCTCTAGCCTTGCAGCACCGCTTACTCACCTGACAAGGAAGAATGCGAAGTTTGTTTGGAGCGACAAGTGTGAGATCAGTTTCACGGAACTGAAGAAGAGGCTTACTACAGCTCCTGTCCTTACAGTACCATCTGGACCTCTTGGGTATGAGGTGTACAGTGATGCCTCACACGTTGGACTTGGATGTGTGCTTATGCAACACAAGAAAGTCATTGCCTATGCATCAAGGCAGTTGAAGGAGCATGAAAAGAACTATCCTACGCACGACTTGGAGCTTGCGGCGGTCGTGTTTGCACTTAAGATTTGGCGTCATTACCTTTATGGGGTGGAGTTCTATGTGTTCACTGATCACAAGAGTCTCAAGTATCTCTTTTCCCAAAAGGAGTTGAATCTAAGGCAAAGGCGTTGGATGGAATTTCTGAAGGACTATGATTGTACCATTCAATACCACCCGGGTAAAGCAAATGTAGTGGCTGATGCTTTGAGTAGAAGACCTCCGGGGTTATTAGCATGCATGTTAGTGCAGGAATGGAAGCTACTTGAAGACTTGGCAAATCTGGACATTAGTGTGAATGACTCTGTCCGTAGTCCTATCTTGGCAAATGTCACGGTTCGGCCATACATTATAGATTTGATCCAAGAATACCAAGCCACGGATGCTGAATTGTTGGCTTATCGGGACAAGGAAGTTGCTAAAGGTAGTGAGGACTTCTCTCTCACTAGCCGAGGTGCTATCACATTCAAAGGAAGGCTGTGTGTTCCTGCCAATGCAAATCTTCGGAGGGAGATTATGGATGAAGCCCACCGGGCAAAGTACACTGTGCATCCAGGGGGTACGAAGATGTACCGGAACCTCAAGAGTCACTTTTGGTGGCGGAATATGAAGAGGGAAGTTGCGGAATATGTAGCACGGTGCTTGGTATGCCAACAGGTGAAAGCAGAACACATGCGGCCCGCAGGTCTATTACAGTCCCTTCCGATTCCCGAGTGGAAATGGGAGAACATATCCATGGATTTCATAGTTGGCTTGCCAAAGACGGCAAGGGGTTCAGACGCGATATGGGTAGTAGTGGATCGTTTGACGAAGTCCGCTCACTTCTTGCCTTACCGAACTACTTTCAACTCTAGTCAGTTAGCTGCTTTGTACATCAAGGAAGTGGTGAGGTTGCACGGAGTGCCTGTCAGTATTGTGTCGGATCGGGATCCAAGATTCACTTCACGATTCTGGAAAAGCTTTCAGGAAGCTATGGGTTCCCGACTCGATTTCAGCACCGCTTTTCATCCACAGACGGATGGACAAACCGAGAGAGTGAACCAAGTCATTGAAGACATGCTTCGGGCTTGTATGATGGATTTCAGAGGCAGTTGGGAAGAGCACTTGCCTTTGGTTGAATTCGCCTACAATAACAGCTATCAGGCAAGTATCCAAATGGCACCATTTGAGGCCTTGTATGGGCGAAGTTGTAGGTCTCCTCTCTATTGGGATGAGGTAGGAGAAAGGAAATTACTTGGTCCAGAATTGATTGAACAAACTGCAAACACAGTTAAGATCATTCGGGATCGATTGAAAGCCGCTCAAGATCGCCAGAAAAGTTATGCGGACACGCGCCGTAGGGACTTGGAATTTCAAGTAGGGGATCAAGTTTTTGTGAAAGTATCTCCTAGCAAAGGGATCATGAGATTTGGCAAGCGAGGCAAGCTCAGTCCTCGCTATGTTGGACCGTTTGAGATTATCACGCGGGTTGGTGAAGTTGCTTATCGAGTAGCTCTTCCACCTCACATGGCCGCGGTTCACAACGTTTTCCACGTGTCTATGCTTCGAAAGTACATTGCGGACCCTTCGCATATAGTAGAATTGGAACCGTTGGAAATTCGAGAAGATCTCACATTGGTTGAGAAGCCGATTCACATATTGGATCGGAGAGATCAAGTGCTTCGCAACAAGACAATCCCTTTGATTCTTGTGCAATGGAAACACCATGCTCGGGAAGAAGCTACATGGGAGCGTGAAGCCGAAATCAAAGCGAAGTACCCGGAATTGTTTGAATGAATTTTGTATAGGTTTTGTATATGTAGCTTGTAATATTGTTTGATTCTGTAATGCATGTCTCATCCAAATTTCGAGGACGAAATTTTTGTAAGGGGGGAAGGATGTAGAGCCCCGGACCTTTTCACATTTATGCATGACCCTTCGTAGCTATTTTTTTTTTCCTTTAAAGTAATGCAATTAATAAATAAGGAAGAAATTGGAAATTCCGAAACGTCAGAAATGTTCGTTTTCGAAGTACGAACCCAACGCAAGTTGAATCGTCAAAATCGGACGAACGAGTCAAAAGTTATGGGCAAAACAGTTTGGACCTACAGACCACCGATCGCTCGGTCCATGGAGCGATCGATCGGTCCAAAACCGATCGCTCGGAGGCTATCGACTGGTCGAGATTTTTCTATGGGGAAATTTTCCAGAGAGTGAAATTTCAACCGATCGCTCGGTTATGAAACCGATCGATCGGTAGGCAACCGATCGATCGGTCATTAACACCGATCGCTCGGTCCTCGCGTTTTACAGAATTTTCACTAAGGGCATTTTCGACATTCGGGTGTTATACCCTTTCTTATATAGGATTACCCGAGCCTTTAGGGCTCATTCTCAACCCTTAGAGTCTTTTGAGAGATAGAGAGAAAGGAGAAGGTTTTCCTAAACCTAAGGTTTCCATTTTGAAGAGAAATCAAAGGGGTTTGAGACCCTAGAGCATCCTCAAGTCTATTTTCTCCAAGTCTCGGCTCAAGCTCGTGTGGGGCACTCTCCTCAAGCTAGGGCAGCAACTCACGGTCGTTTTGGAAAGGGGGATTTCTCCCCACTTGATCAAGGTCGGTACTTTTTACTACCCTCCTAGTTATAGCTTTCCTTTTCCTTTGTTTCTCCTTATTTTCCTTCATTTATATATGTGTTATGAGATTGGTGGTATGTATGGTAAATGGAGATGGATGTTGGCGAATGGATGCCGTGTGGATGATGAAATGAATGAATGGGGAAGGGCATTGTACTAATAATAAACATACAAGTGTGATGTGAGTATAAACCGCCTAGAAAAGCATGTTGTAGGGTTAATGAATAATGAATGTACCATGTTTGATGAAATGCCAAGGTGAATAAAATGAATGATAAATTAAGAAAATGCATGTTTAAGGTTTATGAAATTTGCTAGGGTTATGATAGTGTGATTGTTCGCTTTCCCTAAATGATATCAATATTAAATTGCCCAAATCATTGATGTTATGTGTTACGAATTACTCAATGCCATATTTAATTCCAAATGCAAGTATGCACACGACCTCACGAGCACGCATACCTGACATGATTTTACCGAGGTTTTCAAGAATGGGATTTAGAGGTGGGGCATATCGTACGATATGTTTTACCTCGCTTTTGGCAAGGACAAGACAATCATGCATTTTCATAAGAAGGGTCTCCCTTCCCTCACAAGTGCATACATCACATAAGAAGGGCCTCCCTTCCCTCGCAAGTACATCTCACAAGAACATCTCACAAGTGAAAGGACATGACATGAGCATTTAGGAAGAAGGGTCTCCCTTCCCTCACAAGTAGTTTACTCTTCCAAGCATGATACAAGCAAGCATGACATGGCATGACAAGCATGGGCATTTAGGAAGAAGGGTCTCCCTTCCCTCACAAGTAGATTACTTTCCAAGCAAGCATGACATGGCATGACACGCACGATACGATAAGATAAGACAAACATGACAAGTTTTCAAGCAAGGAAATGGTATTTTCAGTCAAGTCAAGTGCACGGTGTTTTCAAGGGTTTCATCGGCTTTTATGAATTCAAGCATGATTATATACTCCTTTACTTTATTGTCATGATATGAATTATTCCTGCTTTATATGCTTGAATTGTTTCCTGCTTTATATATGTGAAATGCTTCCTGCTTCCTATACTGCTATGGTTTTGCTATGACTATTGGTTAGTATTTAGTACCCGCTGAGTATTCCATGCTCAGCCGTACTTCTTATGTCGGC
Organism: Tetracentron sinense; assembly: GCA_015143295.1. NCBI lineage: Eukaryota > Viridiplantae > Streptophyta > Magnoliopsida > Trochodendrales > Trochodendraceae > Tetracentron > Tetracentron sinense. The sequence goes on from CM026554.1 coordinate 23,659,243, forward strand.
AGGTTCTGAGGGAGCTGCTGCTCCGTTTGATATCTGTGCTCCGAGCCCTTGGGTGGAGGAGGAGTACGTCGAGGAGCCTTTGGAGGAACCTCCCGTAGAGGGTTACCATTAGGTGGTTGTAGATTCTGAGTGAATAGCTGTGGGTGAGATGAGAGATATACTTTCATGTATTTTGGCGGGCCTGTCCGCACTTTCTTTTGGTTACTTTTGTATAACTTGGATTTGAGCATGTATATTCATAGAGGTTTGGTTAGACTTCCACTGTGTTTTATAGTTGTGTTCCGCTATATTGTCTTCTATGGTATATGCTCTGTGGGTTTTGCAGGTTGGTTGTCAAGCAAGTCATGATTAGTCGTCCAAAGTTCACTCTAACTCCTAAGGTGGGTTTTGGGTCGCGACATCTCATGTATATTGGTGTGAATTCAATGACCACCTAGGAGACTTACAAACCTATTGGGTAACCAGTTATGAGGTGTGAGTATGGTGTTGGACCTGAGAGAAAAGAGTGTGAAAGCACTCGAAGTGTTCTAGGTGGTGAAGGGATGTGTTTTGGCATTTTTCTCAAATTTATGAAGCTCTAGTTTAGTCACCATTGCTCGGAATCAAGTGATTCTTGAATTTTTGAAAAGGTATTGGAACCCTCTACGAGGTTCATGTTGATGACTTTTCCATATTTTGAGTCGGGGTTGAGTGAAAGGTTGAATTTTCGGAGTTGGTTTTGCTGCAAATCTGGGTTACTGAAACCTAGTTTCAGACCAATCAGCTTTAGGGGCAAATTCATCCATTAAGAAAGAAGAATTAGGGTTTTTGTAAAACATAAAAGTTGTTGCCCATTCAAAAGACGAATCTAACGCTAGTTGAATCATCAAAATCCGATAAGGGAGTCAAAAGTTATGGCCGAAATACCAAAGTGGGAAAAATCTAGAAAGTTGCTACAAAAGTTACGATCGTTCGTAAATGACCTATGAACGATCGTAGAGTTCCAAAAATGATGAAAATTCACTGTAAAGTCTACTATCAATCATGGGAAGCCTATGAACGATCGCAGGAAGTCTACGAACGATCGTAGGTGTGCGAATCCACTTTTTTGGGTTTGTGATTTTTGGGGTTTTCACCACTTGGCCTATAAATAGGGGATCTTTTTAGGGGGTTTTGGGTTACCCTAAACCTAGAAAGAGATCTTAGAAGAGAAGGGAAAGGAGTGGAGGAATTTTCAAGAGGGGTTTTAAATTGGAAGAGGAAGAGCACGAATCAAATTTTGATCTCGCTCCTACGCGTCATTGGAGTTTGGATCTTCATCCACAAGTTGCATTTTCAAGCATTAGATCAAAGGGATTTCATCTCATAAGGTAGATACATTCTACTAAATTGTTTTGCTATGAGTGTTAATGAATAGTAGGTTTGAAAGTATGTTCATGATAGAAATAGGATTTGATAATCATGTTTTGCATGCTATGAATATTAACATTATCTTGAGGGTGTTTCTTATTTATCAAATTTCTTACAATAATGTATGAACTCAAGGAATGGCTTTAGCTCAAAGTATCATTTTGAATAAAGTATGGATTTTGTTAAAAAGGATGATTTTGCCTCAAAGGAGGATCTTGCACAAGCATGGTTTTGGTTTCAATGTATTGTTATGCTAAAAAGGGTATGGTCAAGATATTGGTAGTAAATACACTCTACTAATTTGCTAAATTGCTATACAAAGAATTGTTAACAAATAATAGAAATTGAATGGTGTTATTGAATGGAAAATGGGGAAGGGTAATGTACGCATAAGATACGCACTCAAAGTGTTTGACGAAATGTTTGACTAGGAGAAAAACGAATAAAATGCCTATAAGAATGTTGAATGTTACGTGTTTGATAAAATGCATATACGAGAGTTTATTTTAAGGCCATGAAAATATAATGTAGGGATTTTCCCCATGTTCTCTACGCAAAGAGTCTTGCTATGATTTAAGGGTTATATGGTTATTGAATTGCTCACAAATGCTCCATGAACTAGTACGCTCGTATGATTGGAATTGTATAAGGATAAATGTTGAAAAGCATGGTTTGTTCTAAGTTAAGGTTTTGACTCAAAAGGTTTTTGTTCTATGGTAAGGTTTCAAAGTATTGTTTTGATTTTTGGATTCAAGGGAGTTTACCTCCTGACTTGTAAAGTATCGCTTTGATTTTTGTACTCAAGTGAGTTTACCTCTTGGCTTGTAAAGTATCGTTTTGATTTTCAAACTCAAGGGAGCTTACCTCCTAGCTTGTAAAGTATCTCAGGGGAGTTTATGTCCTGGCTTGTAAAGTATCGATTTGATTTCCGGACTCAAGGGAGTTTATCTCCTGGCTTTTAAAGTATTGCTTTGATTTTCAAACTCAGAGGAGTTTACCTCCTTGCTTGTAAAGTACCGCTTGGTTTTGAACTCAAGGGTGATCTTAAGGGACCGCCTTTTTTAAAAGTATTGTTTCATTTTGAATTCAAGGGAGTTTACCTCCTAGCTTGTAAAATATTACTTTGTTATCGGTTATGCGAATCATTCTAAGTATTGGGGTTTTATGGCTCAAAGAATATGTTTAGTGAAATGCTCCACGATATGTACCTTGTAAAGAAATGCTCACATGATATCTGTTTTATGAACTGCTCTATGTCATATGCTTGTTCCGCTTCGCTTTTCCCTGTTTTACTCTTATAAATGCATATGCTATCATTGATATCTATGGTAATGCTATCTAGTAGTTTGTATAGGCTGAGTATTCCATGCTCAACCGAACTGTTACTTCGGCAGGCATGGTTTTTGCTCAGGAGCCTTGGGTTGAGGAGACTTAGTTCGAGGAGGCACCCACTTTGGGTGAGCTTCACCCTATCCTTGAGTGATGTGAGGGAGAGATTCATGTATTTTAAAAGTGGGGAATGTCCACTTTAGACATTATATTTTGTATAAACTGTTTGTTCGGACTTGGAATACAAATTACAGGTTTATGTTATAAAGAAATTTTTAGTTCCGTTTTTTGTATGCCTTGTATGTTATTACAGGATGGTTTGGTATTGGATAATTGCACATCACGAGCCAAAGTATTCCTAATTCCTAGGGGGTATTTTGGGGCATGACAACGTAGTTGAGCCTGAGATAGACGATGTGTCACGGTCCAAAATATCCCCTAGGAGGTAGGGATACTTTGACTCGTGATGTGCTATATCCGATACCAAACCATCCTGTAAAAATATACAAGACAAAACATAGCAGAAACATAGAGTGGACATGCCCACTCAATCAAATTACAACTATAATCTATCTCTCACCCACTCTCAATAATATCTAGGATAAAGCCACCTATTAAGGTTCTTTTCCTCTTTTGGCTGAGCCTCTGTAAGCTCCTCCTCACCATAGACCTCCTCGACCCACAGACTGGGATCGCAAATGTTGCGACCCAAAATACCCCTAAGAGTTATGATACTTTGGCATCGTGACTTATATTTCAAACCATCCTGTAAGAGCACATAAGGCATGCTAAAAGGCGAACCTGAAAAGTTTTACTTTATAATATGGTCTTCCAAGTGTTAACAAAAACAAAAACTAAAATATAAATTAAAACCTATACCCAAGGTCCATCACTTGAGTTACCAACTCAAATTCAATACATAATCCCCACAAGTTAATCTCCAAATACATGTCAGTCCCTCTCATTACTCAAACCAAGGGTCACTTGTCAAGGTCCCCTTCTTTTCCAACTAGCTGCCCATCGACACTCCAATATACCTTTCCTCGAACCATGGTTCAGTAGCATGCATATCAACCTGTGTACCTGCCGAAGATAATAGTTCGGTTGAGCATTGAATACTCCGCGTATAACAGCCACTAACTAGCAATGTCATAACATCAAAATAGCATATTTTAAAGCATAGAAACATAATCAGTGTGCGGAAACCATACATTTAAAAATCGTCTGTACATAGTTTAAATCTTACTTTAAAACGTACTTTGAATCATTTCTTTACAAAATATATTTTAAAATCATCATTTTCAAACTTCTTTAGATCACACTTCAAAACACATACTTTGAGCACTTGCTTTTCGAAACATTCTTTGTGTCACGCCCCAAAACCCACCCTAGGAGTTAGAGTGAATCTTGGACGAGACTTGACATGACTTGATAAACCATCCTGCAAAAGAGAGTCAGAGCATGCAATAGCAGAAGCAAATACATGACACAACGGAAGCAAAATATCTATCTCATATATATATATATATGTAATAAGGATCCCAAGTTATGTACAACATCCAAAAGATAGGGTGGATATACCCACCGCAAAATATACAAGTATGACACTCTCACCCATGCTCAATGTCTGCTAAACATAATCTAAATAGGACCATTTTTTCCCATCACTAGGCTAAGGTTCCTCCTCGATGTACTCTTCCTCCTCCCATGGACTGGGAGCACATATGTCAAAAGGAGCGGTCACTCGACTAACACTTGTCGGCATCAAATGTATAGCTGAGTATTGTAACACTCAGTGGGTACCACTACTAACCAACAAGTTATGATAATAGTGCATCACAATAATAGTAGTCAGAGTAATAAGCATTAAACAGAACAACAAGGAATTTATATTCATGCATGTTTGAAATCATGATTGATCGCTAAAACATCGGTAAAGCATCGTGTACTTGCCTTGTTTTGTTTCTTAATTTTTTAAGCAAGGTTTTTTTTTAGGTGTATGTTAGCAAGTTTTGTTTGAATTTTTGCCTAGGGTTTCATGGAAAACCCTAGGGCAGCCGGCGGCAAGGAGGGAGATCCCCCTGGCCGGCAGCCCATCTCTTCCTTCTCCTATGCGCACATTGTAGGGAAATCTTCCCAAACCCCTTCTTCTTCTTCTATCCCTCTCAAATCACTTTCTTCTTTCAAGGGAGAGCTTGCAATCTTTTTCTCGGAGGAAGAAAACTCTGTTCTAGCCCAACCTCATGCTCTTTCTCTCGTGGCAAAATGCTCCTACGGTCGTCCCTCTCTTGACGAGATAAAGGCTCATATGAAGAAATCTGAGGGATTGCGAATGGGATTCACAGTTGGTATTCTTGACTCGAGACATTTATTGTTTAGATTTTCCTCGGAGGAAGACTATCTAATGATTTGGATTAAGGAGGTCGTATACATAAAAGGTTTTCTGTTCAGATTTTTCAAGTGGACACCTTCCTTCATCTCAGGGACTGAAGCCTCCATAGTTCCTATATGGGTTAGTCTTCCTAATCTCCCCTTCCATTTATTCAACAAATCAGCCCTTATATCTATTGGTAGCATCTTTGGGAAGGTTCTGAAAATTGATGGAGCCATAAGATCTATTTTCAGATCGAGTGCAGCTCGTATTTGTGTTGAGATTGATCTTCTCAAACAAAACACGGAAAGGTTTTGGTTGGGTTAGGGGAATCAAGGTCGATGGCAATCGGTAGAATATGAAAAAAAATTCCTATTTTGCGAGAAGTGCAAAAAGCTTGGACATGAGGAAGCTTCGTGTGGTGTGGGGATTAAAAGCAGACCTCTTCCTAGAACGAAAACAGTAGATGGTAAAGAAAGGGAAGAGGTGCAAAAAGATGCTGAGGAAGGACCGATAAAAACTACTACCAAGCAATGGGTAGTGAAAAAATTTGCAGAAAATAAAAAAGCTGGAGATGATAAGGATTCGGTTCCAGTTCTACAGATCCATAACAGTGAACTCAACTTAGATACGTCCCCAGATCTGAATAATCAAAGGGAAAATCAAATTCCAGCCCATGTGGATGCGGTTACAGATAAAGGAAATAATTCTGAAATACCTATTCCTATTGTAGTGATCGATGAATCTTCTACAGCCATGACCAAAGATCAAGGAAACTTTTTTTCAGATCTTGATTCGGCTCCATCAGCAGGTAAGTTACTATTAACTCATTCCAAAGGTCTTGCTTTGTTGGAAACGGAATCATTAATGGACTTCCAAGATAAAATGGATTCTAATAAGTTTGCTACAGATCTAACCGTGTCTGATACTGGGCTATTAACTGAAAAATCTCATTATCTTGCACTGTTGGAAACGGAACCCTTAGTTGATTTAAGAGATAAAACGGATACTGCTAGGATAGGTACAGATTTAAACGAATCCAATATTGGTCTACTAAATAAGAAATTACATGACAATTTGTTCAGCATGAAAGATAATATTATTGATTTGGATGAAACTCTAAATAATAGATCATTGATAAGCCATAAAAAAAGTCTTTCTAATCCTGATTTAAATGGTCTTTGGAAAAACAGCAGTAGGAATTTTAATGCTGTTACTAAACATCCCAGTTATTATCGTATGTGGGAGAAATCTATTCAAGCCTTAGATGATTTCCACAAATCCAAAAATCTGTTGTATCCGGAACACATGTTATGGGAACATTCACAATCTCTTGAATTTCACTCCAACATAAATCTTTGCTTAAGGAAAGATATTGAAGCATTTAAGGATGAAGGGAAAATTTTTTCTCAAAGACTTCTAACTTCTGATCTATTCTCTTCATACTAGGAGAAAATTGGAAAGAGTAAAACCTTTGTCACAAATCCTATCCTTGCCTCCGGGAGAATTACTTGAGCTAGATCAGCGATCCTTTCCTTGGCCTCTAATTCCCATATTGTTACTAATGAATAAATTTCTTATTTGGAATATTCGAGGTATAGGAAATCTAGCTTCTAAAACTAGATTAAAGCAGTTGATTTCTTCTAACCATATTGAATTTACGGCTATTATAGAACCAAAAAAGAAACTGGATGTTATTCAAGAAGCTTGTTCTTTTACTAATATGGATAAGCATATAGATGTTCAATTTGCTCATGCTAAAATTTGGTAATTTTGGAAGCAACACCTTCAAGTTCATTATGTTTCCTCTTCTGATCAAATGATAGTAGTTGATATTTCCTCCACACATCTTTCTTCTATTAGATGTGCTTTTGTATATGCTAAATGCTCTAGAAGGGAAAGATTAACTCTCTGGGAAGATCTTTGTGTTGCTTTTTCTGCTTTTTCTGGCCCTTTTCTTATAGGTGGTGACTTCAATGCTATTGCTGCTTCTGAAGAAAAGTTGGGTGGAAGAGAGGTTAATATGGAATCTATGGAGGACTTTAAGAATATGATCAATGATTTGGGCTTAATGGATCTAGGCTTTTCTGGTAATAGGTTCACTTGGTGCAACAACCAAGTAGGTATACATCGTATTTATGCCCGTTTAGATCGTATTTTATTTAATCATGCTTGGTCTAATAATTTCAATTCATCATCGATTAAACGTATTTCTAGAATTGCTTCGGATCATGCTCCGATTTTATTGGAGTTTGGTAATTCTCTTACTAGAAAACACTCTTCTTTTAAATTTCAACAAATGTGGTTGAAGCATCTGGATTTTTCCAGAATTGTTTCTGAATCTTGGGGATCTCCAATTTTAGCTAATCCCCTCATTTCCTTTTTCCTTAAACTGAAAAGATTAAAAATTTCTTTAAAGATTTGGAATAAAGAGGTTTTTGGTAACATATTCCATAAGATTAACTATCTTGAGAGTCAAATCTCTGAATTGGAAGATGATTTTCAACGAACTTGGGATGATGCAAAAAATACTTCATTATCTAATCTTAAAATTGAATTACAGACTGTTCTTCTTTATGAAGAAATTTTCTGGAGACAGAAATCTAGAATTCAATGGCTAAAAGAAGGTGATAATAATACGAAATTCTTTCATATGATCACGAAAACTAAAAGAGGTCGAAATTGCATATCTAGAATAAAAAATGAACAAGGTTCTTGGATGGAATCTCAAGATGATATTGGTTCTGAAGTGGTTAATTTTTTCAAAAATTTGCTCACTTCTGATAATACTATTATTGATGATAATTTATTGCATCATATTCCTTGCATCATTTCTGAGGAAAACAATAAAGTTATTTCTTCTCTTCCCTCCTTAGAAGAAATTAAAAAGGTTGTTTTTAGCATGTCTGCGGATAGTGCCCCTGGACCCGATGGGTTTTCGGGACACTTTTTCCATTCTTGTTGGAACATTATAGAGGAGGATCTTTTTTAGGCTATTACTCATTTTTTCTTAACTGTTGAAATTCCTAGAGCTATAAATGCTACAGCTGTTGCCTTAATTCCTAAAAATAATTTTCCTATGACTTTCTCGGATTTTAGACCTATTAGCTTATGTAACTTTCTTTACAAAATTATATCTCGTATCTTAGCTGATCGTATTGGTTTATTGCTTCCTTACATTATATCTAATGAACAAAGTGCTTTTGTTAAAGGAAGAAATATTCTTGATAATGTTAGTATAGCTCAAGAGATGGTGCAAGATATTGATAGGAAAATCCCGGGAGGTAATATTATTTTTAAAATTGATATGTCTAAAGCTTATGATAGAATGGAATGAAATTTCATTCTTTCTGTCCTTTCTAAGATGGGATTTAAAGAAGAATCTATTAGATTGATCCGTGGCTGTCTTACTAACCAATCATTCCCTATTCTTATTAATGGCTGTCTTCATGGATTTTTTCAGAGTTCGCGGGGTCTTCGTCAGGGGGACCCTTTATCTCCTGCTCTTTTCATTATTGCAGAAGAAGTTCTTAGTAGGGGTCTTAAAATCATATCTGAGAATCTTTCAACTAACTATAAACTTGGCAGGTATAGTAATCCTATTTCTCACCTCCTATTTGCTGATGATACTCTCATTTTCTGTAATGGTAGGAAACATAATATTCAGAAAAATTTTGAATTCATTACTAATTATGAGAAATCCTCAGGCCAACTGATTAATAGATTTAAAAGTTCTTTTTACTATTCTGATAAATTAAATCGCACGAGAGTGAATAATATTGCTAATTGGGTCGGTATTTCTAGGAAAAACTTCCCCTTTATTTATCTAGGAGTCCCTCCTTATAAAGGTCACCTTAAGAAGAGCTATTTTATCTCTCTTATTGATAAAATCTCATCTAAGGTGGATGGCTGGAAATCCAAGGTTCTTTCGGCAGGTGGTCGCCTCTCTTTGATTAAACATGTTCTTTCTTCTGTGCCTACATACCTTCTTGCTGGAATTCATGTGCCAAAAGATATAAATTCTCAGATAGATAGACTCATGGCAAATTTTTTTTGGAATAACACGAGTGAGGTTAGAAAACGTCATTGGATAAATTAGAATATTTGCTCCCTTCCACAATTGGAAGGGGGTTTAGGTATTCGCAAAATGAATGATTTTTCTAATGCTTTTAGAATGAAACAAATATGGAATCTGTATCAATCGAATAATCTTTGGTCTAATTTTTCAGGGCTAAATTTCATTTTAATCATATTTGGCAGGCTTCTTATAGGCCCGATGCTTCAAAAACATGGATTAAAATAAGTCATTTATGTAAAGAGGTGATAAATAAATCAACTGCTTTAATTGGAAAAGGTTCTAAGATAAATTTTTGGTTAGATTGTTGGTTTAGTGATATTCCTCTTATAGAACTTGCTTTATATCCTCCTCAAAATTTTCCATTCATCTTTGATATGTTGGATTCTAATGGTACCTGGGACTTCTATCTTGTTAACGACTATATTCCTGATCAATTGAAGATAGCAATACGAGCTGCAGGATACTTTACCTCTGATTCTGATGATAATTTTATTTGGAACCCCAGTCCTAATGGTAAGTTTACTGTTAAATCTGCTTGGGACGCGATTCGCAACTCTCAAAATTGTAAGGATTGGAGTTTAAATATTTGGAATTCTAATATTCCAAAAAAAATTCAGATTTTTGGTTGGAAGGTAATGTATGGTGCCATATCAACAAATAATTTGATTCAATCTACAGGTATTCCTTTTGTTTGTCGTTGCTATTGTTGTAACTCTAAAAATATTGAAACGTTGTCTCACCTTCTTTTCCATAGTGATATTGCAGGCAACATTTGGAATTATTTTGTTGGATTTTGTTTCATTGTTTTGCAGCCTAGTGATTCCATCCAATGTCTTCTGTGAAGAATGTTCAGAGCTTATGATCGGAATCATAATATTCTATTCAATATGCTCCCTCTGCTCATCATTTGGGAAATTTGGAAGGAGAGATGTTCGAGAAGATTCAAAAATGTTCGGAAGCCTCCAAATATTATCATTGATAGAATAAAAGGGTGGCTTTTGGAGCTGGGCAACTTACCTTTAAAACAAAGATTGGATCTCTCTATTTTCAGCAATGAGTTTACCTTCCCCCAAGCTAGAAAATCTATCTCTATTATTAAATGGATTCGTCCTCTTCAAGGGATAATTAAGTTAAATGTTGATGGAGCTTCTCGAGGAAATCCGGGATTAGCTGGTGGAGGAGGTATTATTCGCAATTATCAGGGTGATATGTTAGCTTGTTTTCTCTCATTTTATGACTATTGCACAAGCTATGTGGCTGAAACTAGAGCCCTTCTAGATGGCATATGTCGCGACCCAAAACCCACCCTAGGAGTTAGAGTGAACTTTGGACGACTAATCATGGCTTACATGACTTGCTTGACAAACCAACCTGCAAAAACCCACAGAGCATATACAATAGAGGATATAAACAGCGGAAACATACTCTAACATAGCACAGCGGAAGTCTAAACAAACCTCTATGTATATACGAATCCAAGTTTAATACAAAGAAATCAAAACAAAGAAAGTGCGGACAGACCCGCCAAAATACATGAATGTATATCTCTCATCTCACCCACAGCTATTCACTCAGAATCTAACACCACCTACTGATAACCCTCTACGGGAGGTTCCTCAAAAGGCTCCTCGACGTACTCCTCCTCCACCCATGGACCAGGAGCACAAACATCAAATAGGGCAGCAGCTCCCTCAGAACCTGCCGACATAAGAAGTACGGCTGAGCATGGAATACTCAGCGGGTACTAAGCACTAACCAACAGTCATAGCATACGGATAGCATACATAAAGCAGAAAATAATTCACGCATATAAAGCAGGAATGATTCATATCATGACAATAAAGTAAAGCAATATAATTCATCATGTTGCATTCATAAAAGCCGATAAAACTTCTTGAAATCATTGTGCGCTTGACTTGACTTGAAATAACCTTTTCGTACTTGAAAGCTTGTCATGGTTGTCTTGCTTGATCTTGTCTAGCGTGTCATGCGTGCTTGCTTGTGATCTTGTGACTTGTGAGATACACTTGTGAGATGCACTTGTGAGACGCACTTGTGAGATGCCTTGAGAGGGAAGGGAGACCCTTCTTTATGCAATGCACTTGCGAGGGAAGGGAGACCCTTCTTCATGATATGTATGTACTTGCGAGGGAAGGGAGGCCCTTCTTCATGATATGCACTTGTGAGTGAGGGGAGACCCCTCGTGGAATGTTGGTTCTTGTTCTCTTGTGAAAAGCGAGGTAAAACATATCGTAGGATATGTCCCACCTCTAACCATGTTCTTGAAAACCTCGATAAATCATGTCATGCATGCCGTGCTCGTGGGAACCGTGTACATACTTGCATTTAAATTTAAATATGACATTTGGGTAATTTCACAACACATATAACATCAATGATTTAGCAATGTAATATTCATATCATGTAGGGAAAACAAGAAAACACACTATCATAGGTCCTAGCAATATTCACAATTTATTAGGCATGCATTTCCCTATTTCCAACTCACTGTATTCACCTTGGCATTTCATCAAACATGGGGTGTGTTCATTATTCACTTAAACCTAGATCATGCTTTTCTAGGTGGGTTATGCTCACATCACACTTGTATGTTCATTATTAGTACAATGCCCTTTCCCATTCGTTCATCACATCATCCACACGGCATCCATTCGCCAACATCCATCTCCATTCACCATTCCTAACCATCCATCTCATAGCACATGTGTAAATGAAAGAAAATCAAAGAAATAGAGGGGAAAGAGGAACTATAACTAGGAGGGTAGCAAGAAGCACCGACCTTGATCAAGTGAGGAAGAAATCCCCTTCCAAAAACAACCGTGAGTTGCTGCCCCAGCTTGAGGAGATGCTCCTCACGAGCTTGTGCCTTGATCTTGAAGAAAAACCGGACTTGAGTTGAGTGTGGGTTCACAAACCCCTTGATTTCTCTCCAAAATGGAAACCCTAGGTTGGAATCGCCTTCTCCCCTTTCTCCTATTCTCTCAAACTCTCTAAGTGTCGAATGATGCCCTAAAGGCTCGGGCAAGACTCTTAAGGTAAGAGTAAACTGACCAAAAGACCATAATACCCTTACTGAAATTTCTGCAAAACCGCGAGTGCCGAACACGTTGTGCTGTGAACAGTGCTGAACACGTTGTGCTGTGAACAGTGCCGAACACGTTGTGCTGTGAACAGTGCCGAACACGTTGTGCTGTGAACAGTGCTGAACACGTTGTGCTGTGAACAGTGCCGAACACGTTGTCCTATGAACAGTGCCGAACACGTTGTGCTGTGAACAGTGCTGAACACGTTGTCCGTTGTCTTATGTACAACGTGCCCGCCGTGAGCTGTACAACGTACCCGTTGTTGCTGTACAACGTACCCGTTGTCTGCTGCACAACGTACCCGTTGTCTGTTGCACAACGAATACGTTATCAGAGCTAGAGCTACGTCCTTAGTGCCTTCCGAGCTACGATTGCCTGCAGGTCCAGACTGTTTTGGCCATATCTTTTGACTCGTTCATCCGATTTTGACGATTCAACTTGCGTTGGGTTCGTACTTCGAAAAGGAACATTTCTGACGTTTCAGAATTTCCAATTTCTTCCTTATTTATTAATTATACCTCTTTAAAGGCAAAATGACAACGAAAGTGCCATGCATTAAATGTGAAAAGGTCCGGGGCTCTACATCCTCCCCCCTTACAAAAATTTCGTCCTCGAAATTTAGACGCTACTTGCATTACAAACCAAAAAGAAAATTTACAAGTCATCTACAAACTTATACAAAACTCATTCAATTAATTCTGGGTACTTTGCTTTGACTTCGGCTTCACGCTCCCATGTAGCTTCTTCCCGAGCATGGTGTTGCCATTGCATAAGAACCAAAGGGATTGTCTTGTTGCGAAGCACCTGATCTCTTCGATCCAAAATCTGAACCGGCTTTTCAATTAAGGTGAGGTCCTCTCGAATCTCCAACGGTTCCAAGTCTATGACATGCGAAGGATCCGCAATGTACTTCCGAAGCATAGACACATGGAAGACGTTGTGAACTGCGGCCATGTGAGGTGGGAGAGTTACCCTGTAAGCAACCTCACCAACTCGTGTGATGATCTCAAAAGGCCCAACATACCGAGGACTGAGCTTGCCTCGCTTTCCAAATCTCATGATCCCTTTGCTAGGAGATACTTTCACAAAAACTTGATCCCCTACTTGAAATTCCAAGTCCCTACGGCGTGTGTCCGCATAACTTTTCTGGCGATCTTGAGCGGCTTTCAATCGATCCCGAATGATCTTAACTGTGCCTGCAGTTTGCTCAATCAATTCCGGACCAAGTACTTTCCTTTCTCCTACTTCATCCCAATAGAGAGGAGACCTACAACTTCGCCCATACAAGGCCTCAAATGGTGCCATTTGGATACTCGCTTGATAGCTGTTATTATAGGCGAATTCAACCAAAGGCAAGTGCTCTTCCCAACTGCCTCTGAAATCCAACATACAAGCCCGAAGCATGTCTTCAATGAATTGGTTCACTCTCTCGGTTTGTCCATCCGTCTGTGGATGAAAAGCGGTGCTGAAATCAAGTTGGGAACCCATAGCCTCCTGGAAGCTTTTCCAGAATCGTGATGTGAATCTTGGATCCCGATCTGACACAATACTAACGGGCACCCCATGTAGTCTAACTACTTCCTTGATGTATAGTGCAGCCAACTGACTAGAGTTGAAAGTAGTTTGGTAAGGTAAGAAGTGAGCTGGCTTCGTCAAACGATCCACTACTACCCATATCGCATCTGAGCCCCTTGTCGTCTTTGGTAAGCCAATTATGAAATCCATGGATATGTTCTCCCATTTCCACTCGGGAATCGGAAGGGACTGTAATAGACCTGCGGGCCGAATGTGTTCTGCTTTTACCTGTTGACACACCAAGCACCGTGCTACATATTCCGCAACCTCCCTCTTCATATTCCGCCACCAAAAGTGACTCTTGAGGTTCTGGTACATCTTTGTACCCCCTGGATGCACTGTGTACTTCAAATGGTGTGCTTCATCCAAAATCTCTCTTCGAAGATCTGCATTGGCTGGGACGCACAGCCTTCCCTTGAATGTGATAGCACCCCGACTAGTGAGAGAGAAGTCTTCACTGCCCTTGGAAACTTCCTTGTCCCGGAAAGCCAACAATTCCGCATCCATGGCTTGATATTCTTGGATCAAATCTATAATGTACGGCCGAACCGTAACATTTGCCAAGGTAGGACCACGGACAGAGTTATTCACACTGATGTCCAGATTTTCCAAATCGTCAAGTAGCTTCCATTCCTGCACCAACATGTGTGCCAATAACCCCGGAGGTCTTTTACTCAAAGCATCGGCCATTACATTCGCTTTAACCGGGTGGTATTGAATGGTACAATCATAGTCTTTCAAAAATTCCATCCAACGCCATTGCCTTAGATTCAATTCCTTTTGGGAAAAGAGGTACTTGAGGCTCTTGTGGTCGGTAAACACATAGAACTCCACCCCATAAAGGTAATGACACCAAATCTTAAGTGCAAACACGACCGCCGCAAGCTCCAAGTCGTGCGTGGGATAATTCTTCTCATGCTCTTTCAATTGCCTTGATGCATAGGCAATGAATTTCTTGTGCTGCATGAGTACACACCCAAGTCCAACGTGTGAGGCATCACTATACACCTCATACCCATAAGGTCCAGATGGCACAGTAAGGATAGGGGCTGTAGTAAGCCTCTTCTTCAGTTCCGTGAAACTGATCTCGCGCTTATCACTCCATACAAACTTGGCGTTCTTCCTTGTCAGGCAAGTAAGCGGTGCTGCAAGGCTAGAGAAACCCTCTACGAATCTCCTGTAGTAGCCTGCCAACCCAAGAAAGCTGCGTATCTTGGTAACACTCTTGGGCCTCGCCCAACTCATAACTGCTTCGATCTTCTTTGGATCCACCGAGATACCTTCTGCAGAAACAATGTGGCCTAGGAATGCCACCTCTTCCAACCAAAACTCACACTTGCTAAGTTTGGCGTATAGCTTGTGCTCTCTTAGCATTTCCAAAGCAAGGCATAGGTCGCGTGGGTGATCTTCCCGTGTCTGGGAATAGACCAAAATGTCATCAACAAATATAATCACGCACCTATCAAGATATGCCCGGAACACCCGGTTCATCAAATCCATAAAGGCTACCGGCGCGTTCGTGAGTCCAAAAGGCATCACCAAGAACTCGTAGTGTCCATACCGAGTCCTGAAAGCAGTTTTGGGAACATCTTCCACCTTAATCTTCAACTGGTGATAACCCGATCGAAGGTCTATCTTCGAGAAAAATCTCGCTCCCTTCAACTGATCGAACAAGTCATCAATCCTAGGCAAGGGATACCTATTCTTTATAGTGACCTTGTTCAATTGCCTGTAATCGACGCACATCCGCATCGAGCCATCTTTCTTCTTAACAAACAACACCGGGGCACCCCACGGTGAGACACTTGGTCGAATGAAACCAAGGCCTTGCAATTCCTCCAACTGAGTCTTCAACTCCTTGAGTTCAATAGGGGCCATTCTATATGGAGCTCTGAAAACAGGAGCTGTGCCTGGTGTAAGCTCGATCACAAACTCAATCTCCCTATCTGGAGGCAATCCCGGCAACTCCTCTGGGAATACATCCAGGAACTCACTCACAACTGGAATAGTCGATGAGTCCTTTGCCTCGGGGTTAGCTAAGCTCAACGCCGCAAAACGAGCGATATCTCTACCTTTCAACCCCCGAAAGTGAAATGGTTTTCCTCCTACCGGCTTGAAGAGTACCATCTTCTCAAAGCAAGCTACATGCCCATGATGCGCAGCTAACCAATCCATTCCCAATATAACATCAAAGTCTTGGAATCCAAGGACGATGAGATCAACCGCCAACTCGTGGCTTCCAACTTGGACCACACTATTTCTATACACTTTATCTGCCACTACTGTTTTGCCGAGAGGAGTCGAAATGGCTAACTCCGGTTCTAGCTGACTTGGCTCTACAGAAAAGCCTTCTGAAAAACTCGGCGAGACAAATGAATGAGTAGACCCGGTATCAATCAACACTCGAGCCAAATACTCATTGACTAGTAGGGTTCCTGAAATTTTAACTAGCGGAGTTAATCCATGCATCAACAGTGTATACATGTAGGTATATATACATATATAACATGCCAAGTACATACACAATCAATTAATACTTAACAGTTTAATTTACGGATAATTAAATAAGCTACAACTGCGTACCTTGCACTACATCGTCAGATGCAAATGTATCACCCTCTGTTAAGGCAAAAACTCACCCCTGGTTCGCCTGGCGAGACTGAGGTGTAGACCGGGAAGTCTGAGATGACGCCTGATATGATCCTGCTGGGCATGCTGGTGGCCTAATCCCCTGAGACTGGTCTGGTAAATGCCGACTGGGGCAATCCCTGATCATATGGCCCTGACGACCACAATAAAAACATCCACCCGATGCTCTTCGGCAATCTCCTGCCGGGTGCCTTCGGCAGCATGAAGTGCAGACCTCGTGTGTATAAGTTGGAGGGGCCGGAAGAGCCTGAGGTCGCGGTGCCTGAGGCACATACTGCCGTGGAGCCGGAGGCGCATAAGATGGCCTCATCGGTGGTGCTGGCCACACATACTGATAAGGGCCAGTACGAGCCCGCCTCTCTGGAGGTGCTGAACTACTAGCCTGGCCTCTCGCTAACTCCCTCTTCTTGGACACTGTCTCTGAATTGGCAATGACAAAGCACAGGGCAAAAACAGGCAAGTCCGGTCGACCGAATTTGCTACCGGTCGACTGAACCTTACCGGTCGACCGAATGCTAGAAAAATTGTATGGGGATTTTGGACAGAGAGGTGATTTTTGATCGGTCAACCGATCATCTCTACCGGTCGACCGATCATGCTGATTTTGCCTGTAGCCGACCTCTTTAGATATTTTCAAGGGTGTTTGAGTCTTTAACTCAATCCCTTTGGCTATAAATAGCCCAATTTCATGGGCTAGGGTTACCACAACCCGTAGAGCAAGTTTTTGAGTTTGAAGGAAGGAAAGAGGAAGAACGAGGAGCTTAAGGGTTTTGATTGTTGGGTGGTCTTGAGTCGATTTCTCAACTACAAAGGTGTTTCTCCGCACTTCTCAACCATTCTAAAGCATTTTAGATCAAAGGGTTGATCTCGAAAGGTAGATACACTCTACTACCTACCTTGTGCTATTATTTTTAAAGCAAATCACTATGTTTAAGGTTGTTCTTGAATGGATTGGATGATGATTTGGATATAAGATGTAAGCTATCACTAGTATTGAAATTCTATGATTATGATGCCATATTTACAAGTTCTCTAAGATCACCATGATATTCATAAGTACTATATGCATCGTATGTTCACAAGTATAGCATGATGTTTACAAGTCTCGCATGAGCCGATGTTTTCTCACAAGAAAAGGGTATTTCCAAAAGTTCATAAGCAAGGTTTTGATTAAAAGAATTCTCACAAGTTCACAAGTGATAAGGCCAAACTACGGGTTGGTAAGTGACAAGTTCTAAGATCGTTTCAAAGCTCACAAGGAATCCCACTATACATGGACTCACAAGTAGTCATGTCTCAAAAGCTCACAAGCTCGCAAGTTCATAAGAAATCATGCATACTCAGATCCTCGTATGCTCACAAGGAATCCCAACTTTCACAAGAATTCACAAGAACTCACAAGAATATGATTATCACATGACAAGATTTACCGGTTTTGATTTCACATGAATACTGTTAAGAAAAGGATTTGGTAACTATTTCACGAATGTTATTCTCTAAGATTATGCATGTTCATGATATTATTCCCTATTAGTTAGTAGTTTGTATATCACTGAGTATTACATGCTCAGCCGACTATTGACTTTGGCATGTACATGTGTTCCATTTGACGTTTGTGCTACGGAGCCTTGGATAGAGGAAGAATACTATGATCCGGAGCCCTCTATGGACCACTATCAGGAAGGCGGATCACTGGATAAGTGGCTTGATTTTGATTTCTGTTGAGAGGATGAGAGTGATGCTACTGATATTTTGTGTATGTTGAGAGTGGGACTTGTCCACTCCTTATTTTGTATATGTTCTGTTGGTCCAGACTTGGACTGAATTATAGGAGTATTTCATTATGAATCGCTTCCGTTATGTTTTAGAACTTGTGTATTCTGACAGGATGGTAAGTATATGTGCCTTATGTGTCATACAGGATGGTATGATATGACGGTCCGAGCTAAAGTATCCCTAACTCCTAGGGGGTATTTTGGGTCGCGACATTAGAAAATCAGTAATGCTCTTCAAACTTTGAGATCTGCCATTACAAAAAATTAGAGTATCATTAGCAAATAAGAGGTGGGAAATCGAAAAGCCATACCTCCCAATATTGTAGGCGCAAGCTTGATTTGAAAAAATATCTTTAAGGCCTCTACTAAGAACATCTTCAGCTGGAATAAAGAGAGCCGGAGATTGAGGGTCTCCCTACCTTAAGCCTCTCGAACTTTGAAAGAAACCTTGCAAAGATCCATTAATAATGATGGAAAAGCATTGAGTATAAATGCAGCCCTTTATGAGTTTGATAAAGTCTTCACAAAACCCAAACGTTTGGAGAACTGCCAGAATAAAATTCCACTCCATCCGGTCAAAGGCTTTAGCCATATCCAACTTGATAATTACATTTCCTCCAAAAGTTTTCCTATCAATTTCATGGACCATTTCTTGAGCAATTGTGATGTTTTCCGTAATATTTCTACCTTGGACAAAAGCGCTTTGTTCCTCTGAAATAATCTTTGGAAGAAGTTTTCCAAGGCAATCAGCAAGAATTCTAGAGAAAATCTTGCTTAGTGACATTTCACTCTTGTTCATATTATAATTTATTCAATTAAACCAATCCTAATCCAATTAGGATTCCTCAAGTGGGCACCCCACCCTAGGGTTTAAACCCATGGGCTTTGGCCCATATTAAAGGTCAATTTTAATGGGTTTATGGATATGGGTAAACCCATTTCCCCTTTAATTATGTTAATCAAATAATTACTAAAATAATCCTTTAGTTTAAATTAACAATTAATTTAAACAATAGATTAACTATTAATCTATTTAATTAAATGATTAACTTTTAATCACTTAAAATAATTGATTAACTTTTAATCAATTATTGAGCTTGTATTTCTTATGTGAGCACCTCCACAGATTGCTCTGGGACATTCTTACCCTGGCTTATCCAATGTTATCCCATTGACCCTCAATGGGAATTACATCAGAATTACAAGTGACGTGAGATATCCTTATTGCAATTGAATCTCAGTGTATGAACATTAACCATTATGGATCCCACCACATGAACTTTTAAATTCGATTTATCCTTCCAAATACATTATCCCTAATGGGCCTTCGAGATTGACATACTATCTAACCCATAGCCCATTGCGAATCATCTGGGTCTCCAAGACTTATGATTAAGCCATGAGAAACAATTTCTCATGGAAAACATTTTGAAAAAAATCCTTTTATAAGTATAATACCTTCTAATAAAAGTATATTTCAAAACTTATTTTGTTTTCAAAATTACCTGCGCAGGATTTGAACTTAATCAACTGTTTTACCCGGAACTTGGATAATCTCTTAAATTAATGAGCATGGATTTCTTGTTTGAAATTCATCATGACTCGAACAACTTTCTGACTATCCAACTGTCACTGTATTATATTCCCTAAGTTAGAAAATACATTGGTGGAATAAAAATAGTCAGATCACTGCCCAGTCATAGATGAACTCATCAGATCTAAGGATCATCGAAACCGTTCAATGTGAATGAGAGACCAACTATCTGATAGTATGTTTATGCAAGAGGTCTCTCATTTAATGCAATCAGTCAGTGTACATTTAAGCACCCATATGCTGATGTGTAGTCTCCACTACAATAGTTCGAGATAGAACTACATCTCAACTATTGAGAACATCTTAGCATTCTGGCAGCCATATAAGTGAAGTGCCTAGCTTCACCCACAGTTGTGACTATATAAGGTATAAGGAACCAGAAAGTTATATCTACCTGTGATAATCTAATTACATAACTTTCCTACAATATATCCTATGGACCTTTATCGATATCTCATATTGTATAGATCATCTCATGATCATGGTCAATTACCCATAATGAATACACAATAGATTAAGAAGAAGCATTTATTAATCAAATTAATAAGGTTTTAACAATCTAAATGACTTTTCTGGGCATCATATCCAACAGATAGGCCTAGCAATCGACATAGGACTTGATGTCCTTGGCCTCTTGTCATGCCGGCCTTGTTTATCTGCCTGTATTCCTTTCTTCCTCAAAAACTCTGCCGACCTTGTCTCGGTAATCAAAGCTCTCTCACTAACTTCCTGGCAAGTCCCAAGACGCAGGATCTCAACCCAATCTCGGATGTAGTCTTTGAGACCCCTCTCAAATCTCCTCGCCTTCATGCTCTCCATATTGATCAAGTGAGGGGCAAACTTAGACAGTTCACCAAACTTGGCCTCAGACTCAGCCATAGATATACTCCCCTACTGTAGAGTGGAGAACTCAATCTCCTTCAGCTCTCTCACTGAAGCGGGAAGTACTGCTCATAAAATACATTGAGGAACTCTACCCGTGTCCATGGTTATCCTACTCGCTCTTCATTCCTCTTCCTGGCTGTGGCCCTTCACCAATGCTCCACCTCGTCTTCCATGATGAAGAATGCCCACTTTACTGTCTGGTCCTCAGAAGGCTCGAGCACAAAGAATATCTTCTCTAACTGCATGATCTGAAAGTATGTCTCTTTTTAATTTTAGAAAAACAGTTCTTGGGGGGGCATACATCGAATCCCAAGATCTGACTAAGATTCTAATTGATTTTATTCAATGAGAGTAAAAATCACAATACCTTTGCGACTTTGAAATTGTTAAGTCAAATCCACGATAATAGCGATACCGGCAAAACTTCACAAATGCCAAGTCTCCTTCGCAATCCACACGGACCTTCTTTTTCTTTAAAGCTTTCTCTAATGGAAGCTAATGGCCCTTCCAAAATCCAGCTCTAGGAATCTTGAATAAAAGATCTAATCTTGATCTTCAAGAACCTTGAAATTCCTCTTCTTTATTTTCAAACTAGAAAACAAAAGGAATAATAAAAGGGGAGAAGGTGTGATCGTACACCTTAGGGAGAAGGGAGGCTTGGGCGTGAGAGATAATGAGGGAGGAGAGGGATTTCCAAATCTTGAAAATTCTGGAAATTTTTCTTGTGTCCACTAAAGTGACCGTACACCTCTATATATAAGAGTTTACTTGAGTTGCTTGCAATCCAAGTCTCCTAATCCTTATCCAATAAGGATTTCTCATTTGTTTCCTTTTTGATTTCTCCTTTAATTAATTAGGATTAATCAAAATAGAAACTAATTTTATCCATTAGTAACTAACTAACCAAATCCTTATCCAATAAGGAATCTTTTTAATTAGTAACTAACTAATTAATGATTAGTAACAAACTAATGGAATCCCTAACAATTAGGGAATCTTTAATTAGTAACTAACTAACTAACTAACCAACCTTATCTCATAAGGAGTTATTAATTAGAAACTAATTAAAAATTAAACAATAATATTATCCTCCTTGAAGTGGGCGTTCCACCCTAGGTGGGCCCCACTCCACACGCCCCTATGGGTTCCAAACCCATTTTGGTCTCTTATTTGATCTTCTATCAAATTCCCCAATGGGTCCTACCCATTTGGTTTTTCACATTTAATGTGATTCCACCTTTTAGAGCTTCACTATACCATATAGTGATTTCTTAGAGAAATTAATTAATGTAATAAATTATTAAATTAAATACTTTAAGAAAGTCCTTGTGTGTGGGATCTAAAGGGATCTCCTATTTCCGGTTGTGGGACCAAGTACTCAACCTTTTGGTTAAAGTATTGTTACTAGGAAACACATTTCCTATACTCCATTAGGATTATAGAATTTTATCTATATCCCTGGACTTCCACCAATCACAATTAATGTCCATTAACACAATGTGATTAACCTTCAGAAAATAGAGAATTACTTGCAGGTATTTCTATCTCAAGATTTGTTTACAGATCATTCCCTCCACTTCCAATATTGTTATAAGCTTACGGGACAATATCTAATACTGTCTTTAATCCCTGGCTTATATTGAGAACTCATTCTCTTTGATACTTTTAGTCAAACTTGGACTTGCAAAACATTTTAGAAATTCTTTAAAAGAAATAATAATAATAATTACATTTCTTTTATACAGAAAATAAATTCCTCGATAAAACCATTTCATCGATAAATACCAGCGCTGGGTTTTCAAGTCCGGTTTTGACAAGTATCAACTCAATATTATTTACTCTATAAGAGTAGTGGAATCCTTGTCGAGCGTACACACACTTCTTCCAGTACAACGTAGATAACCCAACGAGCCCGTATTTAGTCCGGTGTGTTGGACATTGACGATTGACTACATCAAAGCTACATAGGCAAATACTAGAGAAGATGTCGACCTCTCAGGTTAAGGACAATCTGTCAAATGGACTACCCTAAATATAAAGACAGTATATTTCTAAGGGTATCCACTGAGTGATCCAGTTGCAATATAAGTATTTCTTACTTATATCCACATCTTAGTCAAGAGACCCTTCTCTCAGTGATTGAGATTCATCACTCCATCATATGGAACTAACAATGTGTAAGTTATTAGGAATACATTGTCCAGATGCATCCTGATTAACTTAGAACAATTTTAGGTCTACAAGGAACTGGAAAAACCATATCTCCTTAGCAATCAGTTATCAACTAATTGGATGGTTTTCCTACAACGTTACCTAAGGGACAAAGTAGTCTCATCCAATGAGATACTTTTGATATATTACCCAATGTAGAAGACAATGTGTGAATGTAAAATATGCATTTATTGATTAAAAATAGATAAATACAATTCCGGAATGGCTTTGTGGGCATATATGTCTAACAATCTCCCACTTGCACTCAAAGCCAATCTCCTATGTATCTAACACCCATCGACTCTAGATGTTTCTCAAACATCTTCTGAGGTAGTGCTTTAGTAAATGGGTCCGTCACGTTATCCGCTGATGCAATCTTGGATAACTCAATGTCTCCTCTCTTGACAATGTCTCGAATCAGATGGAATCTCCTTTCAATGTGCTTTGTCTTCTGATGTGCTCTAGGCTCTATGGCTTGAGCAACAGCACCACTATTATCCCAATAAAGTGTGATAGGAGATTCAATTGAGGAGACAACACCAAGTTCATGAATGAACTTCTTTATCCACACTGCTTCCTTTGCAGCATCACATGCAGCAACATATTCAGCTTCAGTTGTTGAGTCAGCAGTTGTTGATTGCTTACAACTTCTCCAACTAAATGCTCATTTTCCAAGAGTAAAGACAAATCCTGAGGTGGACTTTCTATCATCAACATCTGCCTGAAAATCTGAATCTGTGTACCCTACAACAGTCAGATCTTCTCCACTATAAACCAAACAGTGGTGCATTGTCCTCCTTAAATACTTGAAAATGTGCTTAACTGCTGTCCAATGCTCAGGACCCGGATTTGATTGATATCTACTCACGATACTCACTGCGTGACAAATATCAGGTCTTGTGCACAACATAGCATACATGAGACTTCCCACTGCAGATGCATATGGGATATGACTCATCTGCTCTCTTTCATCATCAGTCTTTGGAGACTTTGATTTAGAGAGACTAATTCAATGTCTACAGGGTAAAAACCCTTTCTTGGAATTTTCCATGCTATATTTGCGCAAGATCTTGTCAATATAATTAACTTGGGACAATCCCAACATCCTTTTCTTTCGATCTCTAAACAATTTAAGACCAAGAATATAGGAAGCTTCACCGAGGTCTTTCATTGCAAAGTTACATGACAACCAGATTTTAATCGTTGATAACATTCCTACATCATTCCCAATGAGTGGAATATCATCTACATAAAGAACTAGGAAAGTTATTGCACTCCCACTAACCTTCTTGTACACACATGCCTCATCCATGTTTTGTTGAAAACCAAACGATTTGATTGATTCATCAAAACGGATATTCCAACTCCGAGAAGCTTGCTTAAGGCCATAAATAGATTTTATCAATTTGCAGACTTTATTATTTTGGCCATGGAGTTCAAAACCTTCGGGCTGGTCCATATAAATATCCTCTTGAATGTTTCCATTCAAGAATGCGGTTTTGACATCCATTTGCCATATCTCATAATCATAAAAGGCTGCAATTGATAACAGAATCCTGATTGACTTTAGCATTGCTACTGGTGAAAAGGTTTCCTCATAGTCGATACCAGCTCTTTGACTATACCCTTTCGCCACAAGCCTTGCTTTAAAGGTCTCTACCTTTCCATCGGATCCACGTTTCCTCTTGTAGATCCATTTGCACCCAATAGGTCTAATTCCCTCAGGCTTTTCAACCAGGGTCCAAACACCATTCGAGTACATGGAGTCCATTTCAGATTCCATGGCCTTTTTCCAATTATCAGAATCAATATCACATATTGCTTCTTGATAACTGTAAGGATCATCATCTAAGGAATCCGATTCCATAGAATATACCTCGTACTGATAAGACAATTTATCTGGAGGTCGACTGATCCTTGTCCTTCTCCTGGGCTGTTGTGTATTTAAAGGTTCAGTTAAGATGGGATTAACCATGGTCACTTTATCCTGACTTTGCTCCTCAAGATCAATTCTAAGTCCATCTTTTCTATTGAGGATCATATCCTCTTCTAGAAAAATGGCATTCCTGCTCACAAACACCTTTTGTTCGCTAGGATTATAGAAATAATATCCGAGAGTTTCTTTTGGGTATCCTATAAATAGGCACTTCTCAGTCCTACTTTCCAACTTGTCAAAGTTCTGCTTTCGCACATGAACTGGACAACCCCATACTCTGACATGCTTTAGACTAGGTTTTCGCCCATTCCATAGCTCAAATGGAGTTTTGGAAACAGACTTAGAAGGTACCTTATTCAATAGATAGATTGCAGTCTCTAATGCATATCCCCAAAAAGATATTGGCAAATTAGTATTATTCATCATTGAACGAACCATATCCAATAGGGTTCGATTTCTTCTTTCTGAAACACCATTAAGCTGGGGTGTTCCTGAGGGAGTCCATTGGGATAAAATTCCATTATCTCTAAGATAATCCATGAACTCATTCGAGAGGTACTCTCCTCCTCTGTCGGATCTGAGAGTTTTAATACATTTACCTGATTGCTTTTCTACTTCATTCCGGAATTCTTTGAACTTTTCAAAAGATTCTGACTTGTGTTTCATTAGATATATGAAACCAAATCTAGAAAAATCATCTGTGAATGTAATGAAGTAGACAAAGCCACCTCTGGCTGAATGATTCATGGGTCCACATACATCAGTGTGAATTAATTCCAATGTACTTGTGGCTCTCTTAGGTTTGCCTGTAAATGGCCTTTTGGTCATTTTACCTTACAAACAAGGTTCACAAGTTGGATAAGGTTCAACATGTAAATGGTTTAAAGGACCATCCTTTACCAATCTATTGAGCCTATCCAAATTGATATGACCTAATCTGAGATGCCATAAGTATGTTGGATTCACAGAATCTCTACCTCTTTTCTGAGGTGTCACACTGGTGGACTCTTTATCCTCAATGTTATTTACAGAATTGCTTACTGGATCAAGATAATAAAGACCATTAGACAATGTGCCGGAAACAATAAAACTATTATTGTATTTGATAACTACATTAGTATCAAAATGTACTGAATAACCATTAAACATTAAACTAGAAACAGAAATCAAATTTCTGCGCATGTTTGACACATATAAACAGTCTTTTAAAACTAAGATCCTATTAAAAGCAAATTCTAAAATATAAGTTCCGATGGCGATCGCAGCAACACTTGCTTCTGTTCCCATCCTTATTTTGACTTCCCCATCACTAAGCTTTCTGCTCTCCTGAAACCCCTGTAACATATTACAAATATGTGAGGTAGATCCACTATCTACACACCAAGAGTTTGAGGAACCAATAATAAAATTGGATTCAATGATGAAAGAATCTGACATACCTTCCAAAGGCTTGTCCTTGAGGGATGCTAAGTAAACTTTGCAATTCCTCTTCCAGTCACCTGGTTTCTTGCAATAGAAACAAACATTCTGATTCTTTTCCTTGTCTTTCTTCTCAGAAGCTTTCTTGTTCTTATTCTTACCCTTCTTGCCTTTGAGGAACCTGGAGAAATTGGACTTCTTCTTTTTCTGGCCTTTGCCCTTAGGCTTGGGCCTTGAAGGTCCAACTCCCTCTGCCACATTTGCATAGAGCTTAGTACGCTTCATAAGGTCCTCAGCTCCTTGCAACATGTTTAGGAGCTCTGGCAGAGATGTCTCCAATTTGTTCATGTTGAAATTCAACACAAAAGCAGAAAAGGATTCCGGGAGAGAGTTCAGGATCGCATCCGTTTGACTCTGTTGATCAAGATCCGCTCCAAGGGTCAAGAGTTCATTAATGAACCCCATCATCTTGACAACATGCTCCCGGACTGGGCTACCATCAGACATTTTGGTCCCCATCAGTCCTTTCATTGCCAACTGCCTAGCAGTTCTGTTCTGTTCCCCAAACATCTCCCTGAGATTAGTCAATATATCCTTAGCTGTAGCAAAACCCTCGTGCTGTTGCTGAAGGATATTTGACATGGATGCAAGCATGTAGCATTTGGTCAAACTATTTGACTCATGCCACTTTGAGGCTTTCTCAACTGCCTCAGGGGTTTGAATTGCCTCATCAAATTCTGGATAGTCGGATGTGAGGACATAAGCTATGTAGAGCCCCGAACTTTTGACATTATGCATGACCCTTCGTAGCCATTTTTCCTTTAAAGTAATGCAATTAATAAATAAGGAAGAAATTGGAAATTCCGAAACGTCAGAAATGTTCGTTTTCGAAGTACGAACCTAACGCAAGTTGAATCGTCAAAATCGGACGAACGAGTCAAAAGTTATGGCCAAAACAGTTCAGACATACAGAGAACCGATCGCTCGGTCCAGTCAGCGATCGATCGGTCCATAACCGATCGATCGGTAGCTATCGCACGGTCAGAAAGTTTGTATGGGGAAATTTTCCAGAGAGTGAGTTTTTGACCGGTCGATCGGTCATAAACACCGATCGCTCGGTAGGCAACCGATCGATCGGTCATAACCACCGATCGCTCGGTCCTCGCGTTTTACAGAATTTTCACTAAGGGCATTTTCGGCATTCGGGTGTTATACCCTTTCTTATATAGGATTGCCCGAGCCTTTAGGGCTCATTCTCAACCCTTAGAAGATTTGGGAGATTAGGAGAGAGGAGAAGGGGTTCCTAAATCTAGGGTTTCCATTTTGAAGAGGAATCAAAGGGGTTTGAGACCCTAGATCATCCTCAAGCACGTTTTCCTTCAAGATCTCGGCTCAAGCTCGGGTGGAGCTCGTGTTCCAAGCTAGGGCAGCAACTCACGGTCGTTTGGAAGAGGGGTTTCTTCCTCATCTCTTCAAGGTCGGTGCTTTTTACTACCCTCCTAGTTATAGCCTCTCCTTTCCTTTTTTCTTCTTGTTTTCCTTCATATATATATATATTATGAGATGGGTGGTATGTATGGTAAATGGAGATGGATGTTGGCGAATGGATGCCGTGTGAATGATGAAATGAATGAATGGGGAAGGGCATTGTACTAATAATAAACATACAAGTGTGATGTGAGTATAACCCACCTAGAAAAGCATGTTGTAGGGTTAATAAATAATGAACACACCATGTTTGATGAAATGCCAAGATGAATGAAATGAATAAGAAATTAAGAAAATTCATGTTTAAGGTTTATGGAAATTTGCTAGAGTTATGATAGTGTGCCTTCTTGTTTTCCCTAAATTACACAAATATTGAATTGCTCAATTGATTGATGTCTATGGATTGTTATGTATTGTTAACTCTCCGAATGTCACATTTAAATTTAAATGCAAGTATGTACACGCTTCCACGAGCACGCATGCATGACATGATTTACCGAGGTTTTCAAGAATGAGATTTAGAGGTGGGGCATATCCTACGATATGTTTTACCTCGCTTTTGGCAAGGACAAGACAATCGTGCATTTTCATAAGAAGGGTCTCCCTTCCCTCACAAGTGCATACATAACATAAGAAGGGCCTCCCTTCCCTCGCAAGTACATCTCACAAGGACATCTCACAAGTGAAAGGACATGACATGAGCATTTAGGAAGAAGGGTCTCCCTTCCCTCACAAGTAGTTTACTTTTCCAAGCAAGCATGACAAGACATGGCATGACAAGCATGGGCATTTAGGATGAAGGGTCTCCCTTCCCTCACAAGTAGTTTACTTTCCAAGCAAGCATGACATGGCATGACACGCATGACACGATAAGATAAGACAAACATGACAAGTTTTCAAGCAAGGAAATGGTATATTCAGTCAAGTCAAGTGCACGGTGTTTTCAAGGGTTTTATCGGCTTTTATGAATTCAAGCATGATTATATACTCCTTTACTTTATTGTCATGATATGAATTATTCCTGCTTTATATGCTTGAATTGTTTCCTGCTTCATATATGTGAAATGCTTCCTGCTTCCTATACTGTTATGGTTTTGCTATGACTATTGGTTAGTATTTAGTACCCGCTGAGTATTCCATGCTCAGCCGTACTTCTTATGTCGGCAGGTTCTGAAGGAGCTGCTGCTCCATTTGATGTCTGTGCTCCTAGTCCTTGGGTGGAGGAGGAGTACGTCGAGGAACCCTTGGAGGAACCTCCCGTAGAGGGTTATCAGTAGGTGGTGTTAGATTCTAAGTGGTTTAGCTGTGGGTGAGCATGAGTGATTATATCCATGTATTTTGGCGGGCATGTCCGCACTTTCTTTGTTTTGTTTTCTTTTGTATTAAACTTGGACCATGTGTATATATACTTAGAGGTTTGTTAGACTTCCGTTGTGTTTTATAGTTATGCTTCCGCTGTTATCCTCTATTGTATATGTTCTGTGAGTTTTGCAGGTTGGTTCGTCAAGCAAGTCATGTAAGAAATGATTAAGTCGTCCAAGATTCACTCTAACTCCTAGGGTGGGTTTTGGGTCGCGACAAGCTATCTTCTGAGAGATAAGCACAATATCAAGGTTTCTTTTCCAGTCCACAAAATTTGGACCAGTCAACCGATTCTCTTCTAGAATCTTGGAAAGGGGATTCATGGCTTATATCTACACAATAAAATAAGCATAAATTATTACATTTATTTTCACACATATTTTCATCGGATTTTTGGGATTTTAAAATCTGATGATCCTCTCATCTTTCTTCAAATTTCATCATTCCCTTCAGTATATGAAATTAGGGAATAAACCTTTTATTCCAGATGAGTATTGGGATCCTCATAATACACATGTAATCTTCCATGCTAGGATAGTACCACACATGCAATACAAGGTGGATAGTAACCATCCATCATTGAGCATCTCATGCATAACTCCTTATGTAAATCAGTGATTCCCAATTTTCTTGCGACCTACAAGGACAACATAACTGTCACTGTGTCAGCCACCATGTTTCCTTGTTTAAGTGAAACCCATTATTCTCGGTTGTCATATGATCAAGTAGAGATGTGCCCCCATGCTAGTTGACACTCCCTATCAGGCCATATACAGACCTATCTACAATAGAAATAATGCACTAGGAGTTTAATTTAGACTGAATTATGTCGAACTCCTATCAGAGAGACAAGACTCAGGCTAATTAATTCCTAGTCTTTATTGATAATGGAAGGCCTTAGGATTAATAATCCCATTTATTATCACTTAATATTTTTCTTGAAGGGAACAATATTAAACAGGCATGATCATATCATTATCCAAGTATTCATCATATGAATTATGAAAATTTTCGATAATAGGATTATAAAGGAGTGATAAACTCCCACTAGCCCTTACAGGGGGTTTTGATCATTAGGATTTTAATCTTATAATCAAAACCTACTCATCCCTATTACATAAGGGTATTTGGATGTCAGCTTAGTGATCCATCTACGATTATTGTCTTTTCAGACACGATTATCCAATAATCTCGTATGCAAAGATTTTATGTAAAAATCTTCGCATGGGTCACAAACTCCACGTCCAAAAGAGTACTAGTAATGTATTGTGTCTAAATATAAATAATTTATAATTAAACACAATGCATTAATAGAAGTAAAATCCAATTATCCTAAATTATCATAAAAGCGATAATCTCAATTATCACAACTTCCGGGCTTAAAGGAAAAATTATTAATCATCACATGAATAATAAAATAATAATTATAATCATATTATAATCTCACAATGGGTTCACAAAAATCATACGACCTTATTTAATTACAACAAGGGAATTAAATAAAGCCCTACTACAATTTGCTATCTTGCAATAGTTCTTTGGGCATCTCCTTCGGTTGATTTAGTCCACCATAAATCAGCAACCCTATTCTAAAAAGTAAGAAAAAGGGGAGGGGAAGGGAAAGAGAAGGAGGTATGATTTGTGGAACCCATCCAACACATAAAATAATATTTATTTATCATGATAAATATTTTATATATTATTTATGCTAGCCCGGGGCTCTCAGAATAAATTAAACAATTTAATTTACTACTAAAAATAAAAGGATCTCTGAATCCTTAAGGGCTATAATCAAGATTTAGATATCACTAAATATTTGTCCCTACTAAATTTCGAGAGGCTTTGGAATCATCCAAACTTGAAATTAGTCTCACACTAATTTCTAGGGGCTTAATTTTTTTATTCCCTCAATAATAACAGGGGAACCCCTTAGCCCTACTAATGATTATCTAATAATCAAGAAGTGATCAAGAATCTAAAAGATTCATCACTAGGGCAACCGAAATTTAAAGTGGAAGTATGATTTATATATATAAATCTTGATTAAGCAATAAAATCAAAGAGAAGCATAGCCATGGCTCTGATACCACTGAAAGTATGCCTCTTTTTAATTTTAGAAAAACAGTTCTTGGGGGGGCATACATCGAATCCCAAGATCTGACTAAGATTCTAATTGATTTTATTCAATGAGAGTAAAAATCACAATACCTTTGCGACTTTGAAATTGTTAAGTCAAATCCACGATAATAGCGATACCGGCAAAACTTCACAAATGCCAAGTCTCCTTCGCAATCCACACGGACCTTCTTTTTCTTTAAAGCTTTCTCTAATGGAAGCTAATGGCCCTTCCAAAATCCAGCTCTAGGAATCTTGAATAAAAGATCTAATCTTGATCTTCAAGAACCTTGAAATTCCTCTTCTTTATTTTCAAACTAGAAAACAAAAGGAATAATAAAAGGGGAGAAGGTGTGATCGTACACCTTAGGGAGAAGGGAGGCTTGGGCGTGAGAGATAATGAGGGAGGAGAGGGATTTCCAAATCTTGAAAATTCTGGAAATTTTTCTTGTGTCCACTAAAGTGACCGTACACCTCTATATATAAGAGTTTACTTGAGTTGCTTGCAATCCAAGTCTCCTAATCCTTATCCAATAAGGATTTCTCATTTGTTTCCTTTTTGATTTCTCCTTTAATTAATTAGGATTAATCAAAATAGAAACTAATTTTATCCATTAGTAACTAACTAACCAAATCCTTATCCAATAAGGAATCTTTTTAATTAGTAACTAACTAATTAATGATTAGTAACAAACTAATGGAATCCCTAACAATTAGGGAATCTTTAATTAGTAACTAACTAACTAACTAACCAACCTTATCTCATAAGGAGTTATTAATTAGAAACTAATTAAAAATTAAACAATAATATTATCCTCCTTGAAGTGGGCGTTCCACCCTAGGTGGGCCCCACTCCACACGCCCCTATGGGTTCCAAACCCATTTTGGTCTCTTATTTGATCTTCTATCAAATTCCCCAATGGGTCCTACCCATTTGGTTTTTCACATTTAATGTGATTCCACCTTTTAGAGCTTCACTATACCATATAGTGATTTCTTAGAGAAATTAATTAATGTAATAAATTATTAAATTAAATACTTTAAGAAAGTCCTTGTGTGTGGGATCTAAAGGGATCTCCTATTTCCGGTTGTGGGACCAAGTACTCAACCTTTTGGTTAAAGTATTGTTACTAGGAAACACATTTCCTATACTCCATTAGGATTATAGAATTTTATCTATATCCCTAGACTTCCACCAATCACAATTAATGTCCATTAACACAATGTGATTAACCTCCAGAAAATAGAGAATTACTTGCAGGTATTTCTATCTCAAGATTTGTTTACAGATCATTCCCTCCACTTCCAATATTGTTATAAGCTTACGGGACAATATCTAATACTGTCTTTAATCCCTGGCTTATATTGAGAACTCATTCTCTTTGATACTTTTAGTCAAACTTGGAATTGCAAAACATTTTAGAAATTATTTAAAAGAAATAATAATAATAATTACATTTCTTTTATACAGAAAATAAATTCCTCGATAAAACCATTTCATCGATAAATACCAGCGCTGGGTTTTCAAGTCCGGTTTTGACAAGTATCAACTCAATATTATTTACTCTATAAGAGTAGTGGAATCCTTGTCGAGCGTACACACACTTCTTCCAGTACAACGTAGATAACCCAACGAGCCCGTATTTAGTCCGGTGTGTTGGACATTGACGATTGACTACATCAAAGCTACATAGGCAAATACTAGAGAAGATGTCGACCTCTCAGGTTAAGGACAATCTGTCAAATGGACTACCCTAAATATAAAGACAGTATGATTCTAAGGGTATCCACTGAGCGATCCAGTTGCAATATAAGTATTTCTTACTTATATCCACATCTTAGTCAAGAGACCCTTCTCTCAGTGATTGAGATTCATCACTCCATCATATGGAACTAACAATGTGTAAGTTATTAGGAATACATTGTCCAGATGCATCCTGATTAACTTAGAACAATTTTAGGTCTACAAGGAACTGGAAAAACCATATCTCCTTAGCAATCAGTTATCAACTAATTGGATGGTTTTCCTACAACGTTACCTAAGGGACAAAGTAGTCTCATCCAATGAGATACTTTTGATATATTACCCAATGTAGAAGACAATGTGTGAATGTAAAATATGCATTTATTGATTAAAAATAGATAAATACAATTCCGGAATGGCTTTGTGGGCATATATGTCTAACATGATCCACCACTCTGCTACAATAAGATTAGTACTCCCACAAAAACTAGAGGACCCATCCTCCTGAATGCTTCTAGTCCATGATGTTGGAGTGGGTGGACCTCTGTTGGCCAATCTTGCCTGACTTGCCCCACTGCTAGCAAGGCAGTCTGCTGTGCCATAATTTCTGCCTGTTGAGTCATGGCTGCTGTAATAGCCTCCATAGCCCGACTTTCATTGGGTTGGCGGGCCCCCTCTGGGGTATCCCAATCAGTCACTCTGCCCCCTCAATTCCTATTATTTCTCGCACCTTTCCTCATGACTTAAAAATTCCAAAGTCAGTCAGAAACATGTCATCCTTTAGAAACAATTCACAGGTTCAATCCTAGGGTTCAACCTAAATCCTAGCTTGATGTTGCTACCCTAACTTAGGTCAATTTCCTCATTCCTAAACCTAATACCTTAGCCCTAAGGACTCTAATGCCTTGGGATTTGATACCACCTTTGTAACAATCCCAAAACCTACATTGACCAAAATAGGACCTTGGGCCATCACATTTTTTAGACCCGCTTAAATCCCATGACATACAAGGTATACAACAGGAGTCTCCAAAATGAGAGTAATAAAATTTTGATATATAAAATGACATCATCCTGCTCAAGTTTATGGTCAACATAAACATAAACCACCGTAAACAAAATAGTCCGATACCCAACTATAAAGTAATCTGATAAGCAACAACTCCTCATAACTCAAAGTAAAAGCCTAATGATGTAACGCCCCAAAATAGTGTTAGCCTCAAGGTTACAACCTTGGGTACCCCTACTAATTTTTGACAATAACACAATAATGAAATGAAAAATGTGATACTAATTATCTTGTTTAAAAGTGCTTGAACATATCAGAATACAAAGTTGCTGGCACTC
Source organism: Tetracentron sinense (assembly GCA_015143295.1). Lineage (NCBI taxonomy): Eukaryota > Viridiplantae > Streptophyta > Magnoliopsida > Trochodendrales > Trochodendraceae > Tetracentron > Tetracentron sinense. Next base: position 23,693,614 of record CM026554.1, read on the forward strand.
CAATCATGAAAAAGGATGGAAATTACCCAAGAGGAAGATCAACTCAAAGTATACAAATGAAGACTCAAGATAAAACCATAGTCCAAGTCGGGTCCCTGATGACAAAAGCATAACCACTAGACCCAAGATAAGTCAAGATCAACTCTCTAGATGCTTCAAGTATAATTTTATCTTTTGTTGAGAGTACCTAGAACTTTTGTAAGAAGTTTTCAAAAGAATGGTAAGTTGAAAGCTCAAGACATAGGTTGACCATAGGAGCCTAGGACTCTTTTTGATAATCATTCTAAGGCCCTAAGGATAAATAAAATCATGTTAAAAGATAGTTAATTGACCTAGGAAATCAATCCCATCATCTTGATTTGGTCCAGGACAAAATTCAGAAAAATTCTTCTGAATTCGTCGACCAATTCTCAGAGCAGTTTGAATTCAACGACGAAGTCATGAAAGTAAATAATCATTTGGCAACTATCTTTATAATTCAGTGATGAATTCAAGTGGGCCCACTTCGTCGACGAATCCAAGCCTGAAACTAAAAAATCGTTATAACAGCTAGTTTTCAACGGGCTAAAATGCATTTAATGCTCATCAATGGCTAGATTGGATCAAGAGCTTTAAAAGGAGTTCATTTATTAACAAAATACATTCTTTGATCAGTGCAATAACTCTTATCAACAACCTACTCACTTACTTTGATTTCTCACTCATTCATAGAAATCCCCAAATCTCTCTTGAGCTTGCTTTAACTCTATTTTCTTTTGAGAGACTTTATTAGAAATTGTACTTTACTCTTATTCAGCTCAATCAAGGAGCTCTTTTATTCGGATTTCAAATCCAAACTCACTTACTGAGGCTAGTCAAGAATCTAGGATTCTTGCACTGAAGTTCCAGCTTTGGTTTTATCAAGAGAGGGAGGTGCTCTTGAAAGGTTTTCAGCTCGGCCTAAAGGAAGGCTTGTAAAGGTAATATCTCAACTTGTAAAAGAGATTTTAGAGGTTTGGGATCCACCCTTAAAGGAGTCTATACGATTAAGGAATCGTGGTGAATCCTCTAGCTGGAAGCTTGAGGCGGGGAGTAGGCTGGATTGCTGAACCTCGTGAATAAATTCTTATGTTTGCTTCTTCTACCCCTTCTCATTTACTTTCAGTACTTTTCTTATTTAATCTTGAGTTGTAAATTTTCTTCAATTCCGTATCTTGGACTTAGAATCCAAAAATAATTTTAAATCTGCCATAGACCCTATTCACCTCCCTTTAGGGTCATTACCTGGCCAACAATTGGTATCAAAGCCTAATACTCTAGATAGATCTAAAACATCTTAGAGTAATCAATTTTTTAAGGCAAATAATATTTTTGCAACAAGCTTAGGAGAAGGACAGTTAACTACCAGACCTCCATTGTTTAATGAAGAGAATTATAACTATTAGAAAACTAGAATGATGTATTACATCCAAGCTCTACATTATGAGTGTTGGAGAGTAATAGTCAATGGCCCCCATTTACCCACAAAAATTATGAATGATGTTAAAATCCCTAAGTTAGAGGAAGAGTGGAATGATGCTGACATTAAGCTCATTCAAACTAATGCCAAGGCCATTAGCAACCTTTACTGGGCCTTAAGCCCTTAGGAATTTAACAGAGTTTCTAGATGTGTCTCTGCTAAAGAAATCTGGGATAAACTGAAAGTCACTTATGAAGGGATAAATCAGGTTAAGGAAGAAAAAATTAGCATGCTTGTTTATAAGTATGAATTATATAAAATGGAAAAGAAGAATCTATTGGTGATATGTTCACCAGATTTACTAACATTCTTAATGGTCTGAAATCCTTGGGAAAAGTTTATTCTAATGCAGAGAATGTAAGGAAAGTTCTTAGATCTTTGCCCAAGGAGTGGGCACCAAAGGTCACTGCCATCTAGGAAGTAAAAGACCTCACCAAACGGCCTATGGATGAGTTGATGGGTTCACTTATGACCCATGAAGTAATAATGAAGGATCAACTTCCTGATGAACCAAGAACCAAGAAAGGGCTGACACTCAAGACTACACAAGTGAAAGAAAGTGATGAGGATTCTAGTAGTGATGATGATGACATTGCCTTGATGGCAAGAAGATTCAAGAGGTTCCTCAAGTGTAAGAAGAATTTCAAAAAGAGACCATACAAGAAGGATTTCAGTAAGGAAGTACCTAAGGCTGAATCAAGCAAGAAGGAGCCTCTCACTTGTTATAAATACAAAAAGCCCGGCCACATTAGAACCGACTGCCCACAACTCAAGAAGAGCCACAAATTCAAGAAGAAAGCAATGATGGCTACTTGAGATGATTTAGAAGGAAGCAAGTCAGAAGATTCCAGTGATGAAGAGATGGGAAATCTATGCCTCATGGCAAATGAGGATGATGTAACTTCTTCTCCAAATGATTCTCTTTCATATGATGAAATAAGAGAGGCATTTGATGAGCTTTACATTGAATTTGGTAGAATAACAAAATTAAACAAATCTTTCAAAAAGGAAATCCATATTCTCACACATTCATGTGAAACTTTGCAAAAATAAAAGAGTTTATTAGTAGATGAGAATGAGGGATTAAGTAAGAAATTGAATGAAATTCATAATCCTCCTTATGACTCATCTAGTGAATGTGATGAGTTAAAAGTAAAAGTCAAAGACTTAATCAATACCATCCTCACATTCACAAATGGTGAAAAGAATTTAGCAAGACTATTAGGCCAACAAAACAAAAAAATTATCAATTTTTTTTTACAAAATTAAGTAGTAATCAAACTCCACCTTCTACTTCCTTTTATAATGGTAAAATAGTTAAAAAGATTTGAGTTCCAAAAGGAACATCTTCTTCTTCCAAAACTGACCATAAAGGATCAAGAATGAAATGAGTTCCCAAGGGAACTAATCCTCCTAAGAACACCCAAAAGTCAAATTGGGTTCCAACCAAAGCTGTTTGGGTATCAGGAGGAAAGTTTCTTGGAGTTACTTGAATTGGCTGTGTAGGTATGTTTCAATTCAAGAACATACAAGATAATATGGTTCTTGGACAGTGGATGCTCAAGGCATATAATCGGGAACAAGAAGCTGTTTACATCACTCACTCCAAAGGATGGTGGACATGTGACTTTTGGAGACAATGCTAAAGGGAAGATCATTGGAATAGGTAACATTGGTAAGAATAACTCTACCTTTATTGAAAATGTGTTGCTTGTAGATAGATGGTCTTAAGCATAACCTTATTCGTAGTAGTCAACTTTGTGATAAAGGCTTAAATGTTTCCTTTAAATCAAACATTTGCATGATTAAAGACAAAGACAATACCATGTTTATTGCTCATAGAACTGAAAATGTTTATACTATAGATTTTGATGAGCTTCAATCTCAAAATATGATACGTTTTTCTGCTATTGATGAAGCAAGTTGGTTATGGCATAGAAGACTAGGACATGCTAGTATGGTTCTTTTGTCTAAACTCTCTAAAAATAAATTAGTTAAGGGCTTACCTAAGACTAAATTTATAAAAGACAAAATTTGTGATGCATGCCAACTTGGAAAACAAATAAAATCTTCTTTCAAAACTAAGAAAATCATTTCTACTTTTAGACATCTAGAGCTCTTGCATATGGATCTTTTTGGTCCAAATAAAGTAGCTAGCCTAAGAGGCAAAACTTATGCTTTTGTGATTGTGGATGATTATTCAAAATACTCTTTGGTACTATTCCTTTCCCACAAAAATGAAGTACCTTCTTTATTTAAAAAGTTTTACAAAAGAGTTCAAAATGAAAAAAGGTTATTCTATTAACAATATAAGAAGTGATAGAGGAGGAGAGTTCAAAAATAAAGAGCTTGAGTCATTTTGTGATGAAAATGGTTTTAACCATAATTTTTCATCTCCTAGAACTCCTCAACAAAATGGTGTAGTAGAAAGAAAAAATAGATCTCTTCAAGAAATGGCTAGAACTATGCTAAATGAAAACAAACTATCAAACTATTTATGGGTTGAAGCCATTAATACCTCATGTTATGTAATCAACAGAGTTGTTATAAGAAACAAATTGAATAAAACTCCTTATGAGCTTTGGAATAGAAGAATTCCCAGTATAAGTTACTTCAAGGTGTTTGGTTGTAAATGCTTCATACTAAATGATAAGTAACATCTTAAGAAGTTTGATGCAAAATCTGTAGAAAGAATTTTCCTTGGATACTCAATTAATAGTAAAGCTTATAGAGTGTTTAATAAAAAAATTTTATCTACTGAAGAATCAATTCATGTTGTGTTTGATGAATCAAATCCATTTAACAAAACCAATAATGAATTTGATGATGAAATTAAAAATCTTCCTAAAGAAATATCTAATCTAGAAATCAATGAAAAAAATAAGGATAATCAAGTTAATGAAGAATCTAATGATAAAATCATTGCAATAAATAATGAGGAAGAAAATAAAGATGAAGAATCTTATCAACTTTCAAAATCTTGGAAATTAATAAAAGATCATCCTAAAGACTTAATTCTTGGTAATATGGAACAAGGAATTAGAACAAGAAGAAATTTAAGGAACCTTGCTTTCCTAAGTCAAATTGAACCTAAAATGCTTTAGAAGCTATTGAAGATGAATCTTAGGGCATTGCTATGTAAGGAAAGCTAAATCAATTTGATAAAAACCAAGTATGAGATCTAGTACCTAGACCATACGATAAATCTATAATTGGTACAAAATGGGTCTTTAGAAACAAAAAAGATGAAAATAGAAATGTAATTAAAAATAAAGCTAGACTAGTAGCTCAAGGTTACAACCAAGAGGAGGGCATAGACTATGATGAAACTTTTACCCCGGTTGCTAGACTAGAAGCTATAAGAATGCTACTTGTATTTGTTAGTCATAAAGAATTTAAACTATTTCAAATGGATGTCAAAAGTGTATTTCTCAATGAATATATAAATGAAGAAGTATATGTAAATCAACCTCCTTGCTTTGAAAATCATAAATTTTCAAATCATGTTTTTAAGCTAACAAAAGCTTTATATGGATTAAAACAAGCTCCAAGAGCTTGGTATGAAAGGTTGAGTAGCTTCCTAATTAAAAATGAATACATAAGAGGCAAAATTGATACAACTTTATTTATAATGACCAAAAATGATGACATGCTAATAATTCAAATCTATGTAGATGACATCATATTTGGATCAACTAATGTAAAATGTTTGCTCAAATAATGCAAGAAGAATTTGAAATGAGTATGATAGAAGAACTAACATTCTTCTTGGGACTCCAAATTAAGCAAACTAAATAAGGAATATTTGTTAATCAAGCTAAATATACTAAGGAATTGATTAAAAAGTTTGGAATTGAGAATACTAGAATTATGGATACTCCTATGAGTCCATCAACCAAACTTGATAAAGATAAAAAAGACAAAAATGTAGATGAAAAATTATATAGAGGCATGATTGGAAGTCTTCTGTATCTAACTGCAAGTAGACCTGACATTATGTTCAGTGTTTGCATTTGTGCAAGATTCCAATCTTGTCCAAAAGAATCTCACATGCTAGCTGTAAAATTAATATTAGATATTTGGTTGGTACAATTGATTTAGGCTTATGGTATCCTAAAGACACAAATCTAGACTTAATAAGTTATTCAGATGCAGACTTTGCTGGATGCAAAGTGAATAGAAAAAACACTAATGAAACTTGTCACTTTCTAGGACATTCTCTTGTTTCATGGTTTAGTAAGAAACAGAATTCAGTAACCCTATCCACAGCTGAGGCTGAGTATATGGCAGCTGGACACTGTTGTGCTCAAACTTTGTACATGAAACAATAGTTAGAAGACTTCAAAATTTTCTACACTAAAATTCCTATTAAGTTTGATAATACAAGTACAATTTACATGACTAAGAATCTCATTCTACACTTAAGAACTAAACACATAGAAATCAGATATCATTTTATAAGAGATCATGTTCAAAATGGGGATGTTGTCTTAGAGTTTGTGGATACAAATAATCAGCTCATTGATATCTTTACCAAACCCCTTCAATTTGATAGGTTTAGTACTTTGAAAAGAGAATTAGAGATGACTAGTCTAAATGAACTAAATTAATCATATTTATGAATAAATTTGATCAAAATGAAAAAATTTGAATTAATATGTCAGAACTTGTTTGATTATGATAGAAGTATGATTTGATTGCATTATGATGTTTTTGGATGCCTTAGTAAATCATTGGTTTTAAGGAAAATAACTGTAAAATAAAAATAAATCACATCTTCAAATTCAGCACTGAATTCGGCGACGAATTCAAACTGGAATTTGATTTTGGTGACGTATCATTGAGTATTTTTGAAAATAGAAAGTTTTCTGTACTTAATTCAGCGACAAAATAGGATGGACTGTAGAACCCCGGATCTTGATGACTTAGTATAATGAATGATGACATGTATTAAAAGCTTTAAGAATGTATATTTTAGTATATGGGTGTTTGGAATGAAGAAAGTAGGAGTATAGAATACTCTTAATTATCAACAAGGGTTATGCCTTTGCATACCTTCAACTTTAAATAGCTCTAGTTCCCGCACCGTTGATCAGAATCAAGTGATTCTTGAATTTTTGAAAATATATTAGAACCCTCTTTGATGTTTATGTTGATCACTTTTCCAGATTTTGGGTCGGGGTTGAGTCAAAAGTCCGATTTCTAAAGTCGGATCTGTTGAAAATAGGGGTTATTGAAATCCATTTTTGGATCAGTTGGCTTTAGATCCCATTTAGGTAATTAAAAACTAAAAATTAGGATTTGGGAGACAAAATTTTTCTCCTTTCAAAGACGAATCCAATGCAAGTTGAATCGTCAAAATCCAATAAGGGTGTCAAAAGTTATGCCCGAAATACGAAAGTATAAAAATTTGGAAACTTTCTACCCCAGGTACGATCGATCGTAAATGACCCACGAATTATCGTAGCAATGCTACAAATGATCGTAGAGTTTCTACGATCGATCGTAAAGCTCCAAAATTACTGTAAACTCACTAGGCAACTTACGATCGATCGTAGGATGCCTACGAACGATCGTAGAAGCACTACAAACGATCGTAGATTGCTACGAACGATTGTAAGTCGCGAATCAATGTTTCTTGGGTGCGTGATTTTTGGGGTTTTCACCCCTTGACCTATAAATAGATGATCTTTTTAGGGGGTTCTTGGTTTACCCTAAACCTAAGGAGAGTTCTTGAGAGAGGAAAGGAAGAAGAGGAGATTTCCAAAGAGGTTTTTGGATTAAAGATCAAGAGGAGCATAGATGAAGGTGGTGTCTTCCTCAATCAAGTGGGGATTCCAATCAAGGGTTTTCTCAACCAAGAAGTTGACCAAAAAGGTAAGTAATCCTACTAATTAACCTTGCTATCATTCAAATAATGAAAGTATGATTTTGAATGAGATGGAATTGATTCTACTACCTAACTTTGTTATTATACAAAGATGGAAAAGAAGAGATTTAAAGAGAGATTAACCTTGCTATGATGCAAATAGTGAATGTATGATTTGGGATGAATTACATTATGATCAAATGAGTAACTAGGGTTCAAGATTTGGGGGTTTTTGAAATAAAGGGATTAACATAGTTTACTTATGTGAGATTATTATTATTTCCTAATAAATCATGATTCTATGTATGATGTGGTGAGATAGGCTTAGAAGCCAAGATCTTGATGATGTGATGTAATGAATGAAAGTACTACATGTTCTAGAAATCCTAAATATACATGATGCTAATATGTCTTGTATGAATTCATATGAATTGTTTAAGGTTTTCAATATATGTATATGATAATGCTCATAAGCACTCTACGCACGCTAAGTTCATATGACCGAGGTTTTTGCACAAGCATGTATTTCAAGAAATGATAAGAAAGGTTTTCAAAGCCATTCATAAGAAAGAAGCATAAGTGCGTGAGCATTGACAAAGCCAAACTTTGGGTTGGTATTTTAAGATCAGTTACTTCATGCTCACAAGGATCAAGTCCAAGATCTTGCACAAATTCCACAGATCATAAGTCTCACAAGGCTTTTCAAGAACTCATAAGAAACTCACAAGTCTAAGATCTTGCATATGTCTCAAACGATTATAAGGTCACAAGAACAAGCTCACAAGAAGCCCGCAAGCTCAAAAGAAGGCTCACAAGAAAGCTCACAAGTTCACAAGAAAAGTTATAAGAACTCGAAAGCTCACAAGAACTTATAAGAAAACATGAGACTCACAAGCATTCATAAGAACTCATAAACATGCATAAGATGGTTTGTTTTCCATGAAAAGAACAAGTTTTATGAAAGGAATTCCATGACAAGGTTTGAAGCATGAATTTTATGATTATTATTCCCTTACGCAATTGTATGTAATATTATGATTATGATGGCACTGTTAGCTAGTACTTTTGGCTCGCTGAGTATTTCATACTCAGCCGTACATATTATGTCGGTAGGTACACGGGTTCCTTTTGACATCTGTGCCCTAGGTCCTTGGAAAGAGGACTATGGCGATGAGGAGCTATATGTGGAGCTGGTAGTGGAGCCTCAGGAGGAGGCAAGAGACTTAGACTATTGGCCTTATCAGGGCGATCACTGAGAGGGAGAGAGAGATCATTTTATTTTGTATCTTGATAGGTGGGCATGTCCACCTTTACTTTTGATTATGAATGTACAAACTTGGAATACACATTATGTATAGAAAAGAAATTTTTGGTTACGCTTTCGTAAATGATTAAGCTTCCGTATTACTTTATGTTTTCATTATGTATTGCCTTGGGTAATTTTTACAAGATGGCTTGGTATTGGATATGGCACATCACGAGCCAAAGTATCCCTAACTCCCATGGGGTGTTTTGAGTCGTGACAACGGTGGTATTAGAGCTATAGGCATTAGAGTCCATACGATCACTTAGAACTGAGACCATGATTGAACAAGGCGTTAGGGTCATTTTAAAGAGTTGTATTCCAAGTATAGACTAATTATTTAGTCTTTGTTCATAACTAGTTGAAACCCAACTGAACTTAGTATCCTACCCTAGAAATAGAATTGTGTGCTATACTTTCATTATGTATACCTCGGTGTATTGATATGAACTTGATATATGATGAGTGAATTGAAATGATTATTGAATGTGTATCTAAGTCAGACTCATTTTGTACTGTCGTCCTTAAGATCTAATCATGAGACGCGGTGCTCGGGATCACAGGTACAATACGAGGGGTAGTGAAAGTGTCACGACCCAAAACCCACCCTAGGAGTTAGAGTGAATCTTGGATGACTTATCATGACTTATATGACATGCTTGACAAACCATCCTACAAAACACACTGAGCATATACAATAGAGGACAAAATAGCGGAAGCATACACTAACATAGCTCAGTAGAAGTCTAACAAAACCTCTATGTATATACATGTAATCCAAGTTTTGTACAAAAGGGAAAACAAAAGAAAGAAGGTACGGACATGCCGGCCGAAATACATGGGTATAATCTCTTGTGCTCACCCACACTCACCTAGAATCTATCACCTAGTAATAGCCCTCTACATGAGGCTCCTCAGCAGGGGCCTCCTTGATGTACTCCTCTTCCTCCCATGGACTGGGAGCACATATTTCAAAAGGAGCAGGTGCTCCACTAACACCTGCCGACATCAAAAGTACGGCTGAACATGGAATACTCCGCGGGTACCAAATACTAACCAACAGTCATAGCAATATAGTAATAGAATTAAAGTAGGAAGCAGTTCATATAATTGACAGGAAAATAAACAGTTTATAGTTCATGCTTGCATCATATCAAAGTCGGAAAAACTCTTGAAAACATCATTTGATTAACTTGACTTGAAATACTCTTTTCGTGTTTTAAAACTTGTCTTGTCATATTCTGTCTTGCTTATCTTGTCGTGTCATGTTATGTTCTGGTTTGTACTTGTGTTTGCTTGGAAATTAAACATGCTCATGTAACTTGTGAGATGCACTTGTGAGGGAGGGGAGACCCCTCTTTTCAAAGAGATACACTTACGAGGGAGGGGAGACCCCTCTTTCAATGAGATGCATTTATGAGGAAGGGTGATGTAGAACCCCCTTTCAATCTTGAAGGGAGGGAGGTGTAAACTCCCTCATATGCAATGCTAGTTCTTGTTCTTGTCAAAAGCGAGGTAAAAAATATCTTAAGATATGCCCTACCTCTTATACCAACCCTTACGTTTGGCCTTGTCATGGTGTTCGTAAATCGAGAATAAAACCCTTACCTTGAAAAACACCGATAAACCATGTCATATATGCCGTGCTAGTGAAGTCGTGTAGATGCCTTAGCTTGGAATTAAACGTGACACTTGAAATTCAATAATACATGAAGTAATATTCATTTCAACACATAAATATTCATGCCATTATAGAAAGTGAATAATCACACAATCATAAACCCTAGAGATTTCCATATGGTTTAAATCATGCTTTCCATGATTAATGATTCATCCAATCCATCCATCATCCATTGTGTGTTCATTATTTGGTGAAATACCCTTCCCATTTCATTCATCACAACATCCATATGGCATCCATCACCCAACATCCATCTCCACACTTACAATCCATCCCATATTATGTTCAAAATAAGAAAGAAGGGAAGAAAAGGAAAAATCAATGACTAGGAGGGTAGCATATGGTATCGACCTTAAATAGATGAGGAAAACCCTTTGAAACATGTGCGGGATTGCTGTCGATCTTGGAGAACGTGCTCCTCACGTGCTTTACCTTGGATTAGAAGAATCCAAGCCTTGGGGGTGATCTTGGGTTCTCAAACCCTTGATTTCTCTCAAGTTGAAACCCTAGGTTAAAAAAACCCTTTCTCTTCTCTCACTCTCTCTCAAAATGTTGCTAAGTGTTGTGAATAGGGACCCATGGCTCGAGCAAGCCCTTATAGGCAAGGGTGTAACGCTCAAAAGACGAAAAAGCCCTTGATGAAATTTCTACAAAACGCGACAGACTGAGCTATCGGTGGTTATGACCGAGCGATTGGTCACCTACTGAGCGATCGGTGTTCCTCACAGAGCTCTTAGTCAAAATCACCTCTATGGGATTTTTTTCCACACAAAATTTTTGACCAGTCGACAGATATCGATCGATCGATATCTGTCTGATCGTTCTCTATTATGGACCAAGCGATCGATTATCTGAAAATTTTGCCACTGAGTCCATTTTCCACTTAATCCACTGCTTGGACTTATCCCACTTCTATTCTACTCTCTTCTAAACATGACTAGGGCCTTTTTAAAGTTATGGCATAGTAATAAATATTTTATTTAATTATTTTATAGCATTCTAGCGAAATTCTCAAAGGTTTCCAAATTCTTATTTCATGGAAAAATGGAGATTACAAAGCATCATGCCTTGACACGCATTCCAAGACATATACAAAAGTTTTGGGGCTCTACATCCTGCTCCCTTATAAAAATTTCATTCCCGAAATTTGGATAATACATGCATTACAAAACCAACACAAAATTACATGGTTTAAACAAAAACCTATTCAAACAACTACGGGTACTTCGCTTTGACTTCGGCCTCGTGCTCCCATGTGGCCTTTTCTTGAGCTCCGTGAAACTGATCCCGCACTTATCGCTCCATATAAACTTGGCATTCTTCCTTGTTAGATAAGTGAGCGGCTTTGCAAGGCTGGAGAACCCCTCTACGAATCTTCGGTAATAGCTTGCAAACCTAAGGAAGCGGCGGATCTCCGTGACACTCTTAGGCCTCGCCTAACTCATGACTGTCTCTATCTTCTTCGGATCTACAGAGATGCCTTCCGTAGAAACAACGTGACCTAGGAATGCCACTTCCTCTAACCAAAACTCACACTTGCTTAGTTTGGCATACAGTTTGTGCTCTCTCAGCATTTCCAAAGCAAGGCGAAGGTCTCGCGTATGATCTTCTCGTGTCTAGGAATAGACTAGGATGTCATCGAAAAACACTATCATGCATCAATCCAAGCATGGTCGGAACACTCGGTTCATCAGATCCATAAAGGCTGCTGATGCGTTCGTGAGACCAAAAGGCATCACCAAGAACTCGTAATGCCCATATCGAGTCCTGAATGCAGTTTTAGGAACATCTTCTACCTTGACCTTCAACTGGTGGTAACTGGACCGAAGATCAATCTTAGAGAAAAATTTCGCTCCCTTTAACTAATCGAATAAGTCATCAATCCTAGGCAATGGATACATATTCTTTATTATGACCTTGTTCAACTGCCTGTAATTGATGCACATCTACATCGAGCCATCCTTCTTCTTGACAAATAGCATCGGGGCACCCCACGATGAGACACTTGGTCAAATGAAACTAAGGCCTTGCATCTCCTCCAACTGAGCCTTCAACTCCTTGAGTTCAATCGGGGCCATCCTGTATGGAGCCCGGGAGATGGGAGCTGTACCTTATGCAAGCTCGATCATAAACTCAATCTCCCTGTCTGGGGGTAACCCTGGAAACTCCTCTAGAAATAAATCAATGAATTCACTCACAACCGGAACTGTCGAAGAGTCCTTTGCCTCGGGGTTTGCTAAACTCAACGCCATAAAGCGGGCGATCTCTTTACTTCTCAAACCCCAAAATTGAAATGGCTCCCTTTCATCAGTTTAAAGAGTACCATCTTCTCGAAGCATGCCACCTGACCATGGTGAGCTGCTAACCAATCCATCCCTAAGTTGACATCGAAGTCCTGGAATCCGAGGACGATGAGATCGACTGCCAACTCGTGACTACCAACTTGCACTGTACTACTTCTATAGACACTCTCTACCACCACTGTCTTGCCAAGAGGAGCCGAGATGGACAACTCCAGATGCAACTGACTAGGCTCGGAGGAAAAACCTTGAGAAAAACATGGCGAGACAAATGAATGAGTAGACCCGGTGTCAATCAATAATCAAGTCAAACATTCATTGACTAATAAATTTCCTGAAATTATAACTAGCTAAGTCAATACATGCATCAAAAGTGTATATATATAGGTATATTTCTATATAACTTGCCATATACGCACCCAATTGAATAATACATAACAAACAATCATGGATAATTAAATAGAACCACAACTGCGTACCTTGTACCACATCGTCAGATGCAAGTGCATCATCCTCTGTCAAGGCAAATACTCGCCCCTGATTCACCTAGCGAGGCAGAGGTACAGACTATGTAGGCTGGGACGAAGCCTGATATGATCCTGCTGGATGAACTGGGGGCCTAATCCCCTACGACTGGCCTGGCAAATGTCAACTAGGGCAATCCTTGATCATGTGGCCCTGGCGACCAAGTGGAAACATCCACCCGATGCCTTCCGATAATCTCCTGTCGGGTGCCTTCAGTCGTAAGACGGTAGAAGTCATATGTGTAGGTCAGAGGGGCTGGAGGTGGAGCATACCTCACTGCCTAAGGTGCAAGGGGCCATGGGGTCGAAAGAGCCTGAGGTCGTGGTGCCTGAGGCGCATACTGCCGTGGAGCTGGAGGCGTATAAAATGGCCTCTGTGGTGGTGCTGGCCACGCATACTGAGGTGGTGCTAGCCAAGTGTACTGATAAGGGTCAGTCGGAGCCTGCCTCTCTGGAGGTGCTGAACTGCTGGATTGGCCTCTCGCCAAATCCCTCTTCTTAGGCACGACCTCCAAGTTGGTCTTGATCGATAAGGCCTTGTCCACTACCTCAGGGTAGGTAGTGTGCCTAAAAGCTGAGACTCTCTCCATGATTATGTCTCTGAGCCCTTGCTCAAACCTCCTCACCTTCATCGCCTCCATAGCGATCATGTGAGGTGCGAAGCGTGATAGCTCTGAGGACTTGGCCTCATATTGGGCCACTGACAAAGAGCCCTGCTTGAGGTTGATGAACTCCCTCTCTTTCTTTTCCTGAGCTCCCACTGGGAAGTACTTCTTGTAGAAGGCATCCTTGAACTCATCCCAAGTCCATGGTTGACCTTGCCTGGTCAACTCCCGAGTCCTCAAGGTAGACAACCACCAATGCTGTGCCTCACCCTTTAGCATGAAAACAGCCCATGCCACTCTTTGTTCTTCTGTGGGCGAGAGGACCGCAAAGATCTTCTCCAACTGGAGGATCCAAGCCTCTGCAGCAAGAGGGTCCACACTCCCATGGAATGATGGAGGCCTCATTCTCCGAAATGCCTCAACTCCAGCTGTGCGATGTACTAGAGCTGTAAGCGGTGGAGTAGGCGCTGCTGATGATGGAATAGCCTGCCAAGCCACTAGTATGGCTAGTGTCTCAGCAATAGAGCCTAAGACTCAAGAGAGGTCTGACTGCTCATCCTCATCTCGAGAAGAAGAGGAAGCTCTAGTGTGTGGTCCACGACCCCGTGTGCCCCGCCTCATGACTAAAGTCCTGAGAACAATAGCACCATATGAGTCTAACTTGGAACCACAATTTATCGCATTGATTCAATTTTCACAATAGAGCAATCAATAATAGTATAGTACTATCATATTCATTATATCAAGTCATCGGAGTATTTACAATATTATACTTTGGTTTTCTAGCGCTCCTAAGACCCGTACTTGGTTGAAGCAACCATTTTTGACTAAGACAAAAGTTTAGTCTTACACTTAGAACATGACTCACTTCCGACTTACTTCCTTCCTAACTTGCTTCCTGATATATGCTCTTGTCAAGTTGTGGTACTAAATTCTAAGTGACCCTAAAGACCTATAGCCTAAGCTCCGATACCACTTTTTTCGCGACCCAAAACCCACCTTAGGAGTTAGAGTGACGACTTATCATGAATTCCATGACATGCTTGACAAACCATCCTGCAAAACACACTGAGCATATACAATAGAGGACAAAATAACGGAAGCATACACTAACATAGCACAGTGGAAGTCTAACAAAACCTCTATGTATATACTTGTAATCCAAGTTTTGTACAAAAGGAAAAACGAAAGAAAGAAGGTGCGGACATGCTCACCAAAATACATGGATATAATCTCTCGTGCTCACCCACACTCACCTAGAATCTACTACCTAGTAATAGCCCTCTACATGAGGCTCCTCAGCAGGGGCCTCCTCGATGTACTCCTCTTTCTCCCATGGACCGGGAGCACATATGTCAAAAGGAGCAGGCGCTCCACTAACACCTGCTGACATCAAAAGTATGGCTGAGCATGGAATACTCAGCGGGTACCAAATACTAACTAATAGTCATAGCAATATAGTAATGGAATTAAAGCAGGAAGCGGTTCATATAATTGACAGGAAAGTAAACAGTTTATAGTTCATGCTTGCATCATATCAAAGTCGGAAAAACCCTTGAAAACATCATTTGCTTGACTTGACTTGAAATACTCTTTTCGTGTTTGAAAACTTGTCTTGTCATATTCTGTCTTGTCTTGTCGTGTCATGCGTGTCATGTCATCTTCTAGTTTGTACTCATGCTTGCTTGGAAATTAAACATGCTCATGTAACTTGTGAGGGAGGAGAGATCCCTCTTTTCAATGAGATGCACTTACAAGGGAGGGGAGACCCCTCTTTCAATGAGATGCACTTGCAAGGGAGGGTGGTGTAGAACCACCTCTTTCAATCTTGAAGGGAGGGAGGTGTAAACTCCCTCATATGCAATGCTTGTTCTTGTTCTTGTCAAAAGCGAGGTAAAAAATATCTTAAGATATGCCCTACCTCTTATACCAACCCTTACGTTTGGCCTTGTCATGGTGTTCGTAAATCGAGAATAAAACCCTTGCCTTGAAAAGCACAGATAAACCATGTCATACATGCCATGCTAGTGAAGTCGTGTAGATGCCTTAGCTTGGAATTAAACGTGACATTTGAAATTCAATAATACATGAATTAATATTCATTTCAACACATAAATATTCATGCAGTTATAGAAAGCGAATAATCACACTATCATAAACCCTAAAAATTTTCATATGCTTTTCATGATTAATGATTCATCTAATCCATCCATCATCCATTGTGTGTTCATTATTTGGTGAAATACCCTTCCCATTTCATTCATCACAACATCCATATGGCATCCATCGCCCAACATCCATCTCCACACTTACAATCCATCCCATATTATGTTCAAAACAAGAAAGAAGGGAAGAAAAGGGAAAATCAATGACTAGGAGAGTAACATATGGTACCTACTTTGAATAGATGAGGAAAACCCTTCAAAATGTGCGTGGTGTTACTGTCGATCTTGGAGAACGTGCTCCTCACGTGCTTTGCCTTGGATTAGAAGAATCCAAGCCTTGGGGATGATCTTGGGTTCTCAAACCCTTGATTTCTCTCAAGTTGAAACCCTAGGTTAAAAAACCCTTTCTCTTCTCTCACTCTCTCTCAAAATGTTGCTAAGTGTTGTGAATGGGGACCCATGGCTCAAGCAAGCCCTTATAGGCAAGCGTGTAACGCCTAAAAGACGAAAAAGCCTTTAATGAAATTTCTGCAAAACGCGAAAGACCGAGCGATCGGTGGTTATAACCGAGCGATCGGTCGCCTGCCGAGCGATCGGTGTTCCTGACCAAGCTCTCGGTCAAAATCACCTCTGGAATTTTTTCCCATACAAAATTTTTGACTAGTTGACAGATACCGATTGATCGGTTGTGGACTGATCGCTTGCTACTATGGACTAAGCGATCGGTTATCTGCAAATTTTGCCACTGAGGCCATTTTCCACTCAATCCACTGCTTGGACTTATCCCACTTCTATTCTAACCTCTTCTAAACATGACTAGGGCCTTTTTAAGGCTATGGCATAGTAATAAATATTTTATTTAATTATTTTATAGCATTCTTGCCAAATTCTCAAAGGTTTCCAAATTCTCATTTCATGGAAAAATGGAGATTACAAAGCATCATGCCTGACACGCATTCCAAGACATACACAAAATTTCCAGGGCTCTACAGGAAGTGATGCTCCATTGGGTGATGAACAACCAGACATTTCACAGTTACCAAATACTATGGTGGAAACCATCACCATGCTAGCAGCTCGATAGCCTGCTACTACGACAGCATTGGTACATCCACCTTCTCCACACGACACTTCGAGACTCGAGGCATTCCGAAGGATACATCCACCCACTTTCTATGGGACTACGGACCCCATGGTTGTTAAAGCATGGATTATGTAACTGGAGAAAATATTTCGTGCACTTCGTTGCACTGATGAGCAAAGGGTGGACTGGGCTGCCTTCATGATGGAAGAAGAAGCCAACCATTGGTGGAGAGCAGTGTTGAGATAGAGCGATACGGCTAGGGCGGGAGAGCCGTGGACTTGGGGTGAATTTATTGATGCCTTCTATGGGTAGTACTTCCCCAAGATTGTCAGGTAACAAAAGGAGATGGATTTCATGGCCCTAGTGCAAGGGAATATGAGTGTGGTAGAGTATGAGGCCAAATTTGTTGAGTTGTCCTGATTCGCACCACACTTAATCGCGACGGAGGAAATGTGAGTCAGGAAATTTGAGAATGGGTTGAAGTCCTTCATCAAGGACCGAGTTTCTATACTCCAGGTGGAGTCTTGGAGAGAGATTGTGGGGAAGGCAAGGATTGTTGAAAGGAATTCAGAGGAGTTTCTCAAGAGAAGAGAGAGCGGATTTTGGAGAGTTATGTAGAAGGGTCAGTCCAATGGCTCGACACCACCAGAGAAGAGAGCCAGGATCTCCCCTTATCTAGCTCCTAGGCCTACACTGATACAGAGGCCCCATTTTGTAAGTATGCCTCTTTTTAATTTTAGAAACACAGTTCTTGGGGGGCATACATCGAATCCCAAGATCTGACTAAGATTCTAATTGATTTTATTCAATGAAGGTACGAATAACATTCACCTTTGTGACTTTGAAATTGCTAAGTCAAATCCACATTAGAATAGTACTCGCAAAACTTCACAAGTGTCAAGTCTCCTGTCGATTCACACGAACCTTCTTTTTCCTTTAAAGCTTCTCTAATGAAAGCTAATGGCCCTTCCAAATTTCCAGCTCTAGGAATCTTGAATAAAGATCCAATCTTTATTGATCAAGAACCTTTCTTGATGAACAAGATGAATTCTTGCTTTTCCTCATGATCCAATCAAGAAGACAAAAGAAGAGAGAGATGGGTGTGACCATACACCTCAAGGAGAGAGAGGGGAGGGCCTGAGGTTTGAGGAGAGGGGAGAAGTTTCCAAATCTGAAAATTCTGGAAAATTCAAGAATGCCCAAAGCCTTGGACATCCATCCCTTTTATAGGCTTCATTGGTTGCTTGAAACCAATGTTTCCTAATCCTTATCCAATAAGGATTCCTCAATTCGTTTCCCATTTGGTTTCTCCATAATTAATTAGGAATAATCAAAATAGAAACTAATCTCATCCATTAGTGTCCAACTAATCTTATCCTTATCCTAATCCAATTAGAATTCCTTGATTAGCAAGAAACTAATAGAATCCTTGTCCAACAATGTCGCGACCCAAAACCCACCCTAGGAGTTAGAGTGAACTTTGGACGACTAATCATGGCTTATGTGACTTGCTTGACAAACCAACCTGCAAAAACCCACAGAGCATATACAATAGAGGATGACAGCAGAAACATAACTATAAAACACAGCGGAAGTCTAACAACCTCTAAGTATATACACATGGTCCAAGTTTAATACCAAGAAATCAAAACAAAGAAAGTGCGGACATGCCCGCCAAAATACATGGATATAATCACTCATGCTCACCCACAGCTAATCCACTCAGAATCTAACACCTCCTACTGATAACCCTCTATGGGAGGTTCCTCCAAAGGCTCCTCGACGTACTCCTCCTCCACCCATGGACCAGGAGCACAAACATCAAATGGAGCAGCAGCTCC
This sequence comes from Tetracentron sinense, assembly GCA_015143295.1. Taxonomy (NCBI): domain Eukaryota; kingdom Viridiplantae; phylum Streptophyta; class Magnoliopsida; order Trochodendrales; family Trochodendraceae; genus Tetracentron; species Tetracentron sinense. Next base: position 23,712,484 of record CM026554.1, read on the forward strand.
CTCAGAACCTGCCGACATAAGAAGTACGGCTAAGCATGGAATACTCAGCGGGTACTAAATACTAACCAACAGTCATAGTATACAGATAGCTTACATAAAGTAGGAAACAAATTGCATATATAGAACAGGAACAATTTATATCATACAAGGAAGTAAAAGCAATTTATAATCATGCTTGTATTTCGTAGAAAGCCGATAAAGCCCTTGAAAACCTTGTGCACTTGACTTGATTGGAAATATCATTTCCATGCTTGAAACTTGTCATGTTGTCTTATCTTGTCATATCATGTGTGTCATGTCATGTATCATGCTTGCTTGTTCGGAAAAGTAATCTACTTGTGAGGGAAGGGAGACCCTTCTTCCTAGAATGCTTATACTTGTCATGCCATGTCTTGTCATGCTTGCTTGGAAAAGTAAACTACTTGTGAGGGAAGGGAGACCCTTCTTCCTAGAATGCTTATGCTTGTCATGCCATGTCTTGTCATGCTTGCTTGGAAAAGTAAACTACTTGTGAGGGAAGGGAGACCCTTCTTCCTAGAATGCTCATGCTTGTCCTCCCACTTGTTAGATTCACTTGTGAGATGTCCTTGTGAGATGCACTTGCGAGGGAAGGGAGACCCTTCTTATGTTATGTATGCACTTGCGAGGGAAGGGAGACCCTTCTTATGAAAATACATGATTGTCTTGTCCTTGCCGAAAACGAGGTAAAACATATCGTACGATATGCCCCACCTCTAAACCGTGTTCTTGAAAACGCCGATAAAACATGCCATGCATTCGTGCTCGTGAAATCGTGTGCATACTTGCATTTGAAATTAAATATGGCAATTTGGGGTAATTCACAAAGCATAACATACAACAATTTAAGTGAGTAATAATCTACACATTTTAAGAAATGTAAGAAACACACTATCATGAACCCTAACAAATTTCAAGAGTACTTAAGCATGGGTTCCCTTAATTTATCATTCATTTTGTTCACCTTGGCATTTCATCAAACATAGGGTGTGTTGATTATTCACTTAAACCTAGATCATGTTTTTCTAGGTGGGTTATGCTCACATCACACTTGTATGTTCATTATTAGTATAATGCCCTTTCCCATTCATTCATCACATCATCCACACGGCATCCATTCGCCAACATCCACCTCCATTCACCCTTCATACCACCCATCTCATAACACATATATAAGTGAAGGAAAACGAGAAGAAATAAAGGAAAAGAGAAGCTATAACTAGGAGGGTAGCAAAGAGTACCGACCCGAATAGGGAAGAAAACCTTCGCAAAAACGTGCGTGAGATGCTACCGAGCTTGGAGAACGTGGTCCTCCCGAGCTTGACCGAAGCTTGGGGTGATCTAGGGTATCAAACCCTTGATTTCTCCTTCAAGAACAAACCCTAGGTTAGGATCCCCTTCTCCTTTCTCTCTAACTCTCAAAATTACTCTAGGTCTGTGAATGAGAGCCCTAAAGGCTCGGGCAACCTTTATAGGTAGTGAAGAAACCCTAAAAATCCGATTAAAATTTCTGGATTCGCGATCTACGATCGATCGTAACCTGTCTACGATCGATCGTAAGTTGTACTACGATCCATCGTAAATTATCCACGATCGATCGTATATCGACCCGAAACTTTTGTAAATTCCTGAGATTCTACGATCGATCGTAACCTCTACGATCGATCGTAACTCACCTACGATCGTTCGTAGGGTGTGTACGATCGGTCGTAACTTGCAGCAAAATTCCATATTTTTCCTCCTTCTTGTTTCGGCCATAACTTTTGACTCGCTCGTCGGATTTCGACGATTCAACTTGCGTTGGGTTCGTACTTCGAAAAGGAACATTTCTGACGTTTCAGAATTTTCAATTTCTTCCTTATTTATTAATTGCACTACTTTAAAGGAAAAATGGTTACGAAAGTGTCATACATAAATGTCAAAAGTTCGGGGCTCTACAAACAAGGAATCTTTAATTAGTAACTAATTCTAACCAACTAACTAAACTTATCCAATAAGGATATTAGTTATTAGAAACTAATTAAATAAATAATAACAATTATTATTTCCTCCTTGAAGTGGGCGTCCCACCCTAGGTGGGTCCCACTCCACACGCCCAAAGGGTTTCCAAAACCCTCTTGGTCACTTGAATTATTCTTTTATAATAATTCCCAATGGGTCCTACCCATTTGTTTTTTCACATCTAATGTGATTCCACCTTTTAGAGCTTCACTATACCATATAGTGGTTACTTAGAGAAATTAATTAATTTAATTATAAATTAAATTAAATACTTTAAGAAGGTCCTTGTGTGTGGGATCTAAAGGGATCTCCTATTTCCGGTTGTGGGACCAAGTACTTCACCTTTTTGGTTGAAGCATTGTTACTAGGAAACACCTTTCCTATACTCCGTTAGGATTATAGAATTTTATCTATATCCCTGGACTGCCACCAATCACAATTAATGTCCATTAACACAATGTGATTAACCTCCAGAAATTAGAGAATTGCTTGTAAGTATTATCTCACAATATATTTACAAATAAATCCTTCCACATTCCGATATCACTTGTAAGCTTCCGGGATTGGAACAATTCCACTGTCTTAGTCCCTAGCTTATGAATAGAACTCTTTCTCATGATTACTTTTCATTGAACTGAACCTCCAAAACACTTTTGAAGAAACATTAGAAAAGAACTGACATATATATATTTATATATACATTTCCATATTGAAAATATCAACTTCGATAAAGACCATTTTACCGAAAAGCACCAGTACTGGATTTAACAGTTCAGTTCAACAAGTATCACCTTGATATCATTATCTCTAATTAAAGAGTTGTGGATTCCTTATTGAGTGTTTACACACTTCTCTAAACATTGTGTACATGACCCAACGTACCCGGAGTTAGTCCTGTGTATTGGACATTACCGATTGGCACATCAAAGCTATATAGACAGATGTCTGAGAAGATGTTAACCTCTCAGGTCTAAGGACAATTTGTCAAATGGATAACCTTAATACAATCTGACAGTGTATTCCATAGGGTATCCACTAGTGACCCCGTTCAGTATTATGTACTTGCTACATATACTCACATGTTAGTCAAGAGTCACCACTCTCTGTGAATGAGATTCATCACACTATCTCATAGAACTACACATGTGCAAGCTATGATGAAGTACGGCGCCCAACCAGTACTCAAGAGGCTTCGAACAATATTAGGTTTACAAGGAACCGAAAAATCATATATCCTCGCAACCTTTGCATGATTTTCCTACAATGTTACCTATTGAATTTTATGTCTTCATCGTATGAGACAGTAATTAATATAAATACCCTTTATAGTTGGTTGTGTGAATATGATGCTTGTCTAATCAACATAGAAAAGCCTTTTATTGGCTTTCGAGGGCATATATGTCTAATAATCTCTCACTTGCACTCTAAGCCAATTAGATGTAATACCCATCTTCTCAGTGATGTTTCTCAAACACCAATTGAGACATAACTTAATATGTATAGGTCTGTCATGTCTGCTTTACCACAACTATTATAGTGATGCAATAACACTTGTAACTCTTGCAAATTTATTATCAATAACCATAGTATTAAAAGACTAAACAAAAATGATACTGTCCAACAGTCATTTCCTGAAGTTAACTTGCTTGTGCTTTACCATTGTACAATGCTCTGTACTAATCTAATCAATATCTTATCACATCAACATGCGATGAATATCCAGTCTAGTACAAGTATATTTTCTCATGATATCATATATCTAAGAGAAACAGATTCCATCCCATAAAGGTAGAAACTCTTTTCTTGGAATCTTACTTGCACAAAAACATCATTGTTATTGGGAGAATAACAATATCATATTTCTTTTGTCTCTAAACCATTTAGGACTAAGAAAACATGATGTCAAAGTTTTTGTCCTTCATTGTAAAATTGCTTGATCAAATCTAAGAGAAGAATAATATTCATACTTCATTCATAATGAAAAGAATATTATCTTTGCATAGAGCCAGGAAAGTAATTATGCTCCCACTAACCAATTTGCACACAAATGATACTTTTATTCTTAGATGGAAATCAAACAGTTTGATTACTTCATCAAAATAAAAGTTAGTCCATCTACAGATTTTGGGACCTGTGGGTTCTAGTGTACTATTTAGGTATAGTGAAAGTAGAGAATTGATCTCTATCAATTCTCATAGTTATTGGTCTATTGGGCTTCCGCTTCTAGAACAATTCTAGATTCAGTTTCTCTACTAGGAAACTTGTATTCCTGTTTACAAATATCTTTTGTTATCCAGGAATAGAGACTAAATGTCTCTAATGCGAATCCCAAGCTCATCTTCTATCAAATCATATCCAATAAAATTCGATTTAACAACAACATCATGTTATGGTTTGTTCTGGGAATTATCTGAGACAAGATGTAAAGAGAGTTAATTATGAAATTTCTATTAAGAGGTACTCTTCTCAATCATGGAAGACTTACCTAGCTGTTTATTTATTTCAATGCAGAATTCCTTGAACTTTTCAAAGAATGTGAAATAAAGTTAGCTACCTCTTAATGGAAGATTCATATGGTTACGATCATCAAATTTTATTTTTTTGTCCCATTCCCAAGTAGAAGTTTTATCTACTTAAATTTCTCATTCTCCTTAACAAACATGCAACTATTGCACTTATGCAAGATCATACCAAGCATTAGGAGCTAGAGGTTCCAACAATTAAGTTGGACTTGATGAGTATACAAGCTGGACAATCCTTCCAAAGGTTTGTCCTGTATCCAATGACCAATTGCTTCACTATGAAGCACAATCCTTATACTTTCCTTTCTTCTCAGAAGAGCCTTTGTCCATACTACTAGAATACCTTTCCAATGAAAAATCTTGGATTTCTTTCCTTTGCATAAATGCTCGGGATTTAGAAAATCCAATTCTTTTGAACATCTTTGCAAGTAGTATTGAACTCTTCAAAGGTTCTTAGCCATATGCAACATGTGGGATTTCAGACAATCTGATTTCCTACTTGTTCAACATAACCATATTAAAGGACTCCGGGAGTTTGTCGAGGATCATATCCTCTAATCCCATAAATTTATCTCAATTTATCTCAGCACCAAGAATTGAGATTTATGAATCCAATGATCTCTATCATATTCTTTGTGACTGGGTTTCCCTAGTCAACTTGGTCTCCACTTGTCCTTTTATATAGTAAGCTGCCTAGCAGCCCTATTGTATTCTGTAAACATCTCATATGAGATTTAACATCAGTAGTGAGAACTTGGGCAATTCTTTAGATAGTAAGCACAAACTTAAGAGTCCTTTTCCATTCCAAACACTTTGAATTGGTCAAGAGGTTCTCATTAAAGTCTTGGTAAGGTGGTTATAGAATGACATGACAATAAAACATACATCATAATATTTCACACATAATAATATCATTAGATCAGGGCTTTTGATCTTTGATGATATTGCTCATCATTCAGTCAAATTTCATAGACCCCTCAATCTATAAAATTAGGAAATATGTTACTTCATATATCTGATGAGCATTGGGTGCCTTATAATACACATGCAATCTTCCATGCTAGAATAGTACCACACATGCACTACAAGGTGGATAGTAACTATCCATCACTGAGCATCTCATGCATAACTCCTTATGTAAATTAGTGATTCCCAATTTTCTTGTGACTTCTAAGGATAACATGACTGTCACCTGTCAGCCGTCATGGTCCTTGGTTAAGTGAAACCCATTATTCTTGGTTGTCATATGATCAAGTAGGAATATGCCCCCATGCTAGTTGACACTCCCTATCAGGCCATACACATTCCTATCTACTATAGAAATAAAACACTAGGAGTTTAATTTAGACTGAATTATGTCCGATTCCTGTCAGAGAGACAAGACTCAGGCTAATTAATTCTTAGTCTTGTTGATAATGGAAGGTCATAGGGCAACATTATCCTGTAGGATAGATTAGCCTTTCTTGAGGGAAAACAGAATATTATGAACAAATTATACATCTAATGCATATATCAAAAGTATTCACAATATTTATCATTGCATCACATTCATAGAATAATATACAAATATCATCACATGATAATAAATCAAATTTCGTTTTAATTAGATCAAACTAATTCCAATGAACTCCCACTAGCCCTAGAAATCTTAATGGATCTAATCCAAGGGTACAAAGGTTATTTTTTTTTTTAACATCAGTGGGCTTTAGATGGTTCATTCATCCATATGATGGACCATTGGTCATACCAAGCACCATGGGCCCAGAATAACAATTATAAAGTGTCCATGTGCATCACTAAAGCTCATAAGTCAAAATGGACTATATTACCCTTTAATTCTCTACAAATTATTTTAGCACATTAGGGTTCACCAACCCTAAGTTTAAAAGAAATTATAGGAGTCTTTAAACAACTCTTTAAGACCTCTACTAGGGTCTATAAGTGTTACTCAAGCACTTCCCATAATCGTGAATATTGTTAGCTTACATCTATGCCAATTAAGGCATAATTATCTCATAATCATGCAAGTAACATATTCCACGTAAAAATTTCAACATGGACTACATGCATCACGTCCAAAAGGGCTATAATAATGTGTTTTATTTAAACACAAACTTTTTATGTTTCAACAAAACACATATTGTGGGGTTTGATCCAATTATCCAAAATTTACATAAAAACGATAATCACATTATCACAAGGGTTATGGACTTTTCTAAGCAACTAAAAGCTATAAAAATCATCACATGAAATACATAATATAGCCTCACAGTGGGTCCACATGATCATGCTATCTTAGAAATCCGACAACTACTCTTATAGAAAGCTTTCCAAGATTTATTCTCCATGTGATCACCATCATCTTCGATCTTCAATATGATTTATCTTTAGAGAAAAACCAGCAACTCCTAATACTAAGATTATATCATATTCAAAATAAGAAACCTTGAGAAACCATCCAAAATAGGGTGCTCAAGAGGAGTACAACTCATAAGAGAATAGAGAGAGAAGAAGAAGACATGATCATGGAACCCATCCACTATTCAACAAGAATATATATTAACAATTCATCAACTATGAATAATAACATGGCATGACAAATTACTTAGAAAGTCCATAACCTCAACAAGGGTTTTGTTAACCTTAGGGAAACTCTTTCCCATATGGTTAAGGCCTCTATTAACATTTAATAGAAAAACCCTAGAGCAAAAAAAGCAAGCATGTCTAGAATGAATTCTTAGGGTTTTTAGATCATCATTAAAAGAAAACAATTTTCTTTTAATGCTTGAAAATCATTAATAGAAACAATTTCTCTGAGATTTAATCTAACCCTAAAATTCATCCTCACATTCCTCAATTGATAAACAAATAGAAAACACCATATTAAATTCGGCTAGGCTAGGGATCTAATCCCTTCTATATTATTTTGATCTAATAACTATTAAAAGACCAAAATAAAAATCAGCAAATTGCTAATTTTTAATATCACTTTATATTGATTCCAAAAATAAATTCAAAATCAATAATAGGTGAATTCAAAATTTTCCATAACGGCCAACTGCTTTAGGGATTATTTGATTTAACAATTAAATAAAATAATACCCTAAACAATAGTATTAAATGTTCATAAAATAATTGATCTCTATCAATTAAAATTCACTTGAGATAAAACCCTGTATCTCAACCAATGGCATTTATGTAATTACTTGATTAACTATTAATCAAATAAAAACTTATAAATACTATGTAGCCGAAAATTTTGAGCACGTGTAATTGATCCAAATCAACTACAATAATTATGGTATTATTCCCATAAACTTTTTAGGGAACCATAAAAGATATCATAATTAACATTTAATTAAATGATAGCCCGTGGACTCGGAGCAGATAATTAAACAATTTAATTAAATCTCAGCCCGTGCTCTCAAATCAAATAATTAAACTATTTAATTAATTGATAGCCCATTAAATGATTTAATAGCATCCCATGCTCTCAAATCAAATAATGGAATTTAGGAAAAATTTGAAAGCCTCTTGGAAAATTAATTTAGAAAACTCCTTTTCCCTTTTTTAGATTTTTGACTCACGTTTTGACTCTCAAAACGATTGATTCTGGAAAACCTTTCTTCATGAAAGTTGTAGATCATTTCGACGGCTTCGAAACGATATGCTGATGGACCTAAATCGGACTTACGGTCACAAAGTTATGGCCGAAATACCGAAACTATATCGATTCTTCTAATCAAATACAAATCCGAAAATTCATGAATCAATTTTAATCGAAATAAGCTTTAATCTCCAAGAAAACTTAAGCAAGGGTGTCTAACACCATGAGATTTATTAATTAACATTTAATAAATAAAATCTCATCTATATTTGCTAGCCAAAATATCAATAGGTATCTAAGTGGTATATATCAAAGGGAAACCTTGCCCGGGGCTCACAAGAATAAATTAAACAATTTAATTTAATATAAAAAAAAGGATCTCTAAATCCTTAAAGGGCTTTAACCAAATTTATATCTCTATATACCTATCCCTAATAGAATTAAGAGAGGTTTTAAAATCATCCAAAATTGAAATTAGTATTACACTAATTTCTAAGGGCTTGATTACTCCCTCAATAACTAGAGGGGGATCCCTCAAGCCTAATAATGATTATCCAATAATCAAGAATCTAGAAGATTGATTCATTAGGGCTACCAAAATTCATATGGGAGGCAATCTTGATATAAATCTTGATTAAACTCAATAAAATCAAAGAGAAGCATAGCCAAGGCTCTGATACCAATGTAAGTATGCCTCTTTTTAATTTTAGAAATACAGTTCTTGGGGGGCATACATCGAATCCCAAGATCTGACTAAGATTCTAATTGATTTTATTCAATGAAGGTAGGAATAACATTCACCTTTGTGACTTTGAAATTGTTAAGTCAAATCCACGTTAGAATAGTACTCGCAAAACATCACAAGTGTCAAGTCTCCTGTCTATTCACACGAACCTTCTTTTTCCTTTAAAGCTTTCTCTAATGGAAGCTAATGGCCCTTCCAAATTTCCAGCTCTAGGAATCTAGAATAAAGATCCAATCTTTATTGATCAAGAACCTTTCTTGATGAACAAGATGAATTCTTGCTTTTCCTCAAGATCTAATCAAGAAGACAAAAGAAGAGAGAGATGGGTGTGACCATACACCTCAAGGAGAGAGAGGGGAGGGCGTGAGGTTTGAGGAGAGGGGAGAAGTTTCCAAATATGAAAATTTTGGAAAATTCAAGAATGCCCAAAGCCTTGGACGTCCATCCCTTTTATAGGCTTCATTGGTTGCTTGAAACCAAAGTTTCCTAATCCTTATCCAATAAGGATTCCTCAATTAGTTTCCTATTTGGTTTCTCCATAATTAATTAGGAATAATCAAAATATAAACTAATCTCATCCATTAGTGTCCAACTAATCTTATCCTTATCCTAATCCAATTAGGATTCCTTGATTAGCAAGAAACTAATAGAATCCTTGTCCAACAAGGAATCTTTAATTAGTAACTAACTCTAACTAACTAACTAACCTTATCCAATAAGGATATTAGTTATTAGAAACTAATTAAATAAATAATAACAATTATTATTTCCTCCTTGAAGTGGGCGTCCCATCCTAGGTGGGTCCCACTCCACACGCCCAAAAGGTTTCCAAAACCCTCTTGGTCACTTGAATTATTCTTTTATAATAATTCCCAATAGGTCCTACCCATTTGCTTTTTCACATCTAATGTGATTCCACCTTTTAGAGCTTCACTATACCATATAGTGGTTACTTAGAGAAATTAATTAATTTAATTATAAATTAAATTAAATACTTTAAGAAGGTCCTTGTGTGTGGGATCTAAAGGGATCTCCTATTTCCGGTTGTGGGACCAAGTACTTCACCTTTTTGGTTGAAGCATTGTTACTAGGAAACACCTTTCCTATACTCCATTAGGATTATAGAATTTTATCTATATCCCTGGACTTCCACCAATCACAATTAATGTCCATTAACACAATGTGATTAACCTCCAGAAATTAGAGAATTGCTTGTAAGTACCATCTTACAATATATTTACAAATAAATCCTTCCACATTCCGATATCACTGGTAAGCTTCCGGGATTGAAACAATTCCACTGTCTTAGTCCCTAGCTTATGAATAGAACTTTTTCTCATGATTACTTTTCATTGAACTGAACCTCCAAAACACTTTTGAAGAAACATTAGAAAAGAACTGACATATATATATTTATATATACATTTTCATATTGAAAATATCAACTTCGATAAAGACCATTTTACCGAAAAGCACCAGTACTGGATTTAACAGTTCAGTTCAACAAGTATTACCTTGATATCATTATCTCTAATTTAGGAGTTGTGGATTCCTTATTGAGTGTTTACACACTTCTCTAAACATTGTGTACATGACCCAACGTACCCGGAGTTAGTCCTGTGTATTGGACATTGCCGATTGGCACATCAAAGCTATATAGACAGATGTCTGAGAAGATGTTAACCTCTCAGGTCTAAGGACAATTTGTCAAATGGAGAACCCTAATACAATCTGACAGTGTATTCCATAGGGTATCCACTAGTGACCCCGTTCAGTATTATGTACTTGCTACATATACTCACATGTTAGTCAAGAGTCACCACTCTCTGTGAATGAGATTCATCACACTATCTCATAGAAGTACACATGTGCAAGCCATGATGAAGTACGATGCCCAACCAGTACTCAAGAGGCTTCGAACAATATTAGGTTTACAAGGAACCGAAAAATCATATCTCCTCGCAACCTTTGCATGATTTTCCTACAATGTTACCTATGGAACTTTATGTCTTCATCATATAAGACAGTAATTAATATAAATACCCTTTATAGTTGGTTGTGTGAATATGATGCTTGTCTAATCAACATAGAAAAGTCTTTTATTGGCTTTCGAGGGCATAAATGTCCAACACATTTTGCACCACCAATGCCTTGTCCGACTACTTCACAGGCACCTCACCCCGTTTTTTCTCAAGGCACAAGATATGTGTTGCCTGCATCCTCATCATCTTTTGAGGAGTGCGACTATTGTGGTAGGAGACATCTGGCTGGAGAGTGTCGGAGAGCATCTGGAGGATGTTTTTATTGTGGCGAGCAGGGCCACATGATTAAAGATTGCCCACACCGACAGTCATGGGTCCAACCTCAGGGAAGTAGGCCCCCAGTTCAGCAGACTACTCCAAAAGGGTCTTTAAAGGCTTTAGCATCTAGACCCGCATGGCCCACACAGACCACACAGCAGCCTCGTAGGGCTAACCAGGGTCATGTCTTTGCCTTGACTAAGAGTGTAGAACCCCGGATCTTGATGGCCATGTACGACGAATGATATCATATATTAAAGCATTTAAGAATGTAATTATGGTGTATGGGTGTTTGGAATGAAATAGGCGAGAGTATAGAATACTCTTGAGTATTGACAAGGGTTATGCCTTGGCATGCCCTCGACTCTAAATAGCCCTAGCGTTCACACCACTCGTCAGAATCAAGCGATTCTTAGATTTTTGGAAAGGTAATTGAACCCTCTTCGGAGTTCATGTTGATCACTTGTCTTGGTTTTGAGTTGGTGTTAGGTCAAAAGACCGATTCCTGAAGTCGGGTCGGTTTAAAATCTGAATTGACGAAACCCAATTTCGGATCAGTCAGGTTTAGGGGCAAATTTGTCCAAGAAAAAGGAAGAGTTGGAAGTTGTGAAAAACATGAAAGTTGTTCTCCTTCAAAATACGAATCCAACGCAAGTTGAATCGTCAAAATCGGACAAGCGAGTCAAAAGTTATGGCCAAAATACGAAAACGTAAAAATGCTGAAAACTTTCTGCAAAAGTTGCGATCGCTCGTAGGGACCCTACGAACGATCGTAGCGGAGCTACGAACGATCGTAGAGTTGCTACGATCGATCGTAAATCCCCAGAAATGCTGGAAACTCTCAGGTGAAACTACGATTGATCGTAGGAAGCCACGATTGATCGTAGAAGGCTACGATCGATCGTAAATCGCTACGAACGATCGTGGATACGCGATTTTACTTTCTTGGATGCGAATTTTAGGGGTTTTTCACCCCTTACACTATAAATAGAAGGCTTAGAGAGGGTTTTTGGGTTACCCTAAACCAAGGAGAGTTCCTAGAAAGAGAGGGAAAAGATCTTGAGCATTCCAAAGAGGGTTTTGCTTGAAACCAAGAAGAGCTTCAATCAAGGGTTGGATCTTCTCCAAATCAAGCTTGGATCATTCCAATGAAGTGAGGATTTGCTCAAGGGGTTTCTTCCTCATTTCTTCAAGGTCGGTACTTCTTGATACCCTCCTAGTTATAGTTCTTTCCTTTACTTTATTCCTTTTTAATTTCCTTTATTTACACATGTGCTATGAGGTGGATGGTTGTAAATGGTGAATGGAGATGGAATGGGCGATTGGATGCCAATGGTTGGGTTGTGATGATTAAAATGGGGAGGGCATTGTTCCAATAATAAACAAAAAAGTGTGATATGAGTATAACCCACCTAGAAAAGCATGATTAGGTTTAAATAAATAATGGACACACTCTATGCTTGATGAAATGCCAAGGTGAATAAAATGAATGTTAAAATCAAGAAAATGAATGCTTAAATTATGTAACTTGTTAGGGCTTATGATAGTGTGAGTTCTCATTTTCCCAAAAATGTCATGAGTGATTATTTGTTTGAAATTGCATATGCTACATATTGTGAAATCCCTCAAATGTCATATTTAATTCCAATGCAAGTATGCACACGATCTCACGAGCCCGCATGCATGACATGTTTTATCGGGGTTTTCAAGAACACGGTTTAGAGGTGGGGCATATCGTACGATATGTTTTACCTCGCTTTTGGCAAGGATAAGACAATCATACATTTTCATAAGAAGGGTCTCCCTTCCCTCGCAAGTGCATACATAACATAAGAAGGGTTTCCCTTCCCTCACAAGTAGTTTACTCTTCCAAGCAAGCATGACAAGGCATGGCATGACAAGCATAAGCATTCTAGGAAGAAGGGTCTCCCTTCCCTCACAAGTAGTTTACTCTTCCAAGCAAGCATGACAAGACATGGCATGACACGCATGATATGACAAGATAAGACGAACATGACAAGTTTTCAAGCACGGAAATGGTATTTCCAGTCAAGTCAAGTGCACAAGGTTTTCAAGGGTTTTATCGGTTTTTCTGAATGCAAGCATGATTACAAACTGCTTTACTTCCTTGTATGATATGAACTGTTCCTGTTTTGTATATATATATATGTGTGCATTGCTATCTCATGCTATGACTATTGGTTAGTATTTAGTACCCACTGAGTATTCCATGCTCAGCCGTACTTCTTATGTCGGCAGGTTCTGAGGGAGCTGCTGCTCCATTTGATGTTTGTGCTCCTGGTCCATGGGTGGAGGAGGAGTACGTCGAGGAGCCTTTGGAGGAACCTCCCGTAGAGGGTTATCAGTAGGTGGTGTTAGATTCTGAGTGGATTAGCTGTGGGTGAGTATGAGCGATTATATCCATGTATTTTGGCGGGCATGTCCGCACTTTCTTTGTTTTAATTTCTTTGTATTAAAACTTGGACCATGTGTATATACTTAGAGGTTTGTTAGACTTCCGCTGTGGTTTATAGTTATGCTTCCGCTGCTACCCTCTATCCAGTGGGTTTTGCAGGTTGGTTCGTCAAGCAAGTCCTGTAAGTCATGATTAAGTCGTCCAAGATTCACTCTAACTCCTAGGGTGGGTTTTGGGTCGCGACAAAGAGAGACGCACAGGCATTAGATGATGTTGTGTAAGGTACGCTAAATTTATAAATTACTTAAGTATGAATTGATGGGTATTATATTTTATATGTCTGTTTACATGTATATTATTCTACCTATACTCGATGTATGTTTTGCTTGAAATTTATTGATGTAGCTAATTACAATGCACATACGTTTTGCTAGTAAATAAGTGTTTAGCTTGTGTGCTGATTGACACGGGATCGACACATTCCTTTGTGTCACCTAGCTTCGCCTAAGGTTTTATGTCTGAGCTGAGTCGCTACATCACGAGTTAACTATTTTGACTCTGCTTGGTAAGTAGGTTGATACAGACCGAGGATACTAGAACTGTATAGTTCAAGTTGGGCAGTATGAATTACCGATCAATCTAATCATTATTGATTCCAAGACTTGGACTTCGATGTTATTCTCGGGATGGATTGGCTAGTTACACACCATAGGCACGTGACTTGTTTTGAAAAGATGGTGAAGTTTAAGCTTGAGGGCGTAAAGCCATTCCACTTTCGTGGACTACGAAGGAGAGATATAGCCTATCTAGTGGCTCTAAGTCTTGCAAATCCGAAGGCACGAGACTCCTCAGCCATACCGGTTGTGAGTGAGTATTTAGACGTATTTCTTGATGACTTGCAGGGGTTGACTCTAGATAGGGAGATAGAATTTGCAATAGAGCTTGCTCCAGGAACGGCTCCAATTTCTATGGCTCCGTATAGGATGGCCCCAATTGAACTGAAAGAGTTGAAGGAGCAGATAGAAGAGTTGCAATAGCTTGGTTTCATCTGACCAAGTGTTTCACCATGGGAAGCTCCAGTACTCTTCATGAAGAAGAAGGATGGGTCGATGAGGATGTACATCGATTATAGACAGTTGAACAAGGTTACGACCAAGAATCGTTATCCATTACCTCGGATAGACAACTTGTTTGACCAACTAAAGGGAGCAAGGTTCTTCTCCAAGATTGATCTGCGATCAAGGTATCATCAGTTGAAGATCAAGGCTGAAGATGTTCCAAAGACTGCCTTTAGGACTCAGTACGGACATTACGAGTTCTTAGTCATGCCTTTTGGCCTAACGAATGCATCGGCGGCGTTTATGGATTTGATGAACCGGGTGTTCAAGCCTTGTCTTGAAAGATGTGTTATTGTCTTTATTGACGACATCTTAGTATATTCCTCGACACAGGAGGATCATGATCGAGACCTTTGCCTTACACTTGAGACTCTTCGAGAGCATAGACTGTATGCAAGTTGAGTAAGTACGAATTTTGGTTGGAGAAAGTGGTGTTCCTTGGCCATATGGTATCTGTTGAGGGTATTTCAGTAGACCCAGCAAAGATAGAAGCAGTGATGAAATGGGAGAGACCTAAGTGTGTTATCGAGATACGCAGCTTCCTCGGTTTGGAGGGATACTATAGGAGATTCATAGAGGGATTCTCCAGCTTAGCGGCACCACTCACGTATTTGACATGGAAGAATGTCAAGTTCACTTGGAGTAAAAAGTGGGAAGTGAGTTTCACAGAGTTGAAGAGGAGGCTTACTACGGCCCCTGTTCTCACAGTGCCATCTGAGAGTGCAGGTTTCGTGGTCTACAGTGATGCCTCGAATGTTGGGCAAGGATATGTTCTTATGTAACGCGGGAATATCATTGCCTATGCTTCCGGACAATTGAAGGAGCATGAAAAGAACTATCCTACTCACGACTTGGAGTTGGCCGCAATTGTATTCATGTTAAAAATTTGGCAGCATTACCTTTATGGGGAAGAGTTTGATATTTTTACAGATCACAAAAGCTTAAAATACCTATTTTCCCAAATAGAGTTGAATATGCGACAGCGTCGATGGATGAAATTCTTAAAGGACTACGAGTGTTCTATCCAGTACCATCCGGGTAAGGCTAACGTGGTTGCAGATGCTTTGAGTAGAAAGCCTACTAGACTTGTAGCCCATATGATGATTCACGAGTGGAAGATGTTGAAGGTCATGACAAACCTCGATACCAGTTTCAGTATTCCCACCTATGGGCCAGTCATGGCAAATCTTACAGTCAGGCCTTATATCCTAGCTTGAATCTGAGAGTTGTAGGATTTGGATGTGGAGCTACTTGCTTATAGAGATAAGTCGATTAGCAAGGGGAGTGATGAGTTCTCTTTGAACAGTAATGGAGCAATCACATTCAAAGGGAGGTTATGTGTTCCTGTGGATGCGGAGTTGAAGAGCGAGATCCTAGACGAAGCTCACCGGTCCAAGTACACCATGCATCCTGGTGGTACGAAGATGTATTAGAATTTGAAGAGGCACTATTGGTGGTGGAACATGAAGAGGGAAGTCGCCGAGTATGTGTCAAGATGCTTGGTATGCCAACAGGTGAAGGCCGAGCATATGAGGCCAGTAGGGATTTTACAATTCCTTCCGATTCCCGAGTGGAAATGGGAGAACATCTCCATGGATTTCATCGTTGGATTGTCAAGGATGGCGAAGAACTCGAATGCAATATGGGTAGTGGTTGATCATTTAACAAAGTCCGCCCATTTTTTGCCTTATTGGACTACATTCAACGCGAACCAGCTAGTGGCATTATATATCAAAGAAGTGGTTCGGTTGCATGGGATGCTAGTTAGTATTATGTCAGACAGGGACCCGAGATTCACTTCCAGGTTCTGGAAAAGCTTTCAGAGTGCTATGGGTTCCGATTTAGACTTTAACACTGCCTTTCATTCTCAAACTGATGGGTAGATCGAGAAGGTGAACCAAGTTATGGAAGACATGCTTCGAGCTTGCATGTTGGATTTCAAGGGCAGTTGGGAGGATCATTTGCCATTGGTGGAGTTCGCCTACAATAACAGTTATCAGGTGAGTATCCAAATGGCACCTTTTGAAGCCTTGTACGGTCGTAGTTGTAGATCTCCCCTATACTAAGATGAAGTTGAAGAGAGAAAGATATTGGACCCCGAGTTGATTGAGAAAACTGTGAATACGGTCAAGATCATCAGGGAGAGATTGAAAATGACTCAGGACAGGCAAAAGAGCTATGCCGACACTCGTAGATGAGATCTTGAGTTCCATGTTGGCGATATGGTATTTGTGAAAGTTTTGCCGACAAAGGGTGATATGAGGTTTGACAAAAGAGGAAAGCTCAGCCCGAGGTATGTGGGTCCATTTGAAATCGTCACCCGAGTTGGTGAAGTTACATATCGGGTTGCTCTACCCACTCACATTGTGGCGGTTCATAATGTCTTCCATGTGTCCATGCTTCAAAAGTATATCCTGGATCCTTCACATGTTATACATCTTGATCGTTGGAAATACGGGAAGATCTCATATTAGTGGAAGAGCTGGTTCAGATTTTGGACCGTAAAGATCAAGTTTTGTGCACCAAGGTTATTCCCTTGGTTCTTGTTCGATGGCAACATCACTCTAGGGAAGAAGCTACATGGGAGCGCGAAGCAGAAGTGAGGGAAAAGTATCCCCATTTATTTCTGTAAGGGGGAGGATGTAGAACTCTGGATCCTGATGGCTTAGTATAATGAGTGATGACATGTATTAAAAGCTTTTAAGAATATATTTTTAGTATATGGGTGTTTGGAATGAAGAAAGTAAGAGTATTGAATACTCTTAAGTATCAACAAGGGTTATGCCTTAGCATATCCTCAAAACTTAAGTAGCTCTAGCTCTCTCACCGTTGATCAGAATTGAGCGATTCTTGAATTTTTGGAAAGGTATTAGAACCCTCTTTGAGGTTCATGTTGATCACTTTTCCATATTTTGGGTTGGGGTTGAGTCAAAAGTCCGATTTCCAAAGTCGGATCTGTTGAAAACAGGGGTTACTGAAATCCATTTTCAGACCAGTTAGCTTTAGAAACTTTCTACCCCAGGTACGATAGATCGTACATGTCCCCGAACGATCGTAGCGATGCTACGAACGATTGTAGAGTTGCTACGATCGATTGTAAAGCTCTAGAATTTTTGTAAACTCATTGGGCAACCTACGATCGATCGTAGGAAGCCTACGAACGATCGTAGAAGCGCTAAGAACGATTGTAGATGCCTACGAACGATCGTAGGCGCGTGAATCCAATTTTGATGTGTGATTTTTTAGGGTTTTCACCCCTTTACCTATGAATAGAAGATCATTTTGGGGGTTTTGGGTTACCCTAAACCTAAAGAGAGTTCTTAGAAGGAGAGGAAGAAGATTTGGGGGATTTTCAAAGAGGGTTTTGGATTCAAGAAGAAGAGCTCTAATCAAGCTCCCACAAGCTTGGATTTCTACTCAAGGGTTCTCCTTCAAACCTTGTAATTGATCCAAGAGGTAAGTGATTCTACTACCTAACTTTGTTATTATACAAAGATGGAAAAGATGATTAAATAGGGAATTTAAAGAGAGATTAACCTTACTATGATGCAAATAGTGAATATATTATTTGGGGTGAACTACATTATGATCAAATGAGTAACTAGGGTTCATGATTTGGGGGTTTTTCAAATTTTTGCGACCCAAAATACCCCCTAGGAGTTAGGGATACCTTAGTTCATGACCGCTGTATTATACACCCCGTATGACACATAAGGCATATATAGCAACCTGTCAGAGTACACAAGCTATACATAGCGGAAACGATATATAATACATAGTAGAAGCAATATATAATCAAATACTCCTATCATTCGGTTCAAGTCTGGACCAACAGAACATATCCAAAAATATGGAGTGGACAAGTCCTACTCTCAACATACACAAAATATCATTATCCTCTCTCTCATTCTCTCAACAGAAATCAAAATCGGGCCGTTTATCTAGTGATCCATCATCCTGGTAATGGTCCATAGAGGGCTCTGGATTGTAGTATTCTTCCTCTATCCAAGGCTCCGTGCCACAGATGTCGAATGGAACATGTGCACCTGCCGAAGTCAATAATCGGCTGAGCATGGAATACTCAGTCACATACAAACTACTAACTCACAGTGAATAATATCATGAACATGCATAAACTTAAAGAATAACATTCGTGAAAGTAGTTACCAAAATCCTTTTCTTAACAGTATTCGTGTGAAATCAAAACCAGGTAAATCTTATGAGGTCATATGATAATCATGTTTTCTTGTGAGTTCTTGTGAATTCTTGCGAGAGTTGGGATTCCTTGTGAGTATGCGAGATCTGAGTATGCATGATTTCTTGTGAACTTGTGAGCTTGTGATACATGACTACTTGTGAGTACATGTATAGTGAGATTCCTTGTGAGCTTTGAAACGATTTAGAATACCAACCCAAAGTTTGGCCTTGTCACTTACCAACCCATAGTTTGGCCTTATTAATTTCTTGTGAACTTGTGAGAATTCTTTTAACAAAACCTTGGTTATGAACTTTTGGAAAAATACCTTTCTTGTGAGAAATCATCGAATCATGTGAGACTTGTAAACATCATGCTAGACTTGTGAACATAAGGTGTATACAGTACTTGTGAATCTCATGGTAAACTTAGAAAACTTGTAAACATGGCATCATATTCATAGAAGATCAATACTAGTGATAGCTTACATCTTATATCCAAATCATCATCCTATCAATTCAAGAACACACCTTAAGACATAGTTTTTCTTAAAAATAATAGCACAAGGGTAAGTAGTAGAGTGTTTTTACCTTTCTAGATCAAGCCTTTGATCTAAAATGCTTGAGAAAGGTTGTGAAGCGAGATAAAACGTCTTTGTAGTTGAGAAATCAACTCAAGAACACTCAAAAGGAAAAACCCAAGTCCTTTTCCTTCTTCCTCTTTCTTCTCTTCTCTTTCTCTCTCTTTTTCTCTTTTCTTAGTGCTCTAGGGTTTGTGAAACCCTAAGGCATGAAATTGGGCTATTTATAAAGGGAATGAGTCAAAGAATCATACACCCTTCAAAATATCTCAGAAGGTCAGCCATAGGCAAAAACTGCAAGATCAGTCGACCAGTAGAGAGGATTGGTTAACCGGTCAAAAATCCTCTCTGTTGAAAAACCCCATACTATTTTTCGTGCCTTTGGTCGACCGGTAAGGAGGTTCGGTCGACCGGATTTGCCTGTTTTTCCCATGTTTTGGCCTGTGATTTGCTCTTCTTCCCTTCCTTCTTCTTCCTCTTATACTTATTTTACTTTAAAACATTTTCATTAACTTTAAGTTTTAAATTAAAATAAGGAAGTACCTCCCATTTGAATCCAATAAAAATACTTAGAAATTCCAATTCCTCATAACTCAAAATCTGAATTTCCAGTTTTAGACAAAACCCGATAAATCCGGTATGTCGTAACTTTTTCCATTGCTCGGAAACCATTCTAATCATATGAATAAAATCCCATAAAATTAACTAAGCTTAGATAACCTATAAACAACCATTACCGGGACTTTTTATCTCAAAATTCAGAAATTTACATCTCATGGTTACTATTCACTGCACTATCCATAGGCTATGAAAATGAGATCCGGGGTTCTACAGAAATAAAGGTATTAACATAGTTATACTTATGTGAGATTATTATTATTTCCTAATAAATCATGATTTTATGTATGATGTGGTGAGATAGGCTTAGAAGCCAAGATCTTGATGATGTGATATAATGAATGAAAGTACTACATGTTCTAGAAATGCTAAATATAACATGATGAAAATATATCTTGTATAAATTCATATGAATTGTTTAAGGTTTTCAATTTATTTATATGATAATGCTCACAAGCACTCCACATACGTTAAGTTCATATGACCAAGGTTTTTGCACAAGCATGTATTTCAATAAATGATAAGAAAGGTTTTCAAAGGCATTCATAAGAAAGAAGCATAAGTGCATAAGCATTGACAAAGCCAAACTTTGGGTTGGTATTCTAAGGTCGGTTACTTCATGCTCACAACGATCAAGTCCAAGATCTTGCATAAACTCCACGGATCATAAGTCTCGCAAGACTTTTCAAGAACTCATAAGAAACTCACAAGTCTAAGATCTTGCATATGTCTCCAAGGATCATAAGTGTCACGACCCAAAATACCCCTAGTAGTTAGGATACTTTGGCGACGTGAACTCATAACCAAACCATTCTATATAACATATGAATCCTGTACAACATATAAAACCTGTGATAGCGGAAGCGTAATACTAATCTATATATGGTAGTGGAAGCGGACTACAAAATTTCTATCAATACTATATGTCTCAGTTTATACATGACCCAAAATAAAGAGCGAACATACTCGCTCAACAAAATATATGTACATGTCTCTCCCTCTCGTCACTCATGATGGGGCCACCTAACAAAAGCCCTCTGCTCCTCCTGAGCCCTCTGCTGCTGAAGACTACCCCAAGTCTCCTCCTCCTCAACATACTCTTCCTCGACCCATGGTTCTTGAGGACGCTCGCCACAAATGTCGAAGGGACCTGCCGACATAATATGTACGGCTGAGCATGGAATACTCAACGTATACAAACCACTAGATAGTAATATCATAAACAGTAATCCAACATATATCACGGTTTATCATTTCACATGCATTTCTAAAATTAGCGCGGAAAACAAAATCATATCATGTGCATATATCTCAGAAAATACTATCGGAAAACATCTTCTTATCATCTTTTGTCTTTTACATCTTCTTATCATCTTTTTTTTTCATCTTATACCTTTGCATATACGGGTATTTAAAATACCTTGGCTTTTATCTTTTATTATCCTGTACGGGTATTTAAAATACCTTGGTATTCATCATTTGCTACCTCCGGAGTAGGACAACTAGTACCTGTACCCACGTAAACTGGGTGGCCTAATGTTCTCCTCACCTTCGGCTACCTCAAGGGTAGACGACCAGTATCCATCTCCCTTCCGGGCGGCCTGCTATCATCGGAGTCCGATGCCAGTATCCCTTTCCCTTTCAGGCGGCCTGCTATCGTCACATCCCTGTCGGCTTTTTCCGTATACTTTCCATCTTCTTGTATTTCTTGTAACATCTTATGCTTCTTGTATTTTCCGTATGTATCTTGTGCTTCTTATGCTTTCCGTATACATCTTGTGCTTCTTGTACTTTTCTTATACTTCTTTTGCTTTTTGTACTATTCATGTGGTTCATTTACATCTTATACTTTTCATGTAATTCATTTGCGTCTTATACTCTTCTTCTTCTTATTCTTGTATTGCATCTTATATACATGTACTTCTTCTTTTGGATACCCATAATATAGAAAAACTCGATCATGCATATGCGTATTTGTCCGTGTAGCAATTGTGATATAACATAGTAGACATTTAAAGGAAACACTTTGCATATGATCATATAGCTAATGCTTAACATAATTCACCCATCACAATAATCCATATGCAATAACATTACATCATCCAATCACATTGAAAATAAGGTTTTCTCTTTTTTTTTCCCCAAAACTTGTGGTTTTTAACATGCTTCTCATATTTGGATACTAATATATAAAACATCTCAATAAATACCGTCTTTTATTTGTTGGTTGAAAGCATAGCATCATCACATTTAACTCAGATCATCATTCAATGGATTTTATCTTAGTATAGAAGAGCGTTTCATGAGATTAATAGCTAGAAGGGTGCATTTCCATATATCCAAAGCCATCTATGTCTCTACTTGTCAAGAAAATCATGCTTTTCATTAAGGGTTTATGAAATTATAACCTAGTAGAGTGTATCTACCTTATGGGATGAAATCCCTTTGATCCAATGCTTGAAAAGGCTTGAAGAAGCTTGTAGAAGCGAAACCCAAGCTTGATGTTGGAGATCCAAGCTCCAATGGCGCGTAGGAGCGAGATCAAGGCTCGATTTGTGCTCTTCTTCTCCAATTCCAAAAACCCCTCTTGCAATCCTCCACTCTCTTCCCTTCTCTTCTAAGATCTCTCTCTAGGTTTAGGGTAACCCAAAACCCCCAAAAATGTCCCCTATTTATAGGCCAAGGGGTGAAAACCCTAAAAAAACACGCACTAAAGAGTTTGATTCGCGCACCTACGATCGTTTGTAGGCTTCTTACGATCGATCGTAGGTCTTACAGTAAGTTTTGCTCAGTTTCTGGAGTTCTACGATCGTTCGTAGGCTTCCTACGATCGATCGTAGCTTCTCCAGTGAGTTTTCAGCATTTCTGTAACTTTACGATCGTTTGTAACTACGATCGTTCGTAGGTCTTCTACGATCGATCGTAGCTCTGACAGGATGATTTTCCAGATTTTTCCCGCTTTGGTATTTCGGCCATAACGTTTGACTCGCTCGTCTGATTTTGACGATTCAACTTGCGTTGGATTCTTATTTTCAAGGAGAACAACTTTCATGTTTTGTACAACTTCTAATTCGTGTTTATTATTGGACCATTTTACCCCTAAAGTTTACTGGTCTGAAACTGGGTTTTAACTGTCCAGATTTCCAACAGTCCCGACTTTGGAAATCGGACTTTTGACTCAACCCTAGCTCAAAATCAGGGAAAGTGATGAACATGAACCCCGAAGAGGGTTCACATGCCTCTCTAAAAATTCAAGAATCACTTGGTTCCGATGAGCGGTGTGAACCGTAGGGCTATTTAAAGTCAAGGGTATGCTAAGGCATTCCCATTCTTGACACTTAGAACATTTCGAGTGTTTCACACTCCTTTCCTTCGGTTACAAAACCATACTAACACCTCATGACTCATTACTCCATAGGTTTTTAACATACCTAGGTGATCATGGGGCACACCCCAACATGCATGAGAGGCCCCGGTCTCTTTATGCCTCGCGCACTAGCACTATTCATTACACTATTCACTCACAACTCATTAAACACCTTGGGTATTTATACCCTCGTTTTTAACCCCTTAGAGTATCTTTATACTCTCATTTTGAGACTCCAAATACATACCTAAGACCCTCACTTGACTCATCATAATACCAAGAATATCATGTAAGGCATTAGGCCTTTACACATACCATACAAGGGCTCTATTCACATGAACAGTGAATCAAATTTTCGGGGCTCTACAATAAGCTCACAAGAACAAGCTCACAAGAAGGCTTACAAGAAAGCTCACAAGCTCACAAGAAAAGTTACAAGAACTCGAAAGCTCACTCATAAGAAAACATGAGACTCACAAGCATTCATAGGCATGCATAAGATGGTTTGTTTTCCATGAAAAGAACAAGTCTTATGAAAGATTTTTCCTGATAAGGTTTTAAACATAAATTTTATGATTAGTATTCCCTTACCCAATTGTATGTAATATTATGATTATGATAGCACTGTTAGCTAGTAGTTTTGGCTTGCTGAGTATTCCATGCTCTGCCGTACATATTATGTCGGTAGGTACACGGGTTCCTTTTGACATCTGTACCCTAGGTCTTTGGATAGAGGAGGACTATGGCGAGGAGGAGTCATATGTGGAGCCTCAGGAGGAGGCGAGAGACTTAGACTATTGGCCTTATCAGGGTGATCACTAAGAGGGAGATTATTTTATTTTGTATCTTGATAGGTGGGCATGTCCACCTTTACTTTTGATTATGTATGTACAAACTAAGAATACACATTATGTACAGAAAAGAAATTTTTGGGTTACGCTTCCGCACATGATTAAGCTTCTGTATTACTTTATGTTTTCATTATGTATTGCATTGGGTAATTTTTACAGGATGGTTTGGTATCAGATATGGCACATCACGAGCCAAAGTGTCGCGACCCAGAAGCCACCCTATGAGTTAGAGTGAGTCTTGGATGACTTATCATGACTTACATGGCTTGCTTGACAACCAACCTGCAAAAATACCTGGAGCATATGCAATAGAGGACAATAATAGTGGAAACAAAACCAACATAGCACAGCGGAAGTCTTACAAAAACCCTCTAAGTATATATACATGATCCAAGTCTTGAACAAAATGAAATCACAAAAGAAAGTGCAGACCGGCCTGCCAAAAATACATGAGTATACTCTCTCAAGTTCACCCACAGATCACTTAGAAACAACCACCTAGTAGTACTCATCTACTTGAGGTTCCTCCACAGGTTCCTCAATGTACTCCTCCTCGACCCATGGGCTAGGAGCACAGATGTCAAATGGAGCAGCAGCTCCCTCAGTACCTGTCGACATAAACGTACGACTAAGCATGGAATACTTAGCGGGTACCAAATACTAACCAACAGTCATAGCATAACAAAGGCAATATATATAAAGCAAGAAGCAATTCATATGATAACAGGAAAGTAAAACAGTTTATATTCATGCTTGCATCATATAAAAGCCAATAAAACTCTTGAAATCATTGTGCACTTGACTTGACTTAAAATACTCGTTTCGTGATTGAAAACTTGTCATGTTTGTCTTGCTTGATCTTGTCGAGCGTGTCATGTCATGCGTGTTATGCGTGCTTGCTTGGAATCAAATCATGCTCATGTACTTGTAAGATGCGCTTGTGAGATGCACTTGAGAGGGAAGGGAGACCTTTCTTTTATTGACATGCACTTGAGAGGGAAGGGAGACCCTTCTTTCTATGATATGCACTTGTGAGTGAGGGGAGACCCCTCATAGAAGGGAGGGAAGTGTAAACTCCCTCCAATATGATGCTTGTTCTCTTGTCAAAAGCGAGGTAAAACATATTGTAAGATATGTCCCACCTCTAACATCCTCATTCTTGAAAAACATAGGTAAACCATGTCATGCATGTCGTGCTCATGAAATTGTGTACATGCTTTCACTTGAAATTAAATATGACATTTGGGATTTCAACAATACATAGAATATCACAATTTGAACAAGTAAATAATCATGCCATTTAGAGAAAGCAATTTATCACACTATCATAAACCCTAGCAATTCCATAAGCTTTTAAGCATGCATTTCTTGATTTACAACTCATTTTCTTCAGCTTGGCATTTCATCAAACATGTGGTGTGTACATTATTTGTTAAAGCCTACATCATACTTTTCTAGGTGGGTTTATATTCGCAACATACATGTATGTTTATTATTGGTACAATACCCTTCTCATTTCATTCATCACATCATCCACACGGCATCCATTGCCCAACATCCATTCTCACACCACAATCCACCTCTCATTATATTCATACTTTAGGGAAAACAATAAAGAAGAGAAGAAAAATGAGGATATGAATTAGGAGGGTAGCATAAGGTACCGACCTTGAAGAAAGGAAGAAATCCCTTGTAAGAGTCGAGGTTGAACGCTGTCCTAGCTTTGGAGAACGTGCTCCTCGAGTGCTTGACCAGTGAACTTGAAGAAATCTGAGCTTGTGATGATCTAGGGTCTTCAAACCCTTTGATTGCTTCTCAAACGAAAACCCTAGGTTAGAATCCCCTTTCTCCTTTCTCACTCTCTCTCAAATGCAAGCTTGAGGGTTTATAAAACCCTCAACCTACGAACTTGGATTTATATAGCAAAGAGGATGGTCAAAGACTATCATACCCTTAATGATCTGCTTAAAAAGACCAAACCAAGAAAATTCATAAGGGAGCGGTCGACCGGTCAGGATGAGCGGTCGATTGGTCCAAAAGACCCTCTTTGGAAAATAACTCCATACAAAATTAGTGCGATAACAGTCGACCGGTAGGCGAGTGATCGATCGGTCATATTAGCGGTCGAGTGGTAGGCTACCGGTCGATCGGTCCTGGGAGCGTTTGACCGGTTGGTCTGTGTTTTGCCTATTTTGCTGATTTTTCTCATTTTTCCTATTTCATTGTTTTGGCCATAACTTTTGACTCGTTTGTCGGATTTTGACGATTCAACTTACGTTGGATTTGTCTTTCAAAGGAGAACATTCTTGGCATTTTAGAACTTCTAATTTCTTCTTTATTTATGGAATAAATTGTGCCCAAAGTTGACTGATCCGCAATGGAGTTCAACAAATCGGATTTCTAGCATATCTGACATTGGAATCTCACTTCTTAACACTTAGGTTCTTTAAAACTTCTCATTTCATGAAAATTGGAGATTACAAAGGTACCATGCCTTGACACGCATTCCAAAGAATATACAAAAAGTTCCGGGGCTCTACACAAAGTATCCCTAATTCCCAAGGGTATTTTGGGTCGCGATAATTCTAATAGCTTCAAGTCTAGCAACCGGGGCAAAAGGTTCATCATAGTCAATCCGTCTTCTTGGTCGTATCTTTAAGCTACTATTCTAGCTTTATTTTTAACATTGTTTCCACTTTCATCCTTTTTATTTCTAAATATCCACATAGTACAAATTATTGATTTGCTTTTAGGTCTTGGCACTAAATCTCATACTTGATTTCTTTCAAATTGATTTAATTCCTGTTGCATAACAATTCCCCATGATTCATCATTAATTATTTTTAGGACATTTTTATGTTCAATTTGAAAGAGGAATGTAAGGTTATTACTAATATTTCTTCTTCTTCTTACATCTTGTTCCATATTACCAAGTATTTGATCTTTATGATGATCTTTTATTAATCTGCATGCCTTAGGAAGTTGAATTTCATTTTTTTCTTCATTTTGATCTAAGTTTTCAACTTCTAAGTTTTTGTCAACATTATCATTATCTTGATTTTCATTTTTGTTGATTTCCAAATTAGCAATATCTTTAGATATAATTTCAATTTTGTCTATTAGAACATCATCATCAATTTTCTTGATTTCAAAAGGATTAGATTCATCAAAAATAACATGCATTGACTCTTCTACTATTAGGAAAGTTTTATTAAATACCTTATAAGCTTTGCTTTTTGAAGAATAACCAAGGAAAATTCCTTCACTAGACTTTGGTTCAAATTTCTTTAAGTTGGGTTTGTTGTTTAGAATAAAACATTTGCAACCAAACACTTTAAAGTAACCATTGTTAGGTGATCTTTCATTCCAAAGCTCATAAGGGGTTTTATTTAATTTTTTTATAATTACAACCATATTTATCACATACCAAGAAGTATTAATAGCCTCAGCCCAAAAATAATTAGGTAATTTATGTTCATTTAAAATAGTTCTACTCATTTCTTGCAATGACATATTTTTTCTTTCAACTACTCCATTTTGTTAAGGAGTTCTAGGACAGAGAAGCTATGGTAGAAACTATTTTCTTCACAAAAAGATTCAAGTTCTTTATTCTTGAATTCTCCACCACTATCACTTCTAATGTTATTAATGGAGTAGCATTTTTCATTTTGAACTCTTTTATAGAATTTTTCAAACAATACATGCACTTCATTCTTATGAGATAGAAATAACACCCAAGTAAACCTAGAATAATCATCCACAATAACAAATGCATAGAGTTTGCCACCTAAGCTAGTAACATCATTTGGTCCAAATAAATCCATACGCAATTATTCTAGTGGCCTAGAGGTTGATATTTCTAGTTTTTTTTTAATGAAGATTTTATTTGTTTTCCTAGTTGGCAAGCATCACAAATTTTGACTTTTGAAAATTTGATTTTTGGTAAACCTTTCACAAGTTCTTTTCTAGACAATTTAGATAGTAAATCCATACTAGCATGTCCTAACCTTCTATGCCATAGCCAACTAGTCTCATTAATAGCTGAAAGACATATTAGGTTTTGAGAAATTAGTTCATCAAAATCAATTGTATACAAATTTTAAATCTATGAGCTATGAACATGGTATTAATTTTATCTTTATCTTTAATGATGCATACATTCGATTAAAAAAATACATTTAGTCATTTATCACATAATTGACTAATACTAATTATGTTATGTTTAAAACCATCAACTAACAAAATATTTTCAATAAAAGTAGTAGAGTCCTTACCAACATTACCTATACTGATGATCTTCTTTGCATTGTCCCCGAAGGTCACATGTCCTCCATCTTTTGGAGTAATTGAGAAGAAAAGCTTTTTGTTCCCCGATATGTGCCTAGAACATCCACTATCCAAAAACCAACTTGACTTGGAGGAGTTAGATTTCAAGCATACCTACAAGAAAAGATTTAAGTAACTCCAACATATGTTCCTCTCGGTACCCATACAGTTTTGGTTGGAACCCAAATTGATTTTTGGTTGGTCTTGGGAGGGTAAGTTCCTTTAGGGACCCAAACCATGTTTGGTCCTTCATGAATGGTCTTGTGTGTGAATGATCCCTTTAGGACCCAAATTTTCTTTACTAATTTCTTTCCATTAAAAGTAAAGAATACATTAGAAGGTGGGTTTAACACATTAGTTGATTTTGAAAAGAAGTTTTGGTACTCTTTTTCTTTTGCAAAAGGGTCGTATCCAAGACCAGCCTTTCTAAAGACACGTCTTTGTTGGCCCAAAATTCTTTCAAGATTCTTTTCTCCCATAGACAAGGTGTGAGCAATCTTAGTCACATCTTTGACTTTTGCTTGAAGCTCTTCACACTCGCAAGGTGATCCTTGGGATGAATTTTGAAAGTCCTTTAATTTATCATTTAAAATATCATTTTCTTTATCAAGGGAGGTCTTTTCATTTTGTAAAGCATCACAAGAATTATTTAGAGAAACAATGTCCTTTTTTAAGGATTTATTCAAAGAAGCAATTCTTTTAAATTCTACATAATGTTCATCAAATGCATCCCTAATCTCATCATATGAAAGGGATTCGCAAAGAGTAGAATTTATCTCATCCTCATCGGCCATGAGACATAGGTTTGCCACTTCTTCATCACTAGATTCATTCGATCCACTTTCCTTGGAATCATCCCATGTAGCTTTCATGGCCTTTTTTCGGAACCTTTTGCTCTTCTTGAGTTAAGGATACTCCGTCTTGGTGTGTCCCGGCTTTTTGCACTCGTAGCAAATGATAGGTTCTTTCTTGCTTGATTCACCTTTGGAAGCCTCCTTGATGAGTTCTTTCTTAAAGGTCCTATTGTTCTTGAGGAATCTTTTGAACTTCCTAGCCATGAAGGCTATGTCTTTATCTTCCTCACTTTCTTCTTCATCACTCTCTTCTTCTTGTTGTGATGACTTATGAGTAAGACCCTTCTTGTGCTTGGGCTTATCTTCTTAATGTTCCTTCATGATAACTTCATGAGTCATCAAAGACCCAAGAAGCTCATCCATTTGAACTTTAGACAAGTCCTTTGCTTCTTGAATGACTGTCACCTTAGGAGACCATTCCTTTGGCAAAGGCCTCAATACGTTTCTAACATTTTCTGCACTAGAATAAACTTTACCAAGTGCCTTTAGTCCATTCAAAATGTTAGTGAATCTAGTAAACATTTCACTAATTGATTCATCATTTTCCATTTAAAAAGTTCATATTTGTGAACCAATATACTAATTTTTTCTTCTTTAACTTGGTTGGTTCCTTCATATGTAACTTGAAGTTTATCCCAAATCTCTTTGGCTGAATCACATCCGGAGACTCTATTAAACTCTTGGGGGCTAAGAACACAATAAAGATTGCTAATAGCCTTAGTATTAATTCGACGAGTGGGGAGACAGTGCACAAATGAGCTTACTGTTTTTGCCACTCGTTAATGAGTCTCTTCCACTCGTCAACGGGTCCACTGAATTTTTTCAGAGAACTCATCTCTGTAATAAGACCAAATGGATGGATATTGTGCTTGGACCCTTAGTCAATCAAGACAACACTATTTTAATTACTTTTAGGCCCTTAGAATGATGTCCACATTTTACTAGGCCTCCTAGGGTCTATCTAGGTATACTTTGAGCAATCTTTCCCAATGTCTTAAGGACTTTACAAGGTCCTAGACATTTACACTAGTCTCCATTTAGTGACTTTCTTGTCATGGAGCTTCAGTTGGCTTGTCTTCATGCATTAGCTTGAGTCCTTGGAGCTTTTCTTGTAGCACCCCGAAATTTTTTATAGTTAATGAATAGTGTACTCAAAGCCAAATAGCATTCCTAGTGTTGGAATTTATGTTTCTAATAAATTGGAGGGTTAATTAACAACCCAAGGGCAACATGAAGGAAAGGGTTTAGGACCCTAAGGATTGTGAAAATGAGGTTGGAAACACCCCTATGGGTTTGCATGGAAAGAAAACCAAAATCTGGGGAGTGCGATCGATTGCAGGTTAGGTGCGATTGATCGCATACAGGCGAAATAATTCCCAAACATTCTGGACTATATGCGATAGATGGGCCTTCACATGCGACAGATCGCAGGGATCTGCGATCGATCGCAAGGGTGTACGATCGATCACATGCAGGAAAAATTAGGCCAAAAGTATGCGGGTTCATGTGTGACAGATTGCCCTAAGGTGTGATTGATCACATTGGATCTGCGATTGATCGCAGTTAGTGTGCGATCGATCGCATGCATGTGCAGATTTCGAATTTGAGGGTTTTAAACCCTTGGCTTCTAAAGGAGACCTCATTTTTAGGTTTTTCTTAAACCTAAGGGAGGGGAGAAAGAGAAGGAGAGGAGATTAGGGAAAATCCAAGCTTTTGGATTTGAGATCAAGGAGCTCAAGCTTGAAGATTCTCAAGCAAGGATCATCCTCTATCAAGCTAGGAGACCTCCACTCAAGGGCTTCCTACAAATTCAAGGGGTTTTCCTCAAGATCAAACCTTGATCTTCCAGGATAGTACACCCTTCTAGTTGATCTTAGTAATAACCTAGGTTTCTTTTAAATAATGATGATTTGAGCTTGTGTATTTCAAGAATTTTATCTTAAACCAAGGATTTCCCTAAAATTTCACAAGATAAATGAACTGTTGAAGGATGTATGGGATGAATGGGTGTTGAGGCGCTTGGATGCCACATGGTTGTGATGAATGTGTGTGATGAAAATGGTGGAAGGGCAATGTACACATAATACACGCACTCTTGAAGTTTGATGAAATGTACAAACATAAAAACATGAATAATAAGACTATGTAAAGGTTGCACACCAAATGCTTGATGAAATGCATGAATGGGAACTAAATGGATTTAATGAAAATTATGAAAGCTTAAATTGTGTGGTGTTTTTTAAATGGTATTTTAAAATCAAATGCTCAACATGTTTGATTAAATTCCCACATGATTATGGAAATAATAGAAATGCTATATGTTATCTTTTAATCATTTGTGTCGTCTTGATTGCCACAAATTGCAAGACACACACATGCATGTATGCATGAACCGAGGTTTTTAAACATATATATGTGCGAAAAAAAATAAGAACGAGCTATATGATTCAAGAAACAAGGTACATGCACTAACATCAGTTCCCCAGTAAGCATGAGAGGATGTCAGTATACTAAGACCAGGTACGGGTACTGGCATTTGTGTCCAAATTAATTGAAAAGCATGAAAGGATACTAGTGTACTTAGACTAGGTATGAGCACTAGTATCTGTTTCCAAGGTATAAAGAAATTATGAAAGTATGCTAGTGTACTTACACCAGGTACGGGCACTAGTATATGTTTCCAAGATGAGTATGGAAGGGTGTTAACGTACCAAGACCAGGTACGGGCATTAACATCTATTCCCAAGAAAGCATGAAAGGATACTAATATACTTAGATCAGGTATGGGTACTAGTATCTATCTCCAAGGAAGGATAAAGAAGTATGAAAGGATGTTTAGTGTACCAAGACCAGGTACGATTACTATCATCTGTTTCCATGCACGCAAGATTATGAAAAATTCACAAGCAAGTTAACAGGGAAACATACATGATTCTCACGAGATAAGAACAAGATAAGAACCTAGTATGTCCGTTCATTTCATAGTTCGGGTACTAGCCAAATAATATAATTGAAATGAGAATCTCATAAGATGTGTAAGGTAACCACAAGATGCATAAGACGTGTATAAGATACTCATGAAGTAATTGGGACACATTTGCTTAAAGCACAAACAAAAAGCATGATTTGATATATGATGTTCAAGATTTTATAATTGTTATCTTGTCTTAGTTTCTACACTCTGATTATGTATAGGTGATAATGAATCGTACTACGCATGTTATATTATTGTTATTACTATTGTTATCTAGTAGCTTTTACTCGCTGAGTATTCCATACTCAGCCGTACATTTTATGTCAGCAAGTATACTATACAATTCATGCATTCCGGTTCCTCGAATTGAGGCAACTCATGGGGAGCAGGAGTTCACTCGGATTGTTATCTAGACGGTAGGGGTTTTGCTATGTAACCCTATGGTTGGGTTGAGTGAGAGAGATCTGTATTTTGGGTTTTTATGTCTAGGGATGTTGTCTCACTTGAGTGGGTAAATCAGGTTAAGGATTGCATGTATACGTTTTAGTTTATTTTCAGTTATTGTAAACAATTGTACTTGGAATATAGTCAAGTTATTAAAGAAATTTTTAGTTCACTATTTAGCTTGCCTTTCACTATTTCGCAGGATGTTATGTGGTAAGTAACGAGCCCAAATTATCGCCTAACTCCTAGGGGGTATTTTGGGGCGTTACATTGCTCCTGAAGTGACTAGTATTTGGACTTTGACCTTGATGACTTTGATTGATTTTAGCTCTTCAATTCTTCATTACTTGAATGATGCTCCTTATAGTCTTTTTCTCTGAAATTGCACGTACTAAATGGAAATATTAGTACCAAAAGGATCATTCCATTATTGTGTTATCATCGAAACCATTAAGTGTACTTAGAGTTGTAACCTTGAGGCTAACAATTTCCCCTTTTTTGATGATGACATAATAATGTGAATGACTTGGGTTGAGCTCCCCCTTAATATATATTTCAATAAGATTTTAAGGTTAGCTCCCCCTCAACAAATGCAATTATATGACAGTTTTAATGTATAATGAATTTCAGAGCACTAATTTAAGATCAATCAATAAACAAGTTTAATCATACTTTGGAACCAAGAGAAGTTCCATTAGGAAGATTTTTATTTAAGTTTGTTTAACACATGTTTTGGAACCAAGAGAGGTTCCACAGAAATGATTTTTCATTTTAACATCTATAAATAAAAATTTTAAGGTATCATAGTGTTAAATTTTAAGGTCTCATAGCATATGCATATATAACTTCACATTTTCTCCCCCTTGGCATCATAAAAAAATAAGGGAAAAAGATAAGGAACCAGCTCACTATTGGAAAGGAAATAAGATGTCATATATATAAAAAATGTCTGATTACAGAAGTTCAGTCATTACATCCAAAGTCAAAAAATATAAAAAGGTAAAAAATAGTCAGTACAAAAAAATCTTCATCAGATCTTCTGCCTCTTGATTGGCCTATCAGGCTTGGAGGTAGGGTTCTTGGGCTTAAAAGACTTGGACGGGTCTACAGAAGAGCCAGAGGATATCTCAATTGGTTGCTCTTGAGTTTCCTTCTCAGACTTGGGAGGAGGTTGCCATTGAGGCTGTTAACCTAGAGGTGCTTGAGAAGAAGATGGAATTTCCACATCCACGGGGATGGGAACAAGTTCGAGCTTCATCTAAATGTTGAGCATCTCTAAGGCCATCTGGTTTACTCTAGAAGCCATCTCAAAAATGATTGGGGCTTGGGAATCCAATAGTCCAGCCATGGCTGAAGATACATGGCTTGAACATTGACAACATTTCCCACACTGGTCATGTCATCACTGAGTTTATCACTCACAACATTTGCTTCAATAGCCTTCCTCTCTATCTGGGAGATGATGGAATCTACTCTGTTTTTCACAATCACACTAGATACCTTCAACTCTGCAAATTTAGGCTATAACACCTCATTTCTAGTCTTCATCTCAGACTGTATCAACTTCATCCTGGTTTCTAGTGAAGATAGCCTCATGGAATTGCTCTATGCTAGAGGCCATGGAGGCAATTTGGGCAGCCATCACACTCATCTGCTCATCGGAAGGGGTAGCTCTGGTGGGAGAAACAAAATGCTGCTGGCCTGGCACATTATCATGATCTGAATCTTGTCTGTGTGAGGACCCAGGTAAGTCAGCATCAATCATAATATCTCCCCAATCAGGCTCAGCCTCAGCCTTTGCTGCTATCTCATCAGATGTCTCTGGATCTTCTGAGGGTACTGGCTCAGTTGCTGCAGCTGAGGGCATGATAGGGGAATAGGTAGGAGAAGGAGAATGAGCAGGAGATGAAATGGGATCATGGGAAGGAGGGAGTGGGATTGAGGAGTCAAGAATGGATGAAGGAGGTACTAGAGGAATAGAATGAGAGGGTGGAGGAGTGGGAGTAGGAACTGGAGGATTAGAAGAAGGAAGGGTTTGGGATTTTAGAGCCCAAACATTGCTATTCTCTATTAATGTGTATCTCATACACGTAATAGTGGCTTAGAATACACATCGGAGTTAGTGATATTTTTCTTGTCATGATAGACATCTAAAGGGACTTTGAAGTATTTGAAGACTCGGGTGAGAGATAGACCAAAAGGTAGTTTGCTTGACGATTTCTTAGAGGCATCCTTCATGACATGAGCGATGATAAAGGAAAGATCAATGTGTTTGGTGGTTAAGATACACCAAATCAAAAAGACATCAAAATAGGTAATAAAATCCCTGCCACCACCTTTGGGAATGATGTCATAGGTATTGATGTGGTGTGCAAGCCTAGCATCAAGGGTTAAATCCTTGAGCTTAGGAGGGTTTGGAGAAGTTTGAACCGAAGTTCGGGCAGAGATTCGACTAGGTGGGTAAATGTAACGCCCCAAAATACCCCCTAGGAGTTAGGCTATATTTGGGCCCGTTACCTACCATACAACCATCTTGCGGAAGCATATAAGGCAAGCTAAATAGTGAACTGAAAATTTCTTTAATAACTTAACTGTATTCCAAACACAACTGTTTACAATGACTGAATATAAACTTTGACATGTACATGAAATCCTTGACTTGAGTTGCCAACTTAAATGGTACAATATCCCCAACCAAAATTCCCAAAATACATGACTCTCTCTCTCTCTTCCCAACCATGGCCACAGGCCAACCCTAACCTCTGACTAACACTCCAATAACCTCCTACTCCTCCTGAGCTGCCTCGATCCTCGTGTAGTGTACCTGCCGACATCAATGTACGGCTGAGCATGGAATACTCAGCGAGTGCAAGCTCCTAGCTAACAATAATAATAACGAGCAAAACATCATATGCAAGTACTGAAAAGATATAATTCATAATCATTTATTTAATCACAACTCTAATGAAAACCAATCCACATCTATGAAACATATGAGTCCTTTCTTATGAGCCAGGGGTTAGCACCCGCACATCCCTGGGCTACCAACTCCCTTGACAATTTTAATGCTTTCTTATGAGCCAGAGGTTAGCACCCTTAACCGGGGCTACCAACCTCCTTGACAGTTCCTTTCATTTCCTTTCTTATGAGCCAGAGGTTAGCACCCTTGATCGGGCTGCCAACCTCCTTGACAGTTCCTTTCATTTCCTTTCTTATGAGCCAGAGGTTAGCACCCTTGACCGGGCTACCAACCTCCTTGACAGTTCCTTTCATTTCCTTTCCTTTCCTTTCTTATGAGCCAGAGGTTAGCACCCTTAACCGGGGCTACCAACCTCCTTGACAGTTCCTTTCTTGTGAGCCAGAGATTAGCACCCGCACAATCCTGGGCTACCAATCTCCTTGACATTTCCATTTACTGGTGAGATTTCTTGTGAGATATTCTTGTGAGCAAGAGGTTAGCACCCGCACAACCCTGGGCTACCAACCTCCTTGACATTTCATGTACTTGTGAGCTTTCTTATGAGATATTCTTGTGAGCCAGAGGTTAGCACCCGCATTACCCTGGGCTACCAACCTCCTTGACATTCCCTTTACTTGTGAGCTTTCTTATGAGATATTCTTGTGAGCCAGAGGTTAGCACCCGCATTACCCTGGGCTACCAACCTCCTTGACATTCCCTTTACTTGTGAGCTTTCTTATGAGTTTCCTCTTCCTATAACCTTTCTTATCGTTCCTAACATCTTATTCTTATCTTGTGTATAACTTCATGTAATTGTACTTGGGAATTCAATTCATGCACGCATGCGTGCTTGTGCATAACAATGTGAAACATCGTAGAGACATGAAACTAAAACATCATATAGCACTTTATTAACATTTCTATAAACTTGTGAGAATTTAAGGAAACATGTAAAGCATTTTCTCATCATTGCCAACTTGGGGAAAAATCCCCAATCATAATTTCATAGCCTTGAGTTTGAATCTCATGCATGCATTTAATCCAACATCTAGTATTCAACGTTTCTATAGGCGTTTATTCATATTTTCATAGCCAACATTTATCAAGCACTTAACATTTCAATGTTTATGTAGACATGTGAGGAGTTTAACTTGAACATATAAAGCATGCTAACCAAGTTCACCAAGTTGGGGAGAACCCCTAAATCATATTTGCATAGTCTTAATTTCTAAAGTCCATATATGCATTTTATCATACACCTTGCATTTGACATTCTTGTAGATTATTTTGTTCATGTTTTTCCCATTCAAACATTTCATCAAACATATAGTGTGCATCCATTATGTATACCTTTCCCTTCCACCATTTCCCATCCATCACAATCCACACATCATTACTTAAACATCTTATGCATTTTTGGAGAACTTTAGTTCCTTTCAAAATTTGAAATACAAAATTTAAGTATAATCACTTTTTAAGGGAAAATCTAGGTTATTACTAAGTTAACTAGGAATGGTGTACTAACCTTGAGGATTTACTCTTAATCTTGAGGAAAAAACCCCCCTTGCTTTGGAATCCTAAGCTTGAGGAAGAACACCACTTTGATTTGGAAGGATCCTTGCTTGATGAGGAAGATCCTTCCTTGAATAAGCTTCTCTTGATCTTCAATCCCAAGCCTTTCTTGCAAAATCCCCAAATCTCAAATCCCATTTTGGTAAATTTCTAGGTCTAAGAAGGAATCCTTGTGTAGAAATCCAACTTGTGGGAGCTTGATTGAAGCTCTTCTTCCACAATTCAAAACCCTCCTTTAAAAATCCCCAAGATCTTCCCTCTTCCTCTTCTAAGAACTCCCTTAGGTTTAGGTTCACCCAAGACCCTCTAATTGATCTCCTATTTAAAGGCAAAGGGGTGAAACCCTAAAACTTTTCGCACAAAAATAGTTGATTCGCTCTCCTACGATCGTTCGTAGGCTTCCTACGATCGATCGTAGGTTGCCCAGTAAGTTTCCCGCATTTCTGGGTCTTTACGATCGATCGTAGCAATTCTACGATCGTTCGTAGCGCCTCTACGATCGTTCGTAGGGTCCCTACGATCGATCGCAACTTTTGCAGAAAGTCTCAGCATTTTTTCATTTTCGTAATTCGGCCATAACGTTTGACTCGTTTGTCCGATTTTGACAATTCAACTTGCGTTGGATTTGTATTTCAAAGGAGAACAACTTTCATGTTTTTCACAACTTCCAATTCTTCCTTTTTCTTGGACCATTTTTCCCCTAAACCTGACTGATCTGAAATTGGGTTTCGTCAGTCCAGATTTTAAACCGACCCGACTTCAGAAATCGGTCTTGTAACCTACCACCAACTCAAAACCAAGACAATTGATCAACATAAACCCCGAAGATAGTTCAATTACCTTTCCAAAAATCCAAGAATCGCTTGATTCCGAGGAGCGGTGTGAACAGTAGGACTATTTAAAGTCAAGGGTATGCTAAGGCATTCCCATTCTTGACACTTAGAACATTTCGAGTGTTTCACACTCTTTTCATTCGGTTCCAAAACCATACTCACACCTCATGACTCATTAATCCATAGGTTTTTAACACACCTAGGTGATCATGGGGCACACCCTAACATGCATGAGAGGCCCCGGTCTCTTTATGCCTCGCGTAACAGCACTATTCACTCACAACTCATTAACACTTAGGGTACCTTATACCCATCTTTTTACCCACTTAGAGTATGTCATACTCTTATTTATTCATCCCAAACACCCAACAATAAACACTTAAGCTAATTTGACTACTCTTATCATGCCCCTTAACCAAGTCACATAAATGGCCTTCGGCCTTTACAAGACTTGTGCCCATGGCACTATTCACAACATTGTGAAATGGTTTCCCGTGGTTCTACGTTCACACTTATGGTATTTTATACCCTAATACTTGAGTATTATTATACTCTTATTTTGAGACTCAACATACACACTTTAAACCCTTATTTAAATCGCCACACTACTTGAAACCAAATGGACCATGCTACCAAGAACAAAGTGTAAAGGCCTTAAGCCTTTACACACACCACACAAGGGCACTATCCACACACTATTCATGACACTATTCTCAGCCCAGGGAACTCGGTTCCGGGTTTCTTCATACATACTAAGGGTATTTTCATACCCCATCTACTTTGAATCCAACCCTTACTCCATTCTCATAACTCACGACCCTAGGTTCTTAAACCAAACCAAGGTAACCTATTAGGCACAACCCATATGCATGGGAGGCCCCGGCCGCCACAAATCCCTTGAATCGACATTATTCATACCACTATACATTTAATGCTTTGAGTATGGTTTTATACTCTTTGCATGTTTTCTCAAAATACCTTATACTTCTTGATTCTAACATGAAACTCACATCGCACTTAGTCTATGAGGGAAACTCTCACTCTCATTAACCAAACCCAACTTATAATAAGGGCCTTTGGCCCTTACTATACTAGTGTCCTCGACACTATTCACTTGAACAGTGAACCAAATTTTCGGGGTTCTACAGTAAAGTTTGAACCGAAGTTCGGGTAGGGGTTCGACAGGGTAGGCTATGTTTGAACCAAAATTTGGGCAGGGGTTTGACAGGGTAGGCTATGTTTGAACCGAAGTTCGGGCAGGAGTTCGACAGGGTAGGTTTGACAAGCATTTTAAGCTAGAATTTAAAAGACTAGAATTTTGAAGCAGATAATAAAGCTAATAAAAATTGAAAGCAATACTAGAGATAGAAAGATTACCAGCCCAAAAATCTAGTGGACTTTTGGAAAAAGAGGTATTTCCAGAGAAAAAAAAATTCCCTAGACTTCGAACTCCTGAGAAAGAAATCTCTAAGGGTTTTCTAATTCTTAGGAATCAAAAAAACCCAAGGAAAGTGGTGTTGGAAATTGGTGAGGATTTGAGAAAGGGGCTTTGGCTTTTATTAGGACGGGAAAAGAGGAAAAACCTCATCGTTTTCAATGTGGGACAATTTCTTTGAAAAAAACTGTTCTAATCGTTTATGTGAAAAATGACCATGACAAAAAGTAAAAAATGACAGAAAGTTAAGGCGGTTTACGTTGGAAAAATGACCAAAAAACCCAATTTACTCTGGTCGTTTATGGTATAGACGACCAAACTTTTACCCAAAAAGGTCTGGTCATTTTTACTAAAAACGACCACCTTATTTTCTATTTTTTTTGCTTATTTCTGCTTCGCCACATCATTTTTTGGTTCGCCAAAAGCCTGATTTTGCGTTTTAAGCTCGATTTGAGCCCGGAAACAGTTGGAATTAAATTGATAAAACTGCGACAAATATTTTAGATGAAAAGTGAGTTTTTTAGTATTTTCCATGGGTATTTTGGCCATTTTACACTCTAGGGCATTTTGGTCATTTTTTAGTTTCGGGGGCATTTTCCAGAAATTTGGGTATGTGGAAATAGGGTTTAAAGAGAGATTTAAAAAGTGTTTTGAGAGGTTCTTGAAAAGGTTTTGAAGGTACAAAAAGAGAAAATTGGGGTGTTTACAGTTACCCCGCTTTGTAGAAGGGTGCGGGCACATGAACGACAAAGGCTAATAATGCTTCAATTTTGCACGGGTGTGTATGAAGATAAACTTTAAAGCTGAAGAAAAGATAAATTCACTTAGACTGCTTGCTATGGACTAGACGACTGATGGGTAACAGAGGAAGGGTGCGCTTGTGCCAAATCGACACTTGCTGGGATGGAGAGGGTTATGGTGTATGAAGCTGCTTGCTAATTGATCACACGACCAAATAGTAGGATGCATGATGCAAGTGAGTGAGATACAAAT
Organism: Tetracentron sinense; assembly: GCA_015143295.1. Classification (NCBI taxonomy): domain Eukaryota; kingdom Viridiplantae; phylum Streptophyta; class Magnoliopsida; order Trochodendrales; family Trochodendraceae; genus Tetracentron; species Tetracentron sinense. The sequence continues at coordinate 23,753,212 of CM026554.1, forward strand.
GAATAATGATTGTTGCAAAACTGGCTTCACAAGTGGTTGCAACTGATGGTCGATCAGACAACCATGTCAGTTACTCCTTTAAGAGTGAGCAAGTAATGCAGTACAGTGCGGTGAAGTGTGCAAGACTGGCTTCACAAGAGCCCGTAACTGATGGTCGATCAGGCAACTGTGTTAGTTACTCCTTTTTAAGAGTGAGCAAGTAATGCAGTGTAGTGTGTGAAGTGTGCAAGACTGGCTTCACAAGAGGGTGCAACTGATAGTCGATTAGACAACCTTGTCAGTTACTCCTTTAAGAGTTCGTAAGTATTGCACTGCAGTGTGTGAAGAGTGCAAGACTGGCTTCACAAGAGGTTGAAATTGATGATCGATTGGCAATCATGTCAGTTACTCCTTTAAGAGCTAGCAAGTAATGCAGTGATGTGCGGTGAAGTGTGAACGTGTGGTGAAAGATGCAAATGAGTAAAGGTTGGTTACACAACCAGCTTCATGAGAGGCCGCAACTGAAGGTCGATCAAACAACTGTTCAGTTAATCCTTCAGAAAATGGGTAAGATGCAATTAGTGCTGTCAACCATGCGGTTGCCCCACTGGGTACTATGCCGTGGTGCAGACAACCACACGGTTGCCTCACTGGGTACTATGCCAAGGTGCAAACAACCACACGGTTGCCCCACCAAGTATTATGCCATGGTGAAAATAACCATACGGTTGCCTCACTAGGTACTATGCCATGGTGAAAACAACCACACTGTTGCCTCATCGCGTATTATGCCATGGTGCAGACAACTATACGATTGCCCCACCGGGTATTATACCATGGTGCAGACAACCACATGGTTGCCTCACCGGGTACTATGCCAGCAAGATGAATGAAGTCAGATTTGAAGGGGTCGCATGACTACTTCAACACAATTAAGCAAGCAGATGTATAAGTGGAGATAGCCGCACGGCTAGTCCAGGAGCAAGTCTTACAGCAAGCAAAGTGTATGATGAATGGAAACAATCACATGGTTGTTTCATTTTACAAGCAAGATGTATAAATGGGGAAAGCCACATGGCTAACCCATGTGAAAGCAAAATGTAAGGTTAGTGAGGAATGGTTACACAACCATCTTCACTGGGCATGAATGAAAAAGTTAGTGAAGGCTGGTTACACAACCGGTTTCACCGGCAATGAATGCAAAGTAAGCAAATGAATGCGATATATGTATAAATGGAGATAGCCACACGGCTAGTTCATGAGCAAGCAAAATGTAAATGCATGAAAGGGGATAGCCACGTGGCTTACCCATAAGCAAACAAATGAAATGAATGATGGGGTATGTGTTAGACATGATGCCCAGAAAAGTCATTTAGATTTTTGGACTCTTATTGATTTGATTAATAAAGACTTCTTCTAAATCTATTGTGTATTCATTATGGGTAATTGACCATGATCATGAGATGATCTATGCGATATGAGATATCAATAAAGGTCCATAGGATATATTGTAGGAAAGTTATGTGATTTGATTACACAGACAGATACAACTTTTCGATTCCTTATACCTTATATAGTCACAGCTGTGGGTGAAGCTGGGCACTTCACTTATATGGCTGCCAGAATGCTAAAATGTTCTCAATAGTTGACATAGTTTTATCTAGAACTATTGTAGTGGAGACTACACATTGCTGTCGTGACCCAAAATCTACCCTAGGAGTTAGAGTGAATCTTGGACGACCAATCATGACTTGCATGACTTGCTTGACCAAAATAACCTGCAAAAGACCTAGAGCATATACAATAGAGGACTTAATAGCGGAAAAATAATTACAAAGTACAGCGGAAGTCTAACCAAAACCTCTATGTACGTATATATATACATGATCCAAGTTTGCGCAAAAGAAACACAAAAGAAAGTGCGGACAGGCCTGCCAAAATACAAGAATACATCTCTCTCAACACACCCACAGCTATTCACTCAGAATCTACCACCTCTAATAATAACCCTCTACCGGAGGTTCCTCGACATACTCCTCTTCTACCCAAGGGCTGGGAGCATATACATCAAAAGGGGCAGCCACTCCGCTATCACCTGCCGACATAAGAAGTACGGCTGAGCATGGAATACTCAACGTGTACTGAATACTAACCAACAGTCATAGCAAAACAATAGCAATATAGGAAGCAGGAAGCAGTTCACAGATATAAAGTAGGAACAATTCATATCATCACGAGAAAGTAAAGCAGTTTATAATCATGCTTGCATTCGTAAAAGCAGATAAAATCCTTGAAAATATCGTGCACTTGGCTTGACTTAAAACCTCATTTTCGTGCTTAAAACTTGTCATGTCATGTTCTTGCTTATGATCATGCTTGCTTGGGTGTGCCTAACTGCCGTTCATAGACCGTCGCAACTAGTATCCCCTATGCTGGACTGGGTATGCCTAGATGTCGTTCATAGACCGTCGCAACTTGTATCCCTTATGCTGGACTGGGTATGCCTAGATGCCGTTCATAGACCGTCGCAACTAGTATCCCCTATGCTGGACTGGGTATGCCTAGATGCCGTTCACAGACCGTCGCAACTAGTATCCTCTATGCTGGACTGGGTATGTTTAGATGCCGTTCATAAACCATCGCAACTAGTATCCCCTATGCTGGACTGGGTATGCCTAGATGCCGTTCATAGACTGCCGTAACTAGTATCCCCCATGTTGGACTTGTGATATCGGAGCAAAGCATATCTTAGGAGATGCCCTACCCCTAAGCAAAACATATCTTAGGATATGTCCTACTCCTGACACTCGAAAAACTCGATAAACCATATCATGCACGCCGTGCTCGTGGAATCATGTACATACTTGCATTTGAATTTAAATATGACAATTGGGTAATTCACAATACATATAACACCGATAATTTGAGCAAGTCAATATTCATGAAATTTAGGGAAAGCAAGGAAACACACTATCGTAGGCCCTAGGAATTTCCATAATTAATTAAGCATGCATCTCTTAATTTACAAATCATTTTATTAACCTTGGCATTTCTTCAAACATGGGGTGTGTTCGTTATGTATTAACCTTACATCATGTTTTTCTAGGTGGATTGACGTTCACATCACACATGTATGTTTATTATGGATACAATGCCCTCCCCATTTCATTCATCACATCATTCACACGGCATCCATTCGCCCAAATCCATCCTCACACAACCATTCCATTCACATCCCAATAGGTTCATACTTTAGGAAAATAATAAAAGGAAGGAAAGAATGGGGGATATGAACTAGGAGGGTAGTAAAAGGTACCGACCTTGAAAAGAGGAAGAAAACACTTGCAAGAGTCGAGGTTGGATGCTGCCCTAGCTTTGGAGAACGTGCTCCTCGCTTGCTTGAAGATGGATTTGAAGAATCCAAGCCTTGAGGTGAGATCTGCGGTTCTTGGACTCTTGATTTCTCTCAAGATGCAACCCTAGTTGAAAACCCCTCTTTCTCTCCTCTACTCTCTCTCAGAATGCTACCCTAAGGGTTTATGAAGCCCTTAGGCTCGAGCAAGCCTTTATAGGCAAGGTGAAAATGCCCAAAAGATGAAAAAGTCCTTAATAAAAATTCTGCAAAAACGCGAAGACCGAGCGATCGGTGGTTATGACCGATCGATCGGTTACCTACCGAGCGATTGGTGTTCTTGACCTAGCGATCGGTCAAAAACATACTCTCTTAAAAATTTTCCCATACAAAAAAGTTAACCAGTCAATAGCTACCGATCTGTTTTGGACCGATCGATCGCTATTAATGACCGAGCGATCGGTGGTCTGCAGGTCCAAACTGTTTTGGCCATATCTTTTGACTCGTTCGTCGGATTTTGCCGATTCAACTTGCGTTGGGTTTGTGCTTCGAAAAGGAACATTTTTGATGTTTCAGAATTTTTATTTTCTCCCTTATTCATTAACCAAATTACCCCTAAAGTTAACTGATCTGTAAATGGAGTTCAGTAAACCGGATTTTTAACATATCCGACTTAGGAATCCCTCTTCCCAACACTTAACATTCTTTAAAATTTCTCCTTCCATAGGAATGGAAGACTACAAAGGCCTAAAGCCTTGGCACGAATTCCAATACATGGGCAAAAGTTTCGGGTTTCTACATTGGCATATGGGTGCTTAAATGTACACTGACTAATTGCAATCAATGAGAGACCTCTTGCATAAACATATTATCAGATAGTTAGTCTCTTATTCACATTGAACGGTTTCGATGATCCTTAGATCTGATGAGTTCATCTATGACTGAGCAGTGATCTTACTTCACCAACATATTTTCTAACTTAGGGAATACAATACAGTGACAGTTGGATAGTCAGAAAGTTGTTCGAGTCATGATGAATTTCAAACAAGAAATCCATGCTCATTAATTTGAGAGATTATCCAAGTTCCGGGTAAGACAATTTATTAAGTTCAAATCCTGCGCAGGTGATTTTGAAAAGAAAATAAGTTTTGAAATATACTTTTATTAAAAGGTATTATACTTATAAAAGGATTTTCTCAAAATATTTTTTGTAGAACCCCGAATCTGCATTTCACTAAGTAGTGAATAGTATGTGAATAGTGCTCAAGTGTGGTTTTGTACACTAACGGGCCTTATGTTAATATACGAGTTTGGATTTATAGCGTGCATGTTCTAGTAGGTCTATATATCCTTAAGGAGTGTGTTAAGAGCATAATAGAGTGTTAGAATTGGATTGGGAAAGATTCAAGTAATGGAACCAGGGGTTTACAGCAAAACAGGGGATCACCGATCGCTCGGTGCTATCCTCCGATCGACCGGTCCTCTACCGATCGATCGGTAGCTATCGATTGGTTAACTTTTTTGTATGGGAAAAAATTTCAGAGAGGGTGTTTTCAACCGATCTCTGCGTTGAAACAACCGATCAACCGGTAAGCCACCGATCGCTCGGTCTGTACCACCGATCGATCAGTTATACGCAAATTTTCTTCATTAAGGGTGTTTAAGACTTTAGCCATCACCCCTTGCCTATATAAAGGCTTGTTCATGCCTTAGGGTTTCAAAAACCCTTAGTGCATTGCTTTTGAAGGATTTTGAGAGGAGAAGAAGGAGAGGAGCTAGGTGGTTGTTCAAGCTTGAAGGAAGATCAAGTTCTTCCATCCTTTTGGTGTTTCTCAACCAAGAACTCAAGGTTCTTGCTTGTTCAAGCTTTTGGGAATCAAAGTCTTTGATTTCACCAAGGTAGATACACTCTACTACCAATCTTGCAATACTACTAAGTTCCTAAATATTGTTCTTCTTAAGCTCTTCTATGCATATATCTTGAGTAGTATGGTGTGAAAGGATGTTGTTTTATACTTGGATGTAAGCTATCACTATTATGCACTCTATGTGTTTATGTAAATGCCTCTAAGGGTTCTTGAGTGTTTAAATATGATATTACTCTATACGATCATATGCTCGCATGTCCCGCATGAACCGAAGTTTTCCATGGATTTCTCATAGTTACAAAATGGTTTTTCAACATATGACTTATAAGGAATGATTCTAAGCAACTCTATGATTTGTCTAAGATAGGTTCACAAGCTCTAAGGATCACGATACACACTCACATGATATCTCTAAGATCGTCTCACAAGCTCTAAGGATCACAAATGAAATGCTCTAAGATCTCTATGGTATTAGCTCTATGGTTTTGCTCTAAGCTCTATGCCTCTATGGATCATAATTGACTCTAAGTAACTCCATGAACTCACAAGGCTATGATTTTTGCATGACTCACACGGTTATGGTTTTGGTTTCGGATTTCAGGTTTCATCACATATGCTATACATGGTTTCTACGCTTTGATATGCTTTAAGGATTTCAGTCTCCATGCTTCGTATGCTCTATGCTATATTGCTTTATTGTTATTAGTTTGTATACGCTAAGTATTCCACGCTCAGCCGATATTTGTTATAATCGGCAGGTGCTCGGGCTCTGTTTGATCTATGTGGCACGGAAACATGGGTAGAGGAAGAGTACTTCGATCCAGAGCCTTCCAAGGACCACTACCAGGACGATGGTTCAGTAGATAGGTATCGAGACTTCGATTTCTGTTGATCGATTTAGGAAGATACACTATGTTTTGTTATGTGAGAGTGGGACTTGTCCACTCCACCTTTTGGATTCTCACTTATGTATATTTTTGGTTGGTTCCTACTTGGACTAGGTTATAAGAGTATTTGCTTTACTTCCGCTATGTTTAGTGTTTTTGTTTCCGCTGTGCATTGTATATTGTTTCCGCTTTGTATGTTTAGGTACTCTGACAGGTTTCCATGTGTGCCTTATGTATCATATTGGAGGTATGATATGGCGGTCACGAGTCAAAGTATCCCTAACTCTTAGGGTGTATTTTGGGTCGCAACATTTTTCATGAGAAATTGTTTCTTATGGCTTAATCATAAGTCTTGGAAACCCGGATGATTTGCAATGGGCTATGGGTTAGATAGTATGTTAATCTCGAAGGCCCATTAGGGATAATGTATTTGGAAAGATAAATCAAATTTAAAAGTTCATGTGGCGGGATCCATAATGGTTAATGTTCATACACTGGGATGCAATTCCGATTTAATTCCTGTTTAGGGTTAATGGGATAACATTGGGTAAGCCAGGGTAAGAATGTGCCAGAGCAATCTCTGGAGGTGCTCACATAAGAAATACAAGCTCAATAATTGATTAAAAGTTAATCAATTATTTAAGTGATTAAAATTTAATCAATTATTTAAGTGATTAAAAGTTAATCATTAATTAAATAGATTAAAAGTTAATCTATTGTTTAAATTAATTGTTAATTTAAACTAAGGGATTATTTTAGTAATTATTTGATTAACATAATTAAAGGGGAAATGGGTTTGACCCATATCCATAAAGCCATTAAAATGGACCTTTAATATGGACCAAAGCCCAAGGGTTTAAACCCTAGGGTGGGGCGCCCACTTGAGGAATCCTAATTGGATTAGGATTGTGTTAATTGAATAATTATTGAAATATAATTCCTATAATTATGGAATTAAAATCCAATTTTTGGATTGCAATAAGGATGAGGATAAGTTGTAATTGGATTACAACTTGGAGTGTTTAACTCCTCAAACTCCACGCCTCATGAAGCTCAAGCCCCCCCCCCCCCCTCTTTGGTTTAGGTTTCCTAGTTTGACTTGGATTCCTCTCTTATGTTGGATGTTGACTTATCCCTTTTAATTAAGGAATCTTCTTTTAATAGAGACTCCTTAATTAGTAGGTCTTCTATAACTAGAGTAGTTATAGATAAACTAGGATTTTATTTATTAAATAATAAGAGTTATTATTGTTAAATAATTCCTTAAGTGATAAAGTGTAATTGGAGTAGGATTAGGATTGGATCTTAGTTTATAAATACTCCAACACCTATACCATTGAATACAATTCTCCAGAATTTTTTTCACACTTTCTCTTCTCTCTCCAAACCGTGAACCCCTAGGGAGTGTCCCTAGGGATTTTTGTGAGCTACAAGGGTGGTGCAAATTGGTTTTTGCTTTTCTAGGGTTTTCAACCTTAGTATTTTTGGTGATAGAAGGTCTACACCATTACTCCATCTTATGCTCTTGCTTCTATAATTCCAAAGGAGATTCTAAAGCTTCGTGGGGATAGCAAAGAACAAGGATCGAGCTTCTAGTAATTTTTTAGAGAAATCTCTACAAAGAGTTCTGAACGTTCGAGTGGATTAAGCTTCACCGGTGAACATCATTCACCGAGGTGATATGACTAAAACTCTTAGATAATTTTGATGCTTTCTGTGGTGTAAAGATCTAGGGAATCTAACTTCTACATAAATTGTTATCCGGATCACCCTTCAAGTGGTATCAGAGCTCATGGTTATGAGTATTTTTTGTTTATTTTGATAAGGTAATTAAATGGATAATTTTACTCATAAGATGAATTTAATTTAGATCTATTTAAAATTGCTCGTACTTTTTATTATTTTATTTGTTCATGAGATGAATAAATAAATATTTATTATATTATTGAATGAGATTTGATAATTAAATAAATTTTATAAACTAGTATTATATGTGATATAATTAAATTCAAAATAAAGAGTTTATTTTGAAATTCCTTTTAAATGATTTGATCATTTAATATATATTTATTAATTGTTTACAGTAATTAATAAATGATTTTTCCCATAAATAGATTTTATTCGAAAAATTATAAAACCCTAATTTATGATGAGATAATATTTAGGATTTTTGATTCTCTTATTTTTTATTTTAATCTCGGATAATAGTAGAACCAATCTATATGAAATGATCTTGCATTCGAGAAAGAAATAAAATTTTGTTGAGATTTTGAGAAAAATCTATTTTATATTTTAAAAATAATTTTAATGAAAATATAATTGTTTTATTTTTCTAGGGTTTGATCAATATAAGATATAGATTTTATCGAGTGATTTGATCATTGTTATTGTAAATCCCTAAGCAGGTGTTGGCAAATTCCGTGATCATTAGATAGGTCATGTGAGTCGAGTCGTGTTCAACTTGTCAGAAGAGAAGAGCTAAAGCATCAAGAAGATTGAAGAAAGTGAAGAAAAAGCTCCTACTCTGGATCTAGAAAGGTAATGGACTTAGTGACCCCTACCTAGGTTGGATTTGACTTAGATAACTCTAAACATACCTAGGAGGATAGTTTTAAACCTAACAAAGTTGTTTGATCTTAGTTGAATCAAATAAACATGAAAGAAATATGGTTTGAAAAAATTATGTCTCAACCGATCGCTCGGTGTTGAGACCGATCGATCGGTGGCCTACCAAGCGATCGGTGGCTATCGACTGGACAAAAAATTTGTATGGGGTATTTTTCCAGAGAGATGATTTTCAACCGCTCGATCGGTTATGAGCACCGATCGATCCGTTTTGGACCGAGCGATCGGTAATGTGCACCGCTCGATCGGTCCCTGTAAAAAGAATTTTTATTTTTCTGGATTCTTTTTTTAAACCCTATATAAACAACTTTTTAGAGAACTAATTCGTATTTTTGTTTAATTTTGAAAGAGTAGAGGTCTGAGAAAATCCTCTAGGGTTTTTCCTATTGTTCTTATTAGATCTTTGTTGATCCCTCCTCTTTCTTTGATCCTAGAGAATGCAAGTATAGATCTAAACCTTTGATCTTGCATTGTGTGATCTCAGATCTAAATGAGATCCCTCTAGGGTTTGAAACTTCCTAAATTGATTCACAACCCTACACCTTGTGTGTGTGCCCGGTGTTTGATCCGGAGCCTTCGTGGAAGGAGATCGATCGTGTGTGATCGTGGTTTTGAAGTTGCTTGAGAAGATTTGGTCGGTGTGGAACCGAAGCTGCTACGGCAGAGATCGAACCTGCTAGTTCGTGGAAATCAAGAGTAAGAGTCTGTACCTAGGAACGTCGTTTCTGTTTTGGTAAGGTCTTGTCTTGTACTTAAAATCTTTTCATAGTGAAGTTTGTTGCTGGACGAGGTCCCGTGGTTTTTTCCCGTTAGGGTTTTCCATGTAAAAATCTTCTGTGTTTGATTTGTGTGGATTATCTGAGTGAATGGTTCATTGATTTCTAGACTTATTTGTTGAAAAATTAAAATTGTTAAAATTGGTTAGAAATTATTAGATAGACCTATTCACCCCCCCTCTAGGTCTTAGAGATCATTGATCTGGATAAATTTCAAATGGTATCAGAGCTTGTTCACTGATAAGGCTAATCCCTTAAGTGTGATCCTGTATTATCTGTGATCATGAGTACTCTAAGAGAAGGTGGATCCGTCTCTCGTCCCCCACTTTTTGATGAGAATAATTATGCATACTGGAAAGCTAGAATGAGAGCCTTTCTCAAATCAATTGACGAGAGAATTTGGATGTCTATACAGAATGGGTGGACTACGCCCATAAAAAATGTAGGTGATTTGACTGTCGTCAAATATCCTAATGAATGGACCAGAGAAGAGCTTGAGTCAAGTGGATGGAACACTAAAGGTCTCAATGCTATCTTTACTGCAGTCACTGCTGAGGAATTCAGACGAATTTCTTCATGTGAAACAGCAAAGGAGGCTTGGGACATTCTTGAAATTACCCATGAGGGTACTACCACTGTTAAAATCTCAAAACTCCAAATGTTAACCACCAAATTTGAACATTTAAACATGGATGACAATGACACTTTTGATGAATTCTATGCAAAACTTAGTGACATTGTCAACGCTAGTTTCAATTTAGGTGAAAAAATATCTGAGTCTAAAATAGTTAGAAAAGTCCTTAGATCTCTCCCTGAGAGATTTCAACCCAAAGTCACTACAATCGAAAAGAGTAAAAATGTTGACTCTCTGAAGATTGAGGAATTGGTTGGTTCACTCCAAACCTATGAACTCAATCTCCGTCCATCCAAGAAGAACAAATTTTTAGCCTTGAAATCTATCAAGGAATCTTTGGATGAGGATGACAGTGATGGAGATATGAATGAGGAAGAAATGGCTCTCTTCGTTAAAAAATTTCAAAAATTTTTTAGAACGAAAAAGAGGTTCAATCCCAAACAGGGAGGAAAATCTTTTGAGAAGTCAAAGTCTAAGCCCTGGGAAAACAAGAAAAATTCCAAGAGTGGCGACAAGAAATCCCAAGGTGTTCAATGTTATGAATGCCATGGCTTCGGTCATATTTCACCTAACTGCCCTAACAAGAAGAAGAGTAAGGGCAAGGTGATGAATGCCTATTGGGATGACAGTGATTCCGAGAATGAAGAATCGGACAGTTCCTCTTCAAGTGAAGATACTGAAAATCATACGGCGTTTACTGTTTCCCTTTCTAGGATTCTTGAGACTACCTCTGCAGTTGATGAAAATGATAGAAGTGATGAGAGTGTTCATACTGAGTCTAGTGATGACATACAGAAGAGTCAAACTGACTCTGAAAGTGATGAAGATTTGAAAACAACTTATGATAAGTTGTATGCTGAAAGTTTGAAACTGACTAAAACAAAAATATCTTTGAGCAAAAAACTCAAAATCATTCAAAATGAAAGAGATACTTGTAAACTAGTAGCAGAAGAGAAGAGTGCTCTAGTTAGTCAGTTGGAAAATGAAAAAGAAGCATTTGTTATGAAAGTTCAATGTCTTTTGGAAGAGAATGTCTCATTGACTAATGTGGTCAGAAAATTAGAAGTTGAAAGAGACACTTCCATGAAAGAAATTGAAGAGTTAAGAACTCTGCAAATGGAGCTGGAAACTTTTAAAGACTCTCTTGTTGATAAGGTGAAATTTCTTGAAAAAGAACATCAAATTACCCTTAAAGACAAGACTGACTTGATTCAGAAGGTCTATACTCTTCAAAAAGAAGTAAGAATGTTTGGTAACACTAGCTGCCTAGATGAATTAGTTAGAAAATATGGGTCAAATTGGAGTAGATCTGGGATAGGACATGCTGACACACCAGCTGGTCCTTTAGCTGTTGGTACAATGGCTAGTGCAGTGTTTGAGCCAATACATTCTGATCCTAAAGTGAATATACCTTCTACATCAAGTACTAAGGTTTATACAAAATTTGTAAAGCCTAGAAATACAGCTCCTAGAGTGAATGCTATGAGGAATCAAATTCCTTTTAGAAGAAATCCTCCTCCTCTCCCAAGATTCATACCCACATGTCACTTTTGTGGTGTGATAGGTCACATTCGACCAAATTGTAATGCTTTTAGGAGAGCTCCCCAAAATGGTTCATGGAACCAAAATCAAAGTTAAGGATCTCTTCAAAGGCAGATTCATGTTCTGGCTGAAAAGTCTAGAATTTTGAGCGAAGATGTTAATAGAATTGCTCAAATCTCTATGACAAGAACTAGTCAATTTATTCCAAATGATTATTCAAGAGGAAAGAATTTGACTAATCAAAAAGCTAGAACTGAACAAAATAGGAAAAGGTCAAGGAGGAAAAAAAGGAAAAATGTTTTAAATACACAGTTTAATGATCAAAGATCTAAACAAAGTTTAAAGACTGTGTATGTAAGAAAGGATGACCTTAAGTGCTTCGTCATTCACACAGCCTTGAAAGCCCAAAACACAGAAATGTGGTATTTCGACAGTGGGTGTTCTCGGCATATGACAGGTAACAAGTCCTTATTTACTCAATTTGAGGACTGTCCAGATGAGACTGTTACATTTGGTGATGGAAGCAAGTCTTTAGTCAAAGGGAAGGGTATCATCGATTCACCAGGCATACCAAAACTGAAAGATGCCTTGTTTGTTGAAGGACTGAAAGCTAATTTATTTAGCATAAGTCAACTATGTGATGATAACCATGCTGTGCACTTTACCCAAAATAAATGCTTAGTCATTAATGGTAAAGGTAAGTGTGTTCTAGAAGGGTTAAGAACCACTGACAATTGCTACGGCTTAATTCCCAGTCCTAATCCCTCAAATGTCTGTTATAAGACTAAAATTGAGGAGGTTGATTTGTGGCACCGAAGACTAGGTCACATGAACTTCAAAGACCTATGTAAAATCTCTAAGCAAGAGCTTGTAAGAGGTGTTCCCAAACTAGGAAAGCCTTCTACTGCTGTGTGTGGGCCATGCCAAATTGGTAAACAAATTAGAACCCCACATAAGAAGACTTCAAGTATTGCTACTTCATATCCACTGGAATTAATTCATATGGATCTTATGGGTCCTACAAGAACTGAAAGCCTAGGTGGAAAGCGATACATCCTAGTCATGGTTGATGATTTCTCAAGAATGTCATGGGTGGCATTTATAAGAGAGAAATCCGATGCTTTTGACAATTTCAAAAGTATTTGCTTGAAAATTCAAAATGAGAAAAGATGCCCAATCACTCGAATTCGAAGTGATCATGGAAAGGAGTTTGAAAACTCTAAGTACAATGACTTTTGTGTTGAGTCGGGTATCAAACATGAATTTTCTGCACCTATTACACCTCAGCAGAATGGTGTAGTAGAGAGGAAGAACAGGGTTCTCCAAGAGATGGCTAGAGTTATGCTTCATAGCAACAATCTAGCTTCTCATTTCTGGGTTGAGGCAGTTAACACTGCTTGCTATATAGTTAATAGAGTTTTTGTAAGACCTGGAACAAGGAAAACCCCATATGAGTTGTGGAATAACAAGAAACCCAGTGTCAAGTACTTTCGAGAATTCGGAAGTAAATGCTATATCCTTAAGGATAGAGAGCAACTAGGCAAATTTGAATCCCGGAGTGATGAAGGGATATTTCTTGGATATTCCACCAACAGTAGAGCTTATCGAGTGTACAACATGAGAACCTCTACGATTATGGAGTCCATAAATGTAGTTGTGGATGACTCCGGTGTTGAAAATGTGCAACTTGAGGATGATGAAAGTGCTGAAAATGAAAATGTTGAAACTATTTCAACTCCACTTATTAATAAGCAATCATCTCCATCAAAACCTACACATTCTAGGGCCATGAGTCCTCACACCCCCACTGATATAATTGGTGATCTTGAAAGTGGAGTGAGAACGAGGAAACAAATTGAAAATGAAGTTAGCTACATTTGCTATACTTCATCTTTTGAACCCAAGAATGTAGCTGAAGCTCTTGCAGATGATAATTGGATAAATGCAATGCAAGAAGAGTTACTTCAGTTTACTAGGAATGATGTTTGGTATTTAGTACCTAGGCCTAACAATACAAATGTGATAGGTACCAAATGGATTTTCAAGAACAAATCTGATGAAAAAGGTACTATCATAAGAAATAAGGCTAGGTTAGTTGCACAAGGATACACCCAAATTGAAGGTATTGACTTCGATGAAACTTTTGCTCCTGTAGCCAGGCTAGAATCAATAAGAATTCTTCTAGCTGTGGCTTGCCATATGAAATTCAAACTTTTTCAAATGGATGTTAAGAGTGCCTTTCTGAATGGCATTCTACTGGAGGAAGTCTATGTGGAACAACCAAAAGGGTTTGAAGATCCACATCATCTTGATAAAGTCTATCGGCTAAAAAGGGCCCTCTATGGTTTAAAGCAAGCTCCAAGAGCTTGGTATGAGAGGCTGACTACTTATCTCTTGGAAAACGGATTTTCGAGAGGGGGAGTAGACAGAACCCTTTTCATAAAGAATGTGAAAGGTGATATTGTCATCGCCCAGATATATGTTGATGACATAGTGTTTGGTTCCATATTAGATTTACATGCTCTTTCATTTGCTGAACAAATGAAAAATGAATTTGAAATGAGCATGGTTGGTGAGCTAAGTTTCTTCCTTGGTCTTCAGATCAAGCAATTGGATTCTGGGATCTCAGTATCTCAAATCAAATATGCTAAAAATCTAGTGAAGAAATTTGGCATGAGCTCTGCTAAGCATGTAAGGACTCCTATGAGTTCTACTACAAAACTTAGTAAAGATGCTACAGGCAAAGATGTTGATCAAACTTCTTATAGAAGCATGATTGGTAGTTTACTCTACCTAACTGCTACTAGACCTGACATAGCCTTTAGTGTTGGTGCATGTGCCCGCTATCAAGTGAGCCCAAAAGAGTCTCACTTACTTGCAGTCAAGCGTATCATTCGATATGTGAGTGGAACTCTATCATTTGGCCTCTTGTATTCTTTTGATACAAATGCCACGATAGTTGGATATTCCGATGCCGATTGGGCCGGAAATGCTGAAGATAGGAAAAGCACCTCAGGAGGATGTTTCTATATTGGAAACTGCTTAGTTGCTTGGCTTAGCAAAAAGCAGAATTCAATTTCATTGTCCACTGCAGAAGCTGAGTACATAGCAGCTGGCAGTTGTTGCACTCAACTTCTGTGGATGAAACAGATGTTGAATGATTACGGGATTGAACAGAGCACTATGACTGTGTATTGTGATAATTCAAGTGCTATCAATATTTCTAAAAATCCCGTTCAACATTCTCGCACAAAACACATAGACATTAGACATCACTTCATCCGTGATCTAGTTGAGCAAAAGATTGTGTCTATAGAGTATGTCCAAACAGAAAATCAATTTGCGGACATTCTTACAAAACCCTTAGATTCCCTTAGGTTTGAACTCCTTAGGAAATCCATAGGTTTGTGCGGAGTTGAGTAAAGGTGTACTTGTTTCATAGCCTATGTGTACTTCATGTTCTATTCATGTCATAGAGCTATTTTTTTTGTTATTTTTTTCATATTTGAACATATAATCCAAGGATAAATATTTCATAGGATTGAGTAAATCAGGATAGGTAAACTGTTGTTTCGATCTTGTGATTGAATTTGGTCATGCTAACTAATCTCAGTTAGAGTTGAGTAAACAAAGATGTTATATGTTGCACATGCACTCTGACTGATTCTTTAGATGGTATTAGTTCCTATTTAAAGGTTCTGATATTATACCATATGGTTCCCTAGTTTAATCAAATCTAGTATAACCAATGTAATAAACAATTCCATAAGGTGAGCCCCCTAGTTATAAAAATTATTGACATGGAGAGGACCACCTGTGAGTTTGTGTGATAGCTACTAGTGAATGCAAACAGTGAGTAATGGCTACCTAGACAAACAGTAGATATCTATATGGATTGCTAGTGTGAAAGCCCCCACTGTCATTAGAAAGAGCTACCTTCTCACTTGTGTGAAAGTCACCAATGTGCTAAAAACTATAAATGTGTACTCCAAAAAGAATTTTCACAATGAGTACAATTTGACTGAAAAAGAAATGAAATAAATTTGTTAGTCAAATTTGGGGTAAAAATTGCTCATCATATAAGTATGGATGTTTATTGGTTTTAAAACTAGTTTTTGAAAATTTTAGAGTCCCATTTGATCTATAATGTCAAAATCTAGCTTAAGGAAGGAAACCAATTCAAAGAGTCAAGTAATGAATTTTGATTTCACACTAACATTACTTCTAATTGTTTCTTGACTCTGATTGTGAATTTGATGCAAATACCATAATTAATCACCAGTGAAAATCAATTATTGTTAACATAATCCTTATTTATGATTGTACTTGATATATCAATTCTTGGGTGATTATTCTTTATGATTTTAATGAAATCAATTATTGCAAATTTTTTGGTGAATTGGTTATTTTGAGGTGAAAATGAGTTTTTACTGTACCATTGGTTGAGGGGGAGAAATGGTTTTAAAAATAAAATTTTTGAAAATTTTTTCAGACCACCGATCGCTCGGTGTTAAAGACCGATCGATCGGTCTTTCGTGAACAGAGTTATAAAACCCTTATTTCTTCTTTTTCTGTTCACTTCTTCTCCGAACTCCAGAGCGATCTCTCGGTTACTTCTCCTCCAAATCCTTCCTACGGTCATTCCATTCGACTCTAAGGGTTTCCCAAGCATCAAAAAGGTAAGCCTTGTGCGTTTTCTTACGTATAGGTTGAATTTCTCATCTAGGGCATCGTCTGTTCATCCATGGCTTTCATTTTATCCTTAATCCTACTAGCCTATCTCATGTCTGGCGTTCCTAAACGCCGAAGGTTGGTCCTCAACAACCAAGAGGACCTTCCTGAAGATGAGCAAAACCAAGAGCCCTTTTCCTTCACTCCAATAGGACATGGGATTTCAATAGGGGATCGACCAATTCGTAGAATGGTGGATTCTACTACTGAAAATTACGAAAATTTTTTGGCAGATAAAACCCGGAAACAAAAGGGAAAAGCTAGTTCATCTTCAACAGTTCTATTGGGTCCTTTCATTAGCCCTAATGCTGCTCAGCTTTATAGTGAATATTTTAGTAAAAAGGGTATTATGGTTGAAAGGAGCATTAGAATTTCAGATTTTGGTGATTATTACCTTTCTAAGCTCATTACCGATCGTAACTGGGAAGGTCTTCTCACTTTATCCGGTACTGCTCCTATTCAGTCAGTCTAGGAATTTTACTCAAATTTCTCTGAAATCAATTTCAAAACCTGGTCTTTTAAATCTCGATCTTTAGAACAATCAGTTTTGATAAATCCAAATGTCATTGCTAAATTTCTTGGTTGTCCTCGAGTTCCAGATGCCTATTATCCTTATAAATACAAGAAAGATGAGGATACAGAATCTATGAACAATGTAGTCACATTTCTTTGTGGTGCTCCTACACTTTGAGTTGGTTCCTTAATAGAAGTAACAAAACTCACTAGGGATGCCAGACTTGTAAACCTAGTTATGAGTGCCAATATCCACCCAAAGGTTCATACTGCAGACCTTAGGGAAGATAGAGCTCGATTTTTATTCAGTCTCCTTCGTGGACATGATATTGACCTTGCAGCACACATAATTGATTTGATGATTCAAGCCCATCAAACTCAAACTGTGGTTGGAGCTCTTTCGTTTGGATCCCTGATTACTAAAATCCTTGGTTCTCAAGGGATTATTGCTCCTCCTGGAGTTCCTACCCGTACTCCGAAAGGTCCAATCAACAAAAAGACCATCACTCAGAGTTTCTCTCAGGCTTCAGTTCGGGATATTGAGGAGGAAGCTGATTTTGGTACAGGATCCTCTCATCCACCTCCTGCCACGATTGATGATCTAGCCAGAATGATGAGAGAGATGCAGATGGATCTCTCAACGCATATTTCATCCCACCAGGAGTTCACCACAGAGATCCGTGGCAGACTTGGATCACTGGATGCAGCAGTGCTGGGCGTACAGAGAGATGTTCGTGATTTTCGAGCTTATTATGAGTCCCAGCTCACTTCTGATGATGAGCAGGAGTGATAGTTAGATTGATGTACTAGGATAGAAACTCCTTCTGGTTCATGTGTATATTTTGGAGTTTATCTTAGTCCTAGTATTAGTTTGACATTTAGATGTATTTTGTCCTGGTTGTACTCAGTACAAACCTTTTTGGATGTTATTGATTTGGTTATAGATGTATGCATTTGGATGGTTTATACTCATTCTCTTATATCTCATCTCATTTGTGTTTATGCGTTAATTTTATTGTTAATAGTCCGCCTTTGGCATTTCGAGCCAAAAAGGGGGAGAGTGCATGATATGTGCATAACACATGGATATAAATTTGTGGATGATGATTTTGTGGATGATGTTATGGATACATGATTAACCTGACCTGTTATGGATATAGTATTGTGGAATTGTGGATGTTATACATGTTTTACTTCTTCCCATCCATATTTTATTTCTCATGCTTCACAGGTTTTTGATTTAGCATGTGCAGGCAAACAGGTTTTAAGTTTGGTGAATCATGACAAGTTAAAATGTCAAATGTCATGTAATTATTTTTGAGTCATGTAAAGGTCAATTTTCCATTTTTGAATCATTTGGGAAAATTTGAACCTAGTATATGAGTTAGTCTTGTTTTGTCCCCGAATTGCCAAAGGGGGAGATTGTAAATCCCTAAGTAGGTGTTGGCAAATTCCGTGATCATTAGATAGGTCATGTGAGTCGAGTCGTGTTCAACTTGTCAGAAGAGAAGAGCTAAAGCATCAAGAAGATTGAAGAAAGTGAAGAAAAAGCTCCTAATCTGGATCTAGAAAGGTAATGGACTTAGTGATCCCTACCTAGGTTGGATTTGACTTAGATAACTCTAAACATACCTAGGAGGATAGTTTTAAACCTAACAAAGTTGTTTGATCTTAGTTGAATCAAACAAACATGAAAAGAAATATGGTTTGAAAAAATTATGTCTCAACCGATCGCTCGGTGTTGAGACCGATCAATCGGTGGCCTACCGAGCAATCGGTGGCTATCGACTGGACAAAAAATTTGTATGGGGTATTTTTCCAGAGAGATGATTTTCAACCGCTCGATCGGTTATGAGCACCGATCGATCCGTTTTGGACCGAGCGATCGGTAATGTGCACCGCTCGATCGGTCCCCGTAAAAAGAATTTTTATTTTTCTGGATTCTTTTTTTAAACCCTATATAAACAACTTTTTGGAGACCTAATTCGTATTTTTGTTTAATTTTGAAAGAGTAGAGGTCTGAGAAACTCCTCTAGGGTTTTTCCTATTGTTCTTATTAGATCTTTGTTGATCCCTCCTCTTTCTTTGATCCTAGAGAATGCAAGTATAGATCTAAACCTTTGATCTTGCATTGTGTGATCTCAGATCTAAATGAGATTCCTCTAGGGTTTGAAACTTCCTAAATTGATTCACAACCCTACACCTTGTGTGTGTGTCCGGTGTTTGATCCGGAGCCTTCGTGGAAGGAGATCGATCGTGTGTGATCGTGGCTTTGAAGTAGCTTGAGAAGATTTGGTCGGTGTGGAACCGAAGCTGCTACGGCGGAGATCGAACCTGCTAGTTCGTAAAAATCAAGAGTAAGAGTCTATACCTAGGAACGTCGTTTCTGTTTTGGTAAGGTCTTGTCTTGTACTTAAAATCTTTTCATAGTGAAGTTTGTTACTGGACGAGGTCCCGTGGTTTTTCCCGTTAGGGTTTTCCACGTAAAAATCTTCTGTGTTTGATTTGTGTGGATTATCTGAGTGAATGGTTCATTGATTTCTAGACATATTTGTTGAAAAATTAAAATTGTTAAAATTGGTTAGAAATTATTAGATAGACCTATTCACCCCCCCTCTAGGTCTTAGAGATCATTGATCTGGATAAATTTCAAATGGTATCAGAGCATGATATGTGCATAACACATGGATATAAATTTGTGGATGATGATTTTGTGGATGATGTTATGGACACATGATTAACCTGACCTGTTATGGATATAGTATTGTGGAATTGTGGATGTTATACATGTTTTACTTCTTCCCATCCATATTTTAGTGCATGATATGTGCATAACACATGAATATAAATTTGTGGATGATGATTTTGTGGATGATGTTATGGATACATGATTAACCTGACCTGTTATGGATATAGTATTGTGGAATTGTGGATGTTATACATGTTTTACTTCTTCCCATCCATATTTTATTTCCCATGCTTCACAGGTTTTTGATTTAGCATGTGCAGGCAAACAGGTTTTAAGTTTGGTGAATCATGACAAGTTAAAATGTCAAATGTCATATAATTATTTTTGAGTCATGTAAAGGTCAATTTTCCATTTTTGAATCATTTGGGAAAATTTGAACCTAGTATATTAGTTAGTCTTGTTTTGTCCCGGAATTGCCAAAGGGAGAGATTGTAAATCCCTAAGTAGGTGTGGGCAAATTCCGTGATCATTAGATAGGTCATGTGAGTCGAGTCGTGTTCAACTTGTCAGAAGAGAAGAGCTAAAGCATCAAGAAGATTGAAGAAAGTGAAGAAAAAGCTCCTACTCTGGATCTAGAATGGTAATGGACTTAGTGACCCCTACCTAGGTTGGATTTGACTTAGATAACTCTAAACATACCTAGGAGGATAGTTTTAAACCTAACAAAGTTGTTTGATCTTAGTTGAATCAAATAAACATGAAAAGAAATATGATTTGAAAAAATTATGTCTCAACCGATCGCTCGGTGTTGAGACCGATCGATCGGTGGCCTACCGAGCGATCGGTGGCTATCGACTGGACAAAAAATTTGTATGGGGTATTTTTCCAGAGAGATGATTTTCAACCGCTCGATCGGTTGTGAGCACCGATCGATCCGTTTTGGACCGAGCGATCAGTAATGTGCACCGCTCGATCGGTCCCCGTAAAAAGAATTTTATTTTTTTGGATTCTTTTTTTAAACCCTATATAAACAAATTTTTGGAGACCTAATTCGTATTTTTGTTTAATTTTGAAAGAGTAGAGGTCTGAGAAACTCCTCTAGGGTTTTTCCTATTGTTCTTATTAGATCTTTGTTGATCCCTCCTCTTTCTTTGATCCTAGAGAATGCAAGTATAGATCTAAACCTTTGATCTTGCATTGTGTGATCTCAGATCTAAATGAGATCCCTCTAGGGTTTGAAACTTCCTAAATTGATTCACAACCCTACACCTTGTGTGTGTGTCCGGTGTTTGCCCGGAGCCTTCGTGGAAGGAGATCGATCGTGTGTGATCGTGGTTTTGAAGTAGCTTGAGAAGATTTGGTCGGTGTGGAACCGAAGCTGCTACGGCGGAGATCGAACCTACTGGTTCGTGGAAATCAAGAGTAAGAGTCTATACCTAGGAACGTCGTTTCTGTTTTGGTAAGGTCTTGTCTTGTACTTAAAATCTTTTCATAGTGAAGTTTGTTGCTGGACGAGGTCCCGTGGTTTTTTCCCGTTAGGGTTTTCCACGTAAAAATCTTCTGTGTTTGATTTGTGTGGATTATCTGAGTGAATGGTTCATTGATTTCTAGACATATTTGTTGAAAAATTAAAATTGTTAAAATTGGTTAGAAATTATTAGATAGACCTATTCACCCCCCCTCTAGGTCTTAGAGATCATTGATCTGGATAAATTTCAGTTATCAAATTTTAAATCCTTTTAAAATAAGAAAAAGTACTCCATCACCATATAGCATCTATTTTATATGGGATTGTAGTTATGGGTCATATTTTATGATAAATTGTTTATCATTCATGCATTCATATTAGAGGATAATATGTAGTAGGTTTTGGCAATCTGTAAAGGGCAGATTCATTCGATTTTCCTGAAAAGGTGAATGGAATACTGGTTTCCCTAATGTCATTATTTTATCATGCATTGGTTGTGATGCTGTTAAGGAGGATGTTGCGATGTGATCTCGAAAAGATGATAAAGGAAGGGATCACGAAGGAGTTTACGAGCTGCCTTTATTCTTATCTCATTCTCTTGCATCCATGCATTTTAATTTATTCACCCATAGCGATTAATCTCGTATATTATTGTTTTTATTATCATGAGATGATAGTTGTTTATTTTTATCATGAGATGATATCTGTTTATATGTTTAATTATTCTATTGAAATAATTGCCCTTGATATATCATGTGTATATAAGACTGGGGACAAGTCCCTATGTATTATGATCTTCTGCCATACACTGTGATCCTATAGTGGGGAGTGTGAGTAAGCTGACAGGCTAAAGCTGGGCCCAATCCCTCTCACCTATGTGTGAACATGGTGAAAACTGAATAAGCCAATAGTGGGAGTAATAACGCTAAAGAGTGAGCTTTCGCTAGGTGTTTATTAGGTTCATGGTAGGTGGGCACATGAATAAGAGATATGATACAATAACACCAAAGCGTGAGTATAACATCCCTTATAGATTATACAATAGATCGAATACTCAAGAATTCACAAGATGAGATCTATGAAATTGAAAAAGATAGTTTCTACTGCCTGTTCAAGGCGATGCGATGATGTGCCCAAAGGCATGATTACATAAGCCAGTGTCTAGGTTTTCGATGCCAATTGATTCTTCCCAAATTGGCAATACCATTAGAAACAGACCCATAATCTAATTGGTCTTAATGAATTCAATAGATCCCAAATACTATCTTATTTGTCATTTGATTAGATCATGATAGCCTAAACCCATTGACTGAAATTCTTCGTGATGAAAAGTTAGTTTGAACTAACTATGTAGACTGGAAAAGAAAGATTAGAATTGTATTTGCCGTGGATAACCTTGACCTATGTCTTAAGACACCTAAGCCCGAAATTCCTCCAGATGCTTCACTGGCCCTAAAGGCTGAGTTAGAGCAATGGGAGATGTCCAATCAGATGACCAAATGTTATATACTGGCTTCGATGTCTAACATTTTGCAAAGCTAGCATGAACAAATGGATAAGGCTTCTGACATTTTGCAAAACCTTCATGAGATGTTTTGTGAGCAAAATAGGTCAGCTCGACAAGTAAAGTTGAAATCCCTTGTTAACACCAAGATGGCTGAGGGAACTCCAGTCAGGGAGCACATTATAAAGATGATGGGCTTATTGAATGAACTGGAAATTCTTGGTTGAGAGATGGATGCCATCACTCAATTTGACACTGTTCTGCAATCACTACATTCGTCCTTCACTTCATTCATGTTAACAAGAGTGAAATGTCACTTAGTGAGCTTATGAACTTACTTGTGGCTGTAGAAGATTTGATCAAAAAGTCAACTAAGGGTGAAATTTTAACTGTCGATAAACCTGATACCTCCAATCGATCTAAAAAGTTTAGAAAGAAGAATAAGGATAAAGGTAAGTTTAAAGACAATAAGGGTAAGGAAAAAGTTGCCAAAGGTTCTACAGGGAAAGCTGGCAAGGAAAACAAAGGCAATGGAAAGTGTTTCCACTGTGGTAAAATAGGCCACTGGAAGAGGAATAGTAGGACTTACCTTGCAACTCTTAAGAAGGGTGGCGGTAGTACTCAAGGTATGAGATGTTTTGAAGTACTTATTACTGTTGAGTCTAACTTTCTGGACCATCCTCCTAACTCATGGTGTGTAGATTCTGGATCCACTATACACGTTTGCAAATTTTTTGCAGGGGTCCAAGGAAATCAGAAAGCCGACCAAACAGGAGCAGAAGCTTAAAGTTGGCTCCGTTGCAAATGTTGCAGTGAAGTCAATCGGCTTGTTTACTCTTTATTTACCTAATGGAAAGATATTAATTTTAGAAGACTGCTTTTATGTGCCTTTTGTATATCGTAATTTGATTTCAGTATCTAGACTCTTATTTTATGGATTCTCTATCGTTTTTAATTTAATTGTTGAAATTAAGAAAGATGGAATGGTCTTGATAACTGGTAATCTCATTAATGGTCTTTATTTAATATTTTCATTGATAAATAATGAATGTTTGCAAAGTGACAATGTCTCATCATCTAGAATGTATGGAATGAAGAGACATTGCACTGAGTCTACTTATCTTTGGCATAAGAGACTTGGTCACATTAATCTTGATAGGATCAAGAGGTTAGTAATAGATGGTCCCCTTGACTTCCTCAAGGTAGAACCACTCCCTACTTGCGATTCTTGTCTCAAAGGAAAGATGACGAAGAAGCCTTACCCTAAAAAGGTAGGAAGAGCCGAAGAAAATTTAAGACTAATACATATTGATGTATATGGTCCATTTAACATTGTTGCACAAGGTTAATACCGGTATTTTGTCACATTTACCGATGACTATTTCAGATATGGATATGTCTATTTGATGCAACACAAATCTGACACCTTTAAAAAGTTTAAAGAATTCAGATTAGAAGTTGAGAATCAAACTGACAAATCCATAAAGACACTTCGATCAGATCGAGGTGGTGAATACCTTACCAACGAGTTTATGGATTACTTAAGGGATAATGGGATTATCTCGCAATGGACAAGTCCTGCCTCTCCTCAACAAAATGGAGTTGCTGAAAGAAGAAACCGGACCTTATTAGATATGGTTCGCTCTATGATGAGCCATGCCGATGTTCCTTCATATCTTTGGGGATATGCTATACAAACTGCCAATTATATTCTAAACCGGGTTCCATCTAAGTCTATTCCGGTTACACCCTATGAATTGCGGACTGGGCAAAAACCTAGTTTTACAACATCTAAGAGTATGGGGTTGTCATGTGCTTGTTCACAAACTTGAACCCACTAAGTTGGAATCTAGGATAGAGAAATGGAATTTTATAGGATATCCAAAACAAAACTAAGGGTTTCTATTTCTACTCTAAGGCAGACCAACAATAGTTGTTAGGCTTGTTGCCACTTTCTTGGAGGAAGAAATGGATCTCCTTAAGAAGGTTGAATTTCATGAGATGAAAGACGGCACAGCCAGTATCCAACCTGAACCTAATCCTTCTTTTAATATTTCTCCTAATTCTATTCCACTGAGAAGGTCTGAAAAATTTTCTAGACCACCGGATAGACTTCAGTATTACAATAATGAAGTTTATCTAGTTACCCTGATGATGAGAATATAAATCTTAATACTTATCAAGAAGCTACATTGGATGTAGATGCATCCCAATGGAATAAAGCCATGAATGCTGAAATAAATTCCATGTATAATAATGGCGTCTGGACTTTAGTAGATCCACCAGATGGTATAAGGCCAATTGGATGCAAATGGATTTACAAAAGGAAGAAGGGTGCTGATGGTAACGTGGAGACCTATAAAGCTAGACTTGTTGCAAAAGGTTATACTCAAATTCAAGGAGTTGATTATGAGGATACCTTTTCACCTATAGCTATGCTTAAATCCATTAGGATATTGCTAGCTATAGCTGCACACCGTGACTATGAGATATGGCAAATGGATGTCAAAACTGCTTTCCTTAACAGAATGTTAGATGAAGACATCTATATGAAGCAACCAGAGGGCTTCATTACTCCTAACCAGGAGAACATGGTATGCAAACTCAACAAGTCGATATATGGTTTGAAACAAGCTTCAAGAAGCTGGAACCAAAGATTTGATCTTTCCATCAAAGAATTTGGATTCCAAAAGAATTTAGAGGAATCTTGTATATACAAGAAGGACAGTGGGAGAGCGATATTATATCTAATTCTTTATGTAGATGACATTCTACTCATAGGGAATGATGTAGGAATGTTATCATCAGTCAAGATATGGCTTTCTCAGCATTTCTCAATGAAAGATTTGGGAGAGGCATCCTATATTCTCGGAATAAAGATTATGAGAGATAGAAAATGCTGAATGTTGGGATTGAGCCAAACTTCCTATATAGACAAGATTTTGTCTAGGTATAGTATGAGTGATTGTAAGACAACACTCATTCCTTTTAGGCATGGTGTCACTTTGTCTAAAAAGATGGCACCTACATCAGCAGATGAGATCGAGTAGATGAAGAGGTGTCCTTATGCTTCGGCAGTTGGGAGCCGCATGTATGCCATGTTATGTACTAGACTGGATACTGTCATGCAAGTGAATCTTGGATGACTTACCATGACTTACATGACTTACTTGACAATCCAACCTGCAAATATACCTGGAGCATATATAATAGAGGACAATAATAGTGGAAACATAACTAACATAGCACAGCGGAAGACTAGCCAAACCTCTAAGTATATACATATATACAAGATCCAAGTTGTACAAAATGTAGTCACAAAAGAAGATGCGGGCAAGCCCGCCAAAATACATGAATGTACTCTCTCTAAGCTCACCCACAATCACCTAGAATCTACCACCTAGTAGTAGCCCTCTACAGGAGGTTCCTCTATAGGTTCCTCAATGTACTCCTCTTCCACCCAAGGGCCAGGAGCATAGATGTCGAATGGAGCAGCAGCTCCCTCAGTACCTGCCGACATAAACGTATGGCTGAGCATGGAATACTCAGCGTGTACCTAATACTAACCAATAGTCATAGCATAACAATAGTAATATATAAAGCAGGAAGCAGTTCATATGATAACAGGAAAGTAAAGCAGTTTATATTCATGCTTGCATCACGTAAAAGCCGATAAAACTCTTGAAATCATCGTGCACTTGACTGGACTTGACTTAAAATACTCGTTTCGTGTTTGAAAACTTGTCATGTTTGTCTTGCTTGATCTTGTCGTGCGTGCCATGTCATGCATGTCATGTGTGTTTGCTTGGGATTCCAACATGCTTATGTAACTTGTGAGATGCGCTTGTGAGATGCACTTGTGAAATGCACTTGAGAGGGAAGGGAGACCCTTCTTTCATGATATGCACTTTAGAGGGAAGGGAGACCCTTCTTTCAATGATATGTACTTGTGAGTGAGGGGAGACCCCTCATGGAAGGAAGGGAAGTGTAAACTCCCTCCTATGCGTTGCTTGTTCTTGTCCTCGAGTCAAAAGCGAGGTAAAATATATCGTAAGATATGTCCCACCTCTAACATCCTTATTCTTAAAAATCATCAGTGAATCATGTCATGCATGCCGTGCTCGTGCGATCGTGTACATACTTTCACTTGAAATTAAAAATGACATTTGGGATTTCAACAATACATCGAACATTACAATTTGATCAAGTAATCATTCATGTAATTTAGGGAAGGCAGGTGATCACACTATCATAAGCCCTAGCAATTTCATAAGCATTTAAGCATGCATTTCTTGATTTATAACTCGTTTTCTTCACCTTGGCATTTCATCAAACACATAGTGTGTACATTATTTGTTAAAGCCTATATCATACTTTTCTAGGTGGGTTTACATTCACAACATACACGTATGTTTATTATTGGTACAATGCCCTTCCCATTCCATTCATCACATCATCTACATGGCATTTGTCTTCCATTAAATTCATACATTAGGCAGCATAAAGAAGAAGAAAAGAAGAAGGGAGTATGAACTAGGAGGGTAGCAAAAGTTACCGACCTTGAAGAAGCAAGGAAAACCCTCCAACACGTGCGTGGAGTCACTGCCCTAGCTTGGAGAGCGTGCTCCTCACGAGCTTTGGGCGAGTACTTGAAGAAATCCGAGCTTGTGATGATCTAGGGTTTTCAAACCCTTTGACTCCTTCTCAAATGCAAACCCTAGGTTTAGAGTCCCCTTTCTCCTCTCTCCTTATCTCTCAAATGTCTTACTTAGGGTTTATGAACCCCCAAATGCTCGGGCAGACCTTTTAAGGCAAGGGTGATATGCCCTAAAGACAAAAAAGCCCATACTGAAATTTCTGCAATACGCGATATACCGATCGATCGGTGGTAAATACTGAGCGATCGGTCGACTACCGAGCGATCAGTGTTCTTGATCGAGCTCTCAGTCAAAAATGTAGAGCTCCAAAACTTTTGTATATGCCTTGGGATGTGTGTCAAGGCATGGTGTCTTGTAATCTCAATTTCATGAAATGAGAATTTGAAACTTCGATGGAATTGTGTCAAGAATGCTATAATTAATTATATAAATTATTTAATAAAGCCTATAAGCTTTAAAGAGGTCCTAGTCAAGTTTAGAAGATGTTAGAATAGAAGTAGAATGAGTCCCAATAGTAGGAATGGGTGAAAAATGGACTCAGTGTCAAAAAACCTGCAGACCACCGATCGCTCGGTCCATTGTAGCGATCGATCGGTCCACAACCGATCGATAGGAGGTTATCGACTGGTTAACTTTTTTGTATGGGGAAATTTTCTAGAGAGCTTGTTTTCGACCGAGGGCTCAGTCAATATCATTGGTCACTCAGTAGGCAACCGATCGTTCGGTCCTTATTACCGATAAATCGGTTTATCGTGTTTTTGCAGAATTTCATTAAGGGCTTTTTCGGTATTTAGGTGTTATACCCTTTACATATAAGGCTCACCCGAGTCTCTAGGGCTCATTCTCAACACTTAGAAGATTTAAGAGATAAGGAGAGAAGAGAAACGGGTTTCCTAATCTAGGGTTTGCATTTGGGGAGAAATCAAAGGGGTTGTGAACCCACAATCACCTCAAGCTCGTTTTCCTTCAAGATCAAGGCACAAGCACTCGTGGAGCACGTTCTCGAAGCTAGGGCAGCAACTCACGCACGTTTTGCAAGGGGTTTCTTCCCTCAATTGTCAAGGTTAGTACCTTGTGCTACCCTCTTAGTTATAGTTTTCTCTTTTCTTTGCTATTCTTTGTTTTCCCCCATCTTGTAATGTGTGAATGGTGTGAATGGAGATGGATATTGGCGATTGGATGCCGTGTGAATGATGTGATGAATGAAAAGGGGAAGTGTAGAGCCCTAGACCTTTTCACATTTAATGCATGACACTTTCGTTGCCATTTTTGCCTTTAAAGAGGTATAATTAGTAAATAAAGAAGAAATTGGAAATTCTGAAACGTCAGAAATGTTCCTTTTCGAAGTACGAACCCAACGCAAGTTGAATCGTCAAAATCGGACGAACGAGTCAAAAGATATGGCCAAAACAGTCTGGACTTGCAGGCAATCGTAGCTCGGAAGGCACTAAGGACGTAGCTCGGAAGGCACTAAGGACGTAGCTCTGATAACGTGCTCTGACAATGTACTCTGATAACGTATACGTTGTGCATCCGTTGTGCAACAAGGACGTAGCTCTGATAACGTGCTCTGACAACGTACTCTGATAACGTATACGTTGTGCATCCGTTGTGCAACAGACAACGGGTACGTAGTGCAGCAGACAACGTGTACGTTGTACAGCTCACGACGGGCACGTTGTACATAAGACAACGGACAACGAGCTCAGCACTATGCACAACACAACGTGACAACGGGTTCGGCACCCTTCACAGCACAACGTACTCGGCACTATTCACAGCACAACGTGTTCAGCACTATTCACAGCACAACGCGTTTGGCACTGTTCACAGCACAACGTGTTTGGCACTATTCACAGCACAACGTGTTTGGCACTATTCACAGCTCAACTTGTTCGGCACTCGTGTTTTTGCAGAAATTTCAGTAAGGGTATTATGGTCTTTCGGTCGGTTCACTCTTACCTTAAGAGTTTAACCCGAGCCTTTAGGGCTCATTCTCAACACTTAGAGAGATTGGGAGATAAGAAGAGAGGAGAGGGCGATTCCTAAACCTAGGGTTTCCATTTTGGAGAGAAATCAAGGGGTTTGTGAACCCACACTCAACTCAAGCCCATTTTTCTTCAAGATCAAGGCACAAGCTCGTGAGGAGCATCTCCTCAAGCTAGGGCAGCAACTCACGGTTGTTTTTGGAAGGGGATTTCTTCCTCACTTGATCAAAGTCGGTACTTCTTGCTACCCTCCTAGTTATAGTTCCTCTTTTCCCTTTATTTCTTTTGATTTTCTTTCATTTACACATGTGCTATGAGATGGATGGTTGTGAATGGTGAATGGAGATGGAATGGGCTATTGGATGCCAAGGGTTGTGTTGTGATGATTAAAATGGGGAGGGCATTGTATCCATAATAAACACACCTTTATGATGTGAGTAAACTCACCTAGAAAAGCATGATTTAGGTTTAAATGAATAATGAATAATGAACACACCATGTTTGATGGAATGCCAAGGTGAATAAAATGAGTTGTAAATTAGGAAATGCATGCCTAATAAATTATGAATATTGCTAGGGCCTATGATAGTGTGTTTTCTTGCTTTCCCTAAATGATATGAATATTACATTGCTCAATCATTGATGTTATATGTGTTGTGAAATTACCCAAATGGCATATTTAAATTTAAATGCAAGTATGTACACGGGTCCCACGAGCACGGCATGCATGACATGATTTATCGAGGTTTTCAAGAACATGGTTAGAGGTGGGACATATCCTACGATATGTTTTACCTTGCTTTTCACAAGAACACAAGAACCAACATTCCACGAGGGGTCTCCCCTCACTCACAAGTGCATATCATGAAGAAGGGCCTCCCTTCCCTCGCAAGTACATACATATCATGAAGAAGGGTCTCCCTTCCCTCGCAAGTGCATTGCATAAAGAAGGGTCTCCCTTCCCTCTCAAGGCATCTCTCAAGCGCATCTCACAAGGATATCTCACAAGTGTATCTCACAAGTTACATGATCACAAGCAAGCACGCATGACATGCATGACATGACACGTACGACACGCTCGACAAGATCAAGTAAGACAAACACGACAAGCTTTCAAGTACGAAAAGATATTTCAAGCCAAGTCAAGTGCACGATGTTTTCAAGAGGTTTTATCGGCTTTCTACGAAATACAAGCATGATTATAAATTGCTTTACTTCCTTGTATGATATGAATTGTTTCCGTCTAACATATATGAATTGCTTCTGAATTATGTATTGCCATTTTTATGCTATGACTATTGGTTAGTATTTAGTACCCGCTGAGTATTCCATGCTCAGCCGTACTTCTTATGTCGGCAGGTTCTGAGGGAGCTGCTGCTCCATTTGATGTTTGTGCTCCTGGTCCATGGGTGGAAGAGGAGTACGTCGAGGAGCCTTTGGAGTAACCTCCCGTAGAGGGTTATCAGTAGGTGGTGTTAGATTCTGAGTGGATTAGCTGTGGGTGAGATGAGAGATAGACATTCATGTATTTTGGCGGGTCTGTCCGCACTTTGTTTTGATTTCTTTGTATTAAACTTGGATTCGTATATACGTAGAGGTTTGTTTAGACTTCCGCTGTGCTATGTTAGAGTATGTTTCTGCTGTTTATATCCTCTATTGTATATGCTCTGTGGGTGTTTGCAGGTTGGGTTTTCAAGCAAGTCATGTAAGCCATGATTAGTCGTCCAAAGTTCACTCTAACTCCTAGGGTGGGTTTTGGGTCGCGACAGAAGTGGTATCAGAGCTTAGGCTTTAGGTCTCTAGGGTGACTTAGAATCTTATACCACGGCTTGACAAGAGCATATGTTAGGAAACAAGTTAGGAAGGAAGTGAGTCGGGAACGAGTCTGGTTCCAAGTTTAAGACTAAACTTTAGTCTTAGTCTAAAATGGTTGCTTTAACCGAGTACGGGTCCTAGGTACGCTAGAACACTAAAGTATAAGTATAATGTGATGAATACTTTGATGACTTGATGTGATGTATATTAGTATTATTCGACTAATACAAATTGAATTATTGTGAAATGGCATTGAAATAAACTGTGGTTTCAAGTTAGACTCATGTGGTGTTATTATGCTCAGGACTTTAGTCATGAGACGGAACACACGGGGTCGTGGACCACATACCAGAGCTTCCTCTTCTTCACGGGATGAGGATGAGCAACCGGACCTCTCTCAGGTCTTAGGCTCTATTGCTGAGACACTCGCCATACTGGCGGCTTGGCAGGCTATACCATCATCGGCGGCACCTACTCCACCGCCCGTAGCTCCAGTACATCGTACCGCTGGAGGTGAGGCATTCAGGAGATTGAGGCCTCCACCCTTCCATGGGAGTGTGGACCCTCTTGCTGCGGAGGCATGGATCCTCCAGATGGAGAAGATCTTTGCGGTCCTCTCGCCTACAGAGGAGGATAGAGTAGCATGGGCAGTTTTCATGCTAGAAGGTGAAGCCCACCATTGGTGGTTGTCCGCATTGAGGACGCGAGATTTGACCATGCAGGGTCAACCTTGGACTTGGAGGAGTTCAAAGATACTTTTTACAAGAAGTATTTTCCGATTGGAGCACGGGAAAAGAAAGAGAGAGAATTCATCAACCTTGAGCAAGGTTCGATGTCTGTGGCCGCTTATGAGGTCAAGTTCTCAGAGCTATCACGCCTCGCGAAACATATGATTGCCACCGAGGCAATAAAGGCGAGGAGGTTTGAGCAAGGACTCAAGGATGTCATCATGGAGAAAGTATCGGTCTTTAGGCATGCCACTTACGCTGAAGTGGTGGATAAAGCCTTGTTGGTTGAGACCAACTCTGAGGCGGTGTCCAAGAAGAGGAATTGACGAGAGGCCAATCCAGTAGTTCAGCACCTCTAGAGAGGCGGGCTCGTACCGGTCCTTATCAGTATGCGTGGCCAGCACCACCGATGAGGCCATCTTATGCGCCTCCAGCTCCACGGCAGTATGTGCCTCAGGCACCGCGACCTCAGGCTCTTCCAGCCCCACGGTCTGTTGCACCTCAGACGATGAGGTATGCTCCACCTCCGGCCCCTCCGACTTATACACACGCGGTTGGCAGTTGATCTCATCGTCGTTGGATTCCAAGACTTTGATGTTATATTGGGAAGGGATTGGTTAGCAGCACATCATGGGCATGTAGCTTGCTTTGAGAAAATGGTACTCTTCAAGCCAGTAGAAGGAAAACCATTCCACTTTCGTGGGTTGAAAAGTAGATATATTGCTCGTTTTGCGGCGTTGAGCTTAGCTAACCCCGAGGCAAAGGACTCATCGACTATTCCGGTTGTGAGTGAGTTCCTGGATGTATTTCCAGAGGAGTTGCCAGGATTGCCTCCAGACAGGGAGATTGAGTTTGTGATCGAGCTTGCACCAGGCACAGCTCCTGTTTTCAGGGCTCCGTATAGAATGGCCCCTATTGAACTCAAAGAGTTAAAGACCCAGTTGGAAGAATTACAAGGTCTTGGTTTCATTCGACCAAGTGTCTCACCGTGGGGTGCCCCGGTGTTGTTTGTTAAGAAGAAAGATGGCTCGATACGGATGTGCGTCGATTACAGGCAATTGAACAAAGTCACTATAAAGAATAGGTATCCCTTGCCTAGGATTGATGACTTGTTCGATCAGTTGAAGGGAGCGAGATTTTTCTCGAAGATAGACCTTCGATCGGGTTATCACTAGTTGAAGATTAAGGTGGAAGATGTTCCCAAAACTGCTTTCAGGACTCGATATGGACACTACGAGTTCTTGGTGATGCCTTTTGGACTCACGAATGCGCTGGCAGCCTTTATGGATTTGATGAACCGGGTGTTCCGGCCATATCTTGATAGGTGCGTGATTGTATTTGTTGATGACATTTTGGTCTATTCCCAGACACGGGAAGATCACACACGCGACCTACGCCTTGCTTTGGAAATGCTAAGAGAGCACAAGCTATACGCCAAACTTAGCAAGTGTGAGTTTTGGTTGGAAGAGGTGGCATTCCTAGGCCACGTTGTTTCTGCAGAAGGTATCTCGGTCGATCCGAAGAAGATCGAAGCAGTTATGAGTTGGGCGAGGCCCAAGAGTGTTACCGAGATACGCAGCTTTCTTGGGTTGGCAGGATACTACAGGAGATTCGTAGAGGGTTTCTCTAGCCTTGCAGCACCACTTACTTACCTGACAAGGAAGAACGCCAAGTTTGTATGGAGTGATAAGTGCGAGATCAGTTTCACGGAACTGAAGAAGAGGCTTACTACAGCCCCTGTCCTTACTGTGCCATCTGGACCTTATGGGTATGAGGTGTATAGTGATGCCTCACACGTTGGACTTGTGTGTACTCATGCAGCACAAGAAAGTCATTGCCTATGCATCGAGGCAATTGAAGGAGCATGAGAAGAATTACCCCACGCACGACTTAGAGCTTGCCGCAGTCGTGTTCGCACTCAAGATCTGGCGATATTACTTATACGGGGTGGAATTCTATGTGTATACAGACCACAAGAGCCTCAAGTACCTCTTTTCCCAAAAGGAATTGAATCTAAGGCAACGGCGTTGGATGGAATTTTTGAAAGACTATGATTGTACCATTCAATACCACCCTGGTAAAGCAAATGTAGTGCCTGATGCTTTGAGTAGAAGACCTCCGGGGTTATTAGCATGCATGTTAGTGCAGGAATGGAAGCTACTTGAAGACTTGGAAAATCTGGACATTAGTGTGAATGACTCTGTTCGTAGTCCTATCTTGGCAAATGTCACGGTTCGGCCATACATTATAGATTTGATCCAAGAATACCAAGCCACGGATGCTGAATTGTTGGCTTATCGGGACAAGGAAGTTGCTAAGGGTAGTGAGGACTTCTCTCTCACTAGTCGGGGTGCTATCACATTTAAGGGAAGGCTGTGCGTCCCAGCCAATGCAGATCTTCGAAGAGAGATTTTGGATGAAGCACACCGTTCGAAGTACACAGTGCATCCAGGGGTACAAAGATGTACTGGAACCTCAAGAGTCACTTTTGGTGGCGGAATATGAAGAGGGAGGTTGCAGAATATGTAGCACGGTGCTTGGTGTGTCAACAGGTAAAAGCAGAACACATGCGGCCCGCAGGTCTATTACAGTCCCTTCCGATTCCCGAGTGGAAATGGGAGAACATATCCATGGATTTCATAGTTGGCTTGCCAAAGACGGCAAGGGGCTCAGATGCGATATGGGTAGTAGTGGATCGTTTGACGAAGTCCGCTCACTTCTTACCATACCGAACTACTTTCAACTCTAGTCAGTTAGTCGCTTTGTACATCAAGGAAGTGGTGAGGTTGCACGGAGTGCCCGTTAGTATTGTGTCAGATCGGGATCCAAGATTCACATCACGATTCTGGAAAAGCTTCCAGGAGGCTATGGGTTCCCGACTTGATTTCAGCACCGCTTTTCATCCACAGACGGATGGACAAACCGAGAGAGTGAACCAAGTCATTGAAGACATGCTTCGGGCTTGTATGTTGGATTTCAGAGGCAGTTGGGAAGAGCACTTGCCTTTAGTTGAATTCGCCTATAATAACAGCTATCAGGCGAGTATCCAAATGGCACCATTTGAGGCCTTGTATGGGCGAAGTTGTAGGTCTCCTCTCTATTGGGATGAGCTAGGAGAAAGGAAAGTACTTGGTCCAGAGTTGATTGAACAAACTGCAGGCACAGTTAAGATCATTCGGGATCGATTGAAAGCCGCTCACGATCGCCAAAAAAGTTATGCGGACACGCGCCGTAGGGACTTGGAATTTCAAGTAGGGGATCAAGTTTTTGTGAAAGTATCTCCTAGCAAAGGGATCATGAGATTTGGAAAGCGAGTCAAGCTCAGTCCTCGGTATGTTGGGCCTTTTGAGATTATCACACGAGTTGGTGAGGTTGCTTACAGGGTAGCTCTCCCACCTCACATGGCCGCAGTTCACAACGTCTTCCATGTGTCTATGCTTCAGAAGTACATTGCGGATCCTTCGCATGTCATAGACTTGGAACCGTTGGAGATTCGAGAGGACCTCACCTTGATTGAAAAGCCGGTTCAGATTTTGGATCGAAGAGATCAGGTGCTTCGCAACAAGACAATCCCTTTCGTTCTTGTGCAATGGCAACACCATGCTCGGGAAGAAGCTACATGGGAGCATGAAGCCGAAGTCAAAGCAAAGTACCAAGAATTAATTGAATGAGTTTTTGTATAAGTTGTATATGACTTGTGATTTTCTTTTTGGTTTGTAATGCAAGTAGCGTCTAAATTTTGAGGACGAAATTTTTGTAAGAGGGGGAGGATGTTGAGCCCCGGACCTTTTCACATTTAATGCATGACACTTTCGTTGACATTTTTGCCTTTAAAGAGGTATATTTAGTAAATAAAGAAGAAATTGGAAATTCCGAAACATCAGAAATGTTTCTTTTCGAAGTACGAACCCAACGCAAGTTGAATCGTCAAAATCGGACGAACGAGTCAAAAGATATGGCCAAAACAGTCTGAACCTGCAGGCAATCGTAGCTCGGAAGGCACTAAGGACGTAGCTCGGAAGGCACTAAGGACGTAGCTCTGATAACGTGCTCTAACAACGTACTATGATAACGTATACGTTGTGCATCCGTTGTGCAACAAGGACATAGCTCTGATAACGTGCTCTGACAACGTACTCTGATAACGTATACGTTGTGCATCCGTTGTGCAACAGACAACGAGTACGTAGTGCAGCAGACAACGTGAACGTTGTACAGCTCATGACGGGCACGTTGTACATAAGACAACGGACAACGAGCTCAGCACTATGCACAACACAACGTGACAACGGGTTCGGCACCCTTCACAGCACAACGTACTCGGCACTATTCACAGCACAACGTGTTCAGCACTATTCATAGCACAACGTGTTTGGCACTGTTCACAGCACAACGTGTTCGGCACTGTTCACAGCACAACGTGTTCGGCACTGTTCACAGCACAACGTGTTCGGCACTATTCACAGCTCTACGTGTTTTTGCAGAAATTTCAGTAAGGGTATTATGGTCTTTTGGTCGGTTCACTCTTACCTTAAGAGTTTAACCCGAGCCTTTAGGGCTCATTCTCAACACTTAGAGAGATTGGGAGATAAGAAGAGAGGAGAGGGCGATTCCTAAACCTAGGGTTTCCATTTTGGAGAGAAATCAAGGGGTTTGTGAACCCACACTCAACTCAAGCCCATTTTTCTTCAAGATCAAGGCACAAGCTCATGAGAAGCATCTCCTCAAGCTAGGGCAGCAACTCACGGTTGTTTTTGGAAGGGGATTTCTTCCTCACTTGATCAAAGTCGGTACTTCTTGCTACCCTCCTAGTTATAGTTCCTCTTTTCCCTTTATTTCTTTTGATTTTCTTTCATTTACACATGTGCTATGAGATGGATGGTTGTGAAAGGTGAATGGAGATGGAATGGGCTATTGGATGCCAAGGGTTGTGTTGTGATGATTAAAATGGGGAGGGCATTGTATCCATAATAAACACACCTTTATGATGTGAGTAAACTCACCTAGAAAAGCATGATTTAGGTTTAAATGAATAATGAATAATGAACACACCATGTTTGATGAAATGCCAAGGTGAATAAAATGAGTTGTAAATTAGGAAATGCATGCCTAATAAATTATGAATATTGCTAGGGCCTATGATAGTGTGTTTTCTTGCTTTCCCTAAATGATATGAATATTACATTGCTCAATCATTGATGTTATATGTGTTGTGAAATTACCCAAATGGCATATTTAAATTTAAATGCAAGTATGTACACGGTTCCCACGAGCACGGCATGCATGACATGATTTATCGAGGTTTTCAAGAACATGGTTAGAGGTGGGACATATCCTACGATATGTTTTACCTTGCTTTTCACAAGAACACAAGAACCAACATTCCACGAGGGGTCTCCCCTCACTCACAAGTGCATATCATGAAGAAGGGCCTCCCTTCCCTCGCAAGTACATACATATCATGAAGAAGGGTCTCCCTTCCCTCGCAAGTGCATTGCATAAAGAAGGGTCTCCCTTCCCTCTCAAGGCATCTCTCAAGCGCATCTCACAAGGATATCTCACAAGTGTATCTCACAAGTTACATGATCACAAGCAAGCACGCATGACATGCAAGACATGACACGTACGACACGCTCGACAAGATCAAGTAAGACAAACACGACAAGCTTTCAAGTACGAAAAGATATTTCAAGCCAAGTCAAGTGCACGATGTTTTCAAGAGGTTTTATCGGCTTTCTACGAAATACAAGCATGATTATAAATTGCTTTACTTCCTTGTATGATATTTGCCATTTTTATGCTATGACTATTGGTTAGTATTTAGTACCCGCTGAGTATTCCATGCTCAGCCGTACTTCTTATGTCGGCAGGTTTTGAGGGAGCTGCTGCTCCATTTGATGTTTGTGCTCCTGGTCCATGGGTGGAAGAGGAGTACGTCGAGGAGCCTTTGGAGGAACCTCTCGTAGAGGGTTATCAGTAGGTGGTGTTAGATTCTGAGTGGATTAGCTGTGGGTGAGATGAGAGATAGACATTCATGTATTTTGGCGGGTCTGTCCGCACTTTGTTTTGATTTCTTTGTATTAAACTTGGATTCGTATATACATAGAGGTTTGTTTAGACTTCCGCTGTGCTATGTTAGAGTATGTTTCCGCTGTTTAAATCCTCTATTGTATATGCTCTGTGGGTGTTTGCAGGTTGGTTTGTCAAGCAAGTCATGTAAGCCATGATTAGTCGTCCAAAGTTCACTCTAACTCCTAGGGTGGGTTTTGGGTCGCGACAGGAAGGGTAATGCACCAATAATAAACATACGAGTATGTTGTGGATATAAATCTACCTAGAAAAGCATGATATAGGTTTGATCAATAATGTACACACCCCATGTTTGATGAAATGCCAAGGCGAAT
The DNA here is from genome assembly GCA_015143295.1 of Tetracentron sinense. Lineage (NCBI taxonomy): Eukaryota > Viridiplantae > Streptophyta > Magnoliopsida > Trochodendrales > Trochodendraceae > Tetracentron > Tetracentron sinense. Next base: position 23,791,373 of record CM026554.1, read on the forward strand.
AAAACGAATTGTAAATTAAGAAAATACATGCATAATTGCTTATGGAATTGCTAGGGCTTATGATAGTGTGATTAATTACTTTCCCTAAAATGGCATGAATATTGACTTGCTCCAATTATTGATGTCTTATGTATTGTGAATTACCCAAATGTCATATTTAAATTCAAATGCAAGTATGTACACAATTCCACGAGCACGGCATGCATGACATTATTTACCGAGGTTTTTCAAGAACGATAATTAGAGGTGAGACATATCCTACAATACGTTTTACCTCGCTTTTGAGAAGAACAAGACAAGCATGAGTATTTAGGAAGAAGGGTTTCCCTTCTCTCACAAGTAGTTTATTTTCCAAGCAAGCAAGATACATGGCATGGCAAGCATGAGCATTTACGAAGAAGGGTTTCGCTTCCCTCACAAGTAGTTTATTTTCCAAGCAAGCAAGATACATGGAATGGAAAGCATAAGTATTTAGGAAGAAGGGTCTCCCTTCCCTCCCAAGTAGCATGAGCACGTTTATTTTTCCAAGCAAGCATGACATGGCATGACACACATGACACGCATGACACGACATGATACGACAAGACAAGACAGACAAGACAAGTTTTCAAGCACGAAAAAGGGCAATTTGAGTCAAGTCTAGTGCACGATGTTTTCAAGGGTTTTATCGGCTTTTACAAAAATGCAAGCATGATTATAAACTGCTTTACTTTCCTATTGTAAGATTAACTACTTCCTGCTGATATATATATCATTGTTGCTATACTATGACTGTTGGTTAGCATTTGGTACACGCTGAGTATTCCATGCTCAGCCGTACTTCTTATGTCGGCAGGTGATAGCGGAGCGGCTGCATACTAGTACTCTGATGACTTGATGTGATGTATACTAGTACTATAAACTTAATACAAGTTGAATTATGAAATGGAATTATAATAAATTATGGTTTCAAGTTAGACTCATGTGGTGCTATTGTTCTCAAGACTTTAGTCATGAGGCGGGGCACACGGGGTCGTTGGCCACACACCAGAGCTTCCTCTTCTTCGCGGGATGAGGATGAGCAGCCGGACCTCTCTCAGGTCTTAGGCTCTATTGCTGAGACACTCGCCATAGTGGCGGCTCCGTAGGTTATACCATCGTCAGCGGCACCTACTCCACCGCCCACAGCTCCAGTACATCGTACAGCTGAAGTTGAGGCATTCAGGAGATTGAGCCTCCATTATTCCATGGGAGTGTGGACCCTCTTGCTGCAGAGGCATGGATTCTCCAAGTGGAGAAAATATTTGCGGTTCCCTCTCAAACAGAGGAAGAGAAAGTGGCATGGGCTGTTTTCATGCTAGAGAGCGAGGCACACCATTGGTGCTTGTCCGCCTTGAGGACTAGAGATTTGACCATACAAGGTCAGCCTTGGACTTGGGAGGAGTTCAAGGATACTTTTTACAAAAATTATTTCCAAGTCGGAGTGCGGGAAATGAAAGAGAGAATTTATCAACCTTGAGCAAGGTTCGATGTCCGTGGCCGCTTATGAGACCAAGTTCTTGGAACTCTCTAGATTTGCGCCTCACATGGTTACTACCGAGGCAATGAAGGCAAGAAGGTTTAAGCAAGGGCTCAAGGATGTTATTATGGAGAAAGTTTTGGCTTTCAGGCATGCTACCTACCCTGAGGTAGTAGACAAAGCCTTGTTGATCGAGGCAAATTCGGAGGCGGTGTCCAAGAAGAGGGAGTTAGCGAGAGGCCAACCTAGCAATTCAGCACCTCCGGAGAGGCGGGCATGGACCGGCCCTTATCAGTATGCATGGCCAGCACCACCGATGAGGCCATCTTATGCGTCTCTAGTTCCATGGTCGTACATGCCTCAGGCTCCGCGACCTGAGGCTCTTCCAGCTCCATGACCAGTTGCACCTCAGGTGGTGAGATACGCTACACCTCTGGCCCCTCCGACTTACACATATGAGGTCTGCACTTCATGCGGCCGAAGACATCCGGCAGGAGATTGCCGAAGAGCATCGGGTGGATGTTATCATTGCGATCGCCAGGGCCATATGATCAGGGATTGCCCTACCTGGCATTTACTAGGCCAGTCTCAGGGTGATAGGCCCCCAGGTCTACACCTCCGCCTCGCCAGGTAAACCAGGGGCGAGTCTTTGCCTTGACAGAGGGTGATACACTTGCATCGGATGATATGGTGCAAGGTACGCGTTTAGAGTTATTCATTGTCCACGATTTCATGTTATGCCTTATTCCTTGTGTACATATATGGCATGTTATATATATCTATGTATCTATATGTATACGCTGTCGATGCATGGATTGACTTAACTAGCTAAAATTTTAGGAACCTTACTAGTCAATAAGTGTTTGGCTCGAGTATTGATCGACACTGGGTCTACTCATTCATTCGTATCACCGAGTTTCTCTCAAGGCTTTTCCTCTAAGCCTAGCCAGTTGGAACCGGAGTTAGCCATTTCGACTCCACTCGGCAAGACGGTATTGGCGGATAAAGTGCATAGAAACAGTGTGGTTCAAGTGGGGAGCCACGAGTTGGTGGTTGATCTAATCATCTTCGGATTTCAAAACTTCGATGTCATGGGCATGTGGCTTGTTTTGAAAAGATGGTACTCTTCCGGCCAGTGGAAGGCAAGCCATTTCATTTTCAGGGGTTGAGAAGTAGAGATATTGCCCGTTTTGCAGCGTTGAGCCTAGCAAACCCCGTGGCAAAGGACTCTTCGACTATTCCAGTCGTGAGTGAATTCCTGGATGGATTTCCAGAGGAGTTGCCAAGATTACCTCCAGACAGGGAGATTGAGTTTGTGATCGAGCTTGCACCAGGCACCGCTCCCATTTTTCGAGCTCCGTATAGAATGGCCCCGATTGAACTCAAGGAGTTGAAGACACAGTTGAAGGAATTGCAAAGCCTTGGTTTCATACGACTAAGTGTCTCACCATGGGGTACCCCGGTACTATTCGTTAAGAAGAAGGATGGCTTGATACGGATGTGCGTCGATTACCAATAGTTGAACAAAGTCACTATAAAGAATAGGTACCCATTGCTGAGGATTGATGACTTGTTCGATCAGCTAAAGGGAGCAAGATTTTTCTCTAAGATTGATCTTCGGTCAGGTTACCACCAGTTGAAGATCAAGGCTGAAACATCAGTTGATTGACACGGTTGTCTGATCGACCATCAGTTGCGGCCTCCTGTGAAACAAGTCTTGCACACTTCATACACTGCACTGCAATACTTGCTCACTCTTAAAGGAGTAATTGACACGGTTGTCTGATCGACCATCAGTTGCGGCCTCCTGTGAAACAAGTCTTGCCCACTTCATACACCGCACTGCAATACTTGCTCACTCTTAAAGGAGTAACTGACATGGTTGTCTGATCGACCATCAGTTGCGGCCTCCTGTGAAACAAGTCTTGCACACTTCACGCACCGCATTGCATGGCTTGCTCACTCTTAAAGGAGTAACTGACATGGTTGTCTGATCGACCATATGTTCCGGCCTCTTGTGAAGCCATTCTTGTATACCGCACATCACTGCATTGCTTGCTCACTCTTCAAGGAGTAACTGAAACAGTTGTCTGATCGACCATCAGTTGCGGCCTCTTGTGAAGCTAGTTTTGCAACAATCATCATTCACTTGCATCTCACCCACTTGTATCTCACTCACTTGCATCATGCACCCCGCTATTTGATCGTGTGATCGATTAGCAGGCAGCTTCATACACCATAACCCTTCTACCCCAACAACTGCCGACTTGGCATGAGCGCACCCGTCCTATGTCACCCTTCAGTCATCCAGTCCCTGGCAAGTACTCTAAGTAGAGTTTATCTTTTCCTCTATCTTTTCTTAGGTTTTCCACACACATGCGTGCAAAATTGAAGCGTTATCAGCCTTTGTCATTCACGTGCCCGCACCCTCCGACAAAGCGGGGCAACTGTAAACACCCCAATTTTGCACCCCCTAATCTCTTTGCACACCTTAAAAAACCCTTTAAAAAACCCTCTTTTAAACCCTCTTTCCACGGGCTTCGATTTCCAAAAAACGCCCCTCAGGTAGAAAATGACCAAAATGCCCCTAGGGTGAAAAATGACCAAAATACCCCTAAAAAGTGTTAAAAAGTTTCCATTTTTTCAAAAATGATTTTATAAATTTTTTGATGAATTTTGGCTATTTTTGGAATTAAATTGGGCTTAAAACGGTAGAAAATGACCGAAATGCCCCTGGAGTGTAAAATGACCAAAACACCCCTGAAAAGTAGTCAAAAGTTATGATTTCATCCAAACTAATTTTACAAAATTTTCAGTTCAATTTTGGCTATTTTCGGGCTCAAAATGGGCTTAAAACGACAAAAACAGTTTTTCAGCAAATAAGAGCATAAACAAAAAAAACCCAAAAAACAGTTTTTTGAAGAGCCAAACAGGCCCTAAGGGACAACCTCGCCCTTTTAAAAGGCGCGGGAGCATGTGGGCCCTACTTGCCCTGCAAACTTCATTTTTTATTATTTTGTTTGTTCATAATAAAATATATTAAATCTCGCCTTTTAAAACGACGCAGATTTAGTCTGATCCGCGTTACAGCCCTACTGTTCACACCGCTTTACTATTCATTAAAATATACTATAACTCGCCCTTTAAAACGGCGCGGGCACTATTCCGAAACACTATAAATACCCTCCATCTCTGTCGCGACCCAAAACCCACCCTAGGAGTTAGAGTGAATCTTGGACGACTTAATCATTACTTACATGACTTGCTTGACGAACCAACCTGCAAAACTCACAGAACATATACAATAGAGGACAGTATAGCGGAAACATAACTATAAAACACAGCGGAAGTCTAACAAACCTCTAAGTATATACATATGGTCCAAGTTTATACAAAAAAAGGTAACCAAAAGAAAGTGCGGACAGACCCGCCAAAAATACATGGATAAATCTCTCGTCTCACCCACAGCTAATCCTCTCAGAATCTACAACCACCTAAGGGTAACCCTCAACTGGAGGTTCCTCAAAAGGCTCCTCGACGTACTCCTCCTCCACCCATGGACTCGGAGCACAGATATCAAATGGAGCAGCTGCTCCGCCGTCACCTGCCGACATAAGAAGTACGGCTGAGCATGGAATACTCAGCGGGTACTAAGCACTAACCAACAATCATAGCATACAGATAGCATACATAAAGGAGGAAGCAAGTTGCATATATAGAACATGAACTATTTATATCATACAAGGAAACAAAACAATTTATAATCATGCTTGTATTTCGTAGAAAGCCGATGAAACCTCTTGAAAACATCGTGCACTTGACTTGACTTGAAAATACCATTTCCGTGCTTGAAACTTGTTATGTTGTCTTATCTTGTCATATCATGCGTGTCATGTCATGTCATGCGTGTCATGCGAGTATCATGCTTGCTTGTTCATAATTGAAACATGTTCACATGCCTAGTTGCCGTTCATAGTCCGTCACAACTAGTACCCTATATGCAGATGGGTATGCCTAGTTGCCGTTCATAGCCCGTCGCAACTAGCATCCATGCAGAATGTGAATGCCGAGTTGCCGTTCATAGCCCGTCGCAACTAGCATCCATGCGGAATGTGAATGCCTAGTTGCCGTTCATAGCCCGTCGCAACTAGCATCCATGCAGAATGTGTGATGCTATGTTATGCGTGTCATGCCATGCTATGCTATGCGTGTCATGCGATGCTATGCATGTCATGCGAGGGGATGGGAGACCTTTCCCTATGCAATGCATGATTGTCTTGCCCTTGTCAGAAGCGGAGTGAAACATATCTTAGGATATGCCCCACCTCTATGTCCCATACTCAAAACATCGGTAAATCACGTCATTTCATGCGTGCTCGTGAGATCGTGTGCATACTTGCATTTGGAATTAAATATGACAATTTGGAGTGATTCACAAGGCATAGCATATAACAATTTAAGTAATTAATAATCTACACATTTTAAGAAATGTAAGAAACACACTATCATGAACCCTAACAAATTTCAAGAGCAATTAAACATGGGTTCCCTTAATTTATCATTTATTTCATTCACCTTGGCATTTCATCAAACATGTGGTGTGTTCATTATTCACTTAAACCTAAATCATGCTTTTCTATGTGGGTTATGCTCACATCACACTTGTATGTTCATTATTAGTACAATGCCCTTTCCCATTCGTTCATCACATCATCCACACGGCATCCATTCGCCAACATCCATCTCCATTCAACATTCATACCACCAATCTCATAACACATATATATAGGTGAAAGAAAACAAGAAGAAATAAAGGAAAAGGGAAGCTATAACTAGGAGGGTAGTAAGAAGTACCGACCTTGAAGAGATGAGGAAGAAACCCCTCTTCCAAACGACCGTGAGTTGCTGCCCTAGCTTGGAACACGAGCTCCACCCGAGCTTGAGCCGAGATCTTGAAGGAAAACGTGCTTGAGGATGATCTAGGGTCTCAAACCCTTTTGATTCCTCTTCAAAATGGAAACCCTAGATTTAGGAACCCTTTCTCCTCTCTTCTAATCTCCCAAATCTTCTAAGGGATGAGAATGAGCCCTAAAGGCTCGGGCAATCCTATATAAGAAAGGGTATAACACCCGAATGCCGAAAATGCCCTTAGTGAAAATTCTGTAAAACGCGAGGACCGAGCGATCGGTGTTAATGACCGATCGATCGGTTGCCTACCGATCGATCGGCTTCATAACCGAGCGATCGGTTAAAATTTCACTCTCTGGAAAATTTCTCCATACAAAAATCTTGACCAGTCGATAGCCTCCGAGCGATCGGTTTTGGACCGATCGATCGCTCCATGGACCGAGCGATCGGTGGTCTGCAGGTCCAAACTGTTTTGGCCATAACTTTTGACTCGTTCGTCCGATTTTGACGATTCAACTTGCGTTGGGTTCGTACTTCGAAAACGAACATTTCTGACGTTTTAGAATTTCCAATTTCTTCCTTATTTATTAATTGCATTACTTTAAAGGAAAAATGGCTACGAAGAGTCATGCATAAATGTGAAAAGGTCCGGGGCTCTACAATCTCTTTCTTCATTACTCATCCATTCTACTTCCTCTCTTCTCTCTCCTCTTTTAAAAATCTCTTTTTAGCGTTTGGCGATCTCGGGATTGATTTCGAAGGATCATTCTCGGGAGCACTTATTTCAGAGACCCTTTTGGGTTTCCCGGAAAGTAAAATATCGCCAAACTCTGACGTTTGCTTTGTCTTTGAGTAGTTTAATTAGCTTTTTAATTATTTTTTAAATTGCTTTAATTGCTTAGACTGCTTGCCCTGTCGAACCCCTGCCCGGTTTTACTTAAACCTAGCCTACCCTGTCGAACCTCTGCCCGAACTTCAGTTCAAACTTAGCCTACCATGTCGAACCTCTGCCCGAACTTCAGTTCAAACTTAGCCTACCCTATCGAACCTCTGCTCGAACTTTGGTTCAAACTTACCAAACCCTATCAAACCTCTGTCCGAACCTCGGTTCAAACCTTACTTACCTAGTCGAACATCTGTCCGAACCTCGGTTCAAACCCTGGTTCAAACCGTACTTGCCTTAGCCAAACCTCTGTCCGAACCTTGCTTCAAACCCTGGTTCAAATCCTATCAAACCCTTACTCAACCCAGTGCTCCTTGACATGAGCTAAAACTGTCCAAATGCTCCCTGGTAAGAGCATAAAAGGCCCAAACGCTCCTGAATAGGAGCCCAAACCATTCAAAAACACCCTAACATCAGAAGACAAGCCTTAACCTATCAAACACCCACAATCCAAACAAAACAAATCAAACCATCAACTACCCATCTGGAACTACGTGTGGCTTGATTCCACTAATGGTGGATACGTAGGCAACCCTGAATGGGTTCAGCTCACCTAGGATAGAGCTCCTATCCTATCCCTACTTATTTCAGCATATACATTACTGTTCATATAATACATATCAAACATATAGATAAAATGAAAGCTTCTCTTATTGTCGCGCCCCAAAATACCTCCTAGGAGTGAAGGGATACTTTAGGTGTGACTATACGTACCTGCCAAACCATCCTGTAATAAATAAGATAATTATAGTACTAAACAATGATAATCAGAGCGCGGAAGCTAAATATAAATGTGGAATCATAAACTAACTTTTTTCTTTTCTTCTAAGTTTTCCAAAATAGTATTTCAAGTTAACATATATACAACACATGTCTAAGTTGAAGGTGGACAAACTCACCTATCAAAATGTCAAAATACATAAAAGACCCTCTCGTACTCTCCCCTCAACAGTAGTCGAGGTATGGCCACACGTCAAGGTCTCGGTCCGCCTGAGACTGCAGTGGGATAGACGGCTCTCTCTCCTCGATATACTCTTCCTCGACCCAAGGCTCTGGGTCGAGGGCTCCCTCAGTACCTGCCGACATGAAAGTACGGCTGAGCATGGAATACTCAGCGAGTACAAGCTACTAGCTAACCATAACAATAATAATCACGCAAAGAGTAATACAATACCAATCTTCAATTCAAGGTAATAGTAAAATCATAGAATTAAACAATATTAACGTGGAGCAATATTATCAACTGGATATACATGCATTAATGCAAAAACGCTGATAAAACTCATGCTTGAAAACCCGTTTCCATATCTCGGTATGCCTTGTGGAAATCATGTATGCATGCATGCATGAATGTCTTGTCATCATCTTGTAAACTTGCATCTTGTAACTTGTGAGCCAGAGGCTAGCACCCGAATCTCCCTGGGCTGCCAACCTCCTTGATATGCATGGTTTTCTTGTGAGCCAGAGGCTAGTACCCGAATGTCCCTGGGCTACCAACCTCCTTGACAATATGTGATTTTTACTACTTGTTTAGTTTTCTTGTGAGCCAGAGGCTAGTACCCGAATGTCCCTGGGCTACCAACCTCCTTGACATGCAACATTTTCTTGTTGGTTATTATTTGCATATGCTCGTGAAATCTCGGTTCGTGCCATCATGCGTGCTCGTGTACGTGTCAATCGTGACAATCATGGAATAAGGATAATAAGAGAGATATGACATCACCATTCAATTCACAATATATGCATATGAGAGTTTGAGTAATCAACATGGTATTTAAATCCATTCATCATTCATGAGAATACATGCATAAGGCCTATTTCCATTTTCTTCCTTCAAATCATTATTTCATAGTTTAAGCATTTTGTCAAACACATCACATGCAATGTTCCTCCATAGTTCATCTTCTTATTTTTAGTACATATTTTTCATCCAATAATCAAAGTGAGTTCATTATTGGTAAAATGCCCATCCTCCATTTTTCCATTACACATACCACACATCATACATTCGGCATCCCATCGCCTCAATCAATCTCCCATCCACACATCCATATCCTTTTATTTTTCTTGTTTATAATTGTTAAATATGATACATTTTACAAGTAAGAAAACATACTAACATGAATCACATTTCACATAAAAAGCCTAGATTATTGCTAGGGAAAGTTAGTATGGTGTACTAACCTTAGATCAAGGCTTGATCTTGGTAGGAACCTTGCTTTGAGCTCCAACTTCAAAGGAGGAACCTTTCCTTGAGGGAGACTTGGTTTGGGGAAGAAAACCCTCTTGAAATACCTTGGAGAATGCTGCCCTAGCTTGAGAACGAGATCCCCCTCGAGCTTGAGCCTTGAACTTGAAGCAATCCCAGTTTGAGGATGATCTATGGTTGTCAACCCCTTTGATTTCCTTCTCTAATGGAAACCCTAGGTGAAAACCCTCTTCTTCTCCTCTATTTCTCTCTAAATGTTCTAAGTGTAGTGAATGAGGGTTCAAATGGTCGAGCAAGCCTTTATGGGTAAGGGTTTAACGCCCAAAAGACGAAAATGCCCTTACAAAAATTTCTGCAAAACACGGGGACCGAGCGATCGGTGGTTATGACCGATAGATCGGTTGCCTACCGAGCGATCGGTGTTCTGACCGATCGATCGGTCAAAAAACTACTCTCTGGAAAATTTCCCCATACAAAATTTTTGACCGTTCGATAGCTACCGATTGATCGGTTTTGGACCGATCGATCGCTGACTGGACCGAGCGATCGGTGCTCTGTAGGTCTGGACTGTTTTGACCATATCTTTTGACTAGCTCGTCCGATTTCGACGATTCAACTTGTGTTGCATTCGTCTTTCAAAAAGGAACATTTTTGACATTTCAGAATTTCCGATTTCTCCCTTATTTATTAATTAGACTACGAGGAAGACCAATTAGGCACCAAGGTGCTATTCATTAAATATAGAAAAGTTCGGGATGCTACACTTATGGTTTCCCTCACTTTAATTCAGACTTAGGGAGTAGGTAACCATCTGTGGATGGGAGTTTAGGGGTGCCTAACACCTTCCCCTAACTCAAATAAATTTTTCCTTGAACTCTATTTCAAGACCAAAGCCTTATCCAACCTTTTAAGGGACCCTATTTTCCCTAACAATCTAAATAGGTGGTGACTCTCTCTTTTCTATATTTTTAGCACTATTCCTCATCGGGTTCAATCCTGATCGGGAGTGGGGTTAAAATCCCGGGTCTACAGGTTTTATTCAACCAAGCGTCTCACCATTGGGTGCCCCGGTTTTATTTGTTAAGAAGAAAGATGGCTCGATGCGAATGTGTGTCGATTACCGGCAATTGAACAAAGTCACTATAAAGAGTAGGTATCCATTACTTAGAATTGATTACTTGTTCGATCAGTTGAAAGGAGCGAGATTTTTCTCAAAGATCGATCTTCGCTCGAGTTATCACCAATTGAAGATCAAGGCCGAGGATGTGCCTAAAACGGCTTTCCGGACTCGGTACGGACACTACGAGTTCTTGGTGATGCCATTTGGTCTCACGAATGCGCCGGTAGCCTTTATGGATTTGATGAACCGGGTGTTCCGGCCATACTTGGATTGATGCGTGATCCTGTTTGTTGACGATGTCTTGGTGTATTCCCAGACACGGGAAGATCACATGCCTGACCTTTGTCTTGCTTTGGAAATGTTGAGAGAACACAACCTGTATGCCAAACTTAGCAAGTGTGAGTTTTGGTTGGAAGAGGTGGCATTCCTAGGCCACGTTGTTTCTGCGGGAGGCATCTCGGTTGATCCAAAGCAAATAGAGGCAGTTATGAGTTGGGCAAGGCCCAAGAGTGTCACAAAGATACGCAGCTTCCTTGGGTTGGCAGGCTACTACAGGAGATTTGTAGAGGGTTTCTCTAGCCTTCCAGCACCACTTACATATTTAACAAGGAAGAATACGAAGTTTGTATGGAGTGACAAGTGTGAGATCAGTTTCACGGAACTGAAGAAGAGGCTAACCACAGCCCCCGTCCTTACTGTCCCATCCGGACATCTTGGTTATGAGGTGTACAGTGATGCCTCGCATGTTAGACTTGGGTGTGTGCTCATGCAACACAAGAAAGTCATTTCTTATGCATCCAGGCAATTGAAAGAGCTTGAAAAGAATTATCCCACGCACGACTTGGAGCTTGTGGTGGTCGTGTTTGCACTCAAGATTTGGTGACACTACCTTTACGGGGTAAAGTTCTACGTGTTCACAGATCACAAGAGCCTCAAGTATCTCTTTTTCCAAAAGGAGCTAAATCTACGCCAACGGCATTGGATGAAATTTTTGAAAGACTACGATTGTACCATCCAATACCACCCAGGCAAAGCAAACATTGTAGCGGACACCGTGAGTAGAAGACCTCCAGGGTTATTAGCACACATGTTGGTGCAAGAATGGAGATTATTGGATGATTTGGAAAATCTGAACATTAGTGTGAATGATACAGTTCGCGGTCCTGTTTTGGCAAATGTCACGGTTCGGCCGTACATTATAGATTTGATCCAAGAATACCAAGCCACAGATGTTGAATTGTTGGCTTATCGGGACAAGGAAGTTGCCAAAGGTAGTGAAGACTTTTCTCTCACTAGTTGAGGTGCTATTACATTTAAAGGAAGGCTGTGTGCACCGGCCAATGCCGATCTTCGTCGAGAGATCATGGATGAAGCACATCGTTCGAAGTACACAGTACATCCAGGGGGTACTAAGATGTACCGGAACCTCAAAAGTCACTTTTGGTGGCGGAATATGAAAAGGGATGTTACGGAGTATGTGGCACGATGCTTGGTGTGCCAATAGGTGAAAGCAGAACACATGCGACCTGCCGGTCTATTGCAGTCTCTTCCTATTCCCGAGTGGAAATGGTAGAACATATCCATGGATTTCATAGTTGGCTTGCCAAAGACAGCAAGGGGCTCAGATGCGATATGGGTAGTAGTGGATCATTTGACAAAGTCCGCTCATTTCCTACCCTACCGAACTACGTTCAATTCGAGCCAGTTGGCCGCTCTGTACATCAAGGAAGTGGTTAGGCTACACGGGTTGCCAGTCAGTATTGTGTCGGATTGGGATCCGAGATTCACCTCGAGATTCTGGAAAAGCTTTCAGGATGCTATGGGTTTCCGACTTGATTTCAGCACTGCTTTTCATCCACAGACGGATGGACAAACCGAGAGGGTGAACCAAATTATCGAAGACATGCTTCGGGCATGTATGTTGGATTTCAAGGACAGTTGGGAAGAGCACTTGCCTTTGGTTGAATTCGCCTATAACAATAGCTACCAGGCAAGCATCCAAATGGCACCATTTGAGGCCTTGTATGGGCGAAGCTACAGGTCTCCTCTCTACTGGGATGAGGTAGGAGAAAGAAAAGTACTTGGTCCGGAGTTGATCGAGCAAACTGCAAGTATAATTAAGATCATCTGGGATCGGTTGAAAGCCGCTCAAGATCGTCAAAAGAGCTATGCGGACACTCGTCGTAAGGACTTGGAATTCCAGGTTGGGGATCAAGTCTTTGTGAAGGTATCCCCTAGCAAAGGGATTATGAGATTTGGCAGGCGAGGCAAGCTTAGTCCTCGGTATGTCAGACCGTTTGAGATTATCACGAGAGTTGGTGAAGTTGCTTACAGAGTAACTCTTCCACCTCACATAGCCGCAGTCCATAACGTGTTCCACGTGTCTATGCTTCGGAAGTACATGGCGGACCCTTCGCATGTACTAGAATTGGAACCGTTGGAAATTCGAGAAGATCTCACGTTGGTTGAAAAGCCGGTTCAAATTTTGGATCGAAGAGATCAACTACTTCGCAACAAGGGTATTCCTTTGGTTCTTGTGTAATGGCAGCACCATGCTCGAGAAGAAGCTACGTGAGAGCGTGAAGCCGAGGTCAAAGCGAAGTATCCCGAGTTGTTTGAATAGGCTTGTGTAGATGGCTTGTGATTTTGTTTTGGTTTTGTAATGCATGTCCCGTCCAAATTTCGAGGATGAAATTTTTACAAGGGGAGGAGGATGTAGAGCCCCGGAAATTTTGCTATGCATTGGAACTCATGCCAAGAAATTTTTCCTTTGTAATCTTTTTCCTTTCTATGAAATGAGAAATTTTGAACAACTTAAGTGTTAAAAGGTAGTGTTCCCAAGTCGGAAGTGTCGAAAAACCCGAGTTACTGAAACCATTAGTGGATCAGTCGACTTCAGGGGAAATTTAGTCAATAAATGAGGTAGAAGTTGAAAATTCTAAAATGTCAGGAATGTTCCTTTTCGAAAGACGAATCCAATGCAAGTTGAATCGTTAAAATCGGGCAAACGAGTTGAAAGTTATGGCCAAATTACCAAAGTGTGGAAAAATAGGAGAAAACAACAAATTCAGGAGGGTGTGATCGATCACAAGTCAGGTGCGATCGATCGCATGCAGGCGAAATAGGTCCCAAACTCTCGGGGTCATATGCGATAGATGGATCCCCAGGTGCGATAGATCGCAGAGATCTGCGATCGATCGCAAGAATGTGCGATCGATCGCATGCAGAGGAAAATCAGACCAGAAACGTTCGGGTTCATGTGCGATAGATCGCATCCAGGTGTGATCGATCGCAAGGACCTGCGATCGATCGTAGATAAGTGTGCGATCGATCGCATGCGGTAGCAGATTCTGAAATTGAGGGTTTTAACCCTTGATCTATTTGAGGGATTTCATTTGGGGCTTTTGCTAACCTAGAGGAGAGGAAGAGAAGGGAGAGAAAAAAGGGGGTTTCCAAGAGGATTTTGGATTGGAGTGAAGGATTAACTCCACATTTCTTCCCCAAATCTTAAGGTCTTCCCAATCCAAGCTCAAGCACCACGTGGAGTTCTCCTCCAAGCTAGGTAACGCCTTCCACGAGCTACTTCGAGGGTTTTCTTCGCTCTATTGAGGTCGGTACCCTACACTACCCTCCTAATTCATATTCTTATTCTTTTTATGTTTTCCCTAAATGTTAAACAAGATAATGAGAATGGATGAATGGGTGGAGATGTGTGGATGAGTAAGGGTGATTGGATGCCGTTGTGTATGTGTTGTGATGAACAAAATGGCAAGGGCATTGTACCAATAACGAATACACATGTATGTATGAGCTTAACCCACCTAGAAATCTAAGATTTAGGTATTAGCATAATACACATACCAAGTGTTTGATGAAATGCCACAATGAAGAAGGTGATGATTCGTTCATAATAAATGCATGTGTGAATTCCTTTAATTTTTAGCATAGCTTGTTAATAGTTTCTATGCTCATTTATTTGATTGAAACGAGCACGGCATGTAGTCCACGAGTAGGATCTCCAAGCATTAAACACCGTGTGTTGTTTTCAAGGTTTTATTCCCAATTTACGAACACCACGACAAGGCCAAACGCAAGGGTTGGTAATAGAGGTAGGGCATATCTTAAGATATGTTTTGCTTCGCGTCACTTTTAACACGAACAAGAAACTGCCACGCAAGAACACTCCATGCATGCATGTTCCATTTAATGCATTCGTTAAAGAGGGGTCTCCCCTCCCTCACAAGTTGCTTCTCATTTAGGAAGAGCGGCCTCCCCTCCCTCACAAGTAGCAAGATCATGTTTATTTTCCAAGCAAGTAAGCACGATACATGACATGACACGCATGACAAGCATAAGAAGCACGACACGCATGACACGCATGACAAGCACGACACGCATGACAAACATGACACGCATGACAAGCATGACACGCATGATACAAGCATGACACGATACGATACGATACGACAAGACAAGACACATGACAAGACAAGTTTTTAAACACAAAAAGAGTATTTCAAATCAAGTCAAGCACATGATGTTTTTACGAGATTTCCCACTTGATGTGATGAAAGATTGAATTATAAACTGTTTCTTTCCTATTATGATATAAACTGCTTCCTGTTTTATGTTATCATTATTATGTTATGGCTGTTGGTTAGTGTTTGGTACCCGCTGAGTATTCCATGCTCAGCCATACTTCTTACGTTGACAAGTGATAGCGGAGTGGCTGCTCCTTTTAACGTCTATGCTCCTGACCCATGGGTGGAGGAGGAGTATGTTGAGGAACCTATGGAAGAGCCTCACGTAGATGGTTATTAGGTGATAGATTCTAAGTGAAGGATTGTGGGTTAGCGTGAGAGTGATGTTCATGTATTTTGGCGGGCCTGTCCGCACCTTCTTTGTTTGATTTCCTTTTTGTATCAAACTGGGATCAAGTATATATATACATAGAGGTTTTGTTAGACTTCTGCTGTACCACGTTAGAGTATACTGCAACTATTTTAGTCCTCTATTGTGTATGCTTAGTATCTTTTGCAGGATGGTTTGCCAAGCATGTCATGTAGGTCATGACAAGTTATCCAAGATTCACTCTAACTCCTAGGGTGGGTTTTGGGCCGCGACAGAAAGTTGCATGCACTCTACCTTGGGGTTGATCATCCTTCCGAGTGTGTTGGCAGTGTCTGTTTCGACTCTAGATGCCTCGAAATGCGTGAAGTAGGTAAACTCCTCTTTTCTTATCTTTTTCCGCTTTTTTTGCTATATTATTTCCTGTGAAGTATATGCATGTCTTTTGACGTGAATGAAAAAGGGTCGAAGACCCCTATGTGATGTTGTGATTTTATGTGATCCATTGGGGAGCCCAGATCAGGTCCTGGGTAAATTGTATCACCACTCTAGGGTGACGAAAAGTTGTTTTGCATGTCTTGTAAGGCTATGGAGACATCCATTAGCTTGAAAACGTTGCCTAACGGGACGGTGTGTTACCGGAGTTAGTTTACGAGCGCGAGGCCCAAGTATTTCAGTTAATCAAGCGAGACTTGGGTTAACTGGGGTTAACCTGTGGTTAAAAAATCTAACCAGGGTTAAGTATAGTCCGTGGTTCCTCTTTGACTAGGTCAGGAGAGACAGTGTCCAGTAAGGCCCGGGGTTCCTCCGTGACTGATAGTCGGGAGATGTCGGTCTGTTTGTCTAGGTCGTCCATGGTGCCTCTTGGACTAGGTCAGGAGTGGCGGTGTCCTGCATGGCCCGTGGTTCCTCCGTGACTGATAGTCAGGAGATGTCGGAGTCCTAGGGAGTTTAAAGTGGCTGAACATTAGATAGTGTATAGTCCGGGGTTCCTCTCTGGGTGGGTCAGAAGATGTCGGCACCATGTCTATCGAGGTCCCTCCTTGGTGGAACGTCAAGAGATGTCGGCATTGGTATAGATGTCAGGGTTCCTCTGTAGACTAGCCAGAAGATGACGGTAGGCAGGTTGGTCGAGGTTCCTTCTTGACTGATACCCAGGGCGATGACGACGAATACACGGTAGATGTTGCCAGTCAGTTGAATGGAAAAGTATTGTCCTTATTGGGTGAATGCCCATGTTGAGTGTGGAAGCTTCGGATACGAAGTGGTCTGAGTTGGTATACTCAGGGTTGGTGTATTTGTTTGAGTTGATGGACTCATGGTTCGGTATGGAATCGTCGGATTCCAGGTGAGTTGGGTTGTTACACCCAAGGTTTGGTCGTGTTCGGGTGAAAGCCAGAACAGCGTGTGTGTGAGTCAAAATGACTCAATGTATTATGGTTCGGATTTAGAGACTTTAAGTTGAACATTTGTGGGCTGTGGCCAATTAATAGAGTCTCAGGACTCGAAATGAAACATGATTGATGATCGAAACGATAACTTGGTAATATAATCCATTCATAACTAAACTTCATAATTGGAAAGGAATGTGAGGTCGGGAACCTCGGTTAGGGTGACGTAACCCTAAGTGACCTTGGGTCACAGTTTATTATATATTGTTCTATTTTACTGTAACATGCAAATTGAACTGTTTATTATATCATTATTGATGCCTGTTATTATGCGGAAAATAGTTTAGAAGGATTGTGGTTTTATTGGGCTTCATAGCTCACTGACTTTTTGTGTCAGTAAATCTTAGAGCTGCTGACCAGTAAGTGAAAAGTCCATCTGGACATTTTGGAAGCTTGTACAAGTTGTACCTGGCGTGATAGAGGCGCTTACTTTTGTAAAACAAACTTGATGTAAATAATATAGTTATATTGTTTGTATGATGACAGGTGTTATTTGCTTTTTGGAAGCATCTGATAAATGTTTAAATTTCCTGTATTTTCGTGGGTAAAGTCTTCCACTTGCATGACTTGACGAACGGACGCGCGTCTCGGAACTTGATTGCCTAGGCGCGGGTTCGGGGCGTCACAGTAAGCAACTTCACCAACTCGCGTGATGATCTCGAACGGGCCAACATATCGAGGACTAAGCTTGCCTCGCCTGCCAAATCTCATAACTCCTTTGCTAGGAGATACCTTCACAAAGACTTGATCCCCAACCTAGAATTCCAAGTCCCTGCTGCGAGTGTCTGTATAGCTCTTTTGACGATCTTGAGCAGCTTTCAACCGATCATGGATGATCTTGACTATACTCGCAGTTTGCTCAATCAACTCCGGACCTAACACCTTTCTTTCTCCTACCTCATCCTAGTAGAGAGGAGACCTGCAGCTTCGCCCATACAAGGTCTCAAATGGAGCCATTTGGATGCTCGCCTGGTAGCTGTTATTGTAGGCGAATTCAACCAAAGGCAAGTGTTCTTCCCAACTGCCCTTGAAATCCAATATACAAGCTCGAAGCATGTCTTCGATGATTTGGTTCACTCTCTCGGTTTGTACATCTGTTTGTGGATGAAAAGCAGTGCTAAAATCAATTCGGGAGCCCATGGCTTCCTGAAAACTCTTCCAGAACCTGGACCTGAAAACTCTTCCTACACGATACTGACTGGCACCCCGTGTAGTCTAACCACTTCCTTGATGTACAGAGCGGCCAACTGGCTAGAATTGAACGTGGTTCGGTAAGGTAAGAAATGCGCGGACTTTGTTAAACGATCCACTACAACCCATATCGCATCTGAGTACCTTGCCATTTTCAGCAAACCAGTAATGAAGTCCATGGATATGTGCTCCCACTTCCACTCGGGAATAGGGAGAGACAGTAATATACCGACCAGTCGCATGTGTTCTGCCTTCACCTGCTGGCACACCAAGCACCGTGCCACATACTCCATAACATCCCTCTTCATATTCTGCCACCAAAAGTGATTCTTGAGGTTCCGGTACATCTTTATACCCCCTGGATGCACAGTGTACTTTGCTTGGTGGGCCTCATCCATAATCTCCCTCCGAAGATCTGCATTGGCTGGGACACAATATAATAGTACCACGGCTAGTGAGGGAGAAGTCCTCACTACCCTTGGCAACTTCCTTGTCCCGGAAAGCCAACAATTCAGCATCTGTGGCTTAATATTCTCGGATCAAATCTATAATGTACGGCCGAACCGTGACATTTGCCAAAACAGGGCTACGGACAGAATCATTCACACTAATGTCCAGATTTGCCAAATCTTCCAATAGATTCCATTCTTGCACTAACACATGGGCCAACAAACCCAGAGGTCCTCTACTCAAGGCGTCCGCTACAATGTTTGCTTTGCCCGTGTGGTATTGGATGGTGCAGTCATAGTCTTTCAAAAATTCCATCCAACGTCATTGCCATTGATTCAGCTCCTTTTGGGAAAAGAGATACTCGAGACTCTTGTGATCCGTGAACACATAGAACTCCACCCCTAAAGGTAATGACGCCAAATCTTGAGTGCAAATACGACTATGGCAAGTTCCAAGTCGTGCGTGGGGTAATTCTTTTCATGCTCTTTCAATTGCCTTGATGCATAGGCAATGACCTTCTTGTGCTGCATGAGAACGCACCCAAGTCCAATGTGCGAGGCATCACTATACACCTCAAAACCACCATGTCCGGATGGCACTGTAAGGATAGGGGCTGTGGTAAGCCACTTTTTCAGCTCTGTGAAATTGATCTCGCACTTATCGCTCCACACGAACTTTGCATTCTTCCTTGTCAAATAAGTGAGTAGTGCTGCAAGGCTAGAGAAACCCTCTACAAATCTCCGGTAATAGCCTGCCAACCCAAGGAAACTGCGTATCTGTGTGACACTCTTGGGCCTCGCCCAACTCATGACTGCCTCTATCTTCTTCGAATCTACCGAAATACCTTCCACGGATACCACGTGGCCTAGGAATGCCACCTCTTCCAACCAAAACTCACACTTGCTAAGTTTGGCATACAGCTTGTGATCTCTCAGCAATTCCAAAGCAAGATGAAGGTCTCGTATGTGACTTTCCCGTGTCTGGGAATGCACCAAGATATCGTCGACAAACACCATCACGCATCGATTCAAGTATGGCAGGAACACCTAGTTCATTAAATCCATAAAGGCTGCTGGGGCATTTGTGAGACCAAAAGGCATCTCCAAAAACTCGTAGTGTCCGTATCGAGTCCGAAAAGCAATTTTGGGCACATCCTCGGCCTTGATCTTCAACTGGTCGAACAAGTCATCAATCCTAGGCAATGGATACCTATTCTTTATAGTGACCTTGTTCAACTGTCGGTAATCGACGCACATCCGCATCGAGCCATCCTTCTTCTTAACAAATAACACCGGGGCACCCCACGATGAGACACTTGGTAGTATGAAACCAAGGCCTTGCAATTCCTCCAACTGAGTCTTCAACTCCTTGAGTTCAATAGGGGCCATTCTATACGGAGCCCTGAAAATAGGAGCTGTGCCTGGTGCAAGCTCGATCACAAACTCAATCTCCCTATCTGGAGGCAATCCTGGCAACTCTGCTGGTAATACATCCAGGAATTCACTCACGACTGGAATAGTCAAAGAGTCCTTTCCCTCTGGGTTCGCTAGGCTCAACGCCGTAAAACGGGCAATATCTCTACTTCTCAACCCCCGAAAATGAAATGGCTTGTCTTCCACTGGCCGGAAGAGTACCATCTTTTCAAAAAAAGCCACATGCCCATGATGTGTTGCTAACCAATCCATTCCTAAGATGACATCGAAGTCTTGAAATCTGAGAACAATTAGATCAACCACCAACTCGTGGCTCCCCACTTGAACCACACTATTTCTACACACTTTATCTGCCACTACTGTCTTGCCGAGAGGAGTCGAAATGGCTAACTCCGGTTCCAGCTGACTAGGCTCGGAGGAAAAGCCTTGAGAGAAACTCGACGATACAAATGAATGAGTAGACCCTGTGTCGATCAATACTCGAGCCAAACATTCATTGACTAGTTGGGTTCCTAAAATTTTAGCTAGCTAAGTCAATCCATGCATCAATAGCGTATACATATCGGTATATATACATATAATCATGCCATATACGTACACAATCGAATAATCCATAACAAAAATTTAAGGAAAATTAAATAAACTACAACTGCGTACCTAGCACTACATCATCAGATGCAAGTGCATCACCCTCTGTCAAAGCAAAAGCTCGCCCCTAGTTCGCCTGGTGAGGTGGAGGTGCAGAACGTGCAGGCTGAGAGGACGCCTGGTATGATCCTACTAGGCGTGCTGGGGGCCTAATCCCCTGAGACTGGCCATGCAAATGCTGACTCGGGCAATCCCTGATCATATGGCCCTGGCGACCGTAATGATAACATCCACCCGATGCGCTTCGGTAATCTCCTACCGGATGCCTTCAGTCGCACGAAGTGCAGATCTCGTGTGTGTAGGTCGGAGGGGCCGGAGGTGTAGCGTATCTCGCCACCTGAGGTGTGACTGGCTGTGGAGCTGGAAGAGCCTGAGGTCGTGGCGCCTGAGGCATGTACGGTAGTGGGACTGGAGGCGCATAAGATGGCCTCTTCGGTGGTGCTGGCCACGTGCACTGATAAGGGCCGGTACGAGCCCGCCTCTCTGGAGGTGCTGAACTACTGGCTTGGCCTCTCGCCAACTCCCACTTCTTAGACACCACTTCAGAATTGGCCTCGACCAATAAGGCCTTGTCTAATACCTCAGGGCAGGTAGCATGTCTGAAAACCAAAACCTTCTCCATGATAACATCCTTGAGCCCTTGCTCAAACCTTCTCGCCTTCATTGCCTCGATAGCAACCATGTGAGTCGCGAAGCGTGATAGCTCCGAGAACTTAGCCTCATAAGCGGCCACAGTCATCGAACCTTGCTCCAGGTTGATGAACTCTCTTTCTTTCTTTTCCCATGCTCCAACAGGAAATTACTTCTTATAAAAAGTATCCTTGAACTCCTCCCAAGTCCAAGGTTGACCCTGCATGGTCAAATCTCGCATCCTCAATGCGGACAACCACCAATGGTGGGCTTCGCCCTCTAGCATGAAAACAACCCATGCTACATTCTCTTTCTCTGTCAGAGAGAGAACCGCAAATATCTTCTCCACGTGGATGATCCAAGCCTCCGTAACAAGAGGGTCCACACTCCCATGGAATGATGGAAGCCTCAATCTCCTAAATGCCTCAACCCCAGCTGTACAATGTACTGGAGCTGTAGGCGGTGGAGTAGGTGCCGCTGATGATGGAATAGTCTGCCAAGCCTCCAGGATGGCGAGAGTCTCAGCAATAGAGCCTAAGACCTGTGAGAGGTCCGGCTGCTCAACCTCATCTCGAGAAGAAGATGAAGCTCTGGTATGTGGTCCACGACCCCGTGTGCCCCCTCTCATGAGTAAAGTCCTGAGAACAATAGCACCACATGAGTCTCACTTGAAACCATAATTTATCACAGTTCCATTACACAATAATTCTATTTGTATTAGTTGTATAATATTATTATACATCGCATCACCGCCATCGGTGTATTTATAATATTATACCTTGGTGTTCTAACGTTCCTAAGACTCGTACTTGGTTGAAACAACCATTTTGACTAAGACTAAAGTTTAGTCTTACACTTGGATCATGACTCGCTTCCAACTTACTTCTCCTAACTTGTTTCCTAACATATGCTCTTGTCAAGCCATGGTATTAGATTCTAAGTGACCCTAGAGACCTAAAGCCTAAGCTCTGATACCACTTCTGTCGCGACCCAAAACCCACCCTAAGAGTTAGAGTGAATCTTGGACGACTCATCATAACTTGCATGACTTGCTTGACCAAAATAACCTGCAAAAACCCACAAGGCATATACAATAGAGGACCTAATAACGGAAACATACTCTAACATAGCACAGTGGAAGACTTAACTAAACCTCTATGTATATATATATGTAATCTAAGTTTATACAAAAAGGTACATAAAAGAAAGTGTGGACAGGCCCGCCAAAATACATGAATACATCTCTCTCAACTCACCCATAGCTATTCACTCAGAATCTACCACAACCTAATAGTAGCCCTCTACCAGAGGTTCCTCCACAGGTTCCTCGACATACTCCTCCTCCACCCAAGGGCTCGTCGAAGCATAGATATCAAAAGAAGCAGCTGCTCCGCTACCACCTGCCGACATAAGATGTACGGCTGAGCATGGAATACTCAGCGTGTACCAAATGCTAACCAATAGTCATAGTGCAGCAACAATGATATATATATATATAAGCAGGAAGTAGTTAATCTCATAACAGGAAGTAAAGCAATTTATAATCATGCTTGTATTTTTGTAAAAGCCGATAAAACCCTTGAAAACATCGTGCACTAGACTTGACTCAAATAGCCCTTTTTCGTGCTTGAAAACTTGTCTTGTCTGTCTTGTCGTATCATGTCGTGTTATGCGTGTCATGCCATGCCATGCTTACTTGAAAAAATAAATGTGTTCATGCTACTTGTGAGGGAAGGGAGATCCTTCTTCCTAAATGCTCATGCTTGTCATTCCATGTATCTTGCTTACTTGGAAAATAAACTACTTGTGAGGGAAGGGAGGCCCTTCTTCCTAAATGATCATGCTTGCCATGCCATGTATCTTGCTTGCTTGAAAAATAAACTACTTGTGAGGGAAGGGAGACCCTTCTTCCTAAATGCACTTGCGAGGGAAGGGAAACCCTTCTTTATGAATGCTTGTCTTGTTCTTGCCAAAAGCGAGGCAAAACATATCATAGGATATGTCCCACCTCTAATTATCATTCTTGAAAAACATCGGTAAATCATGTTATGCATGCCGTGCTTGTAGAATCATGTACATCTTGCATTTGAATTCAAATATGACAATTGGGTAATTTACAATACATATAACGTCAATAATTTGGGCAAGTCAATATTCATGCAATTTAGGGAAAATAAGAAAGCACACTATCATAGGCCCTAGCAATTCCCATAATTAATTAAGCATGCATTTCTTAATTTATAACTTATTTTATTCACCTTGGCATTTCATCAAACATGGGGTGTATTCATCATTGATTAAACCTATATCATGCTTTTCTAGGTGGATTTATATTCACAACATACTCGTATGTTTATTATTGGTACAATGCCCTTCCCCTTTTCATTCATCACATCATTCACACGGCATCCAATCGCCAATATCCATCTCCATTCACACCATTCACACATTACAACTCATATTATAGTTATGGATGGGGGAAAACAAAGAATAGCAAAGAAAAGAGAAAACTATAACTAAGAGGGTAGCACAAGGTTCCGACCTTGTATAGGGTAAGAAACCCCTTGCAAAACGTGCGTGAGTTGCTGCCCAAGCTTGGAGAGCGTAGACCTCACGAGCTTGAACCTTGAACTTGAAGGAAAACGAGCTTGAAGTGATCTAGGGCCCTCAAACCCCTTTGATTTCTTCTCAAAAGCAAACCCTAGGTTTAGAATCTCGCTCTCCTCTTTCTCTATCTCTCAAAATACTCTAAGTGTTGTGAATGAATCCTCAAGACTTGGGCAAGCCTTATAGGTAAATGGTATAACACCCAAATACCAAAAAAGCCCTGAATGAAATTATGCAAAAACACGATGACCGAGCGATCAGTGGTTATGACTGATCGATCGGTTACCTACCGAGCGATCGGTGTTCTTGACCGAGCGACCGGTCAAAAATATGCTCTCTGAAAAATTTTCCCATACAAAAAGTTGACCAGTCGATAGCCTTCGATCGATCGGTTGTGGACCGATCGATCGCTACAATGGATCGAGCGATCGGTGGTCTGTAGGTTTTTGACACTGGGTCCATTTTTCACTCATTCCTACTATTTGGACCCATTCTACTTCTATTCTAACATCTTCTAAACTTGACTAGGACCCCTTTAAAGCTTTTAGGCTTTATTAAATAATTTATCTAATTAATTATAGCATTTTTGACATAATTCCATCGAAGTTTCAAATTCTCATTTCATGAAATTGAGATTACAAGGCACCATGCCTTGACACACATCTCAAGGCATTTACAAAAAGTTTTAAGGCTCTACACTTAGTCCTCTATATGTTGGCCCGTTTGAGATTATCACGCGAGTTGGTGAGGTTGCTTATAGGGTAGCTGTTCCACCTCACATGGCCACGGTTCACAACGTTTTCCATGCGTCTATGCTTCGGAAGTACATTGCGGACCCTTCGCATGTCATAGACTTGGAACCGTTGGAAATTCGAGAAGATCTCACTTTAGTTGAGAGGCCGGTTTATATATTGGATTGGAGAGATCAAGTCCTTCGCAACAAAACGATTTTGGTGGTCCTCGTGCAGTGGCAACATCATGCTAAAGAAGAGGCTACATGGGAATGTGAGGCCGAAGTCAAAGCGAAGTACCCGGAATTGTTTGAATGAGTTTTGTATAGGTTTTGTATATGACTTGTAAATGTGTTTTGGTTTCTAACGCATGTGTCGTCCAAATTTCGAGGATGAAATTTTTATAAAGGGGGAGGATGTAGAGCCCCGAAACTTTTGTATATGCCTTGGGATTTGTGTCAAGGCATGGTGTCTTGTAATCTCAATTTCATGAAATGAGAATTTGAAACTTCGATGAAATTGTGTCAAGAATGCTATAATTAATTATATAAATTATTTAATAAAGCCTATAAGCCTTAAAGAGGTCCTAGTCAAGTTTAGAAGATGTTAGAATAGAAGTAGAATGGGTCCCAATAGTAGGAATGGGTGAAAAATGGACTCAGTGTCAAAAAACCTGCAGACCACCGATCGCTCGGTCCATTGTAGCGATCGATCTGTCCATAACCGATCGATCGGAGGTCATCGACTGGTTAACCTTTTTGTATGGGGAAATTTTCCAGAGAGCTTGTTTTCGACCGAGAGCTCAGTCAATATCATCGGTCGCTCGGTAGGCAACCGATCGCTCGGTCCTTATCACCGATCGATCGGTCTATCATGTTTTTGCAGAATTTCATTAAGGGCTTTTTCGGTATTTGGGTGTTATACCCTTTACATATAAGGCTCGCCCGAGTCGTAGGGCTCATTCTCAACACTTAGGAGATTTTAGAGATAAGGAGAGAAGAGAAAGGGGTTTCCTAACCTAGGGTTTGCATTTGGGGAGAAATCAAAGGGGTTGTGAACCCACAATCACCTCAAGCTCGTTTTCCTTCAAGATCAAGGCTCAAGCACTCGTGGAGCACGTTCTCCAAGCTAGGGCAGCAACTCACGCACGTTTTGCAAGGGGTTTCTTCCCTCAATTGTCAGGTCAGTACCTTGTGCTACCCTCTTAGTTATAGTTTTCTCTTTTCTTTGCTATTCTTTGTTTTCCCCCATCTATAACTATAATATGAGTTGTAATGTGTGAATGGTGTGAATGGAGATGGATATTGGCGATTGGATGCCGTGTGAATGATGTGATGAATGAAAAGGGGAAGGGCAATGTACCAATAATAAACATACGAGTATGTTGTGGATATAAATCCACCTAGAAAAGCATGATATAGGTTTGATCAATAATGTACACACCCCATGTTTGATGAAATGCCAAGGCGACTAAAACGAATTGTAAATTAAGAAAATACATGCATAATTGCTTATGGAATTGCTAGGGCTTATGATAGTGTGATTAATTACTTTCCCTAAAATGGCATGAATATTGACTTGCTCCAATTATTGATGTCTTATGTATTGTGAATTACCCAAATGTCATATTTAAATTCAAATGCAAGTATGTACACGATTCCACGAGCACGGCATGCATGACATTATTTATCGAGGTTTTTCAAGAATGATAATTAGAGGTGAGACATCCTACGATATGTTTCACCTCGCTTTTGACAAGAACAAGACAAGCATGAGCATTTAGGAAGAAGGGTTTCCCTTCCCTCACAAGTAGTTTATTTTCCAAGCAAGCAAGATACATGGAATGGCAAGCATGAGCATTTAGGAAGAAGGGTCTCCCTTCCCTCCCAAGTAGCATGAACACGTTTATTTTTCCAAGCAAGCATGACATGGCATGACACGACATGATACGACAAGACAAGACAGACAAGACAAGTTTTCAAGCACGAAAAAAGGCAATTTGAGTCAAGTCTAGTGCACGATGTTTTCAAGGGTTTTATCAGCTTTTACAAAAATGTAAGCATAATTATAAACTGCTTTACTTTCCTGTTATGAGATTAAATGCTTCCTGCTTATATATATCATTGTTGCTGTACTATGACTGTTGGTTAGCATTTGGTACACGTTGAGTATTCCATGCTCAGCCGTACTTCTTATGTCGGCAGGTGATAGCGGAGCGGTTGCTCCTTTTGATATCTATGCTCTGAGCCCTTGGGTGGAGGAGTATGTCGAGGAACCTGTGGAGGAACCTCCGGTAGAGGGTTATTATTGGAGGTGGTAGATTCTGAGTGAATAGCTGTGGGTGAATTGAGAGAGATGTATTCATATATTTTGGCGGGTCTATCCGCACTTTCTTTTGTGTATCTTTTTGTATAAACTTGGATCACATATATATACATAGAGGTTTGGTTAAGTCTTCCGCTGTGCTATATTAGAGTATGTTTCTGCTATTTATGTCCTCTATTGTATATGCTCTGTGGGTTTTGTAGGATGGTTTGTCAAGCAAGTCATGATTTGTTGTCCGAAGTTCACTCTAATCTCCTAGGGTGGGTTTTGGGTTGCGACAAAAAACATGCTCTCTGGAAAATTTCCCTATACAAAAAAGTTAACAAGTCGATAGATACCAATCGATCGGTTGTGGACCGATCGATCGCTAATTTGGACCGAGCGATCGGTTGTGAACCAATTGATCCCTAGTGATCGGTGCTCTGTAGATTTTTGACCCATTTTATTGTTTTGGCCATATCTTTTGACTTGTTCGTCAGATTTTGAGGATTCAACTTGCATTGGATTCGTCCTTTGAAAAAGAACATTTCTGACGTTTCAGAATTTTTTATTTCTCCCTTATTTATTAATTATACTATGTTAAAGGCTAATTGGCTATGAAAGTGTTATTCTTTAAGTACGAAAAATTTCAGGATTCTACATGTGCTCTATTTGGAGGAGCAACTATAAGTGTACCGGTAAGGAGAAGGAGTAGGTTTCCTAGCTGCTAGCATAGCCAAGGTCTCGGCTATTGATGCAAAATCTTGGGCAAAATCGGGTCGTTCATCACCTGATGGAGCATCACCTTTGTTTCCTTGTGTTGTACCTGTGACCTCGAACATCGTGCCTCATGATTACTCCTGAGGACGATAGTACAACATGAGTCTAACTTGGATACACATTTAGCCATTTTTCAATAATTACTCAATATTCAGCAATTACACCCTAAGTATATAACAGTCCACTCAAAGTATTTATAACATTTGCATAACATACAATTTGTGTTCTTAGCGTAGGTCACTAAGTTCGGTTGAGCCCCAACCGGTTTTGACTAAAACTAACTTGTTAGTCTATACTTGGAATACAACCCTTCAAGGTGACTCTAATGCCTTGTTCAATTCTGGTATCAGTTCGAAGTGACTCTAGGGACTCTAATGCCTAGGCTCTAATACCACTTCTATCGCGCCCCAAAATACCCCCTAGGAGTTAAGGATACTTTAGTCATGACTATACTTAACTGGCCAAACCCTCCTGAAATGAACAAGGCTAAACACAATAAAATAGCTATAATAATCAGAGTGTCATAATAGTCCGGAATCGTAAACCAATTTTTTCTTTTCTATACATCTAATCTGTATCCCAAGTTTATACAAAACATAATAAGTAAGGGTGGACATGCCCACCATCCAAAATACAAAATAGGTAAGCCTAACAACTTTCTCTACTAACAGTAATCTAGATACGGCCACACATCCAGATCTCTATCCACCTGATACTATATAGGGATAGGTGGCTCCTTCTCTTCCACGTATTCTTCCTCAACCCAGGGCACAAGGTCAACGGCACCCTCCAGACTTGCTGACATGAAAGTACAACTGAGTATGGAATACTCAGCGAGTACAAGCTTCTAGCTAACAATAATAATAACAAAACACAACACAACAGAAACAACAAGGTATAATTCATCACATCAATTTAAAGCGACAAAAATCAACATATGACATTCATAAAATTAAAGGTAAAGTAATGTAATAATCTTAACATGCTTGAATGAATGTGAAAACTCCAATAAACTCATACTTTAAAAGTCATATCTTTTTCTTGAAAATAGCCTTTCATGTTTTTCAAAACTTGCTTGTCCTGTTTAAAACTTATTCTTATCTTGTCTTGTCTCATAGGAATCACGATGTCTTATCTTGTTCTTGTTTAGAATCACTTGTCATACTTGTTCTGGTCTTGACTTGACTTGACTTGTTTTCTTTTTTCTTTTTTTTTTAATCAAAACACCCAGTGGGGGCGGGGGTTAGGCAGACCCCTACCTGTTTATTAAAAATAAAAAAGAAAAAACAACGGGGGGGACATAAAACCTTACCCCAGTAAGACCTGACTCTTTAGAATCTAACATTAAAAATGGGAGACTTGTCCATGCGAATAATTCCTTTCATAGGCACAGGACACTCACTAAGATTTCTGAAAAATTTTTTGTCCAAGTTATTGCATGCTTCTTTCGAAAGATAATCAGCTACTTGATTGTTTTCTCTGAACGTATGCTGAAAAATCAAGTTACACTTTTCCTTCAATCTGAGAATTAATTTCCACCAATACCATATTTTCCATGGGGGATCCTTGTTGCCATTAATTACATCTATGATAACTTTGGAATCACTTTCAACCACTATCTTCGAATAACCATATTGATCACATAAGAAACACCCGTCATAAACCGCCCTGAATTCAGCAATAGTATTTGATTCCAAACCATAGTGGGCATAAAAAGCGAAAATCATGTTTCCATTAGGATCACGTAAAATATCACCGCCGCCACTAATCCCTGGATTATCTTTAGAAGCGCCATCTGTATTGAGTTTGAACCATCCTGGAGATGGATTCATCCACTTCGTTACTATGGGCCTCTTGATCTTTGGATTCACCAATTGAATCTTGAAATACTCACATAAATCTCTGTCCCTATAGCTGAGTGACTTTGTAAGCTTGTAGTTGACAACCATTCTTTGAATCCAATCATTTATTCTTCTCAAACACTCCTTCATAGGTCTTTTGAAAATTTCAAATCTCGATAAGTTCTGAAACATCCAAATTTCCCAGCACACAACCATAGGGATACCATTGCATAGAAACCCTCTTACCGAACCAACCTTGCCATCCTTGAAAAATCTCATGATTCTAGTGTGAATAGAATCTTCCTCACTAATTTGAATGTTTAGAGCAATTCCCACTCTTTTCCAAATGGTAGAAGCAATTTCTCCTTGACAAAACAAATGGGATAACGATTCCCTTTTAGAGGATAAAAAACATTCACATTTACTTGATAGGAAAATACCTTTGGTTTGCACACTTAAGTCCACTGGAATAGAATTATGGAAAATTTTCCAAATCAGCACCGAGATTTTTAATGGAATAGCTTCTTTCCAGATACACTATGCCCAACTTAACTTGGGAGAAATCTCACGAACATCCTCCCAACAAGACTTTGTAGAAAAATTCCCAGAGCTCTCTTTTGTCCAAATAATCCTATCCTCATGGTTAGATAACTCATAAGATTTTTGGTTAAGCCTTTCTATCATATTTCTTGGAAGCATATTGAAATCATCTGAGTTCCAAATCCTATCTTGCATCATATCCTTCAATAAAGGGAAATAACTTGGACATTCAGCGACCAATTCTATCAAAGGCACCTCTTCAAACCATATGTCGAACCAAAAATTTATAGCTTCACCCGTCCCAATTAGCCACTTGCAATTGAGAATCGTCTTTTTGATCCAACAACCAAT
Source organism: Tetracentron sinense (assembly GCA_015143295.1). Lineage (NCBI taxonomy): Eukaryota > Viridiplantae > Streptophyta > Magnoliopsida > Trochodendrales > Trochodendraceae > Tetracentron > Tetracentron sinense. The sequence continues at coordinate 23,821,856 of CM026554.1, forward strand.
GTCTATCCATGTTTTTGAACCTTTTAAATAATTGTCAATCATCCAAGGGTGATTATTCTTCAAATATTTGCTTCTAAAATAATTACTCCACAGCCCCTTATCTGTAATAATTTTCCATGCCATTTTCATTCGGAAGGCATTAGCTACATCTATCAACTTTCGGATGCCCAAACCTCCCTCTTCACATGGTTTAGTAATTTTATTCCACGCCACCCAATGAGTTCGGTTGTTCCCTTGGCTATCGTTCCAAAAGAAAGAAGCAAACATACTTTCTACTCTTCGGATAATTCCTTTTGGAATATTGGAACCCATTAAACTATGAATTGGCATCGAGGCTAACACATGCTTCAGTAGAACAAGTTTCCCTCCACTAGATAGTAATTTCCCTTTCCATCCTTCCATCTTTCTCCTCACTTTATCAATGATGTAGTCATAGTAAATGACTTTCATCCTACCTTTGAATATAGGAATTCCCAAGTATTTGAACGGAAAACTGTCAATAGCAATTCCACTATTAATAATCAACCTTTCTCGATCCCTTTCAGATTTATAATCCGGAACATAAGCTGCACTTTTTCCTTTGTTAATTCTTTTCCCCGAAGCTGCTTCGTAGAATGATAAGAATTTAAATAGCTGAATAATAGACTTCTTCTTACCATTACAAAAAATGAGTGTATCGTCTGCAAACAGTAAATGGGTAATAGGAATAGCATATCTCGAAGTCCTAAAATATTCAACCTTATTTTCTTGAAAAATCTTCTTCAAGCCTCTACTCAAAACCTCTTCAGCAAGAATAAAAATAGCCGGGGATAATGGGTCTCCTTGACGCAAACCCCGCGAAGATTTGAAGAAACCATGAATTCTTCCATTAAGGATAACCGAGAAATAAGGTGAAGATATGCAACCTCTGATAAGCTGTAAGAATTTTTCATTGAACCCAAATTTTTCCAGCACCAACATAAGGAATCTCCATTCAAGTCTGTCGTAAGCCTTTGCCATATCCAATTTAAAAATGATATTGCCCCCTCTCACTTTCTTGTTGATATTGGCTGTTAAGTCTTGTGCCATGGAGATATTGTCGATAATATTTCTCCCTTTCACAAACGCTGACTGTTCCTCAGAAATTAGCTTAGGCAAAAGACATCCCAATCTTGTCGCAAGCACTTTCGAAATGATTTTGTATAGAACATTACACAAGCTAATAGGCCGGAAGTCACTGAAGCTAATCCGAGTTTCTACCTTGGGAATCAAGCATAGAAACGTCGCATTAATTGCTCTTGGAATAACCCCATGCTCAAAGAAAAAATGAACCGCAGCTACCAAGTCTTCTTTAACAATCTCCCAACAATATTGGAAAAAAAGTGCCGAAAATCCATTCGGGCCAGGAGCACCAAAAGTCGGCATCTCAATCACCACTTTATGAATCTCCGCCAAGTCTGGGACTTTACATAGAGTCTCATTATCCTCAGCCGTAACTAAAGAAGGAATATACTCCTCTATATTTTCTTCCCCAACCACTGAATCTGATAGAAGAATATTTTGAAAAAATCTTACCGCTTCATCACCCATTTCCTCTTCTTTATTCAAACTGGTCCCATTACTATCCTGTATAGAATGGACAATATTTCTCTTCTGATTATGTTGACAAACAGCATGGAAGAATATCGTGTTTTTATCCCCTTCTTTAAGCCAGTGTTCTCTGGATTTTTGCTTCCAGTAAATCTCTTCATACTCTAAATATTTTTTTAGATTAAGTTTGGCCTTACCAAGCTCTTCTTCCCCCTCTTCAGTCCAAATAAATTGTATTTGGTTCTCTAGATCTTCCACTTTTCTTTCACATGCTCTCAGCTGAGCAAAAATATTACCGAACCTGTTTTTGTGAGCCAGATGTTAGTGCCCTTGAAGCAACTTGTAGAACCCTAGAACCAAGTTCACTAGGCTATAAATAGTGTTTTGAATAGTGCCATGAGCACAAGTCTTGTGAAGGCCAAGGGTCATTTATGTAATTTGGTTTATGAACAATAATAAGAATGGTTTAAATTAGTTCAAGTAGTGTTGTTGGGTGTTTGGGATGAAAGAATAAGAGTATAAATACTGTAAGTGTTGCAAAGAGGGATGATTGGAAATACCTTCAACTTGAGAGAACTCTAGTTTTCTCACCCCTAATCGGAATCGAGTGATATTTCCGCTGGGGATTCAGATGTGATATTGCTCTTGCACTCGTAATTCCTAAGGGATCGAGGAGGACTTATAGTAGGACGAAATGTAGGCTGAGGGACCAAGTTTGGGACACCCTGGGATTTCTCCTATTTTGTAGTTGATTTGCTCTCCCTTGGAGGTTTAGGTTTGATATAATTAATTTTCACTTTCTGGGGAGGATTTTTCTATTTCCGGGGGGATTTGTTTGCTTAAGGCCTGTGCCTTATGATTTCGGTGATTTTTTTTTTTTGGCTCTGCTAGGGATGGGGGAGAGAGAGCGAGAGAGGTTGTCTCTGCTGGGGATAGAGAGGTTGTCTCTGTCCGAGGATTTTGTTTTTCTGGAGAGGTTGTCTCTGCTGGGTAAAGAGTCTAGAGAGATTGTCTCTGTGGGGAGTCTCTGACTGTTGAAATGTTTCGACTTCTATTTTGGGCTTTCTTTTGATGGAAACTTTGTACCCATGAGAATCGATTTGCTTGGGAAGTTGAGAGAGTTTGTCTCTACTTGGGGAGAGTTGATGACTCCTTTGGAGAAAGAGGGACTCTGCTTGGGGAGAGTCGGGGAGTGGATACCCCATATGTGACCGCACCTGATTTGACAGGCTGCCTACGTACCTTTGCAGGATCAAGTCATGACGTAGTTCAGGGCGATGCCACAGAGGGCGAGGGAGGGTATCCCTGAAAAGTGTAATGAAAGAAGGGCTGTCAGGCTCAAGGGGCTAACTAGCGAGATCAGTTTGTTCTGTAAATGGATTACAGGAAAGAGGGATGAAGAGTGTGCCAAGGATGGCCTCTTGTCATTTCCCAAAGAAACTACAAGTGCAAAGCGCCTATCAGATTTAGACCCTAAGCATAGTATCTTTTGACTTTGTCCATGTTGACGGGCTTGGAGGTCTTCGTCATCCATACGTCCGAGTTGAAGGGCACCGTCGGAGAATTTGTCTCGGACGACGTATAGGCCTTCATAGTTGGGAGTGAACTTGCCCCTTGGGTCAGGGCGGTTTGGCAACATTTTCTGGAAGATCAGGTCACCGATCTCGATATTTCTTGGCTTGACTTTCCTGTTGAATGCCCTAGCCATGCTCCTTTGATAGGCCTGAGAGTGGTTGATGGCTTTCAGTCGCTGCTCTTCGATTAGGTTTAACTGCTCGTACCAGGTCTGCGCCCATTCCGCTTCTGAGAGCTCTGCTTCCATTAAAACCCGGAGTGATGGAATTTGAACTTGGACAGGGAGGACTGCTTCCATGCTATAGGCCAGAGCGAATGGTGTTGCTCCTGTTGAGGTTCGGATGGACGTTCTATGGGCCATGAGTATATAAGGGAGTATCTCATGCCAGGCAGAGTACTTGGTTGCCATCTTCTCTATGATTTTCTTTAGATTCTTGTTAGCAGCTTCAATTGCACCATTGGTCTATGGCCTGTATGGCGTAGAGTTGAGATGTTGGATCTTGAATTTCTAGCAGAGATCAGTCATCTCCTTGTTGCAGAAGTTGAGAGCATTGTCTATTACAATCTCATATGGAACCCCATATCGGCAGATGATATCCCTTTTCAGAAAATGCTATACCACTGAATCTGTGACGCTGGCATAAGAGGCTGCCTCGACCCATTTCATGAAATAATCGATCGTTACCAGGATGAATCGATGTCTGTTTAATGCTTTCGGAGCTATGGGTCCGATGACGTCGATGCCCCAAGCCGAGAATGGCCACGGAGCGGTGAGATTGTGCAGCCTACTCGGCGGTGCATTTACCCTGTCGGTATAGATTTGGCATTGGTAGTACTTCTGTACCTGCTTGCAGTAATCTGATTCCATGATGGACCAGTAATAGCCTAACCTCAATATCTTTTTAGATAACAACAACCCGTTCATGTGTGGGCCGTAAATTTCTCTGTGAACTTCTTCAACTACCTGTGCTGCTTCACTGGTATCTAGACATCTGAGCCAGAGTAGGTTCGGTGACCTTTTGTACAAGATGCCCCCTGATAGGACGAACTGAATAGCCAGTCTTCTAATTGCACGGCGGTCTATTTTGGTAGCATCGAGAGGGAAGGTCTCGTCATTGAGATACTACTTGATGTCTGATACCAAGGCTTATTGTCTGATACCTCTTCGATCTAAAGGCAGTAGGTAGGCTGATCTTGTTGCTGAATTTCTATTGGCCAGAGCATGATATCTGTTTAGATCTGTACCATTGAAGCTAGAGTGGCCAGTGCGTCGGCGAATCTGTTCTGGTTCTTGGATCGGTGGCTGAAGCTGATTCTTCTAAATTGACTGATTAACAGAATGAGGTAGGCTAAGTACGGGACTAGCCTTGCTTCTCGGATGGCCCAAGACTCATTTGCCCGGCAGATTACCAAAGGTGAGTCACCGTAGACGTCTACCTCTTCAATCCCGATGTCCAGGGCTTCTTTCAGTCCGGCTATGCATACCTCGTACTCTGCTTCATTGTTGGAGCTTTTAAACTTCAGCTTGACTGAGTTAGGGAGGTGTGCTCCTTTAGGCGAGATCAGGACTACTCTTGCCCCATGTCCATGACAGTTGGCAGCTCCGTCAAAGTACAACTCCCAGCCGGAGTATTCTTCTTTGTCCACTTCTGTATACAGGATGGCTTCATCTGGAAACTGATCATGTACAGACACGTAGTCTTGGGTTAGACTGTGGGCTAGGTGATCTGCTATCGCCTGCCCCTTGATTGACTTCTATGTCATGTACGTGATGTCGAATTCAGATAACATCATAACCCATCGGGTAGTCCTTCCCGTGGTGGCTGGCATTTCCAGTAGATATTTCAGTGTGTCCATCCGAGAGATCAGAATTACCGGGTAGGAAAGCAGATAGTGACGAAGTCGTTGAGTTACCCAGACCAGTAACAGACATGTCTTCTCAATAGGGCTGTACCGCTCTTCGTACTCGAGCAGACGCCTACTTATATAGTAGATGGCTTGCTCTATTGTACCAGTCTCGTCATGTTATGCCAGAATGTACCCCATGGAGGTTTCTTGCACAGAGATGTAGAGTAGCAGTGGGCATCCTGGTGTAGGAGGCACAAGTACTCGAGGATTCAGAAGATACTGCTTTATTATGTCAAAGGCTTCTTGGCATTCTGCTGTCCAAATTGTCAGTGTGTTCTTTCGGAGAAGTTTGAAGATCAGCTCGCAGATCGGAGTTAGCTGAGAAATGAATCGACTGATGTACTGAATTTTACCCAGGAAATGACGGATCTCCTTTTCAGTTTGGGGTGCTGGCATTTCGATGATAGCTCTGGATTTAGTTTGAACGATCTTTATGCCTCTTTTGCTAACTATGAAACCAAGGAGCTTTCCTGATGAGGCTCCGAAAATGCAATTGGCCGGCTTCAGTCTTAGGCCGTACTCTCAGAGTCTATCAAAGAGTCTCTTCAGGTCTTCTGGGTGCTGTTCGGCCATCGGCGATTTGACGATCATGTCATCCACGTAGATTTCAGTGGACTTATGTATCATGTCATAGAACAAGGCTGTCATGGCCCTCTGGTAGATGGCCCCTGCGTTCGTGAGTCTGAAGGGCATGACCTTGTAGCAGAATGTGCCCCAAGGCGTGATAAAGGAGGTTTTCTCTATGTCTTCTTCTGCCATCCTGATCTGGTTGTATCCGGAGAAATCATCCATGAATGAGAGAGTCTTGTGCCCTGCAGTATTGTCGACCAGAACGTCAATGTGCGGGAGAGGAAAGTTGTCTTTGGGGCTTGCCCTGTTTAAATTCTGGTAGTCAATACACATGCGGACCTTGCCATCCTTCTTGGGTACTAGGACTATGTTGGCCAACCACTCAGGGTAGTTTACAACTGCCAGGAAGCCTACGCTGATCTGCTTCTCAACTTCTTCTTTGACCTTCTGTGACCATTCGGGCCTCATCCATCTCAGTTTCTGCCTCATTGGTCTGACGTCGGGGTTCAAGGATAGTTTGTGTACCACCAATGTTGGGTCTAGGCCTAGCATGTTAGCATATGACCAGGTGAAGACATCACTGTAGCTTCTTAGGAAACTGATCATGTCTGCTCTTCGCTGAAGGTTCATACTGGTGCCAATTCTGACTTGCCGAGGGTTCTCTATGGATCCCCGATTGACTGTTTCAGTGTCCTCCCTTTTAGACTGCAGAAGTCCTTCGCTGTGCTCGAGGAGGTCCATAATTTCCTGAGGCGGTTCCTCTTCCTGTTCTGAGTCATACTCCGCTTTGGAGAGTTCAAGGAGGGTTTGAGGGGTAGCCTTGTCAGAGGTAATTTTCTGGAAAATCAATTAGCTTTAGTTTTGCATACTTTGATGATGATGATTTGTTTGGGTGTGACATGGCATACGTGATCCGATAGGGCAGACGGATGGTGGTCTGACGTGCTTTAGCCCAGGTTGTTAGAAACCGAGGGACCTATCGGATCAAGGTTGGGACTGGCCCAGTGAAGGCCTGTCTACTTGAGATTTGGACCCCATACGCTATGTCAGGAACCAAGGTTGTATGTAGTTTGTTACAAGCACAAGTTTGGCTCATTACATGCCCCTGAGTGGGTGGTTATCCGAGTAGAATGTGTCTGGGTAGTCAACCATGATTGGGGACAGGTATATGGTGCAAGCAGGTTAAGGTTTGTAGTACCCCTTCCAGAATGGACTGCTTGTAGACTATACCGAAGCCTAGACTACATGTATGAATGCTGGTTTGATGCATGGGTGTTCCTAATAGGATGGGGGATCACTTAACACTGTATATGCGACTCCCCAGTATAGAACATACCTGAAAAAGGACGATTGGTGTAAGCGGGAGCGTTCAGAATCCTTCCCTGAGGGATATCACCCAACAGGAGTAACTCCGCGGACCTCCAAGACGTTTAAGTCACTGACACATAGGATGATCATCCAGCAGCCGTTAACGTAATAAGCCTGTCTACTGGGTTGAATGAGATTAATTACACTACTATGACATGTATGGATGCACAGTACACAATTAATCAAGAGATATAAAATGATTAGTGTTTAGTTAAATGCTTAGGCATTTTATACAAGATTAAGGTTTAGTTGGCTTAAACCCGGGTTCTTGATTGAACCCTAAAGATGCTTAGAAACAGACTCCCCAGCGGAGTCGCCAGAGCTTTGAGCGCGGGAAATTTACTCCCCATATCTGTTTGTGGCTCACGGGTTTTTGACAGTCACCACCTATTCATTCAGAAGAGATAAGTCCCCCGATGTTTTGGATAAGGTCTTGGTCCACGAGAGAGATCAGGGTAAGGGGTTCGGTTAAGTCCGAGCAAGGTGTTAGGCACCCCGAGGCTTCCGTTTTACAACGGTTCCGTACTTCCCGGGTTTAAGCCAATTAAAGTTAATCTTGTTTAAAATGCCGAAATGTTTAAATGAACAGTAATCTAAGAAGGGAAAAGCTAACTGGGGTCGGGCCCGTGTTGGGCTGCCTACGTACTCACAGGGTGAGATCAGACCGAGCATAGTTCTGGCACGTGAGCTTGTGCCAAGGCTAGGGGCGTGTGTGTGTGCACCAAGGGTGGCTAACATGGACTAGTCCGGTAGACTAGGGTTTTTTTGACCGAGGAGGGTCAAGTGCATGGTATGAAGCTAGGTAGGCTTAGGGGGTAGTCTGGTAGACTAGGGAGGAGTCCGGCCCGGGTTAGGGTTGCTAACCGGGATTAGGCTGAACTAACTGCAATTAGGGTTGCTAACCACAGTAAAGGGTGAGTGAGTTGTAGCTCGGTAGGCTAAGGCGGGGGCCCGGTAAGCTAAGGTAAGTCCGGTAGACTTGGTTTTTAGGCTCGGTAGGCCGTAAACCGAAGCTTAACTATGATTAGGGTTGCTAACCGTAGTTAAGGGGTTCTAACTGTAGTTAGGGATGCTAACCAGCATTAAGGAGAGGGCCAAAGTCAGGATTATGGTCCAATTAGATTTAAGGAATGTCTGTTTAATTTCTAAAAGTTTGTAAGGTTAAGGGGTACTTAACCGCGGTTAAATGTTAATCGGAGGTGTATTTTACTGTGGTTAAGGGTCTGGTACAATCCAAGGTGGGCCCAGGGGGCTAGACAGGGCCTAAAGTGGCCTCTTACCAGGCCTGGGCCCCTGCAAAACCCCAGAATAAAAACAAAGTTTAATGTCGGTAATGTAATTACCTACATTATGAACAGTGTTTTAAGACTGTGTTTTGCCATTGTTAAGTAGGGTTAGGCTGTAACCCGAGGTGAACCAAAGGTGGGGGAGTGTAGAAGGGACTCCTGAGAGTCTTCAGGCCAGGTGTGGACCTCAGGGGATGCCTGGAGTGGGCCCCACAGAGCTGCAAAGGTGTTGTGCCTGAAACAGCAAGCTGGCGGTAGAAGTATTACCGACAAGCCGAAAACAAGCCAAATACAGAGTGTCGGTAACGGGTTCACCGACATTCTGGAAACAGGCTATTTAGGAAAGTCGGTACTGAGAGTACCGCTGTCCTGGGTTTTTCTGAAAACCGAACTCGTGGCCACTGGGGCTGTGCACAGAGGTCACTAGGGGTTCCCTCATGATACGAGGGACCTCCAGAAGGTTTTGTAATGGCTGTCAAGCCTTGATGGAGATGCTATACCCGAAGGGGTTCACCACACCTATGGTTTAGGTGGTGAACACCTTGTGTGGGTCTGTATACCTACTAAGCGATAAAAAAACACAGAAAAACGTCCCCTAGAGATGACCAGGGGCTCACATGATTGTGGAGTCGAGCCGGATGAAGTGGAGCCTGTAACCGTAGTGGTGGTGCTCCAGTGATGGCCTACAGTGATTGGAGGAACTTGAGGTAGGTTCAAGGTAAGTCTTAGGATCAAGATTGAGGGAGAGAGAGGCTGAGGACCAAGGTTTTTGCAGCAGTGGTTTTCCTTCAGAGTTGCCGATCGTTTTATAGTAAAGTTGGTGTTGGTTTTATATGTTAGACATGTACGCCCACAAAGCCATTCCGGAATTGTATTTATCTATTTTTAAATCAATAAATGCATATTTTACATTCACACATTGTCTTCTACATTGGATAATATATCGAAAGTATCTCATTGGATGAGACTACTTTGTCCCTTAGGTAACATTGTAGGAAAACCATCCAATTAGTTGATAACTGATTGCTAAGGAGATATGGTTTTTCCGGTTCCTTGTAGACCTAAAATTGTTCTAAGTTAATCAGGATACATTTGGAAAATGTATTCCTAATAACTTACACATTGTTAGTTTCATATGATGGAGTGATGAATCTCAATCACTAAGAGAAGAGTCTCTTGACTAAAATGTGGATATAAGTAAGAAGTACTTATATTGCAACTGGATCGCTCAGTGGATACCCTTAGAAATATACTGTTTTTATATTTAGGATAGTCCATTTGACAGATTTTCCTTAACCTGAGAGGTCGACATCTTCTCTAGTATTTGCCTATGTAGCTTTGATGTAGCCAATCGTCAATGTCCAACACACCAGACTAAATACGGGCTCGTTGGGTTGTATACGCTGTACTTAAAGAAATGTGTGTACGCTCGACAAGGATTTCACTACTCTTACAAAGTAAATAATATTGAGTTGATACTTGTCAAAACTGGACTTGAAAAACCCAGCGCTCGTATTTATCGATGAAATGGTTTTATCGAGGAATTTATTTTCTGTATAAAAGAAATGTAATAATAATTATTATTTCTTTTAAAGAATTTTTAAAATGTTTTTGCAAGTCCAAGTTTGACTAAAAGTATCAAAGAGAATGGGTTCTCAATATAAGCCAGGGATTGAAGACAATATTAGATATTGTCCTGTAAGCTTATAACAATATTGGAAGTGGAGGGATTGATCTGTAAACAAATCTTGAGATAGAAATACCTGCAAGTAATTCTCAATTTTCTGGAGGTTAATCACATTGTGTTAATGGACATTAATTGTGATTGGTGGAAGTCCAGGGATATAGATAAAATTCTATAATCCTAATGGAGTGTAGGAAAGGTGTTTCCTAGTAATAATACTTTAACTAAAAGGTTGAGTACTTGGTCCCACAACCGGAAATAAGAGATCCCTTTAGATCCCACACACAAGGACTTTCTTAAAGTACTTAATTTAATGATTTATTAAATTAATTAATTTCTCTAAGAAAACACTATATGGTATAGTGAAACTCTAAAAGGTGGAATCACATTAAATGTGAAAAACCAAATGGGTAGGACCCATTGGGGAATTTGATAGAAGATCAAATAAGAGACCAAAATGGGTTTGGAACCCATGGGGGCGTGTGGAGTGGGGCCCACCTAGGGTGGGACGCCCACTACAAGGAGGATAATATTATTGTTTAATTTTTAATTAGTTTCTAATTAATAACTCCTTATGAGATAAGGATGGTTAGTTAGTTACTAATTAAAGATTCCCTAATTGTTAGGGATTCCATTAGTTTGTTACTAATCATTAATTAGTTAGTTACTAATTAAAAAGATTCCTTATTGGATAAGGATTTGGTTAGTTAGTTACTAATGGATAAAATTAGTTTCTATTTTGATTAATCCTAATTAATTAAACGAGAAATCAATAAGGAAACTCCTATATATAGAGGTGTACGGTCACTTTAGTGGACACAAGAAAAATTTCCAAAATTTTCAAGATTTGGAAATCCCTCTCCTCCCTCATTATCTCTCACGCCCAAGCCTCCCTTCTCCCTAAGGTGTACAGTCACACCTTCTCCCCTTTTATTCTTCCTTTTGTTTTCTAGTTTGAAAATAAAGAAGAGGAATTTCAAGGTTCTTGAAGATCAAAATTAGATCTTTTATTCAAGATTCCTAGAGCTGGATTTTGGAAGGGCCATTAGCTTCCATTAGAGAAAGCTTTAAAGAAAAAGAAGGTCTGTGTGGATTGCGAAGGAGACTTGGCACTTGTGAAGTTTTGCCGGTATAGCTTTTATCGTGGATTTGACTTAACAATTTCAAAGTCGCAAAGGTACTGTGATTTTTACTCTCATTGAATAAAATCAATTAGAATCTTAGTCAGATCTTGGGATTCGATGTATGCCCCCCAGGAACTGTTTTTCTAAAATTAAAAAGAGGCATTCTTTCATTATAGAGATGGCAACTAGGGACCTAAGAGGGATTAGGAAGAAGGGTGAGAAGGGTATTGGACCCAGAGGAGGTCGACTAAGAGGAGTTGAAAGGAGAGTTGAGGTGAAGGTTGAGTGTGCAGGGTGATTGAAGACTGCAATTCGGAACTCGCAAACTATCGGTAGAAGGTCTACCGACAGCCTGAAACAAGGCTAAAATTTAATGTCAGTAGACCTGCTACCGACATTCTAAACTTAAGTTGAAATGGGCCTGGGCCTTGCACTCTCGGGTTATGGGACTTGGGCTTTAGTGGTTCTCGGGCTTTTTGGGCCCATGTCACAGGTTTAGGCCTCAAGGGCCTTGGGTTCTAGGGGTCTAGCCCTAATGGCTCTAGGGCTAGACTAGGGTTTCGGCTAGGGTCACCTAGGGTTTAACTGAGTTTAAACTAGGGTGAGTCTTAAGGGTTTAGCAGGGGTTTTTCTAGGGTTTGACTAGAGAGGCTTACCTAGGTTGTGAGGGACTTGGTAGGGAAGGTAACCATAGTTAAGGGATTTTAACTACAGTTAGGATGGGGTGTAAAAATCGGGTGCTTACACCTGTTCTAGACAAAGACTAAGTGATTAGTCTACACTTGGAACACGACTCCTAAGATGAACCTAATGCCTTGGTTTACTCGTGGTGTCGAACTCTAACGACCTATAGAACCTAATGCCTAGGCACTAATACCACTTCTGTAACGCCCCAAATACCACCTATGAGTTAGGCAATAATTTGGGCTCATTACTTACCACACAACCATCCTGTAGAAGCATATAAGGCAGACTAAAAAGTGAACTGAAAATTTCTTTAATAACTTAACTGTATTCCAAATACAATTGTTTACAATAACTGAATATGAATTAAAACATGTACAAGAAATACTTAACCTGAGTTACCAACTCAAGTGAGACAATATCCCCAGACGTAGAAAACCCAAAATACATGTCACTCTCACTCAACCCAACCGTAGGGCCACACATTTAACCCCTAATATCTTGGTGACAACCTGAGCAATCTCCTGCTCTCCATGAGCCACCTCGATCCAAGGAACTGGAGTACATATATCATACAGTGTACCTGATAACATAAAATATATGGTTGAGTATGGAATACTCAGTGAATACAAGCTCCTAGCTAACAATAGTAATAACAAGCATAATATCATAAACAAGTACTAGAAAGAAAACAGTTTATAAATCATTCTTAAAGCAACATGCATCATCATTTGTCAAATCTTATTCCTCATGAAAGTAAAATATCATCTGTGGTCCTTATGATTTCTTACGAGTTCGTGTGAGCTTATGAGTCTTGTGAGGTTCTTACGAGTTTCTTGTGAATTTCTTATGAGATCTTGTGAGCCTTTCTTGTGAGCAAGAGGTTAATACCCTGAGACTTGGGCTACCAACCTCCTTGATGATCTATTTTTTTGTGAGAATTTCTTATGAGATTTCTTTCATGGAAACAGATGATAGTGCCCGTACATATATGGTCTTGGTAGACTAAACATCCTTTCATATTTCTTTATTCTTACTTGGAGACAGATACTATTACCCGTACTTAGTCTTGGTATACTAGTATCCTCTCATGCTTTCTTGGGAACAGATGTTAAAGCCCGTACCTGGTCTTGGTACATTAACACCCTTCCATATACATCTTCAAAACATATACTAGTGCCCGTACCTGATCTAAGTACACTAGCATACTTTCATAATTTCTTTATACCTTGGAAACAGATACTAGTGCCCGTACCTAGTCTAAGTACACTAGTATCCTTTCATGCGTTTCATTTAATCTAGAGACAAATGCTAGTACCCGTACCTGATCTAAGTATACTGACATCCTCTCATGATTGCTTGGGAACAGATGTTTGTACCTGTACCTGGTCTTAGTACACTAACATCCTTCCATATTCTTGTGAGCTTGTGAGATTCCTCTTATGAGCATTTACTTAAACCTTATTCTTGCCTTGTGGAATTCACTCTTGTCTTGTTCTTGTCTTATGTTTAAATTCACACTTGTCTTGTTCTTGGTTGTGTTTCATATATTTATACAACTCGTTTAATGCGTGTAAGCGTGCTTGAGTGTAACAATTGTGGCAATCATGACGACATAAATGATTAAAAGGATAACATATAGCATTTTCATTCTTTCTATAATCATGTGGGAATTTAAACGAACATGTGGAGCATTTGATTTAAAACTACCGTTTAGGAAACACTACACAGTTCAAGCTTTAAAAATCTTCATTTAATTTCTTTAGTTCCCATTCATGCATTTCATCAAACGTTTGGTGTGCAACCTTTACATAATCATTTTATTCATGTTTTTATGTTCGTACATTTTATCAAACATCTAGAGTGCATGTATTATGCGTACATTGCCCTTCCATCATTTTCATCACATAACATCCATCACAACCATATGGCATCCAAACGCCTCCACACCCATTCATCCCATTCATCCTTCAACATTTCATTTATCTTGTGAAATTTTAGGAAAATCATTGGTGTACGATAATACTTGGGATACACAAGCTCAAAACATCATTATTTAAAATAAAACCTAGGTTATTACCAGGATCAACTAGGAGGGTGTACTAACCTTGAAGATCAAAGTTTGATCTTGAAGAAAACTCCTTGATTTGTAGGAAGCCCTTGAGTGGAGGTCTCCTAGCTTGATTGAGGATGATCCTTGCTTGAGAATCTTCAAGCTTGAGCTCCTTGATCTCAAATCCAAAAACCCCTCTTGGATTTTCCCTAATCTCCTCTCCTCCTCTTTCTCCTCTTTCTCTCCCTTAGGTTTAGGAAAAACCTCAAATGAGATCTCCTTTAGAAGCCAAGGGTTTAAAACCCTCAAATTCAGAATCTGCACACGGGTGTGATCGATCGCACACTAACTGCGATCGATCGCAGATCCAACGCGATCGATCGCACACCCTTGCGATCGATTGTAAATCCCCATGTGATCGATTGCACCTGGAGGGGACCTATCGCACATGAACCCGAAGGTTTTGAACCAATTGCACCTGCATGCGATCGATCGCACCTTACCTACAATCGATCGCACTCAGTTTTTGGTTTCTTCAACCTGCAGACACCTAGGGGTGTTTTCAACCTCATTTCCATCATTTTTAGTGCACAAAACCCCTCCTTACTCACTGCATATGGGTCGTTAACATTCATTTTCTCATAAATTGCCAAATCCCAATACATAGAACGCCATTTGGCCATGAAAATACTATTCCTTGGCTATGAAAAGTTCCAGGGTTTTACAAGTTAGTTACTAATTAAAGATTCCCTATTTAAATGGGATTCCATTAGTTTGTTACTAATCAATAATTAGTTAGTTACTAATTAAAGATTCCTTATTAGATAAGGATAAGATTAGTTTATTACTAATGGATAAGGTTAGTTTCTTTTTAAGATAAATCCTAATTCAGTAGGGATTATCATTAAGGAAACTTTTGAGAAATCTCAATTAGATTAGGATAAGGATGAGGAGTCTTAGATTACTTGCATAGCAATCCAAGAGGAACTTTATAAATAAGTGGACGCCCACCCCTAGGGAGACACTTCTCTAACATCCTCTCTCTCCCTCTCCTCAAGCTCAGACCCCTCTCTCTCCATCTTGGATAGTGTACGGTCATCCATCCCTTTCTTCTCTTGGTTCTAGTTTTTCTCTTGAGCAAAAGCAGAACCAATCTTGTTAAATCAAGAAAGGATCTTGAGATTCAAGAAAAGAACAAAGATTATAGAGCTTGAATTGGAAGGACCATTAGCTGCCATTAAAGAAAGCTTTAGAAGAAAAAGAAGGTTCGCATGAATCGCGAAGGAGACGAAAAGCTTGTGAAGTTTTGCCGGCTTTGTTCTATCGTGGATTTGACTTAACAATATCAAAGCCGCAAAGGTGATTGTTATTCCAACCTTCATTGAATAAAATCAAATAGAATCTTAGTCAAATCTTGGGATTTGATGTATGCCCCTGAAGAACTGTTTTTTCTAAAATTAAAAAGAGGCATACTTTCAGGGATAGAGGAGGAGGACGGTTGTTTCCTATTCATGACATTCAAGATATCCTGCATGATGTTTTTCAGTTCTAGGATGCTTTATTCAGTTCCAAATACCCTCACCTCTAAATTAGGGATTTGCTACAGTACATGTTGAGATGATATTGGGCTGTCATGATCGGTTTCCACACCTTCTACAACTTGCTCTTCTTGATTAGTCAATCTCGTACTTACCGGAGTCATCTCAAAGGGGGAAAATAGTTTAATACTGCTTTTGCTCAGGGTGCAAAGAACTAGGTGTTAATAAGAGGTATGTACAGATGGGTCAGATAACAGTCAAGATGCTAAATGAAGACTAAATTAAGACAATGATGAAAGTAGTGATGCTACACACATATGATCTAATGGATGACTTTTTAACATGGGACGTTACCCCTTATCTGGTCATGAATATGAATGTATACAAAGAATGATGGATGCGGAAAGTCCTAAGACTAAAGTGTGAGTGCGGGAAATTCACTCCCTAAATCTGTTTGTGTCCCACGGGTTTTTGAGAGTCGCCACTTATTCATTCAGAAGGGATAAGTCCCCTGAAGTTTTGGATAAAGTCTTGGTCCACGAGATAGAACAGGGTAAGGGGTTCGGTTAAGTCCGGGGAAGGTGTTAGGCACCCTGAGGCTTCCGTTTTACAATGGTTTTGTACTCCCCGGGTTTAAGCCAAATAAAGTTAATCTTGTTTAGAATGCCGAAATGTTTAAATGAGCACTAATCCAAGAAGGGAAAAGCTAACTGGGGTCGGGTCCGTGTTGGGCTGCCTACGTACTCACAGGGTGAGATCAGACCGAGCGTAGTTCTGGCACATGAGCCTGTGCCAAGGCTAGGAGCGTGTGTGTGTGCACCAAGGGTGGCTAACATGGACTAGTCCGGTAGACTAGGGTTTGTTTGACCGAGGAGGGTCAAGTGCATGGTAGGCTTAGGGGGATAGTCCGGTAGACTAGGGAGGAGTCCGGCCGGGTTAGGGTTGCTAACCGGGATTAGGCCGAACTAACTGTAGTTAAGGTTGCTAACCACAGTAAAGGGTGAGTGAGTTGTAGCCCGGTAGGCTAAGGTGGGGCCAGGTAGGCCGAGGTAAGTCTGGTAGACTTGGTTTCCAGGCCCGATAAGCCGTAAATCGAAGTTAACTATGATTAAGGTTGTTAATCACAGTTAAGGGGGTCTAACTGTGGTTAGGATTGCTAACCAGGGTTAGGGAGAGGGTCAAAGTCAGTATTATGGTCCAATGATATTTTTAGCAATGTACGTTTAATTTTTCAAAGTTTTAAGGGTTAAAGGGTGCTTCACCGCGGTTAAATGTTAACCGGATGTGGATTAAACCACAGTTAAAGGTCTGGTATAGTCCGAGGTGGGCCCAAGGGGCTAGGCAGGGCCTAAATTGGCCTCCTACCAGGCCTGGGCCCCTGTAAAAACCTAGAATAAAAACAAAGTTTAATGTCGGTAATGTAATTACCTACATTATGGACAGTGTTTTAAGATTGTGTTTTGCCATTGTTAACTAGGGTTAGGCTGTAACCCGAGGTGAACCAAAGGTGGGGGAGTGTATAGGGGACTCCTGAGAGTCTTCAGGTCAAGTGTGGGCCCCACAAGAGTGTAAAGCCACTGTAACAGACAGTGCAAGTTGGCGGCAGTCTTTCTACCGCCCATCCCAGATCAGGCGAAAAACAGAATGTCAGTAGAGTTATGTCCGACATTCTGGAAAAAGCTTAGAAACCAGGGATCGGTAGAGAGATCACCGACAAAATGGAAATCAGACCATTTTAGGAATGACGGTACTGAGAGTACCGCCATTCCTGGATTTCTGTAAAATAAGGTTTGTGGCTACTGGGGTTGTACACCAATGCTACTAGGGGTTCCCTCATGATCTGAGGGACCCCCAAATGGTTCTGTAATGGCTATCAAGCCTCGAGGATTTGTTATAGCCGAAAGGGGTTCACCACACCTATGGTTAGGTGGGTGAACACCCTGTGTTGGTTTGTTTGCACTAAGCCACAGCAAAAAAACAAAGAAAACGTCCCTTGGAGATGACCAGGGGCTCACATGATGTTAAAGCAATAAGGAAATGGGTAGGGAGTATCCCTAACCAGTACTCTGCTTTCTGCTAAATGGTGGAGGTCGGCCTATGTACGGTGGAGGCCCTCTAGATGGTACTTGCAGTAGTTGGGGAGGTTTGTGCTAGGTCCTGGGACTGTGACCGAAGCAAAGAGGGAGATTAAAACTGGGTTTTAGAAGCAGAGTTTCTTCTAGGATTTTTTGCTGATCGTTTACAGTTGAAGGCATTAGGTTTTATAGAGGAGAAGACTAGGGACCTAGGTGGGATTTGGAAGAAGAGGGAGAGGGGTATTGGACCCTCTGGAGGTCGACTAAGAACTGGGAAGGGAGAAACTGAGGTGGAGGTAGAGTGTACAGGGGTGTTGCAGGCCTGCAACTCGAAACTTGAAGATGATGGTAAACGATCTACCGATAGCCTGAAACAAGGCCAAAATTTAATGTCAGTAGACTTACTACTGACATTCTAAACTTTAAGCTGAAATGGGCCTGGGCCCTACACTCTCGGGTTATGGGACTTGGGCTTTAGTGGTTCTCGGGCTTTTTGGGCCCATGTCACAGGTTTAGGCCTTAAGGGCCTTGGGTTCTAGGGGTCAAGCGCTAATGGCTCTAGGACTAGACTAGGGTTTCGGCCAGGGTCACCTAGGGTTTAACTGAGTTTAAACTAGGGTGAGTCCTAAGGGTTTAGCAGGGGTTTTTCTAGGGTTTGACTGGAGAGGCTTACCTAGGCTGTGAGGGACATGGTAGGGGAGGTAACCATAGTTAAGGGATTTTAACTACAGTTAGGATGAGGTGTAAAAATCGGGTGCTTACAGTTGCCCCTCTTTGCTGGAGAATGCCAAGGTTTGCGATTCGAATGGCAAAGACTATAATCATCCAATTTTTACACCGAGCTCGGATAATAGGGATATAGGATGATGGTATGTATGTATACAGTGCAAAAATAGTGAGTGCAATGTAGTGGCAAGGCGCTGCTAGGGAAGGGCGAGTAGTTCAGACTACTCACTGGGGATTGATGAATACAGGGATGGCATAGCCCGGAGGCATCGGCCAGAAGGATTCGATCGAGTTTGATCGAAGAGACACACAGGATGTCAAGAACACACAGGGTATTGAAGGAGTGACATGCGGGTAGTGTACACTGTAAAGGTACACACGGGATGTCGAGGACACACGGGGGTGTCAAAAGAAGGGGCATACAGGTTGTATACGCTGTAAAGGTACACACGGGATGTCGAGGACACATGGGGGTGTCGAAAGAGAGGACATGCAAGTGGCATACGCTGTAAAGGTATACATAGGATGTCGAGGATACACGACGGTGTCGAAAGAGAGGACATGCAGGTGGTATATGCTGTAAAGGTATACACGGGATGTCAAGGACACACGGGGGTGTCGGAAGAGAGGATATGCAGGTGGTATACGCTGTAAAGGTATACACGGGATGTCGAGGACACACGGAGGTGTCAAAAGAGAGGCGGCATGTCCAAGAGGCACTAGCCGGATGATTGAAATGGCCGAGAGGCACTGGATTTTGATCAAAGATGATCCTAAGGAGTTTGGTCACTAGAAGCGTGATGCTATGCAGGGATTTTATGCAAGGGATAAAGGCGAGGATGCTTTCGCTGTAAAGGTATACACGGGATGTCGAGGACACACGGAGGTGTCAAAAGAGAGGCGGCATGTCCAAGAGGCACTAGCCGGATGATTGAAATGGCCGAGAGGCACTGGATTTTGATCAAAGATGATCCTAAGGAGTTTGGTCACTAGAAGCGTGACGCTATGCAGGGATAAAGGCGAGGATGCTTTCCCATGACTCTACTGATTACGAATGGCGGGGATGCATGGTGTCGGCTTCTTCTGCTTTGACTTGCTGGGGTTGCTCAGTGCAGGCTGGTACAATCTGGTCAGGATACCAAAGAGTTTGTTTTTGAAAACATTTTGTAACAGGTTTTGATCCTTTGTAAAAAAATTTGCTTTCAACAAAAGAATGTTCAACTAGCTATCAGTTTTGCCAGGAGAGTGCCTTAGTCAGGGCTTAGGGATCATGTATTCTGTCTTTCACTCTTGGAGAGTAGAGTATGACCCAAAAGAGGTTTTGTCACCGCTGAGGATGCTCACGAGTAGCATGTTTGTTTTTTCACTGCTGGAGATTAGACTCTAACTGGGGAGAAGCATGCTGGGGGAGCGAATCGGATGCTTCTACCGGGGAGATCCGTTGGGGGATGTAATGCCATTGTAGACCGTTGCTGAGGATCTGCTGAGGGATATGACACTGCTGTAGGTTAGTGCTGGGGATCTGAACTTTGCTGGAGCCTAGTGTTAGGGAAGCTGCTCTTCCATACCACCTACCAGGGATTGCTGTAGGGGATTTATCTAGCTAGCCTGATTGCGCCGGATGTTGTTGCCAAACTGCTCTTCAGCTTTTCTCCCTTTTTTTACCCTTGAAATGACCAAGTCCTGGGGTTCGCATAATTTTTTCGCAATGAGGCCGTTGCCGGTTTTCCTCATGCCTGCGAAGCTGATTGATTTTTGTCCCTTTTTTACCCCTAGTCACAAGACTAGGTCTGGGGATCGCGTGATTTTTGCGCAATGAGGCCATTGCCGGTTTTCACTGATTCCCGCAACTTATTAGGAAATTTTTTTTTATGTTGGGAAAGAAGGTTTTCTCCCATCATAGCCCTGAATGGCGCTCCTCTAGGGATTTGAGGATGATATTTCCGCTGGGGATTCAAATGTGATATTGCACTTGCACTCGTAATTCCTAAGGGATCGAGGAGGACTTATAGTAGGACGAAATGTAGGCTGAGGGACTAAGTTTGGGACACTCTGCGATTTCTCCTATTTTGTAGTTGATTTTCTCTCCCTTGGAGGTTTTGGTTTAATATAATTGATTTTCACTTTCTGGGGAGGATTTTTCTATTTCCGGGGGGATTTGTTTGCTTAAGGCCTATGCCTTATGATTTCCGGTGATTTTTTTTTTTGGCTCTGCTAGGGATGGGGGAGAGAGAGCGAGAGAGGTTGTCTCTACTGGGGATAGAGAGGTTGTCTCTGTCCAAGGATTTTGTTTTTCTAGAGATGTTTTCTCTACTGGGTAAAGAGTCTAGAGAGATTGTCACTGTGGGGAGTCTCTGACAGTTGAAATGTTTCGAATTCTATTTTGGGCTTTCTTTTGATAGAAACTTTGTACCCATGAGAATCGATTTGCTTGGGAAGTTGGGAGAGTTTGTCTCTGCTTGGGGAGAGTTGATGACTCCTTTGGGGAAAGAGGGACTCTATTTGGGGAGAGTCGGGGAGTGGATACCCCATATGTGACTGCACCTGATTTGACAGGCTGCTTACATACCTTTGCAGGATCAAATTATGACGTAGTTCGGGCCAATGCCGCAAAGGCGAGGGAGGGTGTCCCTAAACAGTGTAATGAAAGAAGGGCTGTCAGGCTCAAGGGGCTAACTAGCGAATTTCTTTTAATTTGTAAACAGGTTACAAGAAAAAGGGATGAAGAGTGTGCCAAGGATGGCCTTTTGTCATTTCCCGGAGAAACTACAAGTGCAGAGCGCCTATCAGACCTAGACCCTAAGCGAAGTATCTTTTGACTTTGTCCATGTTGACGGGCTCTGGGAGGTCTTCGTCATCCATACGTCCGAGTTGAAGGGCACCGCCGGATAATTTATCTCAGATGACATATGGGCCTTCATAGTTGGAAGTGAACTTGCCCCTTGGGTCAGGGCGGTTTGGCAACATTTTCTAGAGAACTAGGTCACCGATCTCGATGCTTCTTGGCTTGACTTTCCTGTTGAATGCCCTAGCCATGCGCCTCAGATAGGCCTCAGAGTGGTTGATGGCTTTCAGTCACCGCTCTTTGATCAGGTTCAACTGCTCATACCAGGTCTGTGCCCATTCTGCTTCTGTGAGCTCTACTTCCATTAACACCTGAAGTGATGGAATTTGAACTTCGACAGGGAGGACTGCTTCCATACCATAGGCCAAAGCGAATGGTGTTTCTCCTATGGAGGTTCGGATGGACGTTCTATATGCCATGAGTGCATAAGGGAGCATCTCATGCCAGGCAGAGTACTTGGTTGCCATCTTCTCTATGATTTTCTTCAGATTCTTATTAGCGGCTTCAACTGCACCATTGGTCTGTGGCCTGTACGGCGGAGTGTTGTGATGTTGGATCTTGAATTTCTGGCAGAGGTTAGTCATCCCCTTGTTGCAGAAGTTGAGAGCATTCTCTGTTATCATACGGGACCCCATATTGGTAAATGATATCCCTTTTCAGAAAACGCTGAACCACTGAGGCTGTGACGCTGGCATAAGAGGCTACCTTGACCCATTTCATGAAATAATCGATCGCTACCAGGATGAATCGATCTCCGATTGATGCTTTCGGAGCAATGGATCCGATGACGTTGATGCCCCAACTGAGAATGGCCAAGGAGCGGTGAGATTGTGCAGCCTGTTTGGCGGTGTGTTTACCCTATCGGCATAATGGACCAGTAATAGCCTAGCCTCAATATCTTTTTAGATAACATCAACCCGTTCATGTGTGGGCCGCAGGTTCCTCCGTGAACTTCTTTGACTACCTGTGCTGCTTCACTGGTATCTAAGCATTTGAGCCAGAGTAGGTTCGGTGACCTTTTGTACAAGATGCCCCCTGATAGGACAAACTTAATGGCTAGTCTTCTGATTGTCCGGTCGTCTGTTTTGGTAGCATTAAGACAGAAGGTCCCGTCATCGAGATACTGCCTGATGTCTGCATACCAAGGCTTATTGTCTGATACCTCTTCGATCTGAAGGCAGTAGGTAGGCTGATCTTATTACTGAATTTCTATCGGCCAGAGCATGATGTCTGTTGGGATCTGTACCATTGAAGCTAGAGTGGCCAGTGCGTCGGCGAATCTGTTCTGGTTCTTTGATCGGTGGCTGAAGCTGATTCTTCTGAATTGACTGATTCCCAGATTGAGGTAGGCTAAGTACTGGACTAGCCTTGCTTTTCGGATGGCCCAAAACTCATTTTCTTGGCAGATTACCAAGGATGAGTCACCGTAGACGTCTACCCCTTCAATCCTGATGTTCAGGGCTTCTTTCAGTCCGGCTATGCACGCCTCGTATTCTGCTTCATTGTTGGAGCATCTGATGTAGCACCTTGGACTTTTTCATCCTTAATGAATAGCACTTTCGTAGCTAATTGACCGTTTTTGTAGTCTAATTAATAAATAAGGGAGAAATCGGAAATTCCGAAACGTCAGAAATGTGCGTTTTCGAAAGACGAACCCAACGCAAGTTGAATCGTCGAAATCCGACGAACGAGTCAAAAGAGATGGTCAAAACAGTCCAGACATACAGAGAACCGATCGCTCGGTCCAGTCAGCGATCGATCGGTCCATAACCGATCGATCGGTAGCTATCGCACGGTCAGAAATTTTGTATGGGGAAATTTTCCAGAGAGTGAGTTTTTGACCGGTCGATCGGTCATAAACACCGATCGCTCGGTAGGCAACCGATCGATCGGTCGTAACCACCGATCGCTCGGTCTTCGCGTTTTTGCAGAAATTTCAGTAAGGGCGTTTTCATCTTTTGGGTGTTAAACCCTTACCCATAAGGGTTTGCTCGACCCTTTGAGGCCTCACTTACAACATTTGAGGGATTTTGAGAGATAGAGAGAGAAGAGGAGAAAGCTCTAACCTAGGGTTTGGTTTTGAGAAGGAAATCAAAGGGGGTTTAAGAACCATAGCTCACCCCAACTCGAGTTGCTTCAAAATCGAGGCTCAAGCTCGTGTGTGAACCATTCTCCAAGCTAGGGCAGCAACCCAAGCACGTTTTGAAAGGGGTTTCTTCCCCAACTCAAGTCTCCTTCAAGCAAAGGTGTTCTTCTTTCGAGTTGGAGCTTCAATCAAGATTTCTACCAAGGATCAAGCCTTGATTTAAGGTTAGTACACCCTACTAACTTACCCTAGCAATAAATCTAGGTTTTCCTTATGAAATATGATTCTTGTTAGTATGTTTTATTCTTTACAAAATGTGTTATCTATAATAAATATAAACAAGATAAAGAAAGGTGTGGATGTGTGGATGGAATGTTGGATACGGCGATTGGATGCCGAATGTGTGATGTATGATGTGTGGGTTGTGGATTGGAAAATGGAGGATGGGCATTGTACAAATAACAAACTTACCCTTGTGTGATTGAATGGAAAATATGCATTAAAAAGAATGAGATAAACTACTAAGGAATAACGTATGAAAGTGTTTGACAAAATGCCTAAACTATGAATAAATGATCTCAATGAAGGATATAGAAATGGGTTTTATGCATGCGTTCTTATAAATGATCAATTGATCAAATGTTATGCAAACTACTTATGTTACTTATGTTCATATCATGAATTGAATTATAATGTCATATTTGGTTATTTCCATTATCATGATTGTCACTATGGACACGTACACGAACACGCATGATAGCATGAATCGAGATTTCAAGAGCATGTGCATATAATAAACAACAAGAAAATATTGCATGTCAAGGAGGTTGGTAGCCCAGGGAGGATTCGGGTGCTAACCTCTGGCTCACAAGTGCATTGCATAACAAGGAGGTTGGTAGCCCAGGGACATTCGGGTACTAACCTCTGGCTCACAAGAAAACAAGTGCATTTCATAACAAGGAGGTTGGTAGCCCAGGGAGGATTCGGGTACTAACCTCTGGCTCACAAGTGCATTGCATATCAAGGAGGTTGGCAGCCCAGGGAGATTCGGGTGCTAGCCTCTGGCTCACAAGTTACAAGATGGAGGTTTACAAGATGATGATCATGCATTCATGCATGCACGCATACATGATTTCTACGAGGCATACCGGGACATGACAAGGGTTTTCAAGCATGAGTTTTATTGGCATTTTCGCATTCATGTACGCACGTCAGGATGCTTGTATTGTGTCATGCCCTATACTGTTTCTTTGTGATGTTTCTATTACTGCCTGTATGATATTACTGTTATGTGTTTTTATTACTGTTATGGTCTGCTAGTAGCTTGTACTCGCTGAGTATTCCATGCTCAGCCGTACTTTCATGTCGGCAGGTACTGAGGGAGCCCTCGACCCGGAGCCTTGGGTCGAGGAAGAGTATACAGAGGAGAGAGAGTCGGCTATCCCATTACAGTCTCAGGCAGACCGAGACCTCGATGCGTGGCCATACCTCGACTACTGTTGAGGGGAGAGTATGAGAGGGTTTGGTGTATTTTGATATTTTGATAGGTGGGCCTGTCCACCTTAGGCTTAGACATGTCTTGTATTTATGTTAACTTGGAATACTATTTTGGATCATCAGAAGAAATGAAAATTTGTTTACGCTTCCGCATATATGATAGCTTCCGCGCTCTGATTATCGTTATGAGTACTGTATTTTATCTTGTGCATTACAGGATGGTTTGATAGGTTCGCAGTGTGACACCTAAAATATCCCTAAACTCCTAGGGGGTATTTTGGGGCGTTACATCTGAACTTCAGCTTAACTGAGATAGGGAGGTGTACTCCTTTAGGCGAGATTAGGACTACTCCTACCCCATGCCCATGACTATTGGGAGCTTCGTCAAAGTATAACTCCCAACTGGAGTATTCTTGTTTGTCCACTTCTGTATACAGGATGGCTTCATCTGGAAACTGATCATGTACAGATACGTAGTCCTAGGTCAGACTGTGGGCCAAGTGATCTGCTATCACCTGCCCCTTGATTGACTTCTGTGTCATGTACGTGATGTCGAATTCAGATAACATCATAAGCCATTGGGCAGTCCTACCGGTGGTGGCTGGCTTTTCCAGTAGATATTTTAGTGGGTCCATCCGGGAGATCAGAATTACCGGGTAGGAAAGCAGATAGTGCCAAAGACGTTGAGTTGCCTAGACCAGTGCCAGACATGTCTTCTCAAGAGGGTTTTACCGCTCTTCATACCTCAACAGGCGCTTACTGATGTAGTAGATGGCTTGTTCTGTTCTTCCTGTTTCATCATGTTATGCCAAAATGCACCCCATTAAGGTCTCTTGCATAAAGATGTAGAGTAACAATGGGTGTCCTGGTGTAGGAGGCACAAGTACTAGAGGATTCAGAAGATACTGCTTTATTCTGTCAAAGGCTTCTTGGCATTTTACTGTCCAGATTGTTGGCGTGTTCTTTCGGAGAAGTTTGAAGATCGGCTCACAGATCGAAGTTAGCTGAGAAATGAACCGACTGATGTATTGAATTCTGCCCAGGAAACTACGGATCTCCTTTTCAGTTTGGGGTGCTGGTATTTCGATGATAGCTCTGGATTTAGCTGGATCGATCTCAATGCCTCTTTTGCTGACTATGAAACCAATGAGTTTTCCTGATGAGGCTACGAAGACGCATTTAGCCGGGTTTAGTCTTAGGCCGTACTCTCAGAGTCTATCGCAGAGTCTCTTCAGGTCTTCTGGGTGCTATTTGACGATCATGTCATCCACGTAGATTTCAGTGGACTTGTGCATCATGTCGTGGAACAAGGCTGTCATGTTCCTCTGGTAGGTGGCCTCTGCGTTCTTGAGTCTGAAGGGCATGACCTTGTAGCAGAATGTGCCCCAAGGTATGATAAAGGAGGTTTTCTCCATGTCTTCTTCTGCCATCCTGATCTGGATGTACCCGGAGAAACCATCCATGAATGAGAGAGTCTTGTGCCTAGCAGTATTGTCGACCAGAACATCAATATGCGGGAGAGGAAAGTTATCTTTGGGGCTTGCCCTGTTTAAATTCTGGTAGTCAATACACATGCGGACCTTGCCATCCTTCTTGGGTACTGGGACTATGTTGGCCAACCACTCAGGGTAGTTTATAACTGCCAAGAAGCCTGCGCTGTCTGCTTCTCAACTTCTTCCTTGACCTTCTATGACCATTCGGGCCTCATACATCTCAGTCTCTGCTTCACTGGTTTGACGTCGGGGTTCAAGGGCTGTGTGTGTACCACTAATGTTGGGTCTAGGCCTGGCATGTCAGCATATGACCAGGCGAAGACATCACTGTAGTTTCTCAGGAAACTGATCATGTCTGTTCTCTGCTGAAGGTTCATGCTGTTGCCGATTCTGACTTACCGGGGGTTCTCTATGGATCCTAGATTGACTGTTTCAGTGTCCTCCCTGTTAGACTGCAGAAGTCCTTCGCTATGCTCGAGGAGGTCCAAAATTTCCTGAGGCGGTTCTTCTTCCTGTTCTGAGTCATACTCTGCTTCGGAGAGTTCAAGGAGGGTTTGAGGGGTAGCCCTGTCAGAGGTAATTTCCTGGCAAACCAATTAGCTTCAGTTTAGCATGCTTTGATGATGATGATTTGTTGGCTTCAGGACACTAGGCCTTCAAGGGGAAAAGTCTGCATGATTTCGTCATCAGCCGATATGAAATGTTTTTTAAAAAAAAACATGATTTTTGAGTCAAAATAATCTGATTTTCAAAATGACTTATTACAAAAGACTCAAACAAAAGGAGGCCGACAGTGGCCTGACTTTTGGATTTTACAAATGGGAGCAAAAGAGAAGTAGATGGAGGAGAAGGGTGATGCTGGTTCACTGTTGTCTCGGACCAACCTGTCCTGCACTGTGCTTACCCCGGCCCTAGCTGGCCTCGATGGTGAGAGCCTCAGTCCACCAATGGACTCGTGGCTGGCGACTGGATGATGCTCTAGTGCTGTTGGAGAGGGTGTAGATCTGCTCTCCCGCTGGATATTCTGCTTCAGTAGCATCTTCGACAGTCAGCTCGTCGAACATCTGGGCCATGGCGAACACTTCGACTGGGGTGTTAAGGCAACGGGTGTAGCAGAGGTTTCCGGGTAAGTTTCAAAGACTCCCATGGGGAAGGTTACAGAGATGTGTGGTCCGGGTTCAGGTTTTGCTGAATTTCTACTCTTCCTAGTCAGCTTAGAAAGGTAGTCCTCGTATCTGGGCTTGTATCCAAAACCAAAGGGAGGTGTATAACGAGGAGGAGTGTATCTTTTTTTCATGCCTTGATTCCTGGTACCGAGACCATTTTTGGGCTGATAGTTCATTCTAGCCATCATTCTAACAAATGGTGGCACTGCCTGCTTGCTTTGCTGTTCTACCTGGGCGATAGAACTAACCTGCTCGAACTAAAATGTCATGAAGGCAGATTCTTGCCCCAGCTCTTGGACGTCTCCAAAGGAATTTGCCAATTCTTCAGACGGAATGACAATCAGACGGTCATCCTGGATGAACTTGATTCTTTGTTACAAAGAGGAGGGAATGGCTCCAACCGCATAGACCATGGCCTCCCTAGGAGCAGAGTGAAAGAGGCTGGCACGTTCACCACCTGAAAGTTTGTTGAGAACTGAGCGAGTCCGACCCCGATGGTCAGGTCAATGTCCCCTAGGTTTTGCTTGGTGGTATTATCAAAGGCTCTGGTGGTCATAGGTCTCTTCTTTACTTGACTGAGGTCCAAGCCCAGTTGTTATAGTGTGGAGAGTGTGCAGACGTTCAAGTTGGAGCCATTGTCAATGAGCACTGATGACAATGTTCGGTCCATACACTGTACTGCAATGTACAAAGCTCGGGTATGGTCCCTGTCGCTGTCCGGTATCTCCTCTTCTGTGAAGGAGATGACTCTTGGTTCAAGGATTTGCCCTACCATTTGTCCCAATTTCTCAGGCATTATGTTTGGCGTTACATGGGCAGTGCCAATTACTTGGAGCAGTTGCTTCTTGTGATGCTCTGAAGTGTGAAGAAGACTCAAGATGGATATCTGTGCTGGGACCTTGCTCAGTTACTGAGTGATATTGAACTCCTCTACTTTTTCCAGGATTTTTAATAAAACTGCTGAATTTGCTGCTTCCTTCTGTGGGTTTGACACCCCTGCTTTCTGTTTCTCTGCCTCTATATTCTTCACCTTTGCCGGCTCAGCTGTAAGAGATTGATATACCCGGCCAAATCTGGTTAGGTAGGCTATGCTCTCGCTCTTAATGACGAGAGAGCGGGGAGCTGGTACTCGGTTGAGATTACAAGGAGGCTCTGGGATGTAAGGGATCCGAACAGGGCCTGAAGAGGTTGAGGCTTGAGCTGGAGCTGTTGGCCAATTTGCAAGGCAAGGAATTGTGTAGATGATCTGCTCAGGGGTAGGTATCTGGGTTGGAGACTGAACAGTCTGTATGTTTGATTGGGGGAAGGGGATTATGACAGGTGATCGGTAAGAGGGCCTGATGATGCCGTCATTCACTGCGGGTGTGCTGGGTCTTAGTTGCCCTGCCCCGGGCTCTTCCCACTGGATAAAATTGATTTGATTGTTATATGGGGGCAGTGGCACCTGATTGATGCTGGTGTTGCTGGGAGCCAGCTCAACCCTTCCCTCATCCAAGAGATCTAGGATTACACACTTCAGGCCTATGCAATAATTTGTAGCATGGCCTGGGCCTTTGTGAAAGGCACAGTGATGGTCGGCATTGTAGTTCTTACCCTATTTTTCTGGAGGTAGAAGAGGTGTAGGACCTCTCAGCTCGAGAAGGCCCTGCTTGGTGAGGAATTCCAACAACTGGCTGAGTGTGTATGGAAGGGGGTAAAGTTTCTGGGAGGATGGTTTTACCCCTAATTTGGTCGGGCTGGCCGGGTATTCCTGCTAACTGACTGTTGCTGAGCTGCTAGAGCTGGTAATCAGATGGGTCCCGTAGAAGTAATCATATGTACATCTTCCTTCTTTCTGTGGTCCCGGGGATCGATATTTCTGTTGGACGAGGTCGTCGCCTTAGGGGAATCAAGCCCTAGATTGGAATGAATGGCCCCGCTCTTGATAGCGGTCTCGATACGGGCACCTCTCCTGACGATAGTGCCGAAGTCCACTACCGGTAAGGTCACCATGAGTGTAGAGTAGGGCTGCTTTAGGGTGCCCATGAACATACCTGCCAGTTCCTCCTTGGGGATACGAGTTGGGATCTTTGCTGCCATTTCCCTCCAGCGGGTGGCGTACTCCAGAAATGATTCGTTGTTGCGCTGGCTTAGCTGTTCGAGCTGACTCCTCTGAGGACGAAGCTCCTAGTTGAAGGAGTACTGCTCTATGAAACTGTCCATGGCATCTTGCCAGGTCTTGACTTTCTACTTGTCCACTGACATCCACCATGTAAGGGCTACCCCCTTCAGACTCTTCTGGAAGTACTGGATGAGCAAAGGCTGGTTTTTATTATGCTGGAGCATGTCCCCCAAGTATAACTGCACGTGTTGTTTTGGACAGCCCGAGCCATCATATTTATCAAAGTCTGGGACCTTGAAACCTGCGGGAATAGCATCCCCTGATGAAAAGGTTAAGTCTTCCAGTGATAGACTTGTACTGGTGGATGTACCTTTCATTCTTCTCATCTCCTCTTTCATCTGCTTAATCTTATCTTGTAAGGAAGGGGTTGGATCTGAGGATGACGGTTGGTCCTAGTGGACATGTTAGATCTTCAGCTGCTCTTCGTACTGGTCATATTCCTCTCCTCCACCTGTTGCGGGTATGGGATTAAGTATGATGAAGGGGAACTGGCGAGGCTCAGGTGTAGGTCGCTCGACTGGTTCTTCGGTTGGGATCCGGGTGGAGGGTTCTTCGGTCCGGGTGCTAATCAGAATCTTTAGGGATTCCAGAACACTGTCAAGCTTCGCCTGCATGGTTGCTATGTCTTTGTCATGTGACTGTAGGATCTCAGTGGTCCGCTGGTGCTAATCTACAGGTTCTACCATCGATCCTGTACTGCTTTCCGATTGTATTGTGTAGGAGCTGTTCTATGATCGGACTGTGCCAGGGAGTACCTCTATGATTGGTATTTCCGTCAAGACTGCGTCAGCAGCTGCTGCTTCTGTGAGAATCGCAGTCAAAGAACGAGTCACAGGTCAGCTCATGCAACTGAAAAGAATACAACGGCTAATCATGATTATGCATGAGGGCATAAGGCAGATGCTAGAAAGACTTTTATTGATGTATGAAGAGTGCAGTGAGTACATGAATAGTGTGACTCAAAGAAGAGGAAAAAGACTCGATCCTAGGCAGGCCCTTCAGGGATCGCGAAGTCAAGTGGACGAGGCACGCCCTCAAGATCCATGATCTGTTGCTAGAGGAACGTGACTTCAATCTCCATGCGTGTGAGGGTTTCGGTAGTGTTGAACATGCGGTATCCAAATTTTTGGATACAGGAGGTCATCTCCGCCTTTGCACTATCAAGCTATTCTTGGTGGAAATGAAGCTAGGCCCAGATGACGGCAGTTTCCCTAGCGTCGCCTCTATCTTTCCTGTGAAGAGATTGGATTGTCTGTTCCAATTGTTTAACCTGCTCTTGTACGACCTGCAGTTCCCGACCTTGTTCCGCTTCCTGCTGCCTGAATACACGCTGGTCTTTTCGTAGGTGTAGGTATGCCGGGTAGAATGTCAGGATTATCGACCCATTATCGGTATACCGAGTTGGTTGATGGCCCTGATAAGACCATAAAGTCGGGCCATTGGTCTCGTCTAGAGCTGCGCCAAGCTGACTTGAAGTGCCAGGTGAGGTTGTCGGAGTACACTGTGAAAATGATCCAATCATTTGCCTGCTGGTCTATTACGGGGATACGCTAAGGGAGTCCAAACTGTCAGAGGACTTGGAGTGGTGTATAGACTGCGGAGCCTGTTAGACCAGCAAGAATCATGCATCGTCTGCCGGTGATGACAACACGAGGTAGCCTGTTCAACACAAGCCAATTGCATTGCCAAGTGATTTCTTCCTCTGAAAGGTCTTGGAGGAGCTGGTAGAGCTCTCCAACATCTATAGTTACTATCGGCCCTTGATTCTGAAAAATCTTCCGAGGCAGACTGTAAGCGTTAAGGATGCTGTCTAGTACTGAAATGATTATATGCAAGTGACTTACCAACCAGAGGTGCAAGAGAGGTGTACTGACATGGAAGATGCCTTTTCTGCGGTTTGCAGACTCGTTGAGAGCTCTGAGAAGCTTGGCTAGGATAGCTGGTACAACCGAGCAGGCTGTGCATGTCCTCAATGATCCCTACCAGAACTGCTTCGACGAGCGAACGACACCTTGGGAACACCAGTTGAGACATGGCTATCAGTGCAAGGGCATTGAGACCGGAAAGTTTTGTTGAAATGGAGTCAGGGTTCCATTTGCGCTTGTACTTCTTTTCAAGAAAAGACATAGATATCCGATCGAAAGAGCCATTAGGATCGGGCTGCGAGCAGGCAGGCTTGATATGGAAGAACCTGGATAGGTCTGCCTGGTATGTTGTCTTGTAGCGCGGTACTATGGTTTCGCCATCCATGTTTAACCTCAGAATGCACTGAATCTCTTCCAGTGTTGGGTAGAGCTCGTTCTTACCAACACGAAATACCATGTGAGATGGGCTCCAGCACTGGATAGCAGTGTTCATGAGGCGCGAGTCTGGGTTAACTACAGATAAGTCTACGATATTTTCGGTTTTGTAGTACTGAGCCCAAATGAGACTCTGACTAGAGGTGAAAGCCCCAATTGAAGCCTGGAGGTTGTCATCACATTCCCCCTGAGAAGTTAGATGCATGGGCCGTGACTATCGGCCCATTGACTGAGTTACCCCTGAAGGACCTGTAATCTACCTAGATAATGATACAGAGTCTGTGAGTGCACCGTGCATGCAGATGGGATGCAAAATGATGATGCAGATTTTGTTTGGGTGTGACATGGTATACGTGATCTGATAGGGACGACGGACGGAGGTCCGACGTGCTTTAGCACAGGTTGTTTGGAAACTGAGGAACCTATTAGATCAAGGTTGGGACAGGCCCAGTGAAGGTCTGTCTGCCTAGGATTTGGACCCCATACGCTATGTCGGGAAGCAAGGTTGGATGTAGTTTGTTACAAGTACAAGCTTGGCTCATTACATGCCCCTGAATGGGTGGTTATCCGGGTAGAATGTGCCCGGGTAGTCAACCATGATTGGGGATAGGTATAGGGTGCAAGCAGGTTAGGGTTTGTAGTAGCCCTTCCAGAATGGACTGCTTGTAGACTATACCGAAACCTAGACTACATGTATGAATGCTGGTTTGATGCAAAGGTATTCCTGGTAGGATGGGAGGATCACTTAACACCGTATATGCAACTCCCCGATATAGAACATACCTGAAAAGGGACGATTGGTGTAAGCGGGAGCGTTCAAAATCCTTCCCTGAGGGATATCACCCAACAGGAGTAACTCTGCGGACTTCTAAGACGTGTAACTCACTGACACTAAGGATGATCATCCAACAGCCGTTAACGTAATAAGCCGTTAACGTAATAAGCCTGTCTACTGGGTTGAATAAGATTAATTACACTACTATGACGTGTATGGATGCACAGTACACAATTAATCAAGAGATGTAAAATGATTAGTGTTTAGTTAAATGCTTAGGCATTTTATACAAGATTTAAGGTTTAGTTCGCTTAAACCCGGGTTACTGGTTGAACCCTGAAGATGTTTAGAAACAGATCCCCAACAAATTCGTTAGAGCTGTGAGCGCGGGAAATTCACTCCCTAAATTTGTTTGTGTCTCACGGGTTTTTGAGAGTCGCCACCTATTCATTTAGAAGGGATAAGTCCCCCGAAGTTTTGGATAAGGTCTAGGTCCACGAGAGAGATCAGGGAAAGGGGTTCGGTTAAGTCCGGGGAAGGTGTTAGGCACCCTGAGGCTTCCGTTTTACAACGGTTCTGTACTCCCCGGGTTTAAGCCAAATAAAGTTAATCTTGTTTAAAATACCGAAATGTTTAAATGAACACTAATCCAAGAGGGGAAAAGCTAACTGGGGTCGGGCCCGTGTTGGGCTGCCTACGTACTCACAGGGTGAGATCAGACCGAGCGTAGTTTTGGCACGTGAACCTGTGCCGAGGCTAGGGGCGTGTGTGTGTGCACCAAGGGTGGCTAATATGGACTAGTCTGGTAGACTAGGGTTTGTTTGACCGAGGAGGGTCAAGTGCATCGTATGAAGCCCGGTAGGCTTAGGGGGGTAGTCCGGTAGACTAGGGAGGAGTCCGGCCAGGTTAGGGTTGTTAAGTGGGATTAGGCCGAACTAACTGTAGTTAGGGTTACTAACCACAGTAAAGGGTGAGTGAGTTGTAGCCCGGTAGGCTAAGGTGGGGCCCGGTAGGCCGAGGTAAGTCCGGTAGACTTGGTTTCTAGGCCCAGTAGTCCGTAAACCGAAGTTAACTATGATTAGGGTTGCTAATCACAGTTAAGGGGGCTAACTGTGGTTAGGGTTGCTAACCAGGGTTAGGGAGAGGGCCAAAGTCAGTATTATGGTCCGATGATATTTTTAGGAATGTACGTTTAATTTCCCAAAGTTTGTGAGGTTGAGGGGTGCTTAACCGCGGTTAAATGGTAATCGGAGGTGGATTTAACCACACTTAAGGGTCTGGTATAGTCTGAGGTGGGCCCAGGGAGCTAGGCAGAGCCTAAATTGGCCTCCTACCAGGCCTGGGCCCCTGGAAAAGCCCAGAATAAAAACAAAGTTTAATGTCGGTAATGTAATTACCTACATTATGGACAGTGTTTTAAGACTGTGTTTTGCCATTGTTAACTAGGGTTAGGCTGTAACCTGAGGTGAACCAAAGGTGGGGGAGTGTAGAGGGGACTCCTGAGAGTCTTCAGGTCAAGTGTGGGCCCCAGGGGATTCTTGGAGTGGGCCCCACAAGAGTGTAAAGCCACTGTAGCAGACAATGCAAGTTGGCGGCAATCGCTCTACCGCCCATCTTAGATCAGGCGAAAAACAGAATGTCGGTAGAGGTATGACCGACATTCTGGAAAAAGCTCAAAAACCAAGGGTCGGTAGAGGGATCACCGACAAAATAGAAATCAGACCATTTCAGGAATGACGGTACTGAGAGTACTGCCATTCCTGGATTTCTGTAAAATCAGGTCTGTGGCTAGTGGGGTTGTACACCAATGCTACTAGGGGTTCCCTCATGATCTGAGGGACCCCCAGATGGTTCTGTAATGGCTGTCAAGCCTCGAGGATTTGTTATACCCGAAAGGGGTTCACCACACCTATGGTTAGGTGGATGAACACCCTGTGTGGGTTTGTTTACACTAAGCAACAGCAAAAAAACAAAGAAAAACATCCCCTGGAGATGACCAGGGGCTCACATGATGTTAAAGCAATAAAGAAATGGGTAGGGAGTATCCCTACCCAGTACTCTGTGGAGGTCGGCCTATGCACGGTGGAGGCACTCCAGATGGTACTTGCAGCAGATGGGGAGGTTTGTGCTTAGTCCTGGGACTGTGACCGAAGCAAAGAGGGAGAATTAAACTGGGTTTTAGCAGTAGAGTTTCTTCTAGGATTTTTTGTCGATCGTTTACAGTTGAGGGCGTTGGGTTTCATAGAGGAGAAGACTAGGGACCTAGGTGGGATTTGGAAGAAGAGGGAGAGGGGTATTGGACCCTCTGGAGGTCGACTAAGAACTGGGAAGGGAGAAACCGAGGTGGAGGTAGAGTGTGCAGGGGTGTTGCAGGACTGCAACTCGGAACTTGAAGATGTCGGCAGACGGTCTACCGACAGCCTGAAACAAGGCCAAAATTTAATGTTGATAGACCTGCTACCGATATTCTGAACTTTAAGTTGAAATGGGTCTGGGCCCTGCACTCTCGGGTTATGGGACTTGGGCTTTAGTGGTTCTCGGTCTTTTTGGGCCCATGTCACAGGTTTAGGCTGTTGGCCAGGTAATGACCCTAAAGGGGGGGTGAATAGGGTCTATGGCAGCTTTAAAAAAAATGAACTACAAATTCAAAAGTGCGGAATAAAATTAAATATGCAACAAGCTGAACTGTAGAATATTTAAAGGAAAGAGAAAAGAGATAAGGAGAATGTAAACTCAAGATTTGTTTACGAGGTTCAGCAATCCAGCCTACTCCCCGCCTCAGCTTCCAGCTAGAGGATTCACCACGATTCCTTAATCACATTGGCTCCTTTACAGGTGGAGTCCAAACCTTTACAATCTCTCTTACATGTCGAGATATTACCTTACAAGCTCTCTTTTAGGCCGAGCTAAAACCTCTCAAGAGACAACCCTCTCTTGAAATAACTAAAGCAATAGCTTCAGTGCAAGAATCCTGGATTCTTGACTACTTTCAATAAATGAGTTTTTGGATTAAAAATCTGAAGAGAAAGCTCCTTAAATGAGCTGAATAAGAGTGAAATACAAACTCTAATTAAGTCTTTCAAAGTAGGTAGGAGTCAAGTAAGCTCAAGAGAGAATTTTTGGGGATTTTCTAAGTATGAGAGTAAGTGAAAATCAATAGCAGTGAATAGGTGATAGATGGGAGTTATTGCTGTGATCAAGAGTTGTTTGTAGTTCATAAATGAACTCCTTTTATATCATTTGATCCAATAGTGCCGTTGGGGTAGCATTAAATGCTTTTAGGTCCGTTGCAAACTAGCCGTTGCAAAGCTTTTTCAGTTTCAGACATGATTTCGTCGACAAAGTGGAGTTCCCACTTGAGTTCGTTGCCGAATTCAAAAGATGGAATTTAATTTTTTTAAAAATCCTGTAATAACTTCGTCGCCGAAGTTAACCCAACTAAAGATTTCTTCGCCGAAATCAAGAAACATAATTGAATTTGAAAATTTTTGTAATGACTTTGTCGCCGAATTCAATCTACCTAGAGAATTCGTCGACGAATTCAGAGTAAAAATTATGAATTCAGTCTTGGATCACATTGAAGGGATGTGATTGATTTCCTAGGTCAATTAGCTATACTCTTATCAAAATTTTATGATTAATTAGAGCATTTGGAGTGATCTTCAAAAATGTCCTAGGCTCCTATGGCCAATCTATGATTCTTGAGCTTTTCAACTTACCATCCTTTTGAGGACATTTTACATAAGTCCTATACATTCTCAGAATATAAAGTAAATACATTTAAAAATGATGAGAGATGATCTTGGCTTGACTTGGATCTTGTAATTTTGCCTTTTGTCTTTAATGGACCTGACTTGGACTAAGGTCTTATCTTGGATCTTCATCTTGTATTCAGTGAGTTGAACTTCCTCTTGAATAATTTCCATCCTTTTTCATGATTGGAGTGCTATCAACTTATGTAATTTAAAATGTTCACGCACTTAAATGGTTTCATTAGTACCAAATATTTCATTATATTATTATGTTATTATCAAAATTAATAGGGGTACTTATGGTTGTAACCCTGAGGCTAACAATCTCCCCCTTTTTGATGATGACATAACAATGTAATGAAATTGGGTTGAGCTCCCACTCACGACATGTTTTTCATAAAAACTTTGAGGTAAGCTCCCCCTACGCATATGCATTTGTAAAAATAATCACAGTTATAATTTAGATGCATATTTATGATGAGTTAAAGGATATATCACCCTGGTTATGTACCAAGAAAAGTTCCACAAAGATAAGTTTCAATTTTAATTTCTCTTCACAACATATTAAATCCAGACAAGAATAGAATTGAATAAGCGAAAGACATATTATGTGTGTACTGCCAAAGATGCAAAAAAAAATCATATTTCAAATTGTTCAAATGTCATTTCATTTATCAATCATCAAATTTAAATTTTCATTACATTTCATATTTCTCCCCCTATGGCAACATAAAAAAAAAAGAGAAAAAATATTTAAAAAAATTACAGCCCATCTGCTTTCTGCTTTTTGATGAGGTCTGCAACCTTTGAGAGGACATCTTCTGATGGCTCAGCTGGATCGGAGTCATCATCGGCGGCACCTACTCCACCGCCCGCAGCTCCAGTACATCGTACCGCTGGAGTTGAGGCATTCAGGAGATTGAGGCCTCCACCCTTCCATGGGAGTGTGGACCCTCTTGCTGCGGAGGCATGGATCCTCCAGATGGAGAAGATCTTTACGGTCCTCTCACCTACAGAGGAGGAGAGAGTAGCATGGGCAGCTTTCATGCTAGAGGGTGAAGCCCACCATTGGTGGTTGTCCGCATTGAGGACGAGAGACTCGACCATGCAGGGTCTACCTTGGACTTGGGAGGAGTTCAAAGATACTTTTTACAAGAAGTATTTTCCGATTGGAGCACGGGAAAAGAAAGAGAGGGAATTCATCAACCTTGAGCAAAGTTCGATGTCTGTGGCCGCTTATGAGGCCAAGTTCTCGGAGCTATCACGCTTCGCGACTCACATGATTGCCACCGAGGCAATGAAGGCAAGAAGGTTTGAGCAAGGGCTCAAGGATGTTATCATGGAGAAGGTTTCAGTCTTCAGACATGCTACCTACTCTGAGGTAGTAGACAAGGCCTTATTGGTCGAGGCCAATTCAGAGACAGTGTCCAAGAAGAGGGAGTTGGCGAGAGGCCAAGCTAGTAGTTCAGCACCTCTAGAGAGGTGGACTCGTACCAGTCCTTATCAGTATACGTGGCCAGCACCACCGATGAGGCCATCTTATGCGCCTCCAGCTCCCCGGCAGTATGTGCCTCAGGCGCCGAGACCTCAGGCTCTTCCAGCCCCACGGCCTGTTGCACCTCAGACGATGAGGTATGCGCCACCTCCGATCCCTCCGGCCTACACATATGAGGTCTGCACTTCATGCGGCAAAAGGCATCCGGCAGGAGATTGCCGAAGAGCATCTGGTGGATGTTACCATTGCGGTCGCCAGGGCCACATGATCAGGGATTGCCCTAGTCGGCATTTACCAGGCCAGTCTTAGGGGATTAGTCCACCAGCATGCCCAGCAGGATCATATCAGGCGTCATCTCAGACTACCCGGTCTACACCACTGTCTCGCCAGGCGAACCAGGGGCGAGTTTTTGCCTTGACAGAGGGTGATGCACTTGCATCTGACGATGTGGTGCAAGGTACGCGTTTGGAGTTATTTTCTTTATTCGTGATGGTTATGTTATGTTTTATTCCATGTGTACGTACTTGGTATGCTATATATGTATATACCTATGTGTATACACTGTTGATGCTTGAATTGATGTAACTAGCTAAAATTTCAGGAGCCCTACTAGTCAATGAGTGTTTGGCTCGAGTGTTGATTGATACCGGGTCTACTCATTCATTTGTCTCGTCGAGTTTTTCAGAAGGCTTTTCTGTAGAGCCAAGTCAGGTAGAACTGGAGTTAGCCATTTCGACTCCTCTCGGCAAAACAGTATTGGCAGATAAAGTGTAAGGAGATAGTGTGGTCCAAGTTGGGAGCCACGAGTTGGCGGTTGATCTCATCGTCCTTGGATTCCAAGACTTTGATGTTATATTGGGAATGGATTAATTAGCAGCACATCATGGGCATGTAGCTTGCTTTGAGAAAATGGTACTCTTCAAACCGGTAGAAGGAAAACCATTTCACTTTCGAGGGTTGAGAAGTAGAGACATTGCCTGCTTTGCGGCGTTGAGCTTAGCTAACCCTGAAGCAAAGGACTCATCGACTATTCCGGTTGTGAGTGAATTCCTGGATGTATTTCCAGAAGAGTTGCCAGGATTGCCTCCAGATAGGGAGATTGAGTTTGCGATCGAGCTTGCACCAGGCATAGCTCCTGTTTTCAAAGCTCCATATAGAATGGCCCCTATTGAACTCAAGGAGTTGAAGACTCAGTTGGAGGAATTACAAGGCCTTGGTTTCATTCGATCAAGTGTCTCACCGTGGGGTGCCCCGGTGTTGTTTGTTAAGAAGAAAGATGGCTCGATACGGATGTGCGTCGATTATCGGCAATTGAACAAAGTCACTATAAAGAATAGGTATCCCTTGCCTAGGATTGACGACTTGTTCGATCAGTTGAAGGGAGCGAGATTTTTCTCGAAGATAGATCTTCGATCGGGTTATCACCAGTTGAAGATTAAGGTGGAAGATGTTCCCAAAACTGCTTTCAGGACTCGATATGGGCACTACGAGTTCTTAGTGATGCCTTTTGGACTCACGAACGCGCCGGCAGCCTTTATGGATTTGATGAACCGGGTGTTCCGGCCATATCTTGATAGGTGCGTGATTGTATTTGTTGATGACATTTTGGTCTATTCCCAGACACGGGAAGATCACACACGCGACCTATGCCTTGCCTTGGAAATGCTAAGAGAGCACAAGCTATACGCCAAACTTAGCAAGTGTGAGTTTTGGTTGGAAGAGGTGGCATTCCTAGGCCACGTGGTTTCTGCAGAAGGTATCTCGGTGGATCCGAAGAAGAACGAAGCAGTTATGAGTTGGGCGAGGCCCAAGAGTGTTACTGAGATACGTAGTTTTCTTGGATTGGCAGGCTACTACAGGAGATTCGTAGAGGGTTTCTCTAGCCTTGCAGCACCACTCACTTACCTGACAAAGAAGAATGCCAAGTTTGTATGGAGTGATAAGTGCGAGATCAGTTTCACGGAACTGAAGAAGAGGCTTACTACAGCCCCTGTCCTTACTGTGCCATCTGGACCTTATGGGTATGAGGTGTATAGTGATGCCTCACACGTTGGACTTGGGTGTGTACTCATGCAGCATAAGAAAGTCATTGCCTATGCATCAAGGCAATTGAAGGAGCATGAGAAGAATTATCCCACGCACGACTTGGAGCTTGCGGCGGTCGTGTTTACACTTAAGATTTGGCGTTATTACCTTTATGGGGTGGAGTTCTATATGTTCACTGATCACAAGAGTCTCAAGTATCTCTTTTCCCAAAAGGAGCTAAATCTAAGGCAACGGCGTTGGATGGAATTTCTGAAGGACTATGATTGTACCATTCAATACCACCCGGGCAAAGCAAATGTAGTGGCTGATGCTTTGAGTAGAAAACCTCAAGGGTTGTTAGCACACATGTTAGTTCAAGAATGGATGCTACTAGAAGATTTGGCAAATCTGGACATCAGTGTGAATAACTCTGTCTGTGGTCCTATCTTGGCAAATGTTACGGTTCGGCCGTACATTATAGATTTGATCCATGAATATCAAGCCATGGATGCTGAATTGTCGGCTTATCGGGACAAGGAAGTTGCTAAGGGTAGTGAGGACTTCTCTCTCACTAGTCGGGGTGCTATCACATTCAAAGGAAGGTTGTGTGTTCCGGCCAACGCAGATCTTCGACGAGAGATCATGGATGAGGCACATCGTTCGAAGTACACAGTGCATCCAGGGGGTACAAAGATGTACCGAAACCTCAAGAGTCACTTTTGGTGGCGGAATATGAAGAGGGATGTTGCGGAATATGTAGCACGGTGCTTGGTGTGTCAACAAGTGAAAGCAGAACACATGCGACCCGCCGGTCTATTGCATTCCCTTCCTATTCCCGAGTGGAAATGAGAGAACATATCCATGGATTTCATAGTTGGCTTGCCAAAGACGGCAAGGGGCTCAGATGCGATATGGGTAGTAGTGGATCGTTTGGCAAAGTCCGCTCATTTCTTACCCTACCGTACTACCTTCAACTCTAGTTAGTTGGCTGCACTATACATCAAGGAAGTAGTTAGACTACATGGGGTGCCAGTCAGTATTGTGTCAGATCGGGATCCAAGATTCACGTCAAGATTTTGGAAAAGTTTCCAAGAGGCTATGGGTTCCCAACTTGATTTCAGCACCGCCTTTCATCCACAAACGGATGGACAAACCGAGAGAGTGAACCAAGTCATTGAAGACATGCTTCGAGCTTGTATGTTGGATTTCAGAGGCAGTTGGGAAGAACACTTGCCTTTGGTTGAATTCGCCTATAATAACAGCTATCAGGCAAGTATTCAAATGGCACCATTTGAGGCCTTGTATGGGCGAAGTTGTAGGTCTCCTCTCTATTGGGATGAGGTAGGAGAAAGGAAAGTGCTTGGTCCGGAGTTGATTGAGCAAACTGCAAACACAGTTAAGATCATCCGGGATCGATTGAAAGCCGCTCAAGATCGCCAGAAACGTTATGGGGACACACGCCGTAGGGACTTAGAATTTCAAGTAGGGGATCAAGTTTTTGTGAAAGTATCTCCTAGCAAAGGGATCATGAGATTTGGGAAGCGAGGCAAGCTCAGTCCTCGGTATGTTGGGCCTTTTGAGATTATCACACGGGTTGGTGAAGTTTCTTATCGAGTAGCTCTTCCACCTCACATGGCTGCAGTTCATAACGTCTTCCATGTGTCCATGCTTCAGAAGTATCTTGCGGATCATTCGCATGTCATAGACTTGGAACAGTTGGAGATTCGAGAGGACCTCACCATGATTGAAAAGCCAATCCAAATTTTAGATCGAAGGAATCAAGTGCTTCGCAACAAGACAATCCCTTTGGTTCTTGTGCAATGCAACACCATGCTCGGGAAGAAGCTACATGGGAGCGTGAAGCCGAAGTCAAAGCAAAGTACCCAGAATTACTTGAATGAGTTTTTGTGTGAAGTCTGTATATGACTTGTAATGTTCTTTTTGATTTGTAATGCAAGTAGTGTCTGAATTTCGAGGACGAAATTTTTGTAAGGGGGGGAGGATGTAGAGCCCCAGACTTTTTCATGCTTAATACATGACACTTTCGTTGTCATCTTACCTTTTTAAGAGGTATGATTAATAAATGAGGAAGAATTTGGAAATTTTGAAATGTTAGAATTGTTCCTCTTCGAAGTACGAACACAACGCAAGTTGAATCGTCAAAATCGGACGAACGAGTCAAAAGATATGGCCAAAACAGTCTGTACCTGTAGGAAATCGTAGCACAGACAACGTACTCTGATAACGTATACTGTGTGCATCTGTGGTACAACTCACCACGGGCACGTTGTGCAGCTCACCACAGGTACGTTGTACAACTCACCACGAGTTGGCACTATTCACGGCACCACGAGTTGGCACTATTCACAGCACCACGAGTTTGCACTATTCACAACACCACGAGTTGGAACTATTCACAGCACCACGAGTTTGCACTATTCACGGCACCACGAGTTGGCACTATTCACGGCACCACGAGTTGGCACTATTCACAGCACCACGAGTTTGCACTATTCACAACACCACGAGTTGGCACTATTCACGGCACCACGAGTTTGCACTATTCACAACACCACGAGTTGGCACTATTCACGGACCACGAGTTGACACTATTCACGGCACCACGAGTTGGCACTATTCACGGCACCACGAGTTGGCACTATTCACGGCACCACGAGTTTGCACTATTCACGGACCACGAGTTGGCACTATTCACGGACCACAAGTTGACACTATTCACGGCACCACGAGTTGGCACTATTCACGGCACCACGAGTTGGCACTATTCACAGCACAATGTGTTCAGCACTATTCACGGTCCTCGCGTCACTACAGAAATTTAGTAAGGGTATTATGGTCTTTTGTCAGTTCACTCTTACCTTAAGAGTTTAACCCGAGCCTTTAGGGCATCATTCAACACTTAGAGAGTTTGAGAGAATAGAAGAAAGAGGAGAAGGCGATTCCAATCTAGGGTTTCCATTTTGGAGAGAAATCAAAGGGTTTTGAGACCCTAGATCAACCTCAAGCCCGTTTTCTTCAAGATTTCGGTGCAAGCATTCGTGGAGCTCACGAATCAAGCTAGGGCAGCAACTCACAGCCATTTGGAAAGAGAGTTTCTTCCTCATTTCTTCAAGGTCGGTGCTTCTTACTACCCTCCTAGTTATAGTTCCTCTTTCCCCTTCTTTTCTTTTGATTTCCTTTCATTTACACATGTGCTATGAGATGGATGAATGGTGAATGATGAATGGATGAATGGTGAATGGTGAATGGTGAATGGTAAATGGTGGATGGTGAATGGAGATGTAAGGGGCGATTGGATGCCAGTGGTTGTGTGGTGATGATTAAAACGGGGAAGGGCATTGTTCCAATAATAAACATACATGTATGATTGAGTAAAACCATCTAGAAAAGCATGTGTAAGGTAAATCCATAATGAACACACCATGGTTGATGAAATGCCAAGGTGAATACAGTGAGCTGTAAATTAAGAAATGCATGCCTAATATTCTGAATATTGCTAGGGCCTATGATAGTGTGTTTCCTGTTTTCCCCTAAATGCTATGAATATTGAATTGCTTAATCCTTGACGCTATAGGTGTTGTGAAATTACCCAATGGTCATGTTTAAATTTAAATGCAAGTATGTACACGGTTCCCACCAGCACGGCATGCATGGCATGATTTAACGAGGTTTTCAAGAACATGGTTAGAGGTGGGACATATCCTAAGATATGTTTTACCTCGCTTTTCACAAGAAGACAAGAACCAACATTCCACGAGGGGTCTCCCCTCACTCACAAGTGCATATCATGAAGAAGGGTCTCCCTTCCCTCGCAAGTACATAGATATCATAAAGAAGGGTCTCCCTTCCCTCACAAGTGCATTGCATAAAGAAGGGTCTCCCTTCCCTCTCAAGGCATCTCACAAGGACATCTCACAAGGATATCTCACAAGTTACATGATCACAAGCAAGCATGCATGACATGACACGACATGCAAGAATCAAGCAAGATAGACATGACAAGCTTTCAAGTACGAAAAGATATTTCAAGTCAAGTCAAGTGCACGATGTTTCAAGAGGATTTATCGGTTTTCTACGAATTACAAGCATGATTATAAACTGCTTTACTTCCTTGTATGATGTGAATTGTTTCCGTTTGACATATATGAATTGCTCCTGATTATGTATTGCTATTTCTACGCTGTAATTGTTGGTTAGTATTTAGTACCCGCTGAGTATTCCATGCTCAGCCGTACTTCTTATGTCGGCAGGTTCTGAGGGAGCTGCTGCCCCATTTGATGTTTGTGCTCCTGGTCCATGGGTGGAAGAGGAGTACGCCGAGGAGCCTTTGGAGGAACCTCCA
Organism: Tetracentron sinense; assembly: GCA_015143295.1. Classification (NCBI taxonomy): domain Eukaryota; kingdom Viridiplantae; phylum Streptophyta; class Magnoliopsida; order Trochodendrales; family Trochodendraceae; genus Tetracentron; species Tetracentron sinense. The sequence goes on from CM026554.1 coordinate 23,865,974, forward strand.
GTAGAGGGTTATCAGTAGGTGGTGATTAGATTCTGAGTGGATTAGCTGTGGGTGAGATGAGAGTTAGATTCATGTATTTTGGCGGGCATGTCCGCACTTTCTTTTAGAGACTTTTTGTATAAACTTGGATTTGCATATGTATATACATAGAGGTTTGGTAGTCTTCCGCTGTGCTATGTTAGAGTATGTTTCCGCTGTTTACATTCTCCATTGTATATGCTCTGTGGGTTTTGCAGGTTAGTTGTCAAGCAAGTCATGATTAGTCGTCCAAAGTTCACTCTAACTCCTAGGGTGGGTTTTGGGTCATGACAATTGGAGTCTGAGGAAGAGGAGGTGGAATCTGAGTCAGAAGGAAGGGAGATGATAGGGGAATCAGTAGCTTGACCCCTTTTGGAGGGGGTTACCTTTATTGGTCTCTTACCTTTGGAAGAAGACGGAGCTTGAGAGGGAGTGGCTCCACTAGCCAGACTCACCAGAAAATTATTCATTTTCCTCAATTCATCAGTGGCCCGTAAGGTAATTGAGGCAGCTATGGAGTCATGCTCTGCCATATCCAAAAGAAACTTGCCTTGAGTCTTCAACTGAAGAGCTGATGATTCGAAAATTCCTTGGATTGTCTTTGTGACCTTCTCCATTCAGATACTTTCTTTGGATTGTTCTGCCCCTAATCTATGAAGAAATGAAGACACAGAGTCAACTCTATCTTTGGTGACTGAGGTATCCATGTTAACTGTCCCTAAAACAGAGTAGGTGGCATTGGCACACTCTCTAAGATCATTATGCACCGTGGCAAGAGAAGACTGGACTGCTTTGGGGATTTTGCTCATCTCAGACTTAAGAGCTGCAAACCGGGAGAGAGTAGAGGAATGGAGATTCTGAAGATTTTCTATAGATTCGATTTGAATGGCTGTAAGCTTTTCCCTTGTCTCTGTCATGAAGGAGAGCAGGGATGCTCTTATTTCCTCTTGAAAAGCCTGCTGGCTCATCCTCATTTCCAATTGAAACTGCTCCAAGCTGGAGGACATGGAGGCAATCTGCCCTGCCATGATGTTCAGCTGCTTATCTGAAGCTGCTGGCCTGCTGGGCACCTTGTAGAACTGACCAGGGTCCTCAAAATGAGGAGACCTGTCTATGAGAACTCTTGGGAATCTCTCCAGCATCCACGAAATCAGACCAGTCAGGCAACTCATCTCTGGGGTGCTGCTCACCCTGAAGCTCATCTGCAGGATCCTCTTTTGGTATTGGCTGCTGCTCAGCCTAGGGTTCCTCCTCTAGCACTGATGCTTGCTGCTGTTTAGCCTGAAGTTCTGCTGTGAGTGCAGATGAAGAGGAAGGAATAAATGAAGAGGGAGCAGAAAAAGGTATAGATGGAGTATGAATAAGAACTGGAGTACTGGAAGGAAGGGAGGAGGACTAAGAAGCAGAGGGTTTGGGAGTCCAAACCTTCTGGGAGTCATTCCAGATATAGCCCATTCTTTGAATGGTTGCTTTGCTATAAATGGAGGAATCATCAGGGGTGACAATATCTATTTGAGAGGTTAAAGGAACATTGAAGTGTTTAAAGATTTTAGTCAGAGCCTGACCAAAAGGGAGACACCCTGATTTTCTCTTAAATGCATCATCCATACAATGGACAATGATGTAGGAGAGATCAATGGGTGTGGAGATAAGGATGCACCACATAAGGAATACATCGAAGTAGGTGAGATACTCCCTACCACCAGCCCTAGGAACTAGGTTATAAGTGATTATGTGGTGAATCAGTCTAGCAGTGAGGGTACGATCTTTAACCTTAGGTTGAAAAGGAGAAGTGAAATCTTGGTTTATGCACATCATTTTTAGTGCTTCAACCACATCAAATCCTTCATGACTGGTCCACTGACCATTCACAAAAGTTTGAAGGGTACACTGAGGGATTTTTAAAATTGAGTGCAATTGATTTAAATAAAAAAAAATGTTTTTACCTAAGACAAATGAAGTAATTAGTATTCGGATTGATTGAAATGGAAGTGAGTGTAAAAGAGTTTGACCAACTCAGGAAACATGTAGAGCCCCGAACTTTTGACATTTATGCATGACCCTTTCGTAGCCATTTTGCCTTTAAAGAGGTATAATTAATAAATAAGGAAGAAATTGGAAATTCTGAAACGTCAGAAATGTTCCTTTTCGAAGTACGAACCCAACGCAAGTTGAATCGTCAAAATCCGACGAGCGAGTCAAAAGATATGGCCAAAACAATCTGGACCTGCAGGCAACCGATCGCTTGGTCCATGGAGCGATCGATCGGTCCAAAACCGATCGCTCGGAGGCTATCGACTGGTCAAGATTTTTGTATGTGGAAATTTTCCAGAGAGTGAAATTTTAACCGATCGCTCGGTTATGAAACCGATCGCTCGGTACTCGCGTTTTTGCAGAAAATTTAGTAAGGGTGTTTTCGTCTTTTGGGCGTTTCACTCATACCTTAAAGGCTTTGCCCGATCATTTGAGGGTTCATACACAACCCTTAGAGTCTTTTGAGAGATAGAGAGAAAGGAGAAGGGTTTCCAAAACCTAGGTTTTCATTTGGGAGAAATCAAAGGGGTTAAGACCCTAGATCAACCCCAAGCCCGTTTTCTTCAAGATCAAGGCTCAAGCATTCGAGGAGCTCGTGATCCAAGCTAGGGCAGCAGCTACACGGTCGTTTTTGGAAGGGGTTTCTTCCTCATTGTTCAAGGTCGGTACTTCTTGCTACCCTCCTAGTTATAGTTGTTCTTTTCCTTTATTTTCTTTGTGTTCCTTTATACATCCATGTATTATGAGATGGGTTGTGAATGGTGAATGGTGAATGGTGAATGATGAATGGAGATGAATGTGGGCGATTGGATGCCGTGTGTATTGATGTGATGGATGAACGGGGAGGGCATTGTACCCATAATAAACATACATATGTGATGTGAGTAAAACCCACCTAGAAAAGCATGTTGTAGGGTTAATAAATAATGAACACACTATGTTTGATGAGATGCCAAGGTGAATAAAATGAGTGATAAATTAAGGGAATACATGTTTAATTATTCATGAAATTGTTAGGGCATTTGATAGTGTGTTTCTTACATTTCTCAAAATGTGCGATTTATTACTTGTTCAAATCGTGATATGCTATGCTTTGTAAATTACCCAAATTGTCATATTTAATTCCAAATGCAAGTATGCACACGATCTCACAAGCACGCATGCATGACATGGATTACCGACGTTTTTCAAGAATGGGATTTAGAGGTGGGGCATATCCTACGATATGTTTTACCTCGCTTTTGGCAAGGACAAGTCAATCATGCATTATCATAAGAAGGGTCTCCCTTCCCTCGCAAGTACATACATATCATAAGAAGGGTTTCCCTTCCCTCGCAAGTACATCTCACAAGGACATCTCACAAGTGAAAGGACATGACATGAGCATTTAGAAAGAAGGGTCTCCCTTCCCTCACAAGTAGTTTACTCTTCCAAGCATGATACAAGCATGACATGACACGGCATGACAAGCATGAGCATTTTAGGAAGAAGGATCTCCCTTCCCTCACAAGTAGATTACTTTTTCGAACAAGCAAGTATGATACATGACATGACAAGCATGGCCATTTAGGAAGAAGGGTCTCCCTTCCCTCACAAGTAGTTTACTTTCCAAGCAAGCATGACATGGCATGACACGCATGATATGATAAGATAAGACAACATGAAAAGTTTCAAGCACGGAAATGGTATTTCCAATCAAGTCAAGTGCACAAGGTTTTCAAGGGTTTTAACGGCTTTCTACGAAATACAAGCATGATTATAAATTGCTTTTACTTCCTTGTATGATATGAATTGTTTCCTTCTAACTTATAAGAATTGTTCCTGCTTTATGTATGCTATCTGTATGCTATGACTGTTGGTTAGTGCTTAGTACTCGCTGAGTATTCCATGCTCAGCCGTACTTCTTATGTCGGCAGGTGATGGCGGAGCAGCTGCTCCATTTGATATCTGTGCTCCGAGCCCTTGGGTGGAGGAGGAGTACATCGAGGAGCCTTTGGAGGAACCTCCCGTAGAGGGTTACCATTAGGTGGTTGTAGATTCTGAGTGAATAGCTGTGGGTGAGATGAGAGATATACATTCATGTATTTTGGCGGGTCTGTCCGCACTTTCTTTTGGTTACTTTTTGTATAAACTTGGATTTGCGTATGTATATTCATAGAGGTTTGGTTAGACTTCCGCTGTGTTTTATAGTTATGTTTCCGCTATATTGTCCTCTATGGTATATGCTCTGTGGGTTTTTGTAGGATGGTTTGTCAAGCAAGTCATGTAAGCCATGATTAGTCGTCCAAAGTTCACTCTAACTCCTAGGGTGGGTTTTGGGTCGCGACAAAAGTGGTATCAAAGCTTAGGCTTTAGGTCTCTAGGGTCACTTAGAATCTTGTACCACGGCTTGCCAAGAGCATATGTTAGGAAACAAGTTAGGAAGGAAGTAAGTCGGAAGAGAGTCTTGATCCAAGTGTAAGACTAAACTTTAGTCTTAGTCTAAAATGGTTGCTTTAACCAAGTACGGTCCTAGGTACGCTAGAACGCTAAAGTATAAGTATAATGTGATGAATACTCTGATGACTTGATGTGATGTATATTAGTATTATACAACTAATACAAATTGAATTATTGTGAAACGACATTGAAATAAACTGTGGTTTCAAGGGAGACTCATGTGGTGCTATTGTTCTCAGGACTTTAGTCATGAGGCGGGGCACACGGGGTCATGGACCACATACCAGAGCTTCCTCTTCTTCACGGGATGAGGATGAGCAGCTGGACCTCTCTCAGGTCTTAGGCTCTATTGCTGAGATACTCGCCATACTGGCGGCTCGGTAGGCTATACCATCATCGGCGGCACCTGCTCCACCGCCCGCAGCTCCAGTACATCGTACCGCAGGAGTTGAGGCATTCAGGAGATTGAGGCCTCCATCCTTCCACGGGAGTGTGGACCCTCTTACTGCAGAGGCTTGGATCCTCCAGGTTGAGAAGATATTTGCGGTGCTCACTCCTACAGAGGAAGAGAAAGTGGCATGGGCAGTTTTTATGCTAGAGAGCGAAGCCCACCATTGGTGGTTGTCCGCATTGAGGACGCGAGATTTGACCATACAGGGTCAACCTTGGACTTGGGAAGAGTTCAAAGATACTTTTTACAAGAAGTATTTTCCTATCGGTGCACGGGAAAAGAAAGAGAGAGAATTCATCAACCTTGAGCAAGGTTCGATGTCTGTGGCCGCTTATGAGGCCAAGTTCTCGGAGCTATCACGCTTCGCGACACATATGATTGCCACCAAGGCAATGAAGGCGAGAAGATTTGAGCAAGGGCTCAAGGATGTTATTATGGAGAAGGTTTCCGTTTTCAGGCATGCTACCTACCCTGAAGTGGTAGACAAGGCCTTACTGGTCGAGGCCAATTCTGAAGCGGTGTCTAAGAAGAGAGAGTTGGCAAGAGGCCAAGCCAGTAGTTCAGCACCCCCAGAGAGGCGGGCTCGTACCGGCCCTTATCAGTATACATGGCCAGCACCACAGATGAGGCCGACTTATGCGCCTCCAGCCCCACGCAAGTACGTGCCACAGGCACCTCGACCTCAGGCTCTTCCGGCCCCTCGGCCAGTTACACCTCAGGCAGCGAGGTATACACCACCTTCGGCCCCTCCGGCCTACACATATGAGGTCTGCACTTCATGCGGCAAGAGGCATCCGGTAGGAGATTGCCAAAGAGCATCTGGTGGATGTTATCATTGCGGTCGCCAGGGCCACATGATTAGGGATTGCCCTACCCGGCATCTACCAGGCCATTCTCAGGGGATTAGGCCACCAGCACGCCCAGTAGGATCATATCAGGCGTCATCTCAGACTACCCGGTCTACACCTCAGTCTCGCCAGGCAAACCAGGGGCGAGTTTTTGCCTTGACGGAGGGTGATCACTTGCATTTGATGATGTGGTGCAAGGTACGCAGTTAAAGTTAATTTCTTTATTCGTGATTATTATGTTATGCTCTATTCTCTGCGTACGTACTTGGAATCTTCTATATGTATGTATACCTACATGTATACGCTGTTGATGCATGGATTAACTCCACTAGTTAAAATTTCAGGAACCCTACTAGTCAATGAGTATTTGGCTCGAGTGTTGATTGATACCGGGTCTACTCATTCGTTTGTCTCGCCGAGTTTTTCAGAAGGCTTTTCTGTGGAGCCTAGTCAGCTAAAACCGGAGTTAGCCATTTCGACTCCGCTCGGCAAAACAGTATTGGCAGATAAAGTGTATAGAAATAGTGCGGTCCAAGTTGGAAGCCACGAGTTGGCAGTTGATCTCATCGTCCTTGGATTCCAAGACTTTGATGTTATATTGGGAATGGATTGGTTAGCAACACATCATGGGCATGTAGCTTGCTTTGAGAAGATGGTACTCTTCAAGCCGGTAGAAGGAAAACCATTTCACTTTCGAGGGTTGAGAAGTAGAGACATTGCCCGCTTTGCGGCGTTGAGCTTAGCTAACCCTGAAGCAAAGGACTCATCGACTATTCCGGTTGTGAGTGAATTCCTGGATGTATTTCCAGAGGAGTTGTCGGGATTGCCCCCAGATAGGGAGATTGAGTTTGTGATCGAGCTTGCACCAGGCACAGCTCCTGTTTTCAGAGCTCCATATAGAATGGCCCCTATTGAACTCAAGGAGTTGAAGACTCAGTTGGAGGAATTGCAAGGCCTTGGCTTCATTCGACCAAGTGTCTCACCGTGGGGTGCCCCGGTGTTTTTTGTTAAGAAGAAAGATGGCTCGATGCGGATGTGTGTCGATTACCGCCAATTGAACAAAGTCACTATAAAGAATAGGTATCCCTTGCCTAGGATTGATGACTTGTTCGATCAGTTGAAGGGAGCAAGATTTTTCTCAAAGATAGATCTTCGATCGGGCTATCACCAGTTGAAGATTAAGGCGGAAGATATTCCCAAAACGGCTTTCCGGACTCGATACGGACACTACGAATTCTTGGTAATGCCTTTTGGTCTCACAAACGCGCCGGCAGCTTTTATGGATTTAATGAACCGGGTGTTCCGGCCATACCTAGATCGGTGCGTAATAGTGTTTGTAGACGATATCTTGGTGTATTCCCAGACACGGGAAGATCACATGCGAGACCTTCGCCTTGCTTTGGAAATGCTGAGAGAGCACAAGCTATACGCTAAACTCAGTAAGTGTGAGTTTTGGTTGGAAGAGGTGGCATTCCTAGGCCACGTTGTTTCTGTGGAAGGCATCTCGGTTGATCCAAAGAAGATAGATGCAGTCATGAGTTGGGCGAGGCCCAAGAGTGTCACAGAGATACGTAGTTTCCTTGGATTGGCAGGCTACTACAGGAGATTTGTAGAGGGTTTCTCTAGCCTTGCGGCACCGCTCACTTACTTGACAAGGAAGAACGCCAAGTTTGTATGGAGTGATAAGTGCGAGATCAGTTTCACGGAACTGAAGAAGAGGCTTACTACAGCCCCTGTCCTTACTGTGCCATCCGGACCTTATGGGTATGAGGTGTATAGTGATGCCTCACACGTTGGACTAGGGTGTGTACTCATGCAGCACAAGAAAGTCATTGCCTATGCATCAAGGCAGTTGAAGGAGCATGAGAAGAATTATCCCACGCACGACTTGGAGCTTGCGGCGGTCGTGTTTGCACTTAAGATTTGGCGTCATTACCTTTATGGGGTGGAGTTCTATGTGTTCACTGATCACAAGAGTCTCAAGTATCTCTTTTCCCAAAAGGAGCTGAATCTAAGGCAACGGCGTTGGATGGAATTTTTGAAAGACTATGATTGTACCATTCAATACCACCCAGGTAAAGCAAATGTAGTGGCTGATGCTTTGAGTAGAAGACCTCCGGGGTTATTAGCATGCATGTTAGTGCAGGAATGGAAGCTACTTGAAGACTTGGCAAATCTGGACATTAGTGTGAATGACTCTGTCCGTAGTCCTATCTTGGCAAATGTCACGGTTCGGCCATACATTATAGATTTGATCCAAGAATACCAAGCCACGGATGCTGAATTGTTGGCTTATCGGGACAAGGAAGTTGCTAAGGGTAGTGAGGACTTCTCTCTCACTAGCCGTGGTGCTATCACATTCAAGGGAAGGCTGTGTGTTCCAGCCAATGCAAATCTTCGGAGGGAGATTATGGATGAAGCCCACCGGGCAAAGTACACTGTGCATCCAGGGGGTACGAAGATGTTCCGGAACCTCAAGAGTCACTTTTGGTGGCGGAATATGAAGAGGGAGGTTGCGGAATATGTAGCACGGTGCTTGGTGTGCCAACAGGTGAAAGCAGAACACATGCGGCCCGCAGGTCTATTACAGTCCCTTCCGATTCCCGAGTGGAAATGGGAGAACATATCCATGGATTTCATAGTTGGCTTGCCAAAGACGGCAAGGGGTTCAGATGCGATATGGGTAGTAGTGGATCGTTTGACGAAGTCCGCTCACTTCTTGCCTTACCGAACTACTTTCAACTCTAGTCAGTTAGCTGCTTTGTACATCAAGGAAGTGGTGAGGTTGCACGGAGTGCCTGTCAGTATTGTGTCGGATCGGGATCCAAGATTCACATCACGATTCTGGAAAAGCTTTCAGGAAGCTATGGGTTCCCGACTTGATTTCAGCACTGCTTTTCATCCACAGACGGATGGACAAACCGAGAGGTTGAACCAAGTAATAGAAGATATGCTTCGGGCTTGTATGCTGGATTTCAAAGGCAGTTGGGAAGAGCACTTGCCTTTGGTGGAGTTCGCCTACAACAATAGCTATCAGGCGAGTATCCAAATGGCTCCGTTCGAGGCTTTGTATGGGCGAAGCTGCAGGTCTCCTCTCTACTGGGATGAGGTAGGAGAAAGAAAAGTACTTGGTCCGGAGTTGATTGAGCAAACTACTAGTATAGTCAAGATCATCCGGGATCGGTTGAAAGCCGCTCAAGATCGCCAAAAGAGCTATGCAGACACGCGCCGCAGGGACTTGGAATTTCAAGTAGGGGATCGAGTCTTTGTGAAAGTATCTCCTAGCAAAGGGATTATGAGATTCGGCAAAAGAGGCAGCTTAGTCCTCGCTATGTTGGACCGTTTGAGATTATCACGCGGGTTGGTGAAGTTGCTTATCGAGTAGTTCTTCCACCTCACATGGCCGCGGTTCACAACGTTTTCCACGTGTCTATGCTTCGGAAGTACATTGCGGACCCTTCGCATGTACTAGAATTGGTGTAGCACCCCGGACTTTTTCATCTTTAATGAATGGCACTCTCGTAGCTAATTGGCCATTTTCATAGTGTAATTAATAAATAAGGGAGAAATCGGAAATTCCGAAACGTCAGAAATGTTCGTTTTCGAAAGACGGATCCAACGCAAGTTGAATCGTCGAAATCCGACGAGCGAGTCAAAAGATATGGTCAAAACAGTCCAGACATACAGAGCACCGATCGCTCGGTCCAGTCAGCGATCGATCGGTCCATAACCGATCGATCGGTAGCTATCGCACGGTCAGAAAATTTGTATGGGGAAATTTTCCAGAGAGTGAGTTTTTGACCGGTCGATCGGTCAATAACACCGATCGCTCGGTAGGCAACCGATCGATCGGTCATTAACACCGATCGCTCGGTCTTCGCGTTTTTTTGCAGAAATTTCAGTAAGGGCTTTTTCGTCATTTGGGCATTTCACCCTTGCTTTATAAGCCTTGCACGAGCCTAAGGGTTTCATAAACCCTTAGGGCAGATATTTGAGAGAGAGTGGGAGAGGAGAAAGGGGTTCTAACCTAGGGTTTCATCTTGAGAGTGAATCAAGGGTTTAAACACCCAAGATCATCCCAAAAAGGGCGTGGATTCATCAAATCCAACCTCAAACTCGTGTGGCATTCCCATTCCAAGCTAGGGCAGCGATCCTACGGCATTTTGAAAGGGGTTTCTTCCCCAAATCAAGCCTTCTTCAAGTAAGGGTTCTTCCCTACCATTTGAGGTTCGATTTCAAGGTTTCTTCAAGGTCAAGCCTTGATTTCAAGGTTAGTACACTCTACTAACTTCATTAGTGATAACCTTGATTTTTCTTCCTCAAATATGATGATTTTATATGTTGTATGTCCCTTTTTATTGAGTTGTGATGAAATCCCTATAATAAATAAGATAAATAGATAAAGGTGTGGGAATGTGTGAATGGATGGTGGATTGTGGCGAATGGGTGCCGTGTGGGGTGATGTATGTAATGGAATGGATAATGGTGGAAGGGCATTTTCAACATAATGAACATACCTTTGTGATGGATGAAAAACATGCACTAAGCAACTTAAATAAAAAGGCTATCATAGTGATGCTTACCAAGTGTTTGAGAAAATGTTTAAATGATGATTTGAATGAGTGAACTTGAATTATAAAAGCATGCATTGAGTTATTCTTTCTAAAATGCCTATCTTGATCAAATGTGCTACATGTCATTTACATTTCCATATGCTCATATTAAGAATTGAAATGCTATGCTCATGTGACCATCATACTCAAGTATGTCCTCATGCCTACCACAATTTCTACACACACGCACGCATGCTTGCATGAACTGGGTTTATTTCACGAGTATTAGTGCATGAGAAATAAAACGAGAAACAAGCATATGTCAAGGAGGTTGGTAGCCCAGGGATGTGCGGGTGCTAGCCTCTGGCTCACAAGTTAAACGAACATGAATATCAAGGGTAGGGCATATCCCTAGGATATGTCATACCTGGCTTACAAGAAAACACGACGAGCAAGGATCAAGAAACATGGAAGGGTGTTAGTATACTAAGACCAGGTACGGGCACTAAAATCTGTTCCCCAACACGCATGAAAGTATGCTAGTGTACTAAGACCAGGTACGGGCACTAGTGTATGTTTCCAAGACAAGCATGAAAGGATGTTAATGTACTAAGACCAGGTACAGGCATTAACATCTGTTTCCAACAAGTATGAGAGGATACTAGTATACTAAGACCAGGTACGGGTACTAGTATCTGTCTCCAAGCGATAATCAAGAAATATGGAAGGGTGATGATGTACTAAGACCAGGTACGGGCATTGTCATCTGTTCCCAGGCAAACAAGAAAACTCACGAGCAAGTCAACAAGAACATACGCATAATACTCACTCACGAGACAAGAACCGGGCAAGAACCTAGTACGTCCGTCCAGTTCATAGTTCGGGTACTAGCTAAACCAGAACAAAACAAGGCAGGTGTGATTTCCACGATACGAGAACAAGTCATGACTTTTGGATACGAATTTACAATGCATGAGTTGATGTTCATGATTCACTTACGTGGTTATGTTGTTTTAGCTTCCGCGCTCTGAATTTGTATCTCTTGGGTGAACTGTATCATGTATTACATGTTATGCTATTGTTATTACTATTGTTAGTTAGTAGCTTGTACTCGCTGAGTATTCCATGCTCAGCTGTACTTTTATGTCGGCAAGTACATTATTCAGCATATGAACTCTTGCCCCTTGGATCGAGGCAGCTCGGGGTGAGCAGGAGATTCTTCGGATGGTTACCTAGATATTAAGAGACGTGGCGTATGGCCAACGGTTGGGATGAGCGAGAGAGAGAGACATGTATTTTGGGATTTCCTTGGGGACTTTTCGTGTGAGCTTGAGTGGGTGACTCAAGCATTTGTACTCTTGTGATTATTGTATTCTATCCAGCTATTGATGATGTGGACAATTGGAATTACATTTATGTTAAAGGAAATTTTAGTCTCTCTATTTTTGCATGCCTTGTTATGCTCTCGCCGGTTGACTAAGGATAGGTCACGTCGCCAAGGTATCCTAACTCCTAGGGGGTATTTTGGGGCGTGACAATTGGAACCGTTGGAAATTCGAGAAGATCTCACGTTGGTTGAGAAGCCGATTCACATATTGGATCGGAGAGATCAAGTGCTTCGCAACAAGACAATCCCTTTGGTTCTTGTGCAATGGCAACACCATGCTCGGGAAGAAGCAATATGGGAGCGTGAAGCCGAAGTCAAAGCGAAGTACCCGGAATTGTCTGAATGAATTTTGTATAGGTTTTGTATATGTAGCTTGTAATATTGTTTGATTCTGTAATGCATGTCTCGTCCAAATTTCGAGGACGAAATTTTTGTAAGGGGGAGGATGTAGAGCCCCGAACTTTTGACATTTATGCATGACCCTTTCGTAGCCATTTTGCCTTTAAAGAGGTATAATTAATAAATAAGGAAGAAATTGGAAATTCTGAAATGTCAGAAATGTTCCTTTTCGAAGTACGAACCCAACGCAAGTTGAATCGTCAAAATCCGACGAGCGAGTGAAAAGATATGGCCAAAACAGTCTGGACCTGCAGGCAACCGATCGCTCGGTCCATGGAGCGATCGATCGGTCCAAAACCGATCGCTCGGAGGCTATCGACTGGTCAAGATTTTTGTATGGGGAAATTTTCCAGAGAGTGAAATTTTAACCGATCGCTCGGTTATGAAACCGATCGATCGGTAGGCAACCGATCGATCCGTCATTAACACCGATCGCTCGGTACTCGCGTTTTTGCAGAAAATTTAGTAAGGGTGTTTTCATCTTTTGGGCGTTTCACTCATACCTTAAAGGCTTTGACCGATCATTTAAGGGTTCATACACAACCCTTAGAGTCTTTTGAGAGATAGAGAGAAAGGAGAAGGGTTTCCAAAACCTAGGTTTTCATTTGGGAGAAATCAAAGGGGTTAAGACCCTAGATCAACCCCAAGCCCGTTTTCTTCAAGATCAAGGCTCAAGCATTCGAGGAGCTCGTGATCCAAGCTAGGGCAGCAGCTACACGGTCGTTTTTGGAAGGGGTTTCTTCCTCATTGTTCAAGGTCGGTACTTCTTGCTACCCTCCTAGTTATAGTTGTTCTTTTCCTTTATTTTCTTTGTGTTCCTTTATACATCCATGTATTATGAGATGGGTTGTTAATGGTGAATGGTGAATGGTGAATGATGAATGGAGATGAATGTGGGCGATTGGATGCCGTGTGTATTGATGTGATGGATGAACGGGGAGGGCATTGTACCCATAATAAACATACATATGTGATGTGAGTAAAACCCACCTAGAAAAGCATGTTGTAGGGTTAATAAATAATGAACACACTATGTTTGATGAGATGCCAAGGTGAATAAAATGAGTGATAAATTAAGGGAATACATGTTTAATTATTCATGAAATTGTTAGGGCATATGATAGTGTGTTTCTTACATTTCTCAAAATGTGCGATTTATTACTTGTTCAAATCGTGATATGCTATGCTTTGTAAATTACCCAAATTGTCATATTTAATTCCAAATGCAAGTATGCACACGATCTCACAAGCACGCATGCATGACATGGATTACCGACGTTTTTCAAGAATGGGATTTAGAGGTGGGGCATATCCTACGATATGTTTTACCTCGCTTTTGGCAAGGACAAGTCAATCATGCATTATCATCAGAAGGGTCTCCCTTCCCTCGCAAGTACATACATATCATAAGAAGGGTTTCCCTTCCCTCGCAAGTACATCTCACAAGGACATCTCACAAGTGAAAGGACATGACATGAGCATTTAGAAAGAAGGGTCTCCCTTCCCTCACAAGTAGTTTACTCTTCCAAGCATGATACAAGCATGACATGACACGGCATGACAAGCATGAGCATTTTAGGAAGAAGGGTCTCCCTTCCCTCACAAGAAGATTACTTTTCCGAACAAGCAAGCATGATACATGACATGACAAGCATGGGCATTTAGGAAGAAGGGTCTCCCTTCCCTCACAAGTAGTTTACTTTCCAAGCAAGCATGACATGGCATGACACGCATGATATGATAAGATAAGACAACATGACAAGTTTCAAGCACGGAAATGGTATTTCCAATCAAGTCAAGTGCACAAGGTTTTCAAGGGTTTTAACGGCTTTCTACGAAATACAAGCATGATTATAAATTGCTTTTACTTCCTTGTATGATATGAATTGTTTCCTTCTAACTTATAAGAATTGTTCCTGCTTTATGTATGCTATCTGTATGCTATGACTGTTGGTTAGTGCTTAGTACCCGCTGAGTATTCCATGCTCAGCCGTACTTCTTATGTCGGCAGGTGATGGCGGAGCAGCTGCTCCATTTGATATCTGTGCTCCGAGCCCTTGGGTGGAGGAGGAGTACGTCGAGGAGCCTTTGGAGGAACCTCCCGTAGAGGGTTACCATTAGGTGGTTGTAGATTCTGAGTGAATAGCTGTGGGTGAGATGAGAGATATACATTCATGTATTTTGGCGGGTCTGTCCGCACTTTCTTTTGGTTACTTTTTGTATAAACTTGGATTTGCGTATGTATATTCATAGAGGTTTGGTTAGACTTCCGCTGTGTTTTATAGTTATGTTTCCGCTATATTGTCCTCTATGGTATATGCTCTGTGGGTTTTTGTAGGATGGTTTGTCAAGCAAGTCATGTAAGCCATGATTAGTCATCCAAAGTTCACTCTAACTCCTAGGGTGGGTTTTGGGTCGCGACAAAACATGGGTTCGTTGGATTCAAGAAACTTATCCCATTTTAGGACAGAAAAGAGAGTTTTTATGGGTTCGAGCCCATAGGCATCAAAACTAATGAAATTAATGACTTTACCGTACAGAGGGGAACGAGATAGGACTTTTTCTTTGAATAATTTCTCGAACTTTGCTTCCTTGAACTTTACTGGGACTGGAGTTGAACTTGAGGCCGGTTCTTTTCCTTTATCAGTTCTTGATTTCTTCTTTGGTGGCTCCACAGATGCATTCTTCATTCTAGGAGGCATTTTCTGAGAGATTTGGAAAGATTTGCTAGATCTTGGAACAAAGAAGGGTCTATGAGCAATGGAATAGGGACTTTGGAGGGAAAGATTAGGTTTGAAAAACGTTTGGATTTTGGGGGTTACTATTTATACACACGACTCAATTCGTCGCCAAAATGGGTTTCGTCCCTGATTTGGTCGCCAAAATTGAGTTAGGAGCCCTAATATGTTTAATTTCGGATTGACTTCGTCGACGAAATGGATGACTCATCCAGGTTCGTCGCCGAAATGGGTACAGAAAACATTCTGTTTTCTACATTTCCCAAAGATTCGTTGCCGAAATCATATTCTAGATTGAATTCGTCGCCCAATTCAGTTCTGAATATGAAGAATTGATTTCTCTTTAGTTTTCTACCTGTTTTCCTTTAAGTCAAAGATTCATCAAGACATCTAAAATTATCATAACGTATTCAAATCAATCTATTAAACAATCAAGCAAGTTATAGGCAGATCAAATCAAAGATTTCAATTTTTGATTACTTTTGATCTTGATTAAGTTAGATCATTTAGACTAGTCATTCCCAATTCTCTTCTCAAAGCATTGAACCTGTCAGATTGTAGAGGTTTGGTAAAGATATCTGCAAGCTGATTAAAAGTATCAACAAATTCCAAGATAACATTTTCATTTTGCACATCATCTATAATAAAGTGATATCTTATTTCTATGTGTTTAGTCCTCGAGTGATGAATAGGATTCTTAGTCATACTAAAAGCACTTGTGTTATCACACTTAATAGAAATTTTAGTATAGATAAGTTTAAAATCTTCTAGCTGTTGTTGTTTCATGTAGAGAGTTTGAGCGCAACAAATTCCAGCTGCCATGTACTCAGCCTCAGCTGTGGATAAGGCCACTGAATTTTGTTTCTTACTAAACCATGAAACAAGAGAATGTCCTAGAAAGTGACAAGTTCCACTAGTACTTTTTCTATCTACCTTGCATCCAGCAAAGTCTGCATCAGAATAGCTTATTAGATCTAAGTTTGTGTCCTTTAGATACCATAAGCCTAAATCAATTGTTCCAAGTAAGTATCTAAAGATTCTTTTTACAGCAGTTAAGTGAGATTCTTTTGGACAGGATTGGAATCTTGCACATATGCAAATACTGAACATAATGTCAGGTCTGCTTGCAGTGAGATACAAAAGGCTTCCAATCATTCCTCTATAGATTTTTTCATCAATACTTTTCCCTTTTTCATCCTTATCAAGTTTGGTTGATGGACTCATAGGAGTATCCATTATTTTAGTGTTTTCCATTCCAAACTTTTTAAGTAGTTCTTTAGTATATTTAGCTTGATTAACGAAAGTTCCTTGTTTGGTTTGTTTGTTTTGAAGTCCTAAGAAAAATGTTAATTCACCCATCATACTCATTTCAAATTCTTTTTGCATTGTTTTAGCAAACATTCTACAGAGAGATTCACTTGTTGATCCAAATATGATGTCATCTACATAGATTTGGATTATTATTAGCATATCATCATTTTTGGTTATTATGAATAAAGTTGTATCAATTTTACCTCTTGTGAATCCATTTTCAATTAAGAAGCTACTTAGCCTTAGCCTATCATACCAAGCTCTTGGAGCTTGCTTTAATCCATATAAGGCTTTAGTTAACTTAAATACATGATTAGAAAATTTATGATTTTCAAAACAAGGAGGTGGATTTACATAAACTTCCTCATTGATATACCCATTTAGAAATGCACTTTTTACATCCATTTAATATAGTTTAAATTCTTTATAACTAGCAAATGCAAGTAACATTCTTATAGCTTCTAGTCTACCAACCGGGGTAAATGTTTCATCATAATCTATCCCCTCTTCTTGGTTGTAACCTTGAGCTACTAATCTTACTTTATTTTTAACTACATTCTCATTTTCATCCTTTTTATTCCTAAAGACCCATTTTGTTCCAATAATAGATTTGTCATTTGGTCTAGGTACTAGATCTCAAACTTGATTTCTATCAAATTGATTTAACTCTTCTTGCATAGCAATGCCCCACAAGTCATCTTCAATAGCTTCTAAGGCATTTTTAGGTTCAATTTGACTTAGGAAAGCAAGATTCATTAGATTTCTTCTTGTTCTAACCCCTTGTTCCATATTACCAAGTATTAGATCCTTAGGGTGATCTTTTATTAATTTTCAAGCTTTAGGAAGTTGATAGGATTCTTCATTTTCAATTTCTTCTTCATTATCTATTTCAATGGAGTTGTTACTTGATTTTTCTTTTTCTTGATCATTTTTATTTTCTTTGTTGATTTGTAAATTTGATATTGCTTTTGGAAGATTGTCAATTTCATCATCCATATCAGTATTGATTTTGTTAAAAGGGTTTGATTCATCAAAAACTAAATGAATTGATTCTTCAATAATTAATAATTTCTTGTTAAACACTTTATAAGCTTTGCTATTAGTAGAGCATCATAAGAAGATTCATTCCACAGATTTAGCATCAAATTTCTTAAGATGTTGTTTATCATTAAGTATGAAGCATTTACATCCAAACACCTTAAAATAACTTATATTAGGGATTCTTCCATTCCAAAGCTCATAGGGAGTTTTATTTAGTTTGCTTCTTATAACAACTCTATTAATTACATAACATGATGTGTTAATGGCTTTAGCCCAAAAATAATTTGGTAATTTATTTTCATTAAGCATTGTTCTAGGCATTTCTTGAAGAGATCTATTCTTTCTTTCTACTACACCATTCTGTTGTGGTGTTCTAGGTGCTGAAAAATTATGATTAAAACCATTTTCATCACAAAATGATTCAAGTTCTTTATTTTTAAATTCTCCTCCTCTATAACTTCGTATGTTGTTAATAGTATAACCTTTTTCATTTTGAACTCTTTTACAAAACTTTTTAAATAGAGAAAGTGCTTCATTTTTATGAGAAAGAAATAGTACCCATGAGTATCTTGAAAAATCATCCACTATAACAAAAGCATAAGTTTTTCCAGCTAGGCTAGCTACTTCATTTGGACCAAAAAGATCCATATACAAAGGTTCTAAGGGCCTAGTGGTAGAAATCATTTTCTTGGTTTGAAATGAAGATTTTATTTGTTTTCCAAGTTGACAAGCATCACAGATTTTATCTTTGATAAATTTAGTTTTAGGTAATCCTTTAACTAATTCATTTTTAGAGAGTTTAGAAAAAAGATCCATACTAGCATGTCCTAGTCTCCTATGCCATAGCCAACTTGCTTCAACTATAGCAGAAAAACATATCAAGTTTTGAGAGTTAAGTTCATCAAAATCTAAAGTATAAACATTTTCATTCTTATGTGCTACAAACAAAGTATTTAGATTATCTTTATCCTTAATCATGCAGATATTTGACTTAAATGAAACATTCAATCCTTTATCACAAAGTTGACTAATACTTATGAGATTATGCTTAAGATCATCAACGAGTAGTACATTCTCTATAAAAACAGATTTATTCTTACCAATGTTATCTATGCCGATGATCTTCCCTTTGACATTGTCTCTAAATGTCACATAACCGCCATCTTTTGGAGTGATTGATGCAAATAGTTCCTTGTTCCCGGTCATATGCCTTGAGCATCCACTGTCTAAGAACCGTGTTGTCTTGGAAGTTCTTGATTTGAAGCATACCTACACATCCAATTCAAGTAACTCCAAGATACTTTCCCCCCGATACCCAAACAGTTTTGGATGGTACCCAAAGTGATTTGGGTTGTGGTTTGGGAGGATTAGTTCCCTTGGGAACCCATATCATTCTTGGTCCTTTATGGTTAGTTTTTGAAATAGAAGATGTTCCTTTTGGAACCTAAACTTTTCTAATTATTTTACCATTATAAAATGAGGCAGATGGTGGAGTTTGGTGACTACATAATTTTGTAATGAAGTTTTGATAATCTTTTTGTTTTGAAAAAATATTATAACCAAGTGCAGCCTTGTTAAAAACACATCTTTGCTGTCCTAAAAGTCTTTCTAAGTTCTTTTGACCATTTGTGAATGTGAGGAAGTATTGGTCAAATCATTGACTTTAACTTTTAACTCATCACATTCACATGGTGAGTTATGAGGAGCATTTTCAATATCATTTAATTTTTTACTCAATTCCTCATTCTTAATGACTAACACACTCTTTTCTTTTTGTAGATTTTCACATGATTGTGAGAGAGTGTGGATTTCCCTTTTAAAGGATTTATTTAATTTAGATATTCTACCAAATTCAATATAAAGTTCATCAAATGCTTCTCTTATTTAATCATATGAGAGAGAATCATTTGGGGAAGAAGTTACCTCATTTTCCATGAGGCACAAATTTGGTACTTCTTCATCACTTGAATCTCCTGATTTGCTTCCCTCTGAGTCATCCCAAGTTGCCATCATAGCCTTCTTCTTGTACTTTTGGCTTTTCTTGAGTTGAGGGCAGTTAGTCCTTATGTGGCCTAGCTTCTTATATTCATAACAGGTGAGAGGTTCCTTCTTGCTAGATTCAGCTTTGTTCACTTCTTTTGAGAACTCCTTCTTGTATGGTCTCTTTTTGAAGTTCTTCTTATGCTTGAGGAACCTTTTGAACCTTCTTGCCATCAAGGCTATATCTTCATCATCATTGCTGGTTTCCTCATCACTAATTTCAACTTGAGTAGACTTGAGAGCCAGCCCTTTCTTGGTTCTAGGTTCATCAGGCATTTGATCCTTCATTATGACTTCATGAGTCATAAGAGATCCCAGCAGCTCATCCATAGGCAGTTTGGTAAGGTCCTTAACTTCTTGGATTGCTATTACTTTTGGAGTCCATTCCTTGGGCAATGATCTTAAAATCTTTCTCACATTTTCTGTATTAGAGTACACTTTACCCAGAGATTTAAGACCATTTAAAATGTTAGTAAATCTGGTGAACATATCACCGACAGATTCTTCTTTTTCTATTTTAAATAATTCATACTTGTGAACAAGCTTGCTAATCTTTTCTTCTTTAACCTGATTAGTCCCTTCATAGGTGACTTTCAGTTTATCCCATATTTCTTTAGCAGAGTCACATCCAGAAACTCTGTTAAATTCTTCGGGACTTAAAGCACAGTAGAGGTTGCTAATAGCTTTAGCATTGATTTGAATGAGCTTAATGTCAGCTTCATTCCATTCTTCCTCTATCTTAGGAATTCTGACATCATCCACAGTTTTTGTGGGAAGATGAGGGCCATTGACTATTACCCTCCAACACTCATAATCTAGAGCTTGAATGTAATACATCATGCTAGTTTTCCAATAGTTATAATTTTCTCCATTAAACAGAGGTGGTCTAGTGGTGGACTGTCCTTCTCCTAGGCTTGTTGCAAAAACATTGTTTGCCATAATAAACTTGATTACTCAATTGTTTAGATCTATTTAGAGTATTAGGCTTTGATACCAATTGTTGGCCAGGTAATGACCCTAAAGGGGGGGTGAATAAGGTCTATGGCAGCTTTTAAAAAAATGAACTACAAATTCAAAAGTGCGGAATAAAATTAAATATGCAACAAGCTGAACTGTAGAATATTTAAAGGAAAGAGAGAAGAGATAAGGAGAATGCAAACTCAAGATTTGTTTACGAGGTTCAGCAATCCAACCTACTCCCCGCCTCAGCTTCCAGCTAGAGGATTCACCACGATTCCTTAATCGCACTGGCTCATTTTCAAGTGGAGTCTAAACCTTTACAATCTATCTTACAGGTCGAGATATTACCTTACAAGCTCTCCTTTAGGCCAAGCTGAAACCTCTCAAGAGACAACCCTCTCTTGAAATAACTGAAGCAATAGCTTCAGTGCAAGAATCCTGGATTCCTGACTACTTTCAATAAATGAGTTTTTGGATTAAAAATCCAAAGAGAAAGCTCCTTAAATGAGCTGAATAAGAGTAAAATACAAACTCTAATTAAGTCTCTCAAAGTAGGTAGGAGTCAAGTAAGCTCAAGAGAGAATTTTTGGAGATTTTCTAAGTATGAGAGTAAGTGAAAATCAATAGTAGTGAATAGGTGATAGATGGGAGTTATTTTGTGATCAAGAGTTGTTTGTAGTTCATAAATGAACTGCTTTTATATCATTTGATCCAATAGTGCCGTTGGGGTAGCATTAAATGCTTTTAGGTCTGTTGCAAATTAGCCATTGCAAAGATTTTTCAGTTTCAGACATGATTTCGTCGACGAAGTGGAGTTCCCACTTGAGTTCGTCGCCGAATTCAAAAGATGGAATTTAATTTTTAAAAACTCCTGTAGTAACTTCGTCGCCGAAGTTAACCCAACTAAAGATTTTGTCGCCGAAATCAAGAAACAGAACTGAATTTGAAAATTTCTGTAATGACTTCGTCGCCGAAATTCAATCTACCCAGAGAATTCGTCGATGAATTCAGAGTAAAAATTATGAATTCAGTCTTGGATCACACTGAAGGGATGTGATTGATTTCCTAGGTCAATTAGCTATACTCTTATCAAAATTTTATGATTAATTAGAGCTTTTAGAGTGATCTTCAAAAATGTCCTAGGGTCCTATGGTCAATCTATGATTCTTGAGCTTTTCAACTTACCATCCTTTTGAGGACATTTTACGTAAGTCTTATACATTCTCAGAATAAAAAGTAAATACATTTAAAAATGATGAGAGATGATCTTGGCTTGACTTGGATCTTGTAATTTTACCTTTTGTCTTCAATGGACCTGACTTGGACTAAGGTCTTATCTTGGATCTTCATCTTGTATTCAATGAGTTGAACTTCCTCTTGGGTAATTTCCATCCTTTTTCATGATTGGAGTGCTATCAACTTATGTAATCTGAAATGTTGACGCACTTAAATGGTTTCATTAGTACCAAATATTTTATTATATTATTATGTTATTATCAAAATTAATAGGGGTACTTATGGTTGTAACCCTGAGTCTAAAATAGGCCTTAAGGGCCTTGGGTTCTAGGGGTCAAGCCCGAATGGCTCTAGGGCTAGACTAGGGTTTCAGCTAGGGTCACCTAGGGTTTAACTGAGTTTAAACTAGGGTGAGTCCTAAGGGTTTAGCAGGGGTATTTCTAGGGTTTGACTGGAGAGGCTTACCTAGGTTATGAGGGACTTGGTAGGGGAGGTAACCATAGTTAAGGGATTTTAACTACAGTTAGGATGGGGTGTAAAAATCAGGTGCTTACATAATGCACATAATTTGAATTGTTACCATGTTGAATGGTATTGATACACACAAATGAAATGAATGAATTTGAATTGAATTAGATGAAAGAAATGAATATTTAATAAATTGAAGTGAATGAACTGAGTATGTATACTCAGGCAAGGGTGAGTCAGTTCAACGTGTGTGCCCCAATGGGGGTGAGTGGACAGAGGTCAATTTCACTAATCTAGGTTGTCGGGATCCAGAGCCCAATGGGTCAAGATCAAATATGAATCAATGAATTCTTCATATGATTCGTTTAGAATCTCGGATTTTAACCCTCACAATGTCTTGCTGAATTAGAAAGGAATAGGGTTAGGCCTATCTAGCAATCAAGGCTCACACATGCTCCGAAAATGGTTAAGTATAGGGATAAGATTGTCCCTATACCTGAACAAATGATGTAGGAGCAGCTTAAACTAGTAACAAAATAGGGATAAGGTAGTCCTTCCTGAGGGGTACTCTTGGTTTATGCCCAAACAAACCTACAGTCTATATGCTTATACTGGTGTATGCAAAATTTTTGTCTAAAAGGTTGAGAAGTTCTTGACTGTATATGTGATTCCCTGATATAGAACATACCTGAAAATGGATGATTAGTGCAAGCGGGAAAGACCAGTCATGTTTACCAAGGATAAACATCCATCGGTCTACAACTAGTGCTTTCCACAGATCTTTTGTAGCGCCTCAGATTTTCTGCAAACATTAATCATATGAGTGAATAGTGCTTTGCACTGGGTGTGTTCAAGCCAAGGCCTTCCATGTGATCTTAGCATTGGGTTAATGCTGAGGGGAGCTCATAGTTGTGAAAACCATGTGATATGTATGGTACAAGTTGAGGATTTGGGTTGTTGCGAGCCTTAGGGGTGAAAACCAAGTTCACATGCACGGTGAATAGTGCTAATGACACTAGTATTGGAAGGGTTAAAAACCTTATTATAAGTTGGGTTTGGTTAATAAAGATAGGGGTTCCTCATGACAGAGTGTGATGTGAGCTAGTGTATGAATCAAGTGGTGTAAGGTCTTTGGGAAAGCATGCAAAGACATACTCTAAGCGTTAAGTGAATAGGGCAGTGAATAGTGTCAAATTAAGGGATTTTGTAGCGGTCGGGGCCTCCCATGCATATGGGCTATGCCCAAAGGGTTACCTTGGTTTGGTTTAAGAACTTAGGGTCGTGAGTTTTGAGAATGGAATAGGGATTGGATTCAAGGTAGATGGGGTATGAAATACCCTAAGTGTTGTGGTGTTAATGTTAGACATGATGCCCAAAAAAGTCATTTAGATTATTAGATTCTTATTAATTTGATTAATAAAGACTTCTTCTTAATCTATTGTGTATTCATTATGGGTAATTGACCATGATCATGAGATGATCTATACGATATGAGATATCGATAAAGATCCATAGGATATATTGTAGGAAGGTTATATGATTAGATTATCACATGTAGATATAACTTTTCGATTCCTTATACCTTATATAGTCACAACTGTGGGTGAAGCTAGGCACTTCACTTATATGGCTGCCAGAATGCTAAGATGTTCTCAATAGTTGAGATGTGGTTCTATCTCGAACTATTGTAGTGGAGACTACACATCAGCATATGGGTGCTTAAATGTATACTGACTGATTGCATTCAATGAGAGACCTCTTGCATAAACATACTATTAGATAGTTGGTCTCTCATTCACATTGAACGATTTCGATGATCCTTAGATCTCATTAGTTCATCTATGACTGAATAGTGATCTGACTGTTTTGATTCCACCAACGTATTTTCTAACTTAGGGAATACAATACAGTGACAGTTGGATAGTCAGAAAGCTGTTCGAGTCATGATGAATTTCAAACAAGAAATCCATGCTCACTAATTTGAGAGATTATCCAAGTTCCGGGTAAGACAGTTGATTAAGTTCAAATTCAGCGCAGGTGATTTTGAAAACAAAATAAGTTTTGAAATATACTTTTATTAAAAGGAATTATACTTATAAAAGGTTTTCTCAAAATGTTTTTCATGAGAAATTGTTTCTCATGGCTTAATCATAAGTCTTGGAAACCCGGATGATTTGCAATGGGCCATGGGTTAGATAGTATGTCAATCTCGAAAACCCATTAGAGATAATGTATTTGGAAGGATAAATCAAATTTAAAAGTTCATGTGGCGGGATCCCTAATGGTTAATGTTCATACACTGGGATTCAATTGCAATATGGATATCTCACGTCACTTGCAATTCCGATGTAATTCCCATTTATGGTCAATGGGATAACATTAGGTAAGCCAGGATAAGAATGTCCCAGAGCAATCTGTGGAGGTGCTCACATAAAAAATACAAGCCCAATAATTGATTAAAAGTTAATCAATTATTTAAGTGATTAAAAGTTAATCATTTAATTAAATAGATTAAAAAGTTAATTTATGGTTTAAATTAATTGTTAATTTAAACATATGGATTATTTTAGCAATTATTTAATTAACATAATTAAAGGGGAAATGGGTTTGACCCATATCCATAAATCCATTAAAATGGACCTTTAATATGGGCCAAAGCCCATGGGTTTAAACCCTAGGGTGGGGCGCCCACTTGAGGAATCCTAATTAGATTAGGATTATGTTAATTGAATAATTGTTGAAATATAATTCCTATAATTATGGAATTAAAATCCAATTGTTGGATTGCAATTAGGATTAAGATGGAATTGTAATTGGATTACAAAAAGGAGTTTTAACTCCTCAAAACTCATGCACCATAGAAGCTTACACCCCCCCCCCTCTGGTATTGGTCTCCTAGTTTGACTAGGTTTCCTCATTGTGTAGGATGTTGACTTATCCCTTTAATTAAGGAACCCTCTTATTAGAAGGACTCCTTAATTAGTAGGTATTCTATAATTAGAGTAATTATAGATAAACTAGGATATTGTTTAATTAATAATAAGAGTTATTATTGATAAACAATTCCTAAAAGATAAGATCAAGTTGGAGTAGGATTAGGATAGGATCCTAGTCTATAAATACCCCAACACCCTAGACAATTAAGCACTTTTCTCCAGAATTTTTTCTCTCCTCTCCTCTCTCTCTCCAAACCGTGAGACCCTAGGGAGACCCCTAGGGATTTTTGTGAGCTATATAGGAGGTGCAAAATTGGGTTTTGCTTTTCCAGGGTTTTGAGCCTTCGTATTTTTGGCGATAGAAGGTCTACACCTTTGATCCATCTTCTTCCTCTTGCTTCAATAATTCCAAAGGAGATTCTAAAGCTTCGTGGGGGTAGCGAAGAACAAGGATCGAGCTTCTAATATTTTTTTGGAGAAATCTCTACAAAGAGTTCTGATGGTTCGAGTGGATTAAGCCTCACCCGTGAAAAGCATTCACCGAGGTGATATGACTAAAACTCTTAGATAGTTTTGATGCTTTCTATGGTGTTAAGATCTAGGGGATCCAGTTTCCGCATAAATTTTTATCCGGATCCCCCTTCAGTTAAGGCGACATGGATGTTAGTGTTCATGGGGGTTTTGTTCCATGGATGTGTTAGAACTTGTGTTAGGGTCCTAAGGACCCTTATGAATAGCTTAAGGATGTTAAAACAAGAGTGTGAAACACTCTAAGTGATCAAAATATGATCGAAGTTGAAAAGAAGAAAAAGGTCTTCGCATACCCTTCACTTTAGGGAGGCAAAGTTTTCTCACCTCTGATCGGAATGGAGCGATTCTTGAATTTTTGAAAAGTTAATGGAACCCTCTTTGAGGTTCATGTTGATAATTTTTTGTATTAGGAGTCGGGGTTAAGTCAAACGTTCGATTTCTGAAATCGGATCTGCTGCAAAAAGGGGTTGATGAAACCTATTTGCATATCAGTCGGTTTTAGAGCCATTTTTGATAAATAAAAACTCAAAATTAGGATTTTTATAAACACCGAAGTTTTCCCTCTTCAAAATAGGAATCCAACGCAAGTTGAATCGTCAAAATCTGACGAGTGAGTCAAACGTTATGGCCAAAATACGAAAACGCAAAAATCTGAAAACTTTCTGCAAAAGTTGCAATCGTTCGTATGGGACCTACGAACGATCGTAGAGTTGCTATGTTCTATCGTGAAGCCCTAAAAATGTTGTAAACCCACTGGAAAACCTACGATCGATTGTAAGAAGCCTACGAACAATCGTAGACGTGCGAACCAGAATTTTTGTGCGAGTTTTCTTTGGGGTTTCAACCCCTTTGGCTATAAATGGACAACCATTTTGGGGATTTTGGGTAACCTAAAACGTAAGGAAGATTGAGAGAGAAAGGGAAGCAAAATCTAGGGTTTCCAAAGAGGGATTTCTCTCAAGATCAAGGAAACCCCCAAATTCAATCTTCAAGCTTCTCAAGACCAAAAAGGGGAGCAAGGATCGTACAAGCCAAGGCTTTTCTCACAAACTAAGCCACGAGGAAACGATCACAAAGGGGATTTCGTGAGAAGATCAAGAGGAGCTCGAATCCTCTTCGCCAAGGCCATTCAAGCTTGGATTTCCCTTCTTCAAGCTTGGATCTCGGGTCCAAGGCATCCTCAAGTGGAGATTTGATCTCCCTAAGGTATAACACTCTACTAGCTTTTCATGTTGGGATTTCCCCATAATTTCTAAGATGACAAACCCTTGTCTTGATGATTGAAGCAATACTAGTTACTACCTAATTAGGTTATGATTCATGTATGCAAAATACATTTTTGATGTATGATTTTTTATTAAAGAAGACAAATGGGAAGGGTGTTGATAATGAGAGTGTGAATACACTCTCCTAAACGTTTTGCTAGGATTTCCTTAATTTAAGAGGGGATGAAGGGATGGGGTTTTGATGAAAGAGTAGAATATTCTACTCACTCCCCATGTGGTGCATTATGCACAAATAATGCTATGTTAGACTTAGGGTTGATGTATGGATTGGTTGAGGTGTTAATTGAATGCCATGGAGAAGGTGGATAATTATTGAATGATGGAAAATGGGGAAGGGCAATGTACTCATAAAACACGAACTTAAGGTGGTTGATGAAATGTATGTATGACGTGTTGATATGATTTCCTTGGTTGCTCTAAATTGCATAGATATTGGATGACTTCTTAGTTC
Organism: Tetracentron sinense; assembly: GCA_015143295.1. Lineage (NCBI taxonomy): Eukaryota > Viridiplantae > Streptophyta > Magnoliopsida > Trochodendrales > Trochodendraceae > Tetracentron > Tetracentron sinense. The sequence continues at coordinate 23,893,101 of CM026554.1, forward strand.
TCCCTAATTATGCATGTGTACTTGTGTGTTTACTTGTGTTCCTAAATTGCACACCAAGCATATGCACACACCCACTACTTTATTACTTGTCTTTCTCCTCGTCATGATTTCATTACACATGATTTCCCAAGATCAAACAATGTATGAGTTACCACGAACAAGGACAAACACGATGTTTCAAGACCTTGATCACACATGACTCCACAAGAACACGAATGAAACATGATTCTCCTAAGATCAAGAATAAATATGATTTCCCAAGAACACGAACAAGCATGATTTCTCATGATCAACACGAGTATGCTAAATCAAGAACAAACATGATTTTCCAAAATCAAGAATGGGCACGACTTACAACAAAGAATAAGAAAGTATGTTAGTGTACTATGACTAAGGTATGGGCACTAACATACCTTTCCAAGACAAGACAAATTCACAAGGAATGAAAACAAAGTTCACAAGCAAGAATATGAAAGGATACTAGTATACTATGACCAGGTACGGGCACCAGTATTTGTTTCCAAAAATTAAGTGTGTTAGTGTACTATGACTAGGTACGAGCACTAACACACGTTTACAAGACAAGAATGAAAGGATGTCAGTGTACTATGACCAGGTACGGACACTGTCATCTATTTCCAAGACAAGTAATAAATGATGTTAATGTACTATGACCAGGTACAGGCATTAACATCAGTGACGAGCATGAGAGGATACTAGTATACTATGACCAGGTACGGGTACTAGTGTCTGTCTCCAGATATGAAAGTATGCCAGTATACTATGACCAGGTACGGGCACGGGTATATGTTTCCAAGTCAAGGAATAAAGTATGCTAATGTACTATGACCAGGTACGGGCATTAGCATACGTATCAAGGATAAGTAAGAAAGATGTTAGTGTACTGTGACCAGGTACGAGCACTATCATCCGTTTCCATGCAAGTAAGATCATAAGAAACTCACAAGCAAGTTAAGCAAGAACAACACAAGACAAGAAACACGAGACAAGAAACATAAGATAATTATGAAATGAACAAGACAAGCACAAGCTAGACACAAAAACCATGATTCACGGAGATTGAGACAAGACAAGATGAAACGAGCATGATCTACGCAAGAATGAGATAAAACAAGCACGAACTAGATACGCGATGTACTTATGACAAGAAAAGATGAAAAATTATGATCCTTTCATGACAAGAACTAAGACAAGACTACTATGATCCACTCAAGAGCAAGACAAGATAAAATGAGTTCCACGAGTCAAAGATCAAGACAAGAATCAAGGCTTATAAGATTGTGTTATGCTTCTGCACTCTGATTATTATTATTGATTATACTATTTAGATTGTGAGCTGCTTTAATACATATGTAATGTGAAGTTCATAACATGGTTAGCTAGTAGTTTGTAGACGCTGAGTATTCCATACTCAGCTGTACATTTTATGTCTGTAGGTTCATTAGACATTATATCCTAGGGCACTAGATCGAGATGGATTAAGGAGGGCGAGAGCCTTCTTGGGATGTTCTTGAGGATGATAAGGGTCTTGACATATGACCTTATGGTTGAGTGATACAGAGGGAGAGACATGTATTTTGGGTTTTTATTTCTAGGGAAATTTTTATCAGTTTGAGTTGGTAACTCTTCTTAAGGATTTTATGTACATGTCTTAGTTTATATTCAGTTATTGTAAACGATTGTACTTGGAATACAAGTAAGTTATTAAAGAAATTTTCAATTCACTATTTAGCATGCCTTGTATACTCTTTGCAAGATGATTTTAAGTGTAAGTGACATCACCAAAGCCTCGTAATTCCTAAGGGGGATTTTGGGGCATTACATCTTTGGGCTCAATCGTCGGGGATAAACATCCCTCGATTGTAAGCTTATCGGATCCAACTAGATAGGTGAAAGGGTTCTTATTCTGGTATGCAATGAATATAAATGTGAATGCAATAAACACAATCAAGCAATGAACAAAAAATAGAATCCTAGGAATGTTGCTAAGTTGGCAAACAAATGTCCAAGATTCGATGAATGATAGAAGCATAAGTTAGCATATGTGCAAATTAGTAAAATTAGCAACATATTAATATAATTGAAAGTTTCTGATATGGTTTCCCTTGTTCAGTTTAGTTTTAGGTTTTGGTTCGAATGCTCCCCAGCAGAGTCACGCCAAGCTATAGACCCGGGATTTTAACCCCCATTCCTGATCAAGATTCAACCCGAGGAGGAATAGTGCTAAAAATGCAAAAAAAAAAAAAGTCGCCACCTATTTAGATTATGAGAGAAAATAGGGTCCCTGAAAAGGTTGGATAAGGCTTTGGTCTACAAATAGAGTTCAAGGTAAGGATTCATCTGAGTTAGGGGAAGGTGTTAGACCTCCCCAAACTCCCATCCGAAGATGGTTACCTACTCCCTAAGTCTAAATTAAAGTGGGAAAAACCATAAGAAAAGCTTGCATTTCAAATATATGCTTGATAAATATTATATGAACAATAATATACATGTTGAAATAAGCAAGGACTGGATAGGAGCTCTATCCTAGGTGAGCTAAAACCGATAAGGGTTGCCTACATATCCACTATTAGTGGAATCAAGCTACACGTAGTTCCAGAGGGTAGTTGATGGTGTAAAGTTCATGTTTTAGTGTTGGCTTATTCCGGTGTCAAAACAAGTGAGTCTAGTGTATCTTGTGTGTAAAGTCATGGTTTTTTGTTGGCTAAATTTTGAGTCCAAAATTGGGTATAGTACTCCTTAGGTCTCATCATCCAATTCGATAAAAAGCGAAGAAGATGTCATGATAAAACATGAAGAATCATCACCCAAGAATGGCTCAAGTTTTAGGGTGGTATCTGAGACCTAGAAGACCAAAAATCATTCATATGGAAATGCCCAAAATCATAGAAAATGATTCCAAAAGGCCTAGATCTAGTGAAGCAAAGCATTAGGGAAAAATTTGGAGAAAAATGCCAAAAATGCACTTCAGGGTCGACCCTGGCCCTCAAGGAATATATATGGAAAAAAATTCCAGAATGTAAGTATTTTGAGGGTCGACCCAAAGTGGCACTTGGGTTAACCCAAAGCTCTGAAGGTCGACCCTGATATGGAATTTTCTTTCTAATTCATTTTTTAGCAACTTTTAACTTATGGGATTTGCTTCTCTGTAAATTGGAACCCTTTTACTCCATGGGGAGAGACTTTGGAAGAGTATTGAGAGAGTATTAGGCAATCTCTAGAGTTCATAGAAACTCTATATTTGTTTTCTCTCCTCCCCTTTATTATTTTCTCTTCTATCCTAGAGTTTGCAAGCCAATATTCCATTATTGCTTGCTTGGACTTTCCCATTGATGGAATCCATCTAAGATTTGATTTTAATCAAACCATGAACCCGTTCTAGAAAGAAAAAATTGGCTGGAGTGTTCCGAAACCTTTACGAAGGAGATCGATCCGAGGAGGATCGTGGATGTGATATTTGATCGGTGGAATCCGAAGCCATCATTGACGGAGATCGATCGTGGAGATCGTGGTTGTCGAGACACAAAGAGAAGAGCATGCTATTGAGGTAGATGCGAGGCTTGCGAGATCGTGATTGCTTTTGGAGGTGTGGAGGACTGAGTACTGAGGATCGTAGTGTCGAGTCTAGTTGAGTACAGTTCGAGTCTTAAAAGTATTTGTTTCTTTGTCTTAGTGGATATTCTCATTACTGGACTAGGTCCTGTGGTTTTTCCCGAAAGGGTTTTCACGTAAAAATTGCTTGTGTTGTGGTTTGCTTATTTCCCTTATTCCGAACTTTAAGTTCATCATCCATTAATTAATAACTTAATTCTTAAATATTAAAAAGAGTAGATAGCCTTTGTAGGGAGACTTAGCCACCCCCTTGAATTTGTGAGTTTTCAACTCAAACATTAGATTTGAGGTTCACCGGATTATTATTTTTTTAATTGGTATCGGAGCAGGTTCACTAATTTTTTAGTGCAATCTTTTTCTTATATTCGGTGAATATGAATCTCCAAAAAGAGGAAGGATTCATCTCTTATCCTCTATTATTTGATAGGAATAATTATGCCTATTGGAAAGCTCGTATGAGAGCCTTTCTAAAATCTTCGGATGAGAGAGAATGGATCTCTATTGAACAAGGTTGGACCCATCCAACAAAGACCATAGATAACTAGACCATCCCTAAACCTTCTTCAAAATGGACTAATGTAGATCTTGAAAGTTGTAGATGGAACAATAAGGGTCTAAATGCAATCTTCACTGCTATCACACCCGAAGAATTTCGGCGTATTTCTAAATGTGACACTTCGAAGGAGGCATGGGATATTCTTAAACTTACCCATGAAGGGACTACAACAGTTAAGATCTCCAAACTTCAAATGCTTACTTCTAAATTTGAAAATCTGAGAATGAATAATGATGAAATATTTGATGGTTTTTATGCTGATCTGAGTGATATTGTTAATTCCTATTTTAACATAGGAGAAAGAATTCGTGAGTCCAAAATTATTAGAAAATTTTTGAGATCTCTACCTGAGAGATTTCGATTGGAGATTACCGTCATCGAAGAGAGTAAAAATGTTGATGCTCTCAAAATTGAAGAGTTGGTTGGTTCTCTCCAAACCAATGAGTTAAATCTGGACCCATCTAAGAAACCAAAATCTATTCCCTTGAAATCCATCAAGGAAATTCATAGATGGTTCAGATAATGACTCTAAGGATGATGAAGAAGAGTTGGCTTTATTTGAAAAAAAATTCAGAAAATTTTTGAAACTTAATAAGAGATTTAATCCGAAAGGACAAAAATCTTTTGAGAAGCCTAACTCCAAGCTATTTAAAAATAAGAAACATCTTAAAAGTGCTGACAGTAAATCCCAAGGTGTTCAATGCTATAAATGCTAAGGCTATGGCCATATTTCCGCTGAGTGCTCTAATAAGAAAAGATTTAAGGGCAAGGCAAGGGATGACAGTGAATTTGAATCTGAGAAATCAGATAGTTCTTCTTATGAGGAGACTAGGGGTTATGTGGCCTTCACTGCATCTTTATCTAGGGTTGAAAAATCTTCTTCAAATGTTGTTAGTGACTAACACCATAGTGACGATGAGGATGAGGAGAGTCAGAATGACTCAGAGTCGGAGGGAGACCTTGAGGCAGCATATGATGAGTTATTTCAGGAATTCCTAAAGCTGAAAAATGATCAATTTTCTATGACCAAAAATGTTAAATCTATTGAAATTGAAAGAGATACCTTAGACCAAGTGGCTTCAGGGTTGAAAGCTCTTATGTCGTAGCTTGAGGAAGAGAAGGCTTCCCTCCTTATCAAGACTCAGCTTCTTGAATCTGGTTTGCATGTTTGTCTTGATGAAAGACAAGTCTTCAACTCAAGTTGGTTGATTTTGAACAAAATCAGAGGTGTGGAGATGTGAAGGGAACTCCATCTACCTTGAATACTGAGCTTTATGCTAAAAGGCACCCTCCTGAAAATAGGAAGGACCCTTCAACTCAGAAATTCATTTCTACATGTCATAAATGTGGAGTGAAGTGTCATATTAAGCCTCGATGTCCTAAACTTCGAAGAATGCCCAATCATAGTTTTGAGAACCGAAATAATCTTAATAAGAATCTTCAAAGGAGAGTTGAGGTCCTAGTGGAGAAGTCTAGAAGTTTGTGTGAAGATGTGATGAAAATTGCTCACAATTCTAGCCAGTGGCATGGTCATGACACTCCTTATGCTAGATATAAAGGAGGTAACGGGGAGAACCATAATGCCCACCATAATTCTAGGACTCAATCCTAGAAAAGAAGGAACAGGAAGAAGAGGCAAAAGGTCATACCTACCTCAACTGAAACGGTTAGAGACCAAATTGTCAATCAAACTGCTAAAACCATTTGGGTGTGAAAGGAAGGCTAGAAGGGCTTCACTTAGCCCATGCCTATCATAGCCTAGGGTGTGCTAGTATTATTATATCTTGTCCTAGTGCTATGCTACTTGTCACTCTAACTGATTCTGTTAAGAGGTCTATTTTCTATTCTGTAGGTGTTTGACTTATCCAAAAAGTGTGACCTTGGATGACCAATCTAGAATGATCATATTGTTAGTCATCCCCATTTTGTGTATCCTCCTTCAGTAAAAATTGTTGCAATAAAAAGGTTTACCTGCTGGGATAGTGTGAAAGTTACTATGGGATGCAAACACTATGTAATGGCTACTTATGCGGACAGTAGTTATCTATCTGGGTTACTAGAGTGAAAGCCTCTGCTGCCAATAGCCAGGACTATCTACCTAGATAGTGTGAAAGCCATCATTGCATGAAAAGATATGTTCAAATAGAGAACATCAAAAGAAATCTTACAAAGTTTGGAGGTATTTGACCAAAAGTAAAAGAAAAATATTGAGTCAAATAAAATGGATAAAGGAGCACCAAAATGTAAAAAATCAGCATATCTAAATCTAACTAGGTTTGACTTCTTAGATTTATGTCTTCGTGAGTCTCTTTAGTGGTTAATGTCATATCTTTGGAAAGGGAAAGAAACCTTGATCTAGTATCTTGTCAAACCACCACTACACACATATTGCTTCACTTTTGAACTGTTCACTAAAGGTATGTGAATTGGCTATTCTTTAGTATTCCATGAGATTTAGTTAGATGTGTATTTTCAATCGGACTAACTAATCATGTTCTTCATTGGATTTTAAATTTTAAATTACTACTGCTTGGAATGCTTTTGATGCATGTTTGTGTGGCACATGATACCATTTTCATATTATTATTATGTGTTTTCTTATTGGTTGTCATGGGCCTTTCTAGGTTAGGTGCCCTGATTTTGGTAGTGTCCTTGATCTTAGGGGGAGAAGATCAAATTGAGTTGTTGAGGGGGAGTTTGTGCTTTATATTCCTATGTTGTTCTCCACTCTTTAGTCCCCGTATTGTCTGCATTTACTTAGTTGTATTGTGATTGTCTTGATATTTCACATGTGTTAAGTTGGTATATTCTTTGTGATATTGACTTCATGACTATCTTTGGTAATTATACCAAAAAGGGGGAGAATGTTGGGTACTAGTTCCCTAGCAGTATTTTAGTACATTCCTTGCAATACCTATGTTTTTTTTATTTGTATATCTCATACATGCTTCACTAGGCATTTTTTTTATGAACATGTGCAGGTGCAGGGTTACTGCAGACAGATCTTACTTGACAAGAGCTTCTGTGTTTTCATTTAAGTTTATTTGTCAATTGGTGTCATGTAATTGTGTTGGAGTCATGTAATGCCCTAATTCACTATTTTGATGTGTTTGGGTGAGTTTGAGTCAAGTCATGTACTTTAGTTTGGTTTTGCCATAGAATTACCAAAGGGGGAGATTGTAAAGTCCATGTTTTAGTATTGGCTTATTTAGGTGTCAAAACAAGTGAGTCTAGTGTATCTTGTGTGTAAAGTCATGGTTTTTTTGTTGGCTAAATTCCGAGTCCAAAAGTGGGTATAGTACTCCTTAGGTCTCATCATCTGGTTCAATGAAAAGTGAAGAAGATGCCATGATAAAGCATGAAGAATCATCACCCAAGAATGGCTTAAGTTTTAGGATGGTAATTGAGACCTAGAAGACCAAAAATCTTTCATATAGAAATGCCCAAAATCAAAGAAAATGATTCTAAAAAGCCTAGATCTAGTGAAGCAAAGCATTAGGGAATAAATTGGAGAAAAATGCCAAAAATACACTTCAGGGTCGACCCTAACCATTTTGGGTCGACCGAAGTGCACACTTGGGTCGACCCAAACCTCTCAGGGTTGACCCTGATATGGAATTTTCTTTCTAATTCATTTTTTAGCAACTTCTAACTTATAGGATTTTCTTCTCTATAAATTGGAACCCTTCTAGTTCGTGGGGAGAGACTTTGGGAGAGTTTTGAGAGGGTATTAAGCTATCTCTAGAATTCATAGAAACTCCATATTTGTTTTCTCTCCTCCCCTTTATTATTTTCTCTTCTATCCTAGAGTTTGCAAGTCAATGTTCCATTATTGATTGTTTGGACTTCCCCATTGATGGAATCCGTCTAGGATTTAATCAAACCATCAACCCATTCTAGAAAGAACAAATTGGCCGGAGTGTTCTGGAGCCTTTACGAAGGAGATCGATCCGAGGAAGATCGTGGATGTGATATTTGGTCGGTAGAATCCGAAGCCATCGTTGACGGAGATCGATCATGGTTGTCGAGACACAAAGAGAAGAACATGCTATTATGGTAGATTGCGAGGCTTGCGAGATCATGATTGCTTTCGGAGGCATAGAGGATTGAGTACTGAGTATCGTAGTGTCGAGTCCGGTTGAGTACAGTTCGAGTCACGTAAGTATTTGTTTCTTTGTCTTACTGGATTCTCATTACTAGACTAGGTCCCGTGGTTTTTCCTGCAAGGGTTTCCAAGTAAAAATTGCTTGTGTTGTGGTTTGCTTATTTCCCTTATTTCGCACTTTAAGTTCATCATCCCTTAATTAATAACTTAATTTTAAATATTAAAAAGGGTAGATAGACTTTATAGGGAAACCTAGCCACCCCCTTGAATTTGTGAGTTCACAACTCAAACATTAGATTTTATTGTTCACCGGATTATTTTTTTTCAGATGGTTTGATTTGATTTGTTTAGATTGTGGGTGTTTGATAGGGTGAGATTTGTCTTTCGATGTTAGGGTATTTTTGAATGGTTTAAGCTCATATTTAGGAGCGTTTGGGCCTTTTAAGCTCTTACCAGGAAGCATCTGGACAATTTTACTAGGGATTTGATAGGGATTGAACCACGGTTTGAACCGAGGTTTGGACAGAGGTTCGGCTAAGGCAAGTAGGGTTTGAACCGAGGTTCAGACAGAGGTTCAACTAGGGTAGGCTAAGTTTGAACTGAAGTTCGAGCAGAGGTTCGACTAGGTGGATAAGGTTTGAACTGAAGTTCGGGCAAGGGTTCGACAGGGTAGGCTATATTTGAACCGAAATTCGGGCAAGGGTTTGACAAGGTAGGCTATGTTTAAACCAAAGTTCGGGTAGGGGTTTGATAGGGTAGGCTATGCTTGAACCAAAATTCAGGCAGGGGTTCGATAGGGTAGGTTTGACAAGCAGTCTAAGCTAGAATTTAAAAGACTAGAGTTAAAAAGACTAGAATTTTAAAGCAGATAATAAAGCCAATAAAAATTGAAAGCAAGACTAGAGATAGAAGATTACCTGCTCAAAAATCTGGTGGAATTTTGGAAAAAGAGGGATTTCCAGAGAAAACAAAATTCCCCAGACTACGAACTCCCGAGAAATAAATCTCTAAGGGTTTTCTAAGTCCTAGGAATCAAAAAAACCAAGGAAAGTGGTGTTGGAAATTGGTGAGGATTTGAGAAAGGGGCTTTCGCTTTTATAGGGAATGGAAAAGAGGAAAAACCTCCTCTTTTCCGATGTGGGATTATTTTTTTTGAAAAAAACTGTTCTGGTCGTTTATGTGAAAATAACCATGATAAAAAGTCAAAAATGACAAAAAGTTAAGGTGGTTTACACAAGAAAAATGGCCAAAAAACCCAATTTACTCTGGTCATTTATGGTATAAACGACCAGGCTTTTAAAGCCTAAAAAGGTCTGGCCTTTTTTACTAAAAAGGATCAGCTTATTTTCTGTTTTTTGTTTTGCTTATTTTTGCTTTGCCACATGTCATTTTTTGGTACGCTAAAAGCCCGATTTTGCGTTTTAAGCCCGATTTGAGCCCAGAAACAGCTGGACTTGAACTGATAAAATTGTAAAAAATATTTTAGATGACAAGTGATTTTTTTTAGTATTTTTTAGGGGTATTTTGGTCATTTTTCATTCTAAGGGCATTTTGGTCATTTTTTAGCTTCGGGGGCATTTTCCAGAAATTTGGATATGTGGAAATAGGGTTTAAAGAGATTTAAAAGTGTTTTTGAGAGGTTCTTGAAAAGGTTTTAAAGGTGTAAAAAGAGAAAATAGGGGTGCAAAATTGGGGTGTTTACAATCTCCATTACAGTAGCTTTAGTCCCCTCTTAGGTGGGCCCTGGTCCATTCCAGGGCATGTTCTTGGTCCCTAAGACCTCCCTCTTCTTACCCTGGTCCTTTCGGACTAATCCTAGTAGCTTAACCATGGTTAAAATCACCCCAAATGGAAACTGTCCAGAATGACGGTAAATAAATACTCTACCGCCATTGTAGGATTTCTGTTCCAGTGTTTAGCTCACAACTATGGGCCCATCTCAAACCAAGTCCAGGGCCCACAATAGGCCCAAGACACATGGGAAAGTCCCCTAACCACCCTGGAGGGTCCATGATCCCATGGGTTCACCCTTGACCATTCCTCCTTACCTGTAAACCCAGTTCCAGAAATACCTGGAATTGGCAATAAATAGATCACCGTCATTCCAATTCTGTAAAGAACTAGAAATGGCAGTAATCTCTTTACTACCATTCCCTATTTTTCTGTAAATAGGCTTTAAATAGGGCCCAGATCCGGTAGAAGGCTATTCTAGGCCCTACCAAACCATCTGGGCCAACTCTGACTAGACCATACCTCTTAACTGGGGTTAACTCAACCCCGATTAGTACTTAACCAGGGTTAAAACTCTTAACCATTGGAAAATTTTGAAAAACTCTAAAAAACATCTAAAAATGCAAAAAAATCAAAAAACTTGACCTTGGATCTTTTAACCATGGTTAACTCTCCCTTTAACTTTGGTTAAATCTCTTTTGGTCTACCGGGCCTAACCTCTTAGCCTACCAGGCTTATCTTTGGCCTATCGGGCCAAATTCTAGTCTATCGAACTAACTCTTGGCCTACCGGGCCAAATCCTTTGCCTACTGAACTAAAACCCTAGTCTACTGGACTAATCCTTGGCCTCCGGGCCCAAACCATGCATTTAACCAACCCGGTCAACCAAACCCTAGCCCCCGGGATAGACCCTTAGCCACCCCGATGCACACACACTCTCCTTAGCCTTAGCACGGACTCATGTGCTAGAACTACGCTCGGTCTGATCTCATTCCTTGTGAGTACGTGGGCAACCCAACCCGGGTTCGACCCTAGAGAGTAGGTAACCATTGCCAAATGGGGGTCCCGTGGTGCCTAACACCTTTCCTAGGACTTAACCGAACCTCTTACCTAAAATTTCAAGTAGATAATAAAACCTTATCCACAATCCGGGGACTTATCCCTTCTGAATTAATAAGTGGCAACTCTCAAACACCCCTGTGAGTAGAAAATCTCGTGCTCACAACCTCCTTGTAAAGCTTGTTAAAGTATAGTATTGACAAAGGTAATTGATACTCCCTTGTAAAGTAAAAGGTTTTTGAAAAAGGGTATTTGATACCCCATTTAAAGTATGATTCTCAAAGGAAGTTTGCAAAGTAAGGTTTTGAAAAGAGTATTTACATACCCCCTATTATGTACAAAGGTTTTGATGAAGGGCAATGTGAAAAATCAATTCGGTGAACCCCAAATCTAGGGTTTGAGTTGAGAATCTCACAAGCTCAAGGGGATGGTTAGGTTTCCCTAATAGTCAGTCTACCCTTTTGAATGATTTTAAATTAAGTTATTTATCTCAATGGAAGATGATAATCAAGTGCGGAAATATAGAGAAACACGCAAAGCACAACACAAGGATTTTTATGTGGAAACCCTTCCGGGAAAAACCACCGGACCTAATCCAGCCATGAGAATCCACTAAGACAAAGTAAACAAGAACTTACAAGACTCGAACTTGACTCCTTCAGAATCGACACTTCGATCCTTCAGTTCTTAGTCCTCCACACCTCGAAAAGTCATCACGTACTCTCAAGTCCCGTGATCAACCGCAGCCACTCGTACTTCTCTTTGTGTCTTAAAAACAGTCCATGATCTTCCGATCGATCTCCGTCAATGATAGCTTTAGATTCCACCGACCAATTCACACATCCACGATTTGTCTCGGATCAATCTCCTTTGCAAAGGCTCTGGAACACTCCAGCCAAGGTGTTCTATCCAGAACGGGTTGATGGTTTGACAAGAATCATCACCTAGATGGACTACTTCAATGCACAAGTCCAAACAAGCTAATATGGAGCTTTAGGCTTGTAATCTCTAAGTTTAATGCACTAACAAAAGGAAGGAGAACAATAAACTTCTAGAGTGTTTGAGGACTCTAGAAGGAGTTAAAAACCTTCTCAATACTTCCCCAAAGTTGTTCTCCACGAACTAGATGGGTTCTATATAAATAGGGAACATAATTCAATGTTTAGAAGTTGCTAAAAGTTGGTTTAAAAACTCAAAATAGGCAAAAAAAAACTAAGGAATGAATTTTAACAAAAATCCATATCAGGGTTGACCCTGGGGGATGGTTCGGTCGATAAAAGTGTACCTTTCGGTCAACCGAATCATCCTTTTGAGCTTGTGAGATTCTCAACTCAAACCCTAGATTTGGGGTTCACCGAATTGATTTTTCAATTGGTATCAGAGCGGGTTCACTAACCTTTTTAGAGTGATCTTGTCTCATATTATCGGTGATTATGAATCTCCAAAGAGAGGGAGGATCCATCTCTTGTCCTCCATTATTTGATGGGAATAATTATGCCTATTGGAAAGCTCAAATGAGAGTGTTTCTAAAATCATTAGACGAAAGACTATGGTTCTCCATTGAACAAGGTTGGACCCATCCAACAAAGACATTAAATGACAGACCATCCCTAAACCTTCCTCTGAATGGACCAATGTAGAACTTGAAAGTTGTAGATGGAATAATAAGGGTCTAAATGCAATCTTCGCCGCTGTCACACTCGAAGAATTTCGATTATTTCTAAATGTGACACTTCGAATGAGGCATGGGACATTCTTCAAATTACCCATGAAGGGACTACAACTCTCAAAATCTCTAAACTTCAATTATTGACCTCTAAGTTTGAAAAGTTGATGATGGATGAAAATGAAAATTTTGATAGTTTTTATACTAATCTGAGTGACATTGTCAATTCTAGTTTCAATTTAGGGGAAAGAATTCTTGAGTCCAAAATTGTTAGAAAAATTTTAAGATCTCTACCTGAGAGATTTCGATCGAAGGTTACCACCATCGAGGAGAGCAAAAATGTTGATGCTCTCAAACTTGAAGAGTTGGTTGGTTCTCTCCTAACCTATGAGTTAAATCTGAACCCATCTAAGAAACCAAAATCCATTGCCTTAAAGTCCATCAAGGAATCCATAGATGGTTCAGATAGTGACTCTAAGGATGAAGAAGAAGAGTTTGCTAAGAAATTCATAAAATTTTTTAAACTGAATAAGAGATTTAGTCCGAAAGGACAAAAATCTTTTGAAAAGCCCAAGTCCAAGCACTTTGAAAACAAAAAACATTTTAGAAGTGCGGACAAGAAATTCCAAGGTGTTCAATGCTATGAATGCCAAGGCTACGACCATATTGCCACTGAATGCTCTAATAAGAAAAGATTTAAGGGCAAGGCAAGGGATGACAGTGAATTTGAATCTGAGGAATCAGATAGTTCTTCTTGTGAGGAGACTAGTAGTTATGTGGCCTTCACTGCATCCTTATCTGGGATTAGGAAATCTTCTTCAAAAGTTGTGAGTAACCAACACCGTAGTGATGGTGAGGAGGATGATGAGAGTCAGAATGACTCTGATACTGAGGGAGACCTCGAGGAAGCCTATGATGAACTATTTCAGGAATGCCTAAAGCTGAAAAAGGTTCAATTTTCCATGTCCAAAAGGATCAAATCCATTGAAATGGAAAAAGATGCCTTAGACCAAGTGGCTTCAGGGTTGAGAGCTCTTATGTCACAGCTTGAGGAAGAGAAGGCTTCCATCCTTGCCAAGACTCAGTTACTTGAATCTGATTTACATGTTTGTCTTGACTGATCTTGAGCAAAATCAGAGGGGTGGAGATAAGAAGGGAACTCCATCTACCTCGAACACTGAGCCTGGTGCTAAAAGGCACCCTCCTACTAAAGGGAATGACTCTTCAACAAAGAAATTCATTCCCACATGTCATAACTGTAGAGTGAAGGGTCATATTAAGCCTCGATGTTTTAAACTTTGAAGAATGCCCAATCATGGTTCAAGGAACCAACACAACTTCAATGGGAATCTTCAGAGGAGAGTTGAAGTCCTAGTGGAGAAGTCTAGGAGTTTGTGTGAAGATGTGATGAAGATTGCTCACAACTCAAGACAGTGGCATGGTCATGACACTCCTCATGCCAGATATAGAGGAGGTAATGGGGAGAACCATAATGTCCGCCATAATTCTAGGACTCAATCCTCGAAAAGGAGAAACAGGAGAAAGAGGCAAAAGGTCATACCTACCTCAACTGAAACGGTTATAGACCAAAGGGTCAATCAAACTTCAAAAACCGTTTGGGTGAGAAAGAAAGACCTGAAGGGCTTCACTGCCCATACCTGTCGTAGCCTAGGGTGTGCTTGCATTGATATATCTTGTCCTAGTGTTATGCTATCTGTGTATACTAGTAGTTTTTCTTTTTACTAGTGTTTATTTGCTTCGGTATGTTTTTCTGTTTTCTTTATTTTGAAAAATCCAAAAAACATTGAAAAACCATAAAATCCAAAAATATTTTTTTCATGTTGCCCCTGTTTGACTTGCATGATTTGCATTCCTTGTGTGATCTTTATTTCTATACTTGTCCAGGGTTGAACATGAGTTTGTTACTGATTGAGAATATATCACTTGCATAATCTCTTGGTTAGGTTGAAAATTAGATCGGTTTTACCTTAAACAGATAGAGACTTATTCATGTGTATGCTTCACAAATTTCACATGCACTCTGACTGATTCTATTGAGAAGTCTATTTTCCAATCTGTAGGTGTATGGCTTGTCGCGACCCAAAATACCCCCTGGGAGTTAGGGATACTTTGGCTCGTGATGTGCCATATCCGATACCAAACCATCCTGTAATAACATCCAAGTCATGACAAACATAATCATGAATAAGGCGGAAGCTTAAACCAATGTGCGGAAGCGTAATCCAAAAATTTCTTTTCTATACATGCTGTGTATTCCAAGTTTGTACATACATCACAAAAGTAAAGGTGGACATGCCCACCTATCAAAATACAAAATGATAATACTCTCTCTCTCTCTCTATGTAATCACTCTAAAAGGGCCAGTGGTCTAAGTCATTTGCCTCCTCCTGAGGCTCTACATATGGCTCCTCCTCGCCATAATCCTCCTCTATCCAGGGCCCCTGATCACAGATGTCAAATGGAGTCCGTGTACCTGCCGACATAACATGTACGGCTGAGCATGGAATACTCAGCGAGCAAAATCTACTAGCTAACAATGCTATCATAATCACAATATTTTATACAGTGCGTAAAAGAATACAAATCACCGAAATCCATGCTTAAAACCCGTCGGGAAAAACCTTTCATAAAACTTGTTCTTTTCATGGAAAACAAACCCTCTCATGTATGCTTATGAGTTCTTATGAATGCTTGTGAGCCTCGTGTTTTCTTATGAGTTCTTGTGAGCTTAGAGTTCTTGTGAGCTTGTGAGTACTTGTGAGCTTATGAGCTTCTTGTGAGCTTATGAGTACTTGTGAGCTTCTTGTGAGCTTATGATCCTTGTGAGCTTGTTCTCCTTGGAGACATATGCAAGATCTTAGACTTGTGAGTTTCTTATGAGTTCTTGAAAAGCCTTGCGAGACTTATGATCCGTGGAGTTCATGCAAGATCTAGACTTGATCCTTGTGAGCGTGGAGTAACCGATCTTAGAATGCCAACCCAAAGTTTGGCTTAGTCTATGCTTATGCATGTATGCTTCTTACTTATGAATGCCTTTGAAAATCCTCTTATGTTTTCTTGAAAATTCATGCTTATGAGAAAAACCACGGTCGTGCAATACTTATCATGCGTAGAGTGCTTGTGAGCATTATAACATCTATGTGGAAAGCTTTAACTAATTAAACATGTTCATGCAAGGCATAATGATCATTATAGTATACTTGAAGACCTTAAGTAACTCATATGGTTCATACAAGGTATATTAGCATCATAACATACTTAAACAATTCTAGAATGTAGAACATTTCATTCATTGCGTCACATCATAACAATCATGGCTTCTAAGCCTAATTCATCATATCACACTTAAAATCATGATTCCTTGGAGGATATTAACATTTACTTGCACTTATAGTCATATTCACCCTTCTATTGGAAAACCCCCAAAATCTTAAATCCTTATTTGCTTATTTGAACATAATCAAGTTCACCCAAAATCCCTTGTTTGTCATTGCATCATAGTATACTTAAAATCATGGTTCATTTAAAGGTATTACAATTTTCTTACAAGTTTAGCCATATTCATCCTTGTTGTTGAAAAACCCTCAATTTGTAAAACCTTATTTGATTGTTTATTCATGATCTAGTTCACCCAAATTTCCACACTTCCTATTTGTATCATAATAGAATTAAAATCACTTATTTGAATCATCTTTGTATGATAACAAGGCTAGATAGTAGTTTACTAACCTCTTTGGATCAATTTCTAGGTTGAAGAAACCCCTTGTGAAATCCTCACTTGATTTGAATGATCCAAGCTTGATTTGGGGAAGATCCAACCCTTGATTGAAGCTCTTCTTGGTTTCAAGCAAAACCCTCTTTGGAATGCTCAAGATCCTTTCCTTCTCTTTCTAGGAACTCTCCTTGGTTTATGGTAACCCAAAAACCCTCCTAAAGTCTTCTATTTATAGTGTAAGGGGTGAAAAACCCCTAACAAAATCGCATCCAAGAAAGTAAAATCGCGTATCTACGATCGTTCGTAGCGATTTACGATCTATCGTAGCCTTCTACGATCGATCGTAGCTTCCTACGATCAATCGTAGTTTCACCCGAGAGTTTCCAGCATTTCTGGGGCTTTACGATCGATCGTAGCAACTCTACGATCGTTCGTAGCTCCGCTACGATCGTTCGTAGGGTCCCTACGAGCGATCGCAACTTTTGCAGAAAGCTTCAGCATTTTTGTGTTTTCGTATCTTGGCCATAACGTTTGACTCGCTTGTCCGATTTTGACAATTCAACTTGCGTTAGATTCGTCTTTCGAAGGAGAACAACTTTTATGTTTTTCACAACTTCCAATTCTTCCTTTTTCTTGAACCATTTTGCCCCTAAACCTGACTGATCCGAAATTGGGTTTCGTCAATCCAGATTTTAAACCAACCCGACTTCAGAAATCGGTCTTTTGACCTAACACCAACTCAAAACCAAGACAAGTGATCAATATGAACTCCAAAGAGGGTTCAATTACCTTTCCAAAAATCCAAGAATCGCTTGATTCCAACGAGCGGTGTGAACGCTAGGGCTATTTAGAGTCGAGGGTATGCCAAGGCATAACCCTTGTCAATACTCAAGAGTATTCTATACTCTTGCCTATTTCATTCCAAACACCCATACACCATAAATACATTCTTACATGCTTTAGTATATGATATCATTCGTCGTACATGGCCATCAAGATCCGGGGTTCTACATGGCTTATCCCAATAGTGTGACCTTGGATGACCAATCTAGAATGACCATATTTGTTAGTCATCCCCATTTTGTGTATCCTCCATGAGCTAAAATTGTTGCAATGAAAAGGGCTACCAACTGGGATAGTGTGAAAGTCATTATTGGATGCAAACAGTATGAAATGGCTACCTAGGTGGACAGTAGGTGTCTATCTGGGTCACTAGAGTGAAAGCCTCTACTGCCAATAGCCAGGATTACCTACCCGAATAGTGTGAAAGTCATCATTGCATAAAAAGATATGTTCAGATAAAGATCATTAAAAGAAATCTTACAATGTTTGGAGGTATTTGACCAAAAATAAAAGAAGAATATTGGGTCAAATAAAATGGAAAAAGGAACACTAAAATGTAAAAAAATCAGCTTATCTGGATCTAACTGGGTTTGACTTCTATGATTTATATCTCTGGGAGTCCCCTTAGTGATTAATGTCATATCCTTGGAAAGGGAAAGAAACCTTGATCTAGTATCTTGTCAGACCACCACTACACACATATTGCTTCACTTTTGAACTGTTCACTAAATGTGTCTAAGTGAATTTGATATGATTTAGCATTCCGTGAGATTTAGTTAGATATGTATCCTCAATTGGACTAACTAATCATGTTCTTCATTGGATTTGTAATTTTAAATTACTACTTCATGGAATGCTTTTGATGCATGTTTTATGTGGCACATGATACTTTTTGTGTGTTTCTTTTTGTTTGGTATGGGCCTTTCTAGCATAGGTGCCCTATTTTTGGTGGTGTCCTTGATCTTAGGGGGAGAAGATCAAGTTGAATTGTTGAGGGGGAGTTCTGGGTTTGAGTTGTTAAGGGGGAGGTTGTGCTTTATATTTTTATTTTGTTCCTCGCTCTTTAGTCCCCTCATTGTCTTCATTTGATTGGGTGTACTGTGGTTGCATTAATATTTCACATTTGCTAAATTAGTATATATTTTTGTGATATTAGCTTCATGAATACCTTTAGCAATTGTGTCAAAAAGGGGAAGAATGTTGGGTATTATTTCCCAAATTTAGTACATTTCTTGCATTACATGTGCTTATTTATTTTCATATTCCACACATGCTTCACTGGGTGTTTTGTTTATGAGTATGTGCAGGTGCAGGGTTGCAGCAGACTGATTTTACTTGACAAGAGCTTGTGTCTTAATTTAAGATGACTTGTCAATTGATGTCATGTAAGAGTGTTGGAGTCATGTAATGTCCTAATTCACCGTTTTGATGTGTTTGGGTGAGTTTGTGTCAAGTCATGTACTTTAATTTGGTTTTACCACGGAATTGCCAAAGGGGGAGATTGTAAAGTCCATGTTTTATGTGTTGGCATATTTCAGTATCAAAACAAATGAATCTAGGTATCTAGGTGTGTATCTTGTATCATTGCCGTCAAGCATTCGCAAACAAGTGAAGTTGAAGACCGTTGAAGACTCGATTTAATCATTTCCTTCATAGGATGGTAAGTGACCTCGATACCATGCTACCATAGGTGGGAATTGACCTAGAATAATCCTAACATGTTGCCTTAGGTGGTAAGTGTCCTAGACTAATCATACGGACCCTAGGTGATGAGATAAGTAGTGCAAAACAACTTAAAAAATCTGAAATTTTTCAAAACATCAAGGTTGCTTGTTTTGGGCATATCTCCCAAACCGTAGCTCAGATTTTGTTCCATAATATGTCAAAACGACCGCGTCGAAAATAGATACAACTTTTGTGAAGGATATGAGACCCAAAAACGAAGTTTAAAATTCAGGTTGGCACCTCAGGGTCGACCCTGACCATTGAGGGTCGACCCTGGGTATAAGGAATTTTGTATGGGAAAAATGACCAGAGAGTTGGTTTTTTGGAGGTCAACCCTTGATTCGGTCGACTGAAAGGTAGACTTTGGTCCACCGAGCCATCCCCTTGAGCTTGTGAGATTCTCAACTCAAACCCTAGATTTGGGGTTCACCGAATTGATTTTTCACAATGGATGCCCATTTGTAAAGTGAAAGTTTCTGAAATAGGTATTTACATGCCCCCTTATAAAGTTGAATAAGAAGGAAGGGTAGTGGATAACCCTTGTAAAGTGTGAAATTTCTGTAAGGGGGGGAGGATGTAGAACCCCAGACCCAAATGATGTGTTATGACACGTATTAAAGCCCTAAGAGTGTTTTCTTAAGCTTGTTAATGTTTGAGGTGAAGGAGTAGAGCATAAAATGCACTAAGTGTCAAGAATGGTAATGTCTTAATATCACCTTTATAGATCATCCGGCTTTGGAACTCTTTTAGCTAATTAAGAACTAGGAATTAGGAGTTGTCCATTTCACACAAAATCATTCCCCTTTGAATGGCAAGTCCAACGCAAGTTAAATCGTCAAAATCCAATAAACGAGTCAAAAGGTATGGCCAAAATACCAAAGCAAGAAAATCTGAAAATTTTCTGTAGGATTTACGAACGATCGTAAACACCCTACGAACGATCGTAGGTGAGCTAAGATCAATCGTAAATCTTCTACGAATGATCGTAAAACCCCAAAACTGGGCAAACTTACTGGATGATTTACGATCAATCATAGGAAACTACGAACGATCGTAGATGTGCAACGATCGATTGTAGGAATCTACGAACGATCGTAGGTGCGCGATTTTGTTTCTTTTCTTGGGATTGTTAGGGCTTGTACCCCTTTGCCTATAAATAGGGGTTACATTTGGGGGGTTTTGGGCTACCCTAAACCTAAAGAGAGACCTTGGAAGAGAAAGGAAGAAGAGTGGCGGTTTTCAAGAGAGATTCAATATTTGGTAAAACCATAAGATGTTGGATGATTTGAGCTTTACTTGCTTTCTAGAATAGCATGATTGTAGAGTTAATCACTTTCCAGAATCGTATACTTGTAGATTTACT
Source organism: Tetracentron sinense (assembly GCA_015143295.1). Classification (NCBI taxonomy): domain Eukaryota; kingdom Viridiplantae; phylum Streptophyta; class Magnoliopsida; order Trochodendrales; family Trochodendraceae; genus Tetracentron; species Tetracentron sinense. The sequence continues at coordinate 23,913,518 of CM026554.1, forward strand.
TGCTTCTAATAAATTTTTTCCTTGAAATGCTATATTCAATTATTTCATGCGTTAAATTGTACACGATCCACAAGTACGACATGTAGATCATGAATTAGGGATTTCAAGTATGAACACCGAGTTTTGATTTCAAGAAAACACGAATAAAATGACTTGATTCATGAACACTGTGACAAGACCAAACGTAAGGGTTGGTAAAAAGGTAGGGCATACCCTCGGGTATGTCATACCTCATTTTTCACAAGGACAAGCAAGATGTTAGTGCGCCTTTCAAGCATGCATGTTTCCATGAAGGGTGCCTGCACCTAACTTCAAGTTGCTTCTATTGCATTTTCGCTGAAGGGAGTTTATACTCCCAACTTCAAGTAGTCTGGCATGTTCAATGAAGGGAGTTTACACTCTCGACTTCAAGTCCTTCAAGGGCACTAGCATCCCAAGCATGCATGACATGCAAGCACGTTTAAATTCAAGCAAGCAAACATGTGCATATCATGTCATGACAAGGATATATGCATTTGCATTCATGTTCATACAAGCAAGTTTTCACAAGTACAAGACAAGAACAAGACAAGTGACAAGACAAGTTTTTCCAGACATGAAAACATTATTTAAAAACTTAAGAAACAAGACAAGGCAAGTACACGATGCTTTACCGATGTTTTAACAATCAATCATGATTTCAAGCATGCATGAATATAAATTGCTTGTTGTTCAATTTAATGCTTATTACTCTGACTACTATTATTGTTATGCACTATTATCATGACTTGTTGGTTAGTATTCGTAACTGCTAAGTGTTTCAATACTTAGCCATACATTTGATGTTGGCAGGTGTTAGTGGAGTGACCGCTCCTTTTGACATAGGTGCTCCCGATCCATGGGAGGAGGAAGAGTACATCGAGGAACCTCAACCTGGTGATGGGGACAAGTTGTCCTATTTAGATTATGTTTAGTAGACATTGAGTGTGGGTGAGAGTGTCATACTTGTATATTTTACGATGGGCATGTCCACCCTATCTTTTGGATGTTGTACATAACTTGGGACCCTCATTACATATATATATGAGACAGACATTTTGCTTCCACTATGTCATGTATTTGCTCTGTTATTACATGCTCTGACTCTCTTTTGCAGGATGGTTTATCAAGTCATGTCAAGTCTCGTCCAAGATTCACTCTAACTCCTAGACAGGTTTGGTATCAGAACCTAGGCTTTAGGCCATTAGGGTCACTTAGAAATGGTACCACGACTTGACCAGAGCATTAGGGTCAGGAGGACAATAGTATCCCAAGTATAGACTAACTCTTAGTCTTAGTCCAAATTGGTTGAGTCCAACCAAGTATGTGTTTAGAAACATTAGAACACTAAGTGTATTATAAATACTTTGATGGCTTGATGTGATGTATTTAATATTACTATACCATACATACTTGAAACTATGGCAAATTTTTGAATCTTATAAATTGTGGTTCCAAGTTAGACTCAAGACACTAGTCATGAGACGTGGCTCGCGAGGTCGTGGATACTGCACTCATGGATCTTTTCCGTCTCCATCCGGGGACGACCAGCCTGACCTCACACAGGTCTTCAGCTCTATTGTTGAGACACTGGCCATGATGGTGGCTAGACAGGCTACTCCGTCGCCTGTAGCACCTACACCTCCTCCTGCTACAAAACCTGTGTATACTCCGGCACCTCGTTCAGTAGGAGTGAAGGCATTTAGGAGGATGAGGCCTCCTGCATTTCACGGGAGTATCGATCCACTGGCAGCTGAGTCGTAGATTCAACAGTTAGAGAAGATCTTTACAGTGTTATCTCCTACTGAGGAGGAGAGAGTGGCATGGGCCTCTTTCATGTTAGAAGGAGAAGCAGATCATTGGTGGAGATCTGCGGAGAGAACTAGAGATCTGACTAGACAGGATCAGCCATGGACTTGGGGAGAGTTCATGGATGTATTCAAAAAGAAGTATTTCCCGGTGGGAGCCCAAGAGAAGAAGGAAAGGGAATTCATCACCCTTGCACAGGATTCGATGTCGGTGGCTGGGTATAAGGCCAAGTTCGCAGAACTTTCACGCTTTACGCCTCACATGATTGCTACGAAGGCAATGAAGGTGAGGAGGTTTGAGAAGGGCCTCATGGACAGGGTCTCTATATTTAGGCACGCCCCCTATACAGAAGTGGTGGATAAAGACTTGTTGGTTGAGACTAACTCGGAGGTGTTTATAAGGAAGAGGGATTTGGAAAAAGGCCAATCCAGCATCTTGGCTCCACTGGAGAAGAGGGCAAGGACTTGAAAGTATGTCTCTTTTTAATTTTAGAAAAACAGTTCTCGGGGGGCATACATCGAATCCCAAGATCTGACTAAGATTTTAATTGATTTTATTCAATGAAGGTTAAAAATCACAATCACCTTTGCGACTTTGAAATTGTTAAGTCAAATCCACGTTAGAATAGTACTCGCAAAACTTCACAAGTGTCAAGTCTCCTTCCCAATCCACACGAACCTTCTTTTTCCTTTAAAGCTTTCTCTAATGGAAGCTAATGGCCCTTCCAAATTTCCAGCTCTAGGATCTTCAAATAAAGATCCAATCTTTATTATCAAGAACCTTTTTTGATGATCAAGATCCTTAATCTTCTTCTTTTTGATTATTCAAAACTTAGAACACACAAGAGAAGAAATGGGAGAGGGGTGACCGTACAACTCTAATAGAGAGAGAGGGGGCGTGAGGTATTTGAGGAAAGGGAGAGAGAGATCCAAAAATTCTGGAAAATTAAATTGCCCACAAGCCTTGGACGTCCACCTCTATTTATAAGGATTTGGGTTACTTGCAACTCAAGAGTCAACTTTCTAATCCAATTAGAATTCCTCAATTTGTTTCCTTTTTGATTTCTCCTTAATTAATTAGGATTAATCAAAATAGAAACTAAACTTATCCATTAGTGTCTAACTAATCTTGTCCTTATCCTAATCTAATTAGGATTCCTTGATTAGCAAGAAACTAATAGAATCTTTGTCCAACAAGGAATCTTTAATTAGTAACTAACTCTAACTAACTAACTAACCTTATCGAATAAGGATATTAGTTATTAGAAACTAATTAAATAAATAATAACAATTATTATTTCCTCCATAAAGTGGGCGTCCCACCCTAGGTGGACCCCACTCCACACGCCCCTAGGGTTCCAAACCCTATTAGGTCACTTCAATTATTCTTTTAAAATAATTCCCAATGGGTCCTACCCATTTGGTTTTTCACATCTAATGTGATTCCACCTTTTAGAGCTTCACTATACCATATAGTGATTACTTAGAGAAATTAATTAATTTAAATAATAATTAAATTAAATACTTTAAGAAGGTCCTTTTGTGTGGGATCTAAAGGGATCTCCTATTTCCGGTTGTGGGACCAAGTACTCAACCTTTTGGTTAAATCATTTTTAGTAAGAAACACCTTTCCTAAAACTCCATTAGGATCATAGAATGTTATCTAAGTCCCTGGACTTCCACCAATCACAATAATGTCCATTAACACAATGTGACTAACCTCCAGAAATTAGAGAATTGCTTGTAAGTATCATCTCACAATATATTTACAAATAAATCCTTCCACATTCCGATATCACTTGTAAGCTTCCGAGATTGGAACAATTCCACTGTCTAGTCCCTAGCTTACGAATAGAACCCTTTCTCATGATTACTTTTTCATTGAACTGAACCTCCAAAACACTTTTGAAGAAACATTAGAAAGAACTGACATATATATTTATATATACTTTTCCATATTAAAAATATCAACTTTGATAAAGACCATTTTACTAAAAAGCACCAGTACTGGATTTAACAGTTCAGTTCAACAAATATCACCTTGATATCGTTATCTCCAATTAAGGAGTTGTAGATTGCTTATTGAGTGTTTACACACTTCTCCAAATATTGTGTACATGACCCAACGTACCCGGAGTTAGTCCTGTGTATTGGACATTGCCGATTGGCACATTAAAGCCATATAGACAGATGTCTGAGAAGATGTTAACCTCTCGGGTCTAAGGACAATTTGTCAAATGGATAACCCTAATACAATCTGAAAGTGTATTCCATAGGGTATCCACTAGTGACCCCGTTCAATATTATGTACTTGCTACATATACTCATATGTTAGTCAAGAGTCACCACTCTCTGTGAATGAGATTCATCACACTATCTCATAGAACTACACATGTGTAAGCCATGATAAAGTACAGTGCCCAACCAGTACTCTAGAGGCTTCGAACAATATTAGGTTTACAAGGAACCGGAAAATCATATCTCCTCGCAACCTTTGCATGATTTTCCTACAATGTTACCTATGGAACTTTATGTCTTCATCATATGAGTCAGTAATTAATATAAATATCCATTATAGTTAGTTGTGTGAATATGATGCTTCTCTAATGAACATAGAAAAGTCTCTTATTGGCTTTTGAGGGCATATATGTCCAACAATCTCCCACTTGCACTCTTAGCCAATTAGATGTAATGCCCATCTTCTCAGTGATGTTTCTCAAACACCAGCTGAAGCATAACTTAATATACATGGGTCTATAATGTATGGTTTACCACAACTATTGTAGTGATGCAATAACACTTGTAACTCTTGCAAATTTATTATCAATAATCATAGTCTTAAAAGTCTAAACAAAAATGATACTGTCTAACAGCCATTTTCTAAAATTAACTTGCTTGTGCTTTACCATTGTGCAATGCTCCAGACTAATCTGACCAATATCTTATCACATCCACATATCTAGTACAAGTATATTGTTTCATGATATCACATATCTAAGAGAAACAGATTCCATTTCATAAAGGTAGAAACTCTTTTCTTGGAATCTTACTTGCACAAAAACATGATTGTTATTGGGAGAATAACAATATCATTTTCCTTTTGTCTCTAAACCATTTAGGACTAAGAAAACATGTTATCAAAGTTTTTGTCCTTCATACTTCATTCACAATGAAAAGAATATTATCTTTGCATAGAGGCAAGAAAGTAATTATGCTCCCACTAACCAATTTGCACACAAAGGATACATTCATTCTTAGATGAAAATCAAACAATTTGATTACTTCATCAGAATAAAAGTTAGTCCAACTACAGATTCTGGGACTTGTGGGTTCTAGTGTACTATTTAGGTATGGTGAGAGTAGAGAGTTGATCTCTATCAATTCTCATAGTTATTGGTCTACTGGGCTTCCGCTTCTAGAACAATTCTAGATTTAGTTTCCCTATTAGGAAACTTGTATTCCTATTTACAAATATATTTTGTTATCCAGGAATAGAGACTAAGTATCTCTAATGCGAATCCCAAGCTCATCTTCCATCAAATCATTTCTAATATAATTCGATTTAACAATACCATCATGCTATGGCTTGTTGTGAGAATTATCTGAGATAAGATGTAATGAGAGTAAATTATGAAATTTCTATTAAGAGGTACTCTTCTCAATCATGGAAGACTTACCTAGCTATTTCTTTATTTCAATGGAGAATTCCTTAAACTTTTCAAAGAAGGTAAAATAAAGTTAGCTACCTCTTAATAAAAGATTCATATGGTTACGATCATCAAACTTTTGTCCCATTCCCAAGTAGAAGTTTTATCAACTCAAATTTCTCCTTCTCCTGAACAAACATACAACTATTGCACTTATACAAGATCATACCAAGCATTAGGAGCTGGAGGTTTCAACAATTAAGTTGGACTTGATGAGTATACAAGCTGGACAATCCTTCCAAAGGTTTGTCCTGTATTCAATGACCAATTGCTTCACTATGAAGCACAATCCTTATACTTTTCTTTCTTCTCAGAAGAGCCCTTGTCCATACTACCAGAATATATTTCTAATGGAAAATCTTGGATTTCTTTCCTTTGCATAAATGCTCGGGATTTAGAAAATTCAACTCTTTTGAACATCTTTGCAAGTAGCATTGAACTCTTCAAAGGTTCTTAGCCATATGCAACATGTGGGATTTCAGACAATCTAATTTCCTACTTGTTCAACATAACCATATTAAAGGATTCCGGGAGTTTGTCGAGGATCATATTCTCTAATCCCATAAATTTATCTCAATTTATCTCAGCAACAAGAATTGGGATTTATGAATCCAATGATCTCTATCATATTCTTTATGATTGGGTTTCCCTAGTCAACTTGGTGTCCACTTGTTCTTTTATATAGTAAGCTGCCTAGCAGCCCTATTTTATTTTGTAAACATCTCAAATGACATTTACCATTAGTAGTGAGAACTTGGGTAATTATTTAAATAGTAAGCACAAACTTGAGATTCCTTTTCCATTCCAAACACTTTAAATTGGTCAAGAGATTCTCATTAAAGTCTTGGTAAGGTGGTTATAGAATGACATGACAATAAAGCATACATCATAATATTTCACACATAATAATATCATTAGATCAGAGCTTTCAATCTTTGATGATATTGCTCATCATTCAATCAAATTTCATAGACCCCTTAATCTATAAAATTAGGAAATATGCTACTTCATATTTCTGATGAGCATTGGGTGCCTTATAAGACACATGCAATCTTTCATGCTAGGATAGTATTACACATGCACCACAAGGTGGATAGTAGCATCACTGAACATCTCATGCATAACTCCTTATGTAAATCAGTGATTCCCAATTTTCTTGTGACCTCCAAGGACAACATGACTGTCACTGTATTAGCCGTCATATTCCTTGGTTAAGTAAAACCCATTATTCTCGGTTGTCATATGATCAAGTAGGAATATGCCCCATACTAGTTGACACTCCCTATTAGGCCATACACATTCCTATCTACTATAGAAATAAAGCACTAGGAGTTTAATTTAGACTGAATTATTTCTGATTCCTGCCAGAGAGATAAGACTCAGGCTAATTAATTCCTAGTCTTATTGATAATGGAAGGTCATAGGGCAACATTATCCTGTAGGATAGATTAGCCTATTTAATTCACTTAATATTCTTCTTGAGAGAAACAAAATATTATAAACAAATTATACATCTAATGCATATATCAAAAGCATTCACAATATTGTATCACATGTATAAAATAATATACAAATATCATCACATGATAATAGATCAAATTTCGTTTAATTAGATCAAACTAATTCCAATGAACTCTTACTAGCCCCAGAAATCTTAATGGATCTAATCCAAGGGTACAAAGGTCATTTTTAACATTAGTGCGCTTTAAATGGTTCATTCATCCATATGATGGACCATTGGTCATACCAAGCACCATGGGCCCAAAATAACAATTATAAAGTGTCCATGTGCATCACTAAAGCCCATAAGTCAAAATGGACTATATTACCCTTTAATTCTCTACGAATTATTTTTAGTACATTAAGGTTCACCAACCCTAAGTCTAAAAGAAATTATGCGAGTCTTTAAACAACTCTTTAAGACCTCTATTAAGGTCTATAAGTGTCACTCAAGCAGTTCCCATAATCGTGAATATTGTTAGCTTACATCTATGCCAATTAAAGCACAATTATCTCATAATTATGCAAGTAATATATTCCACGTAAAAATTTCAACATGGACTACATGCATCACGTCCAAAAGGGCTATAATAATGTGTTTTGTTTATACACAAACTTTTTATGTTTCAACAAAACACAAATTGTGAGGTTTGATCCAATTATCCCAAATTTGCACAAAAACGATAATCACATAATCACAAGGATTATGGACTTTTCTAAGCAACTAAAAGCTATAACAAATCATCACATGAAATACATAATATAGCCGCACAATGGGTCCACATGATCATGCTATCTTAGAAATCCTACAACTACTCTTGAAGAATACCTTCTAAGATTTATTCTCCATGCGATCACCATCATCTTCAATCTTCAATATGATTTCTCCATAGAGAAAAACCAGCAACTCCTAATACTAAGATTACATCATATTCAAAATAAGAAACCTTGAGAAACCACCTATAATAGGGTGCTCAAGGGGAGTACAACCCATAAGAAGAAAGAGAAGAGAATAGAGAAAAAAGAAGAAGGCATGATCATGGAACTCATCCACCATTCAACAAGAATATATATTAACAATTCATCAACTATGAATAATAATATGGCATGACAAATTACTTAGAAAGTCCATAACCTCAATAAGGATTTCGCTAACCTTAGGAAAACTCTTTCCCATATATTTAAGGCCTCTATTAACATTTAATAGAAAAACCCTAGAGCAAAGAAAGCAAGCATGTCAAGAATGAATTCTTAGGGCTTTTTAGATCATCATTAAAAGAAAACAATTTTCTTTTAATGCTTAGAATATCATTAAGAGAAACAATTTCTCTAAAATTTAATCTAACCCTAAAATTCATAATCACATTCCTTAATTGATAAACAAATAGAACACGTCATATTAAATTCGGCTAGGCTAGGGATCTAATCTCTTTCATATTATTTTGATCTAATAACTATTAAAAGACCAAAATAAAAATCAGCAAATTGCTAATTTTTAATATCACTTTATATTGATTCCAAAAATAAATTCAAAATCAATAATAGGTGAATTCAAAAATTTTCCATAATGGCCAGCTGCTTTAGGGATTATTTAATTTAACAATTAAATAAAATAATATCCTCAATTATAGTATTAAATGTCCATAAGAATAATTAGTCTCTATCAATTAAAATTCACTTGAGATAAAACGTTGTATCTCAACCAATGGCATTTATGTAATTACTTGATTAACTATTAATCAAATAAAAACTTATAAATACTATATAGCCGGTAATTCTAAGCACATGTAATTGATCCAAATCAACTACAATAATTATGGTATTATTCTCATAAACTTTTTAGGGAACCATAAAGGATATCATAATTAACATTTAATTAAATGATAGCCTGTGGACTCGAAGCAGATAATTAAACAATTTAATTAAATCTCAGCCCGTGCTCTCGAATCAAATAATTAAACTATTTAATTAATTGATAGCCCAATAAACGATTTAATAGCATCTCATGCTTTCAAATCAAATAATGGAATTTAGGAAAAAGTTGAAAGCCTCGTGGAAAATTAATTTTAAAAACTCTTTTTCCCGTTTTAGATTTTTGACTCAAGTTTTGACCCTCAAAACGATTGACTCTAGAAAAACTTTCTTCACAAAAGTTGTAGATCTTTTCGACGGCTTCGTATTGACGGACCTAAATCGGACTTATGGTTATAAAGTTATGGCCGAAATACCGAAACTGTATCGATTCTTCTAATCAAATACAAATCTGAAAATTCATAAATCAATTTTAATCGAAATAAGCTTTAATCTCCAAGAACGCTTAAGCAAGGGTGTCTAACACCATGGGATTTATTAATTAACATTTAATAAATAAAATCTCATCTATATATGCTAGCCAAAATATCAATGGGTATCTAAGTGGTCTAAATCAAAGGAAAAACTTGTCGGGGCTCTCCAGAATAAATTAAACAACTTAATTTAATATTCTAAAAGGATCTCTAAATCCTTAAAGGCTATAATCAAGATTTAGATATCTCTAAATACCTATCACTTATGAAAAGATGTTTTGAAAAAATCCAAAACTAAAATTAGTATCACACTAATTTATAAGGGTTTGATATCTCCCTCAATAACTAGAGGGATCCCTTAGCCCTAATAAATGATTATCCAATAATCAAGAATCTAGAAGATTGATTCATTAGGGTAACTAAAATTCATAGGGGAGGCATACATCGAATCCCAAGATCTGACTAAGATTTTAATTGATTTTATTCAATGAAGGTTAAAAATCACAATCACCTTTGCGACTTTGAAATTGTTAAGTCAAATCCACGTTAGAATAGTACTCGCAAAACTTCACAAGTGTCAAGTCTCCTTCCCAATCCACACGAACCTTCTTTTTCCTTCAAAGCTTTCTCTAATGGAAGCTAATGGCCCTTCCAAATTTCCAGCTCTAGGATCTTGAAATAAAGATTCAATCTTTATTATTAAGAACCTTTCTCGATGATCAAGATCCTTAATCTTCTTCTTCTTGATTATTCAAAACTTAGAACATGCAAGAGAAGAAAGGGGAGAGGGGTGACCGTACAACTCTAATAGAGAGAGAGGGGGCGTGAGGTATTTGAGGAGAGGGAGAGAGAGATCCAAAATTTCTAGAAAATTAAATTACCCACAAGCCTTGGACGTCCACCTCTATTTGTAAGGATTTGGGTTGCTTGCAACTCAAGAGTCCACTTTCTAATCCAATTAGAATTCCTTAATTTTTTTCCTTTTTTATTTCTCCTTAATTAATTAGGATTAATCAAAATAGAAAGTAACCTTATCCATTAGTTTATAACTAATCTTGTCCTTATCCTAATCCAATTAGGATTCCTTGATTAGCAAGAAACTAATAGAATCTTTGTCCAACAAGGAATCTTTAATTAGTAACTAATTCTAACTAACTAACTAACCTTATCCAATAAGGATATTAGTTATTAGAAACTAATTAAATAAATAATAACAATTATTATTCCCTCCATGAAGTGGGCATCCCACCCTAGGTGGACCCCACTCCACACGCCCCTAGGGTTCCAAACCCTATTAGGTCACTTCAATTATTCTTTTAAAATAATTCCCAATGGGTCCTACCCATTTGGTTTTTCACATCTAATGTGATTCCACCCTTTAGAGCTTCACTATACTATATAGTGATTACTTAGAGAAATTAATTAATTTAATTAATAATTAAATTAAATACTTTAAGAAGGTCCTTGTGTGTGGGATCTAAAGGGATCTCTTATTTCTGGTTGTGGGACCAAGTACTCAACCATTTGGTTAAAGCATTGTTACTAGGAAACACCTTTCCTAAAACTCCATTAGGATCATAGAATGTTATCTAAGTCCCTAGACTTCCACCAATCACAATAATGTCCATTAACACAATGTAACTAAACTCCAGAAATTAGAGAATCGCTTGTAAGTACCATCTCACAATATATTTACAAATAAATTCTTGCACTGTCTAGTCCCTAGCTTATGAATAAAACCCTTTCTCATGATTACTTTTTCATTGAACTGAACCTCTAAAACACTTTTGAAGAAACATTAGAAAAGAACTGACATCTATATTTATATATTCTTTTCCATATTGAAAATATCAACTTCGATAAAGACCATTTTACCGAAAAGCACCATACTAGATTTAACAGTTCAGTTCAACAAGTATCACCTTGATATTATTATCTCCAATTAAGGAGTTGTGGATTCCTTATTGAGTGTTTACACACTTCTCCAAACGTTGTGTACATAACCCAACGTACCTGGAGTTAGTCCTGTGTATTGGACATTGCTAATTGGCACATCAAAGCCATATAGACAGATGTCTGAGGAAACGTTAACCTCTCAGGTCTAAGGATAATTTGTCAAATGGATAACCCTAATACAATCTGAAAGTGTAGTCCATAGGGTATCCACTAGTGACCCTGTTCAGTATTATGTACTTGCTACATGTACTCACATGTTAGTCAAGAGTCACCACTCTCTGTGAATGAGATTCATCACACTATCTCATAGAACTACACATGTGCAAGCCATGATGAAGTAGAGTGCCCAACCAGTACTCTAGAGGCTTCGAACAAAATTTGGTTTACAAGGAACCGAAAAATCATATCTCTTCGCAATCTTTGCATGATTTTCCGATAATGTTACCTATGGAACTTTTGTCTTCATCATATGAGATATGAATTAATATAAATACCCATTATAGTTGGTTGTGTGAATATGATGTTTGTCTAATCAACATATAAAAGTCTCTGATTGGCTTTTGAGGGCATATATGTCCTACAGGACTACCCCATATCAATATTGTAACGCCCCGAAATACCCCCTAGGAGTTTAGGGATGTTTTTGGTGTCACACTGCGTACCTATCAAACCATCCTGCAATACACAAGATAAAATACAATACTAACAACGATAATCAGAGCGCGGAAGCTATCATATATGCGGAAGCGTAAACAAATTTTTCTTTTTCTTTATAATGATCCAAAATGTAGTATTCCAAGTTGACATAAATATAAAACACATCTAAGTCTAAGGTGGACAGGCCCACCTATCAAAGCATCAAAATACATAAGACCCTCTCATACTCTCCCCTCAACAGTAGTCGAGGTATGGCCACGCATCGAGGTCTCGGTCCGCCTGAGATTGTAATGGAATAGCCGGCTCTCTCTCCTCTATATACTCTTCCTCGACCCAAGGCTCCGGGTCGAGGGCTCCCTCAGTACCTGCCGACATGAAAGTACGGCTGAGCATGGAATACTCAGCGAGTACAAGCTACTAGCAGACCATAACAATAATAAGGCACACAATAGTAATATCATACAAGCAGTAATAGAAACATCACAAAGAAACAGTATAGGGCATAACACAATACAAGCATCCTGACGTGCGTACATGAATGCGAAAACGCCGATAAAACTCATGCTTGAAAACCCATGTCATGTCCCGGTATGCCTCGTAGAAATCATGTATGCGTGCATGCATGAATGCATGATCATCATCTTGTAAACTTCCATCTTGTAACTTGTGAGCCAGAGGCTAGCACCCGAATACCCCTGGGCTGCCAACCTCCTTGATATGCAATGCACTTGTGAGCCAGAGGTTAGTACCCGAATCCTCCCTGGGCTACCAACCTCCTTGTTATGAAATGCAGGGTTTTCTTGTGAGCCAGAGGTTAGTACCCGAATCCTCCCTGGGCTACCAACCTCCTTGACAATAGGTGATTTTTATTACTTGTTTAGTTTTCTTGTGAGCCAGAGGCTAGTACCCGAATGTCCCTGGGCTACCAACCTCCTTGACAATAGGTGTTTTAGGGGTTATCTTGTGAGCCAGAGGTTAGTACCCGAATCCTCCCTGGGCTACCAACCTCCTTGACATGCAATATTTTCTTGTTGTTTATTATATGCACATGCTCTTGAAATCTCGGTTCATGCTATCATGCGTGCTCGTGTACGTGTCCATAGTGACAATCATGATATGAACATAGGTAACATAAGTAGTTTGCATAACATTTGATCAATTTATCATTTCTAAGAACGCGCACATAAAACCCATTTCCATATTCTTCATTGAGATCATTTATTCATAGTTTAGGTATTTTGTCAAACACTTTCATACATTATTCCTTAGTAGTTTATCTCCTTCTTTTAAATGCATATTTTCCATTCCATCACGCAATGGTAAGTTTGTTATTTGTACTATGCCCATCCTCCATTTTCCAATCCACAACCCACACATCATACATCACACCTTCGGCATCCAATCGCCATATCCAATCTCCCATCCACACATTCATTCCATTCCCCTTATCTTGTTTATATTTGTTGAGTTAATACAATGCATAGGGAAGGAAAAGCATAATATATAGAATCACCATTTACACTAGAAAACCTAGGTTATTGCTAGGGAAAGTTAGTAGGGTGTACTAACCTTAAATCAAGGCTTGATCCTTGATAGAAACCTTGATTGAAGCTCCAACTTGAAAGAAGAACACCTTTGCTTGAAGGAGACTTGAGTTGAGGAAGAAACCCCTTTCAAAAATGTGCTTGGGTTGCTGCCCTAGCTTGGAGAATGGTTCACACACGAGCATGAGCCTCGATTTTGAAGCAACTTGAGTTGGGGTGAGCTATGGTTCTTAAACCCCCTTTGATTTCCTTTTCAAAACCAAACCCTAGGTTAGAGCTTTCTCCTCTTCTCTCTCTATCTCTCAAAATGTCTAAGGGTTGTGAATGAGGGCTCAAAGGGTCGAGCAAACCCTTATGGGTAAGGGTTTAACACCCAAAAGACGAAAACGCCCTTACTGAAATTTCTGCAAAAACGCGAAGACCGAGCGATCGGTGGTTATGACCGATCGATCGGTTGCCTACCGAGCGATCGGTGTTTATAACCGATCGACCGGTCAAAAACTCACTCTCTGGAAAATTTCCCCATACAAAATTTCTGACCGCGCGATAGCTACCGATCGATCGGTTATGGACCGATCGATCGCTGATTGGACCGAGCGATCGGTTCTCTGTATGTCTGGACTGTTTTGACCATATCTTTTGACTCGCTCGTCGGATTTCGACGATTCAACTTGCGTTGGGTTCGTCTTTCGAAAACACACATTTCTAACGTTTCAGAATTTTCGATTTCTCCCTTATTTATTAATTAGACTACAAAAATGGCCAATTAGCTACGAAGGTGCTATTCATTAAGGATGAAAAAGTCCGGGGTGCTACATTCTCCCCCCCTTACAAAAATTTCGTCCCCGAAATTTGGACGATACATACATGTACAAAATCAAAACAAAATTACAAGCCATATGCACAAGTCTATTCAAACAACTCGGGATACTTTGCTTTGACTTCGGCTTCACGCTCCCACGTGGCTTCTTCTCGGGCATGATGTTGCCATTGTACGAGGACTAGCGGAATAGTCTTGTTGCGAAGCACTTGATCTCTCCTATCCAAAATATGAACCGGCTTCTCAACTAAAATGAGGTCCTCTCGGATCTCTATCGGATCAAGCTCGATGATATGAGAAGGATCCGAGATGTACTTCCGGAGCATAGAGACATGGAATACATTATGGACCGCCGCCATGTGAGCGGGCAAAGCAACACGGTAAGCCACCTCGCCAACTCGAGTAATGATTTCGAACGGACCCACATATCTCGGGCTAAGCTTGCCTCTCTTCCCGAATCGCATAACACCTTTGGTCGGTGAAATCCTTACAAACACAAAATCACCGACTCGGAATTCAAGATCCCTCCTTCGGTTGTCGGCATAGCTTTTCTGTCTATCTTGTGCGGTCTTTAACCTTTCCCGGATAAGCTTGACCCTATCCGCGGTTTGTTCAATTAACTCGGGGCCCAAAATCTTTCTTTCTCCCACTTCATCCCAATACAACGGGGATCTACAACTCCTTCCGTACAAAGCCTCGAAAGGCGCCATTTGTATGCTTTCTTGATAACTATTGTTGTAAGCGAATTCCACCAAAGGTAGGTGATCTTCCCAACTTCCCTTGAAGTCTAGCATACATGCTCGGAGCATATCTTCAATAACCTGATTCACCCTCTCGGTTTGCCCGTCGGTCTGTGGGTGGAAAGCTGTGCTAAAGTCTAACCGGGAGCCCATTGCACCTTGAAAACTTTTCCAAAACCTGGATGTGAATCTTGGGTCTCTATCCGACACAATACTCACTGGCACCCCATGCAATCGGACTATTTCTTTGATGTATAGTTCTGCTAACTGGTTGGAGTTGAATGTAGTCCGGTATGGTAAGAAATGAGCGGACTTCGTGAGTCTATCAATAACTACCCATATAGCATCGGTCTTCTTGACCGTCTTCGGCAATCCCACGATGAAGTCCATAGAGATATGTTCCCATTTCCACTCGGGAATAGGGAGAGACTGCAAAAGACCCGCTGGTCTCAAATGCTCTGCTTTCACCTGTTGGCATATCAAACACCGTGCCACATACTCCGCAATCTCCCTCTTCATGTTTCGCCACCAAAAGTGACTCTTGAGGTTCCGGTACATCTTTGTCCCCCCGGGATGCACTGTATACTTAGACCGGTGAGCTTCGTCCATAATCTCTCTCCGAAGGTCTGCATTGGCTGGGACACAAAGCCTTCCCTTGAATGTAATAGCACCTCGGCTAGTGAGAGAGAAGTCCGTACTACCCTTGGCCACTTCCTTATCCCGGAAAGCCAACAAGTCAGTGTCTGTGGCTTGATACTCCTGGATCAAGTCTATAAGGTACGGCCGAACTGTAACATTTGCCAAAACCGGACTGCGGACAGAATCGTTCACACTGATGTCTAGATTTGCCAAATCGTCTAACAGTCTCCATTCCCGCACCAACATGTGAGCCAACAACCCCGATGGTTTCCTACTCAGAGCGTCTGCCACCACATTTGCTTTTCCCGGGTGATATTGGATAGTGCACTCGTAGTCCTTTAAGAACTCAATCCAACGCCGTTGTCGTAAGTTTAACTCTTTTTGGGAAAAGAGATACTTGAGGCTCTTGTGGTCCGTGTACACATAGAACTCCACCCCGTACAGATAATGTCGCCAAATTTTAAGTGCAAACACGACCGCCGCAAGCTCCAAGTCGTGAGTGGGGTAGTTCTTTTCATGCTCTTTCAACTGCCTTGATGCATAGGCAATGACTTTCTTGTGTTGCATTAGGACACACCCGAGTCCGACGTGCGAGGCATCACTATACACCTCATACCCAAAAGGTCCAGATGGCACAGTAAGGACAGGGGCTGTGGTGAGGCGTTTCTTCAACTCTTGGAAACTTACTTCACATCGGTCACTCCAACTGAACTTTGCATTTTTCCTTGTCAAGTAGGTGAGAGGTGCAGCCAGACTGGAGAATCCCTCCACAAATCTCCGGTAGTAGCCTGCCAATCCGAGGAAACTACGTATCTCCGTGACGCTCTTGGGCCTCTCCCCCACTTGAACCACACTATCCCCGAATATCTTGTCCGTATCAACTGACTTGCCGAGTGGAGTTGCAATGGTCAACTCCTGCTTTAACGGAGTAGCCTCAGTCAAAAATCCCTTTGCGAAACTAGGCGACACAAAGGAGTGAGTGGATCCTGTGTCGATCAACACTCGGGCAAGACATTCGTTCACTAACAAAGCGCCTGTGCGATTAAGTGACTACTATTAGTAGATTTCAAACAAAAAGCATCATACATAGGTAACCCTTAGTATAGAAACTCACAAAGCAAACCATAGAAATTTTACACAATTTAAATTCTAGAATTCGTGCGTACCTTGCACGACATCATCGGATGCACGTGCGTCTCTCTCGGATAAGGCAAAGACTCGGCCCTGTGTGGCTGGGCGAGGAGGCCGGGTAGACTGTGAGGCCCTCGAAGCCTGAGAAGAGCTAGGCTGAGATGTCTGCCTAACCGGGGGCCTGCTCCCTGAAGACTGAGTTGGCAATTGACGCCGGGGACAATCTCTGACCATGTGGCCTTGGTCACCACAATGAAAGCAACTTCCTGAAACTCTCCGGCATTCTCCCGCTGGATGCCTCCTCCCACAAAGAGTGCAAACATCATGCAAATAGGAGGAAGGAGCATATCCCGTAGCCTGAGTAACTGCGGGGCGAGGAGCATATGAGGTAGCCGGGCGAAAGGCCGGTGGAGCAAAAGAGTGAGGGGCCTGTGGTGCCGAATACATCCTCTGTGACTGAGCCGGCCCTGCGGACTGATACAAGCTAGTCCTTGCCCTTTTCTCCCCTGAACTACTTGACTGTCCTTTCTCCATTCCTCTTCTCTTAAAGAACTCTTCGGAATTCGACTCGGCCAACAATGCCTTGTCCACAACTTCTGAATATGTCTCATGTCGGAACATCGAGACACGATCCTTGAGGTAGGCCTTCAACCCCCTCTCGAATTTCTGGGCCTTCATAGCCTCGGTCGCTATCATGTGTGGAGCAAATCGAGATAGCTCTGAAAATTTGGCTTCATAAGCCGCTACGGACATATTACCTTGCTCCAAGGTAATGAATTCGACTTCCATCTTTTCTTTCATCCCGATTGGGAAGTACTTCTTGTTGAAAACCTCCAAGAATTCCTCCCAAGTCCAATCTTGACCTTGCCGGGTCAACTCTCGGGTCCGAAGTGCAGACTTCCACCAATGATCGGCCTCGCCTTCAAGCATAAAGGCGGCCCATGTGACCCTTTCCACTTCAGTAGGTGCTAATACCGAGAATATCTTCTCAAGTTGTCGGATCCAACCCTCGGCAACAAGTGGATCAATGCTTCCACAAAAAGTTGGAGGCCTCATCCTCCGAAAAGCTTCTATCCCGGCTTGGGCTCGGTTAGGAGGAGCCGGTATGAGTGCCGCATTAGGCGGAGTGGCCGGTTGCCTTGCCGCCAACATAGCCAAGGTCTCGGCTATGGATGCGAATGCTTGGGCAAAATCGGGTTGATCATCACCCGATGGAGCATCACCTCCATTACCCCTCGTGTTGTACCCGCGACCCCGGGTATTGCGTCTCATGATTTCTCCTGAGAACGACAATACAACATGAGTCTAACTTGGATACGCATTTAGTACAATTTCGCAATTCACTTAACACATATTCATCAAGCACATTTAATAAGTACAACACAAATAATGTACACATGGTATATAACACAATAGCATAACATACAATCCGTGTTCCTAGCGTAGGACACTATGTTCGGTTGAAGTTCAACCCATTTTGACTAAGACTAACTTGTTAGTCTATACTTGGAATACAACTCTCTAAGGTGATTCTAATACCTTGTTCAATCATCTAAGTGACCCTAGGGACTCTAATGCCTAGAGCTCTGATACCACTCTGTAACGCCCCGAAATACCCCCTAGGAGTTTAGGGATGTTTTTGGTGTCACACTGCGTACCTATCAAACCATCCTGCAATACACAAGATAAAATACAATACTAACAACGATAATCAGAGCGCGGAAGCTATCATATATGCGGAAGCGTAAACAAATTTTTCTTTTTCTTTATAATGATCCAAAATGTAGTATTCCAAGTTGACATAAATATAAAACACATCTAAGTCTAAGGTGGACAGGCCCACCTATCAAAGCATCAAAATACATAAGACCCTCTCATACTCTCCCCTCAACAGTAGTCGAGGTATGGCCACGCATCGAGGTCTCGGTCCGCCTGAGATTGTAATGGAATAGCCGGCTCTCTCTCCTCTATATACTCTTCCTCGACCCAAGGCTCCGGGTCGAGGGCTCCCTCAGTACCTGCCGACATGAAAGTACGGCTGAGCATGGAATACTCAGCGAGTACAAGCTACTAGCAGACCATAACAATAATAAGGCACACAATAGTAATATCATACAAGCAGTAATAGAAACATCACAAAGAAACAGTATAGGGCATAACACAATACAAGCATCCTGACGTGCGTACATGAATGCGAAAACGCCGATAAAACTCATGCTTGAAAACCCATGTCATGTCCCGGTATGCCTCGTAGAAATCATGTATGCGTGCATGCATGAATGCATGATCATCATCTTGTAAACTTCCATCTTGTAACTTGTGAGCCAGAGGCTAGCACCCGAATACCCCTGGGCTGCCAACCTCCTTGATATGCAATGCACTTGTGAGCCAGAGGTTAGTACCCGAATCCTCCCTGGGCTACCAACCTCCTTGTTATGAAATGCAGGGTTTTCTTGTGAGCCAGAGGTTAGTACCCGAATCCTCCCTGGGCTACCAACCTCCTTGACAATAGGTGATTTTTATTACTTGTTTAGTTTTCTTGTGAGCCAGAGGCTAGTACCCGAATGTCCCTGGGCTACCAACCTCCTTGACAATAGGTGTTTTAGGGGTTATCTTGTGAGCCAGAGGTTAGTACCCGAATCCTCCCTGGGCTACCAACCTCCTTGACATGCAATATTTTCTTGTTGTTTATTATATGCACATGCTCTTGAAATCTCGGTTCATGCTATCATGCGTGCTCGTGTACGTGTCCATAGTGACAATCATGATATGAACATAGGTAACATAAGTAGTTTGCATAACATTTGATCAATTTATCATTTCTAAGAACGCGCACATAAAACCCATTTCCATATTCTTCATTGAGATCATTTATTCATAGTTTAGGTATTTTGTCAAACACTTTCATACATTATTCCTTAGTAGTTTATCTCCTTCTTTTAAATGCATATTTTCCATTCCATCACGCAATGGTAAGTTTGTTATTTGTACTATGCCCATCCTCCATTTTCCAATCCACAACCCACACATCATACATCACACCTTCGGCATCCAATCGCCATATCCAATCTCCCATCCACACATTCATTCCATTCCCCTTATCTTGTTTATATTTGTTGAGTTAATACAATGCATAGGGAAGGAAAAGCATAATATATAGAATCACCATTTACACTAGAAAACCTAGGTTATTGCTAGGGAAAGTTAGTAGGGTGTACTAACCTTAAATCAAGGCTTGATCCTTGATAGAAACCTTGATTGAAGCTCCAACTTGAAAGAAGAACACCTTTGCTTGAAGGAGACTTGAGTTGAGGAAGAAACCCCTTTCAAAAATGTGCTTGGGTTGCTGCCCTAGCTTGGAGAATGGTTCACACACGAGCATGAGCCTCGATTTTGAAGCAACTTGAGTTGGGGTGAGCTATGGTTCTTAAACCC
The DNA here is from genome assembly GCA_015143295.1 of Tetracentron sinense. Lineage (NCBI taxonomy): Eukaryota > Viridiplantae > Streptophyta > Magnoliopsida > Trochodendrales > Trochodendraceae > Tetracentron > Tetracentron sinense. Next base: position 23,933,758 of record CM026554.1, read on the forward strand.
CCTTTGATTTCCTTTTCAAAACCAAACCCTAGGTTAGAGCTTTCTCCTCTTCTCTCTCTATCTCTCAAAATGTCTAAGGGTTGTGAATGAGGGCTCAAAGGGTCGAGCAAACCCTTATGGGTAAGGGTTTAACACCCAAAAGACGAAAACGCCCTTACTGAAATTTCTGCAAAAACGCGAAGACCGAGCGATCGGTGGTTATGACCGATCGATCGGTTGCCTACCGAGCGATCGGTGTTTATAACCGATCGACCGGTCAAAAACTCACTCTCTGGAAAATTTCCCCATACAAAATTTCTGACCGTGCGATAGCTACCGATCGATCGGTTATGGACCGATCGATCGCTGATTGGACCGAGCGATCGGTTCTCTGTATGTCTGGACTGTTTTGACCATATCTTTTGACTCGCTCGTCGGATTTCGACGATTCAACTTGCGTTGGGTTCGTCTTTCGAAAACGCACATTTCTGACGTTTCGGAATTTTCGATTTCTCCCTTATTTATTAATTAGACTACAAAAACGGCCAATTAGCTACGAAGGTGCTATTCATTAAGGATGAAAAAGTCCGGGGTGCTACAAATATTCTTAGCTAGTGCCACCTCAGAGGTCACCATTGGCCCCACCTGCTCCATGACCTTACATGCCCCAGGCACCTAGACCTTAGGCAGTCCAAGCTCCGAGCCTAGCATTTACTCAGGTTGCGCGACCTACTCCTCCAGCTGCCCCAGCGTTCACATATGAGATCTGCCCTTTCTGTGGCAGAAGGCATCTGGCCGAAGATTACCAAAAGGAGTCAGGAGGATGTTTTCATTGTGGTCACCAGGGCCACATGATCGGGGATTGCCCGAGCAGGCACTTACCAGGCCAGTCTCAAGGGAGTAAGCCCCCAGCTCGACTAGCAGCATCCTACCAGGGGTCCTCCTGGCCTGTGAGCTCTAGAACGTCGCCTCGCCAGGCGAAACAGGTGCGAGTCTTCGCTCTGATAGAGGGAGATTCACGGGCATCAGATGATGTCATGCAAGGTACGCATTTAATTTGTATTAGATCATTGATGATTGTTGTTATGTTTTAATTGCATTTCGTGTATCGCATACTATCTATATATGTACTTGTTGCATGGATTAATTCTAGTTAGTATAAATTTCAGGAGCATTAGTAGTAAATGAGTATTTGGCTCGGGTCGACACATTCATTCGTCTCACCGAGTTTCTTCCAGGGTTTTTCCATAGAGCCTAGCCAGTTAGAACTGGAGTTGTCCATCTCCACTCCGCTTGGCAAGACCGTTATAACAAGTAGAGTGTATAGAGGCAATGTGATTCAGGTGGGGAGCCACGAGCTTACAGCCAATCTTATCATCCTTGGATTCCAAGACTTTGATGTCATTTTGGGGATGGATTGGCTAGCCGCTCACCATAGGCATGTTCCTTGCTTTGAGAAGACGGTGTATTTCAAGCCAGTGGAAGGAAAGCCATTCCACTTCAGAGGATTGAGAAGTAAAGACATCGCCCGTTTCACGGCGTTAAGTCTAGCAAACCCAGAGGTAAAAGACTCATCTACCATTCCAGTGGTAAGTGAATTTCTTAATGTGTTTTCAGAGGAGTTACCTGGGTTGCCTCCAGCTAGAGAGATCGAATTCATGATAGAGCTTACACCCGGCAATGCTCCGATCTCTAGAGTGAAAGTATGCCTCTTTTTAATTTTAGAAACACAGTTCTTGGGGGGCATACATCGAATCCCAAGATCTGACTAAGATTCTAATTGATTTTATTCAATGAAGGTTAGAATAACATTCACCTTTGCGACTTTGAAATTGTTAAGTCAAATCCACGTTAGAATAGTACTCGCAAAACTTCACAAGTGTCAAGTCTCCTGTCGATTCACACGAACCTTCTTTTTCCTTTAAAGCTTTCTCTAATGGAAGCTAATGGCCCTTCCAAATTTCCAGCTCTAGGAATCTTGAATAAAGATCCAATCTTTATTGATCAAGAACCTTTCTTGATGAACAAGATGAATTCTTGCTTTTCCTCAAGATCCAATCAAGAAGACAAAAAGAAGAGAGAGATGGGTGTGACCATACACCTCAAGGAGAGAGAGGGGAGGGTGTGAGGTTTTTTAGGAGAGGGAGAGAAGAAAAATTCTGGAGAATTATGTATGTTAAAGGGCTGGGCATCCAATCCTTTATATAAGTTCTCTCTTGGTTGCTTGAATTGTAATCCAATTATAATTCATTAACCTTATCCTAATCCAATTAGGATTCCTCAATAGTTTCCTTTATTGATTATTCTCCTAATCCAATTAGGATTAATCTTAAAAGAAACCAACCTTATCCATTAGTAACTAATCTTATCCTTATCCAATAAGGAATCTTGAATTAGTAACTAACTAATGGAATCCCTATCAATTAGGGAATCTTTAATTAGTAACTAATTAACTAACTAACTAACTAACCTTATCCAATAAGGTGTTAATTAATTAGAAACTAATTAAAATAAAACTTCCTCCATAAAGTGGGCGTCCCACCCTAGGTGGGTCCCACTCCACACGCCCAAAGGGTTTCCAAAACCCTTTTTGGTCACTTGAATTATTCTTTTATAATAATTCCCAATGGGTCCTACCCATTTGGTTTTTCACATCTAATGTGATTCCACCTTTTAGAGCTTCACTATACCATATAGTGATTACTTAGAGAAATTAATTAATTTAATTATAAATTAAATTAAATACTTTAAGAAGGTCCTTGTGTGTGGGATCTAAAGGGATCTCCTATTTCCGGTTGTGGGACCAAGTACTTCACCTTTTTGGTTGAAGCATTGTTACTAGGAAACACCTTTCCTAAAACTCCATTAGGATCATAGAATGTTATCAAAGTCCCTGGACTTCCACCAATCACAATTAATGTCCATTAACACAATGTGATTAACCTCCAGAAATTAGAGAATTGCTTGTAAGTACCATCTCACAATATATTTACAAATAAATCCTTCCACATTCCGATATCACATGTAAGCTTCCGGGATTGGAACAATTCCACTGTCTTAGTCCCTAACTTATGAATAGAACTCTTTCTCATGATTACTTTTCATTGAACTGAACCTCCAAAACACTTTTGTAGAAACATTAGAAAAGAACTGACATATATATTTACATATATACTTTTCCATATTAAAAATATCAACTTCGATAAAGACCATTTTACCGAAAAGCACCAGTACTGGATTTAACAGTTCAGTTCAACAAGTATCACCTTGATATCATTATCTCCAATTAAGGAGTTGTGGATTCCTTATTGAGTGTTTACACACTTCTCCAAACATAGTGTACATGACCCAACGTACCCGGAGTTAGTCCTGTGTATTGGACATTGCCGATTAGCACATCAAAGCCATATAGACAAATGTTTGAGAAAATGTTAACCTCTCAGGTCTAAGGACAATTTGTCAAATGGATAACCCTAATACAATCTGACAGTGTATTCCATAGGGTATCCACTAGTGACCCCGTTCAGTATTATGTACTTGCTACATATACTCACATGTTAGTCAAGAGTTACCACTCTCTGTGAATGAGATTCATCACACTATCTCATAGAACTACACATGTGCAAGCCATGATGAAGTACGGCGCCCAACCAGTACTCTAGAGGCTTCGAACAATATTAGGTTTACAAGGAACTGGAAAATCATATCTCCTCGCAACCTTTGCATGATTTTCCTACAATGTTACCTATGGAAGTTTATGTCATCATCATATGAGACGGTAATTAATATAAATACCCTTTATAGTTGGTTGTGTGAATATGATGTTTGTCTAATCAACATAGAAAAGTCTCTTATTGGCTTTCGAGGGCATATATGTCCAACATAGAGCTCCTTATAGGATGACCCCGATTGAACTCAAGGAGTTGAAGGTGCAATTGGAAGAACTGCAAAGTCTGGGATTCATAAGACCAAGTGTCTCACCATGGGTGCCCCAGTGCTATTTGTGAAGAAGAAAGATGGCTCAATACGTATGTGCCTTGATTACAGGCAGTTGAACAAGGTCACTGTGAAGAATCGTTATCCATTGCCCAGGATTGATGACTTGTTCAACTAGCTAAAGGGAGAAAAGTATTTCTCTAAGATTGACATTCGATTTGACTACCACCCGTTGAGGATCAAGGCGGAAGATGTTCCCAAAACTACATTCAAGACTCGATATAAGCATTACGAGTTCTTAGTGATGTCTTTCGCTCTCACAAACGCGTCGCAGCCTTTATAGATCTGATGAACTGGGTGTTCCGACCATACTTGGATCGATGCGTGATTGTGTTTGTTGACGATATCTTGGTATATTCCCAGACACGGGAAGATCACACACGAGACCTTCATCTCGCTCTAGAGATTTTGAGAGAGCATAGGCTATATGCCAAACTAAGCAAGTATGAATTCTGGTAGAGAAGGTGGCATTCCTTGGCCACGTTGTATCTACGGAGGGTATCTTAGTTGACCCATTAAAGATTGAGACAGTCATGAGTTAGGTGAGGTCCAAGAGTGTCACAGAGATCCATAGCTTCCTTGGGTTGGCCAGCTATTACCGGAGATTTGTTGAGGGGTTCTCCAGTCTAGCGGCACCACTTACATATTTGACCAGGAAGAATGCCAAGTTTATGTCGAGTAATAAGTGTGAAGCAAGCTTCACGGAGTTGAATAAATGGCTCATTACAGCCCCCGTCCTTACAGTGCCATCAGGGCGTGGTGGATTCGTAGTGTACAGTGATGCCTCACACATGGGGTTGGGATGTGTGCTCATTCATCATGGTAAATTCATTACTTATACCTCAAGGCAATTGAAGGAACATGAGAAGAATTATCCCACTCACGATTTGGAACTCCTCTCGGTTGTTTTTGCCTTGAAAATTTGGCGGCACTATCTCTATGGGGAGCAGTTTGAAGTGTTCACATACCACAAAAGTCTGAAGTATCTGTTTTCCCAGAAAGAGCTGAATCTGAGGCAAAGAAGAGGAGTAGAATTGTTGAAAGGTTATGAGTTCTCCATCCAATACCACCCAGGTAACGTAAACGTGGTGGCGGATGCATTGAGTAGGAAGTCACATGGGCTTGTTGCATATATGATGGGTCGAGAGTGGAAGTTGTTGGAGGATGCCTCCAACCTTGACAATAGTTTCAATCCTCCTACTTATGGGCCATTGATGGCAAATATCACGGTGAAGCCGCGCATCATAGATCGGATCTGAGAGTTACAAGTAGCGGATGCTGAGTTGGTTACTCTTTGTGTCAAGGCCATTAGCAAAGGAAATGATGAGTTCGCCATGAACGGTGATCGGGCAATCATGTTCAAGGGTAGACTTTGTGTCTCGGCTGATGTAGATCTCCAAATAGAGATTTTGGATGAAGCCCATCATTCTAAGTATACTGTGCATCCTAGAGATGTGAAGATGTATCAGAACCTCAAAGGGCATTTTTAGTGGCGGAACATGAAGAGGGATGTTGCAGAGTATATATCCCGGTGCTTGGTGTGTCAGCAAGTGAAGGCAGAGCACATGAGACTGACGGGTCTATTACAGTCCCTCCCTATTCTCGAGTAGAAATGGGAACACATCTCCATGGACTTCATTGTTGGCTTGCCACGTACGGTAAGGAACTCAGATGCAATATGGGTTGTGGTGAACCGTCTGATGAAGTCTACGCATTTATTACCCTATCGAACTACGTTTAACTCAAACCAGTTAGCGGCATTATATATCAAGGAAGTGGTTTGGTTGCACAGGGTGTCAGTCAGTATTGTATCAGATCGGGATCCAAGATTCACATCCAGGTTCTGGAAGAGCTTTCAGAGTGCCATGGGTTGTCGACTAGACTTTAGCACCACCTTTCATCCACAGAAGGATGGGCAAACCGAGAGGGTGAACCAAATCATCGAGAACATGCTTCGGGCATGTATGTTAGATTTCACGGGCAGCTGGGAAGAGTAATTGTCTTTAGTGGAGTTCGGCTACAATAATAGCTACCAGGCGAGCATCCAGATGGAACCATTTGAGGCCTTGTATGGGCGAAGTTACAGGTCTCCTCTCTACTGGGATGAAGTGGGAGAGAGAAAAGTGTAGGGTCCAGAGTTGATTGAGCAGACTGTGAATAAGGTCAAGATCATCCGAGAGCGGTTGAAGGTTTCTCAGGATCCTCAAAAGAGCTATGCAGACACTCGCTGTAGGGACTTGGAATTCCAGGTTGGGGATCGAGTCTTCGTGAAGATATCTCCTAGCAAGGGGATCATGAGGTTCGGCAAGAGGGGCAAGCTCAGTCCTCGGTATGTTGAGCCATTTGAAATTATCACTAGAGTCAGTGAAGTTGCGTACCGGGTAGCTCTCCCAACTCATATGGTCATGGTCCACAACGTGTTCCATGTGTCGATGCTCCGGAAATATATCTCCGATCCTTCGCACGTGATCGACCATGAGCCGTTGAAAATCCGAAAGGATCTCACACTAGTAGAGAAACCAATTCAAGTGTTGGACCAGAGAGATCAAATGTTGCGCAACAAAACAATTTCAGTGGTCCTCATTCAATGGCAACATCATACTAGAGAAGAGGCCACATGGGAGTGCGAGGCCGAAATCAAAGAAAAATACCCGAAGTTGTTTTCATAAAGTGTTATATATTGCCATGTAAAATTGTTGTTGTTTTGTACATGTATATATCGTCCAAATTTCGAGGATGAAATTTCTGTAAGGGGGGGAGGATGTAGAACCCCAGACCCAAATGATGTGTTATGACACATATTAAAGCCTTAGGAATGTTTTCTTAAGCTTGTGAATGTTTGAGGTGAAGGAGTAGAGCATAAAATGCACTAAGTGTCAAGAATGGTAATGTCTTAATATCGCCTTTATAGATCATCTGGATTTGGAACTCTTTTAGGTAATTAAGAACTAGGAATTAGGATTTTTTCCATTTTCACAAAATCATTCCCCTTCGAATAACGAGTCCAATGCAAGTTGAATCGTCAAAATCCGATAAACGAGTCAAACGTTATGGCCGAAATACCAAAGCGAGAAAATCTGAAAATTTTCTGTAGGATTTACGAACGATCGTAAACACCCTATGAACGATCGTAGGTGAGCTACGATCAATCGTAAATCTTCTATGAATGATCGTAAAACCCTAAAACTGGGCAAACTTACTATACAATTTACAATCAATCGTAGGAAACTAGGAACGATCGTAGATGTGCTACGATCGATCGTAGGAATCTACGAACGATCGTAGGTGTGCGAGTTTGTTTTTTTTTTATAGAATTGTTAGGGTTTCTACCCCTTTGCCTTAGGGGTTACATTTGGGGGGATTTGGGCTACCTTAAACCCAAAGAGAGACCTTGAGAGAGAAAGGAAGAAGAGTGGGGGTTTTCAAGAGAGATTCAACATTTGGTGACCTAGATCATCACCAAATCCTTGGATTCTTCAAATCCAAGGCAAAGCACGCGAAGAGCACCTCCTCCAAGCTCGGCAGCGTCTCCACTCACGATTTGGAGGGTTTTCCCTCATCCATTTGAAGGTCAGTACCCCTATTCCACAAAGTTGTCATGCTTTCTTCTTTTTCTTGCTATGCTCCTCTATTTTTCTTGATTTGCCTTAAATTTTTATATGATGTGAAATGAACTTCTTGAATGGATGATGAACTTGTGAATGGATGCTATGGATAGTTGAAATGTGATGAGGAAATGGAAAGGGTATTTTACACATAATGAACACATAATATGCTGGATGATTTGAGCTTTACTTGCTTTCTAGAATAGCATGATTGTAGAGTTACTCACTTTCTAGAATCGCATACTTGTAGATTTACTTACTTCCAATAAATTGTTGCCTTGAAATGCTATATTCAATTATTTCATGTACTAAATTGTACACGATCCACGAGTACAACATGTAGATCATGAATTAGGGTTTTCAAGTATGAACACCGAGTTTTTATTTCAAGAAAACATGAATAAAATGACTTGATTATCGAACACCATGACAAGACCAAACGTAAGGGTTGATAAAAAGGTAGGGCATACCCTCGTGTATGTCATACCTTATTTTTCACAAGGACAAGCAAGATGTTAGTGTGCCTTTCAAGCATGCATGTTTCCATGAAGGGTGCTTGCACCTGACTTCAAGTTGCATCTATTGCATTTTTGCTGAAGGGAGTTTATACTCCCAACTTCAAGTGGTTTGACATGTTCAATGAAGGGAGTTTACACTCCTAACTTCAAGTCATTCAAGGGCATTAACATCCCAAGCATGCATGACAAGCAAGCACATTTAAATTCAAGAAGCAAGCATGTGCATATCATGTCATGACAAGCATACATGCATTTTCATTCATGTTCATGCAAGCAAGTTTTCACAAGTACAAGACAAGAACAAGACATGACAAGTGACAAGACAAGTTTTTTTTTTTTTTAAAGCCCTCAAAAGGAGTGGGGGGTTTGGCAAACCCCTACCTGTAGATTAGATAGAAAAAGAGATGGGGGGGGACATAAAACCTTACCCCTACAAATAAAAAGGGGGGGACATAAAACCTTACCCCTACAAATAAAGGGGGGGACATAAAACCTTACCCCTAACAAGACTCAATAAAGATAAAAAGAAAAAACACTAAAATAGGGGGGGAATTAAAAACCCCTAACCCTAAATACAACAATACAAAAGCAAAACAAATCAAGATAATCTAATATTACCAACCCCCACTTTATCCATAAAGATAAGGGCCTTAAGACGAGAAGGGCAATCCTGATTAGTCTGGAACAATCCCGAGCTCTGAACATCACACCCATAATTAGCTAGAAAGTCAGCAACCTGATTTGCTTCTCAGAAAATATGAGTAAAAGACGAGCTAATATGGTAGGTTTTGTTATTTTTTGGTTCCAGTGCCAAACAGTCCAAGGATGATGACATTTATTATTCCAGGCTTCTACTAGAATTTTAGAGTCAGACTCTACCTCAATCTGATTATAACCCAAAGATCGACAAAGGGATATGTTGTAGAGCCCCGAACCTTTTCACATTTAATGCATGGCACTTTCGTTGCCATTTTGCCTTTAAAGAGGTATAATTAATAAATAAGGAAGAAATTGGAAATTCTGAAACATCAGAAATGTTCCTTTTCGAAGTACGAACCCAACGCAAGTTGAATCGTCAAAATCGGACGAACGAGTCAAAAGATATGGCCAAAACAGTCTGGACCTGCAGGTAATCGTAGCTCGGAAGGCACTAAGGACGTAGCTCTAGCTCTGATAACGTATTCGTTGTGCATCCGTTGTGCAACAGACAACGGACAACGGGTACGTTATGCAGCAGACAACGGGTACGTTGTACAGCAACAACGGGTACGTTGTACAGCTCATGGCGGGCACGTTGTACATAAGACAACGGACAACGTGTTCAGCACTGTTCACAGCACAACGTGTTCGGCACTGTTCATAGGACAACGTGTTCGGCACTGTTCACAGCACAACGTGTTCAGCACTGTTCACAGCACAACGTGTTCGGCACTGTTCACAGCACAACGTGTTCGGCACTGTTCACAGCACAACGTGTTCGGCACTGTTCACAGCACAACATGTTCAGCACTGTTCACAGCACAACGTGTTCGGCACTCGCGGTTTTGCAGAAATTTCAGTAAGGGTATTATGGTCTTTTGGTCAGTTTACTCTTACCTTAAGAGTCTTGCCCGAGCCTTTAGGGCATCATTCGATTCCAACCTAGGGTTTCCATTTTGGAGAGAAATCAAGGGGTTTGTGAACCCACACTCAACTCAAGTCCGGTTTTTCTTCAAGATCAAGGCACAAGCTCGTGAGGAGCATCTCCTCAAGCTGGGGCAGCAACTCACGGTTGTTTTTGGAAGGGGATTTCTTCCTCACTTGATCAAGGTCGGTGCTTCTTGCTACCCTCCTAGTTATAGTTCCTCTTTCCCCTCTATTTCTTTGATTTTCTTTCATTTACACATGTGCTATGAGATGGATGGTTAGGAATGGTGAATGGAGATGGATGTTGGCAAATGGATGCCGTGTGGATGATGTGATGAACGAATGGGAAAGGGCATTGTACTAATAATGAACATACAAGTGTGATGTGAGCATAACCCACCTAGAAAAGCATGATCTAGGTTTAAGTGAATAATGAACACACCCCATGTTTGATGAAATGCCAAGGTGAATACAGTGAGTTGGAAATAGGGAAATGCATGCCTAATAAATTGTGGATATTGCTAGGACCTATGATAGTGTGTTTTCTTGTTTTCCCTACATGATATGAATATTACATTGCTAAATCATTGATGTTATATGTGTGGTGAAATTACCCAAATGTCATATTTAAATTTAAATGCAAGTATGTACACGGTTCCCACGAGCACGGCATGCATGACATGATTTATCGAGGTTTTCAAGAACATGGTTAGAGGTGGGACATATCCAACGATATGTTTTACCTTGCTTTTCACAAGAGAACAAGAACCAACATTCCACGAGGGGTCTCCCCTCACTTACAAGTGCATATCATGAAGAAGGGCCTCCCTTCCCTCGCAAGTACATACATATCATGAAGAAGGGTCTCCCTTCCCTCGCAAGTGCATTGCATAAAGAAGGGTCTCCCTTCCCTCTCAAGGCATCTCACAAGTGCGTCTCACAAGTGCATCTCACAAGTGTATCTCACAAGTCACAAGATCACAAGCAAGCACGCATGACACACTAGACAAGATCAAGCAAGACAACCATGACAAGCTTTCAAGTACGAAAAGGTTATTTCAAGTCAAGTCAAGCGCACAATGATTTCAAGAAGTTTTATCGGCTTTTATGAATGCAACATGATGAATTATATTGCTTTACTTTATTGTCATGATATGAATCATTCCTGCTTTATATGCGTGAATTATTTCCTGCTTTATGTATGCTATCCGTATGCTATGACTGTTGGTTAGTGCTTAGTACCCGCTGAGTATTCCATGCTCAGCAGTACTTCTTATGTCGGCAGGTTCTGAGGGAGCTGTTGCCCCATTTGATGTTTGTGCTCCTGGTCCATGGGTGGAGGAGGAGTACGTCGAGGAGCCTTTTGAGGAACCTCCCGTAGAGGGTTATCAGTAGGTGGTGTTAGATTCTGAGTGAATAGCTGTGGGTGAGATGAGAGATATGCATTCATGTATTTTGGCGGGTCTGTCCGCACTTTCTTTGTTTTGATTTCTTTGTATTAAACTTGGATTCGTATATACATAGAGGTTTGTTTAGACTTCCGCTGTGCTATGTTAGAGTATGTTTCCGCTGTTTATATCCTCTATTGTATATGCTCTGTGGGTTTTTGCAGGTTGGTTTGTCAAGCAAGTCATGTAAGCCATGATTAGTCGTCCAAAGTTCACTCTAACTCCTAGGGTGGGTTTTGGGTCGCGACAGAAGTGGTATCAGAGGTTAGGCTTTAGGTCTCTAGGGTCACTTAGAATCTTATACCACGGCTTGACAAGAGCATATGTTAGGAAACAAGCTAGGAAGGAAGTAAGTCGGGGAGAGAGTCTTGATCCAAGTGTAAGACTAAAACTTTAGTCTTAGTCAAAAATGGTTGCTTTAACGAAGTACGGTCCTAGGTACGCTAGAACACTAAAGTATGAGTATAATGTGATGAATACTCTGATGACTTGATGTGATGTATATTAGTATTATACAAACTAATACAAATTGAATTATTGTGAAATGGCATTGAAATAAACTGTGGTTTCAAGTTAGACTCATGTGGTGCTATTGTTCTCAGGACTTTAGTCATGAGGCGGGGCACATGGGGTCGTGGACCACACACCAGAGCTTCATCTTCTTCCAGAGATGAGGATGAGCAGCCGGACCTCTCTCAGGTCTTAGGCTCTATTGCTGAGACACTCGCCATACTGGCGGCTCGGCAGGCTATACCATCATCAGCGGCACCTACTCCACCGCCCGCAGCTCCAGTACATCGTACCGCTGGAGTTGAGGCATTCAGGAGATTGAGGCCTCCACCATTCCATGGGAGTGTGGACCCTCTTGCTGCGGAGGCATGGATCCTCCAGATGGAGAAGATATTTGCGGTGCTCTCTCCTACAGAGGAAGAGAAAGTAGCATGGGCAGTCTTCATGCTAGAAGGTGAAGCCCACCATTGGTGGTTGTCCGCATTGAGGACACAGGACTTGACCATGCAAGGTCAACCGTGGACTTGGGAGGAGTTTAAGGATACGTTCTATAAGAAGTATTTTCCGATTGGAGCACGGGAAAAGAAAGAGAGAGAATTCATCAATCTCGAGCAAGGTTTGATGTCGGTGGCACAATACGAGGCCAAGTTCTCGGAGCTATCACGCTTCGCGACTCACATGGTTGCCACCGAGGCAATGAAGGCAAGAAGGTTTGAGCAAGGGCTCAAAGATGTTATCATGGAGAAGGTTTCGGTCTTCAGACATGCTACCTACCCTGAGGTAGTAGACAAGGCCTTATTGATCGAGGCATCTAAAGTTATATGAAGCTTCTTCTGGACAAAAAATTAACAAACATAAAAGCTCGATGTTTTGTTCGTTTAAGCTTACTATTTCCAGAAAAAGGGCTATTTCTATCTACACCGGTATTAAATTCAATCAATTTCCGTTCACTTATCTTGGTGTGCCTCTATTCAAAGGCAGGCAGAAAAGGTCTTGCTTTATTCCTTTGATTGAGAAAATCCAGAGGCGAATTTCTGGTTGGTCTAGGAAGCTTCTCTCAGTAGGAGGGCGGTTGATTCTCATTAAACATGTCTTGTCTTCCATACCTGCTCATATTTTATCGAGTATTCATGTCCCTACTAGCATCAGCTCTTCCATTGAGTCTTCCATTGCAAAAAAAATTTGGAATAATTCGAATATCTCTAAAAGGAGACATTGGGTCAGCTGGAAAAAATGTTCTCTTCCTCATACTGAAGGTGGTTTGGGAATCAAGAAAATGTCAGAGTTTTCTTCAGCTTTCAGAGTTAAACAGGCTTGGAATATTTATACCTCGGAAAGCCTCTGGGCTCGGTTCTATAAAGCTAAATATAGTGTCATTCATGTGTGGAATGCATTACCTAACCGAGGAGCTTCAAAATTTATGGAGAGATATTTGTGGAGTTTTTCAGTTTATGCTATCTAACTCTACTGTGCTTGTTGGGAATGGTTCTTCAGTCAACTTTTGGTTTGATCATTGGTGTGGTGAAGATGCTCTTATTAATGATGCCATAACCCTTCCTTCTATTAGCCCAAATATTGGGAACATCCTTGATTCAGATGGTAAAAGGAATCTTTCTCAAGTGAGTCACTTTTTGATGCCTTCTTCTATAAATAATATTAAATCTGGAGGGTTTGCTATCTCTCATAAAAAAAGATGTTTTTATCTGGAATAAGTCATCAGATGGAAAGTTTTCAATAAAATTAGATTGGGAATTTCTAAGGGAGAGAAATCCTTCTCATGCTTGGTATTCAGTTTTATGGCATCCTATTGTTCCTTCTAAGATCCAGATATTTTGTTGGAAAATTATGAATAATGCTATTCCAATTGATTCAGCTATTCAAAGTTTGGGTATTCCAATGGTTAGTAGATGTTGTTGTTGTGATAATGCCAGGATGGAAAATGCCTCTCATTTGTTTATTAGAAGTGATATTGCTATTGGGCTCTGGACTTTTTTTATCTAATTGTTGTCTCATTCCTATTTATCCTCGAGATAATATTTTTTGTCGCATTAAGAGATGGTATCGAAGAGCTTTTAGAAAAAATGTTCTTCTCCTCCTTGTTCCAGCTTTGATTTTATGGGAGATATGGCTCGAGAGGTGTAGAAGAAAATATGATTCCAAGAAGAGAAGATATATTAGTCTGATGCACAATATTAAGAGAACAATTTTGGATATTGGTTCTTATTATTCCAGAAATGATCTGGACTTGTCTCCCATTTTTGGAATGGTTCATCATATTCACTCTCCTTTTCCCTCAGTGTTAATCAAGTGGTTGTGCCCTCCCAGAGGTAGAATGAAACTAAATGTCGATGGTACTTCGAGAGGTAATCCAGGGATATCTAGTGGTGGAGGTGTTATCAGAGATTATAATGGAGACATTGTGGCTTGTTTTTTCTCCTATTATGGTATTTGCAGCAATAACTCGGCCGAGGCTTAGGCTCTTCTTAATGGCCTTTTGTTATGTCATCATCATGGGATTAGTAATATGGACATTGAGTTTGATTCTAAAATTCTGGTTGACACGTGGAATTGAAGAGGTACTCATTCTTGGCAGAATTGGTATAAGGATAGTAAGATAAAACCTCTTCTTCAGGATTGCTATTCCTTCAAGCATGTTTTTAGAGAAGCTGACAGTGTAGCGGATGGTCTAGCTAATCTTGGATGTGATCTGATGGAGTCTAAATCTTTCTCTTCTTCTGACAATATTCCAGCTAAGATTATTTCATTAAATCTTATGCATAAAATTGGTATTGGCAATATCAGAATGGTTAAGATTTAAGCTTGTTTTAGTTTTTATTGTCTGATTGTGGGGGTAAGGTTTATGTCCCCCCCAGTTTGCTGTCTTTGCTTGTTTGTAGGGGGTAAGGTTTTATGTCCCCCCCGTTTGTTTTTGTTTCCCTTTTTCTTGGTTGGTTGGTTGTAGGGGTAAGGTTTATGTCCCCCCCATATATTTTTAATTTTAATAAACCAGTAGGGGTCTGCCAAACCCCCCACTCCTCCTGAGTGGCTTTAATTAAAAAAAAACTCACTTGTATTTGTAGAAGATTTGATCAAAAAGTCAAGAAAGGGTGAAATTTTAACTGTCAATAAACCTGATACCTCCAATCGATCTAAAAAGTTTAGAAAGAAGAATAAGGGTAAAGGTAAGTTTAAAGACAATAAGGGTAAGGCAAAAGTTACCAAAGGTTCATCAAGAGATGCTGGCAAGGATAAGAAGGGAAATAGAAAGTGTTTCCACTGTGGTAAAATAGGCCACTGGAAGAGGAATTGTAGCACTTACCTTGCAACTCTTAAGAAGGGTGGTGGCAGAACTGAAGTTATGAGATGCTTTGAAGTACTTGTTACTGTTGAGTCTAACTTTCTGGACGGTCCTCCTAACTCATGGTGCGTGGATTCTAGATCCACTGTACACGTTTGCAATTGTTTGTAGGGGTTCAAGGAAACTAGAAAGCCGACCAAATAGAAGCAGAAGCTTAAAGTTGGCTCCAATGCAAATGTTGCAGTGAAGTCAATCAGCTTGTTTACTCTTTATTTACCTAATGGAAAGACATTAATTTTAGAAGACTGCTTTTATGTGCCTTCTGCAGATCGTAATTTGATTTCAATATCTAGACTCTTATTTTAAGGATTCTCTATCAATTTTAATTCAATTGTTGAAATTAAGAAAGATGTAATGGTCTTGATTACTGGTAATCTCATTAATGGTCTTTATTTAATATTCTCTTTGGTAAATAATAAATGTCTGCAAAGTGACAATGCCTCATCATCTAGAATGTCTGGAATGAAGAGACATTGCACTGAGTCTACTTATCTTTTGCATAAGAGACTTGGTCACATTAATCTTATAGGATCAAGAGGTTGGTAAAAGATGGTTCCCTTGACTTCCTGAAGGTAGAACCACTCCCTACTTGTGAGTCTTGTCTCGAAGGGAAGATGACCAAGAAGCCTTACCCTAAAGAGGTAGGAAGAGCCGAAGAAAAGTTAAGACTAATACATAGTGATGTATGTGGTCCATTTAACATTGTTACACAAGGGTAATACCGGTATTTTGTCATATTTATCGATGACTATTCCAAATATGGATATGTCTATTTGATGCAACCCAAATCTGACACCTTTGAAAAGTTCAAAGAATTCGGATTAGAAGTTGAGAATCAAACTAACAAATCCATAAAGACACTTCGATCAGATCGAGGTGGTGAATACCTCACCAACGAGTTTATGGATTACTTAAGGGATTGTAGAGCCCCGGACCTTTTTACAGTTAATACATGACACTATCGTTGTCATTTTTCCTTTTTAAGAGGTAAAATTCATAAATAAGGAATAATTTCAAAATATCAAAATGTCAGAAATGTTCCTTTTCGAAGTACGAACACAACGCAAGTTGAATCGTCAAAATCGGATGAACGAGTCAAGAGATATGGCCAAAACCGTCTGGACCTACAGGCAATCGTAGCTCGGAAGGCACTAAGGACGTAGCTCGGTTATGCGCTAAGGACGTAGCTCGGTTATGCGCTAAGGACGTAGCTCGGTTAGGCACTAAGGACGTAGCTCGGGCAACGTGCTCTGATAAGGCACAGACAATGCACATACAACGGGTGCGTTGTGCAACAGACAACGGGTGCGTTGTGCAACAGACAACGGTTACGTCTTGCAGCAGACGATGTGTACGTTGTACTGCACAACGGGCACGTTGTACATAAGACAACGGACTACGAGTTCAGCACTATGCACGACACAACGTAACAACGGGCTCGGCACCCTTCACACAGCACAACGAGTTGGCACTATTCACTACACAACGAGTTGGCACTGTTCACACAGCACAACGAGTTGGCACTATTCACTGCACAACGAGTTGGCACTGTTCACCGCACAACGAGTTGGCACTATTCACAGCACAACGAGTTGGCACTGTTCACAGCACAACGAGTTCGGCACTCGTGTTTTTACAGAAATTTAGTAAGGGTATTATGGTCTTTTGTCAGTTCACACTTACCTTAAGAGTTTAACCCGAACCTTTAGGGCATCATTCGACACTTAGAGAGATTGGGAGATAAGAAGAGAGGAGAAGGCGATTCCTAAACCTAGGGTTTCCAGTTTGGAGAGAAATCAAAGGGTTTTGAGACCCTAGATCACTCCCAGTCCGGTTTTTCTTCAAGATCTCGGCCCAAGCTCGTGCGAAGCTCGTGTTCCAAGCTAGGACAGCAACTTACAGTCGTTTGGAAGAGGGATTTCTTCCTCATCTCTTCAAGGTCGGTACTTCTTACTACCCTCCTAGTTATAGTTCCTCTTTCCCCCTTCTTTTCTCTTTATTTTCTTTCATTTTCACATGTGCTATGAGATGGATGAATGGTAAATGGTGAATGGTGAATGGAGATGGAATGGGCGATTGGATGCCAATGGTTGTATGATGAACAAATGGGGAAGGGCATTGTTCCAATAATGAATATACATGTATGATTTGAGTAAAATCCATCTAGAAAAGCATGTTGTAGGGTAAATCCATAATGAACACACCATGTTTGATGAAATGCCAAGGTGAATAAAGTGAGCTGTAAATTAGTAAGTGCATGCCTAATAAATTCTGAATATTGATAGGGCCTATGATAGTGTGTTGCCTGCTTTCCCAAAAATGCTACGAATATTACATTGCTCAATCTTTGATGCTATATGTGTTGTGAAATTACCCAAATGTCATCTTTAAATTTGAATGCAAGTATGTACACGGTTCCCACGAGCACGGCATGCATGACATGATTTATCAAGGTTTTCAAGAACATGGTTAGAGGTGGGACATATCCTATGATATGTTTTACCTCGCTTTTCACAAGAAGACAAGAACCAACATTACATGAGGGGTCTCCCCTCACTCACAAGTGCATATCATAAAGAAGGGTCTCCCTTCCCTCTTAAGGCATCTCACAAGCGCATCTCACAAGTACATCTCACAAGTGCATCTCACAAGTTACATGATCACAAGCAAGCATGCATGACATGCATGACAAGACACAATATACAAGAATCAAGCAAGACAAACAAGACAAGCTTTCAAGTACAAAAAGATATTTCAAGCCAAGTCAAGTGCACGATGTTTTCAAGAGGTTTTATAGGCTTTCTACGAAATGCAAGCATGATTATAAATTGCCTTACTTCCTTGTATGATATGAATTTTTTCTGCCTGACATATATGAATTGCTCTTGATTATGCATTGCCATTGTTATGCTATAATTGTTGGTTAGTATTTAGTACCTGCTGAGTATTCCATGTTGAGCCGTACTTCTTATGTCGGCAGGTTATGAGGGAGCTGCTGCTCCATTTGATGTTTGTGCTCCTGGTCCATGGGTGGAGGAGGAGTACGTCGAGGAGCCTTTGGAGGAACCTCCCGTAGAGGGTTATCAGTAGGTGGTGTTAGATTCTGAGTGGATTAGCTGTGGGTGAGATGAGAGTTAGATTTATGTATTTTGGCGGGCATGTCCGCACTTTCTTATGGATTCCTTATTGTGTAAACTTGGATTTAAGTATGTATGTGCATAGAGGTTTGTTAATCTTCCACTGTGCTATGTTAGAGTATGTTTCCGCTGTTTATATCCTCTATTGTATATGCTCTGTGGGTTTTTGCAGGTTGGTTTGTCAAGCAAGTCATGTAATCCATGATTAGTCGTCCAAAGTTCACTCTAACTCCTAGGGTGGGTTTTGGGTCGCGACAGAAGTGGTATCAGAGCTTAGGCTTTAGGTCTCTAGGGTCACTTAGAATCTTATACCACGGCTTGACAAGAGCATGTGTCAGGAAACAAGTTAGGAAGAATGTAAGTCGGAAGAGAGTCTTGATCCAAGTGTGAGACTAAACTTTAGTCTGAGTCTAAAATGGTTGCTTTAACCAAGTACGGTCCTAGGTACGCTAGAACGCTAAAGTATAAGTATAATGTGATGAATACTCTGATGACTTGAAGTGATGTATATTAGTATTATACAGCTAATACAAATTGAATTATTGTGAAATGGCATTGAAATAAACTGTGGTTTCAAGTGAGACTCATGTGGTGCTATTGTTCTCAGGACTTTAGTCATGAGGCGGGGCACACGGGGTCGTGGACCACATACCAGAGCTTCCTCTTCTTCACGGGATGAGGATGAGCAGCCGGACCTCTCTCAGGTCTTAGGCTCTATTGCTGAGACACTCGTCATACTGGCGGCTCGGCAAGCTATACCATCGTCGGCGGCACCTACTCCACTGCCCGCAGCTCCAGTACATCGTACAGCTGGAGTTGAGGCATTCAGGAGATTGAGGCCTCCACCATTCCATGAGAGTGTGGACCCCCTTGCTGCGGAGGCATGGATCCTCCAAATGGAGAAGATCTTTGCGGTCCTCTCACCTACAGAGGAGGATAGAGTAGCATGGGCAGTTTTTATGCTAGATGGTGAAGCCCACCATTGGTGGTTGTCCGCATTGAGGATGCGAGAATTGACCTTACAGGGTCAACCTTGGACTTGGGATGAGTTCAAGGACACTTTTTATAAGAAGCATTTTCCAATTGGAGCACGGGAAAAGAAGGAGAGAGAAGTCATCAACCTCGAGCAAGGTTTGATGTCGGTGGCACAATACGAGGCCAAGTTCTCGGAGCTATCACGCTTCGCGACACATATGATTGCCACCGAGGCAATGAAGGCGAGAAGGTTTGAGTAAGGGCTCAAAGATGTTATCATGGAGAAGGTTTCGGTCTTCAGACATACTACCTACCCTGAGGTAGTAGACAAGGCCTTATTGGTCGAGGCCAATTCAGAGGCAGTGTCCAAGAAGAGGGAGTTGGCGAGAGGCCAAGCTAGTAGTTCAGCACCTCCAGAGAGGCGGGCTCGTGCCGGCCCTTATCAGTATACGTGGCCAGCACAACCGATGAGGCCATCTTATGCGCCTCCAGCTCCACGGCAGTATGTGCCTCAGGCACCTCGACCTCAGGCTCTTCCAGCTCCACGGCCAGTTGCACCTCAGACGATGAGGTATGCTCCACCTGCGGCCCCTTCGACTTATACACACGAGGTCTGCACTTCATGCGGCCGAAGGCACCTGGCAGGAGATTGCCGAAGAGCATCGGGTGGATGTTTTCATTGTGGTCGCCAGGGCCATATGATCAGGGATTGCCCCAGTCGGCATTTACCAGGCCAGTCTCAGGGGATTAGTCCACCAGCACGTCCAGCAGGATCATATCAGGCGTCATCTCAGACTACCCGGTCTACACCTCAGTCTCACCAGGCGAACCAGGGGCGAGTTTTTGCCTTGATAGAGGGTGATGCACTTGCATCTGACAATGTGGTGCAAGGTACGCGTTTGGAGTTATCTTATTTATTCGTGATTGTTATGTTATGTTCTATTCCTTGTGTACATACTTGGTATGCTGTATATATATATACCTATGAGTATACACTGTTGATGCTTGAATTGACGTAACTAGCTAAAATTTCAGGAACCCTACTAGTCAATGAGTGTTTGGCTCGAGTGTTGATTGATACCGGGTCTACTCATTCGTTTGTCTCACCGAGTTTTTCAGAAGGCTTTTCTGTGGAGCCTAGTCAGCTAGAACCGGAGTTAGCCATTTCGACTCCTCTCGGCAAAACAGTATTGGCAGATAAAGTGTATAGAAATAGTGGGGTCCAAGTTGGAAGCCACGAGTTGGAGGTTGATCTCATCGTCCTTGGATTCCAAGACTTTGATGTCATATTGGGAATGGATTGGTTAGCAGCACATCATGGGCATGTAGCTTGCTTTGAGAAGATGGTACTCTTCAAGCCGGTAGAAGGAAAACCATTTCACTTTCGGGGGTTGAAAAGTAGATATATTGCTCGTTTTGCGGCGTTGAGCTTAGCTAACCCCGAGGCAAAGGACTCATCGACTATTCCGGTTGTGAGTGAGTTCCTGGATGTATTTCCAGAGGAGTTGCCAGGATTGCCTCCAGACAGAGAGATTGAGTTTGTGATCGAGCTTGCACCAGGCACAGCTCCTGTTTTCAGAGCTCCATATAGAATGGCCCCTATTGAACTCAAGGAGTTGAAGACTCAGTTGGAGGAATTGCAAGGCCTGGGCTTCATTCGACCAAGTATCTCACCGTGGGGTGCCCCGGTGTTGTTTGTTAAGAAGAAAGATGGCTCGATGCGGATGTGCGTCGATTACAGGCAATTGAACAAAGTCACTATAAAGAATAGGTATCCCTTACCTAGGATTGATGACTTGTTCGATCAGTTGAAGGGAGCGAGATTTTTCTCAAAGATAGATCTTCGATCGGGCTATCACCAGTTGAAGATTAAGGCGGAAGATGTTCCCAAAACTGCTTTCAGGACTCGGTATGGACACTACGAGTTCTTGGTGATGCCTTTTGGACTCACGAATACGCCGGCAGCCTTTATGGACTTGATGAACCGGGTGTTCCGGCCGTATCTTGATAGGTGCGTGATTGTATTTGTTGATGATATTTTGGTCTATTCCCAGACACGGGAAGATAACACACGTGACCTATGCCTTGCTTTGGAAATGCTAAGAGAGCACAAGCTATACGCCAAACTTAGCAAGTGTGAGTTTTGGTTGGAAGAGGTAGCATTCCTAGGACACGTTGTTTCTGCAGAAGGTATCTCGGTGGATCCAAAGAAGATAGAGGCAGTCATGAGTTGGGCGAGGCCCAAGAGTGTCACGGAGATACGCAGTTTTCTTGGGTTGGCAGGCTACTACAGGAGATTCGTAGAGGGTTTCTCTAGCCTTGCAGCACCGCTTACTTACCTGACAAGGAAGAACGCCAAGTTTGTATGGAGTGATAAGTGCGAGATCAGTTTCACGGAACTGAAGAAGAGGCTTACTACAGCTCCTGTCCTTACAGTGCCATCCGGACCTTATGGATATGAGGTGTATAGTGATGCCTCACATGTTGGACTTGGGTGTGTACTCATGCAGCACAAGAAAGTCATTGCCTATGCATCAAGGCAATTGAAGGAGCATGAGAAGAATTATCCCACGCACGACTTGGAGCTTGCGGCGGTCGTGTTTGCACTTAAGATTTGGCGTCATTACCTTTATGGGGTGGAGTTCTATGTGTTCACTGATCACAAGAGTCTCAAGTATCTCTTTTCCCAAAAGGAGCTGAATCTAAGGCAACGGCGTTGGATGGAATTTTTGAAAGACTATGATTGTACCATTCAATACCACCCGGGTAAAGCAAATGTAGTGGCTGATGCTTTGAGTAGAAGACCTCAAGGATTGTTAGCACACATGTTGGTTCAAGAATGGAAGCTACTTGAAGACTTGGCAAATCTGGACATTAGTGTGAATAACTCTGTCCGTGGTCCTACACTGGCAAATGTTACTGTTCGGCCGTACATTATAGATTTGATTCAAGAATACCATGCCACGGATGCTGAATTGTTGGCTCATCGGGACAAGGAAGTTGCTAAGGGTAGTGAGGACTTCTCTCTCACTAGTCGGGGTGCTATCACATTCAAGGGAAGGTTATGCGTCCCGGCCAATGCAGATCTTCGAAGAGAGATTTTGGATGAAGCACACCGTTCGAAGTACACAGTGCATCCAGGGGGTACAAAGATGTACCGGAACCTCAAGAATCACTTTTGGTGGCGGAATATGAAGAGGGAGGTTGCGGAATATGTAGCACGGTGTTTGGTGTGCCAACAGGTGAAAGCAGAACACATGCGACCCGCCGGTCTATTGCATTCTCTTCCGATTCCCGAGTGGAAATGGGAGAACATATCCATGGATTTCATAGTTGGCTTGCCAAAGACGGCAAGGGGCTCAGATGCAATTTGGGTTGTAGTAGACCGTCTGACGAAGTCTGCGCACTTCCTACCCTACCGAACTACTTTCAACTCTAGCCAGTTGGCCGCTCTATACATCAAGGAAGTAGTTAGATTACATGGGGTGCCAGTCAGTATTGTGTCGGATCGGGATCCGAGATTCACGTCAAGATTTTGGAAAAGTTTCCAAGAGGCTATGGGTTCCAGACTTGATTTCAGCACCGCTTTTCATCCACAGACGGATGGACAAACCGAGAGAGTGAACCAAGTCATTGAAGACATGCTTCGGGCTTGTATGTTGGATTTCAGAGGCAGTTGGGAAGAGCACTTGCCTTTGGTTGAGTTTGCCTATAATAACAGCTATCAGGCAAGTATCCAAATGGCACCATTTGAGGCCTTGTATGGGCGTAGTTGTAGGTCTCCTCTCTATTGGGATGAGGTAGGAGAAAGGAAATTACTTGGTCCAGAATTGATTGAGCAAACTGCAAACACAGTTAAGATCATTCGGGATCGATTGAAAGCCGCTCAAGATCGCCAGAAAAGTTATGCGGACACGCGCCGTAGGGACTTGGAATTTCAAGTAGGGGATCAAGTTTTTGTGAAAGTATCTCCTAGCAAAGGGATCATGAGATTTGGAAAGCGAGGCAAGCTCAGTCCTCGGTATGTTGGGCCTTTTGAGATTATCACACGAGTTGGTGAGGTTGCTTACAGGTTAGCTCTCCCACCTCACATGGCCGCGGTTCACAACGTCTTCCATGTGTCTATGCTTCAGAAGTACATTGCGGATCCTTCGCATGTCATAGACTTGGAACCGTTGGAGATTCGAGAGGACCTCACCTTGTTTGAAAAGCCAGTTCAGATTTTGGATAGAAGGGATCAGGTGCTTCGCAACAAGACAATCCCTTTGGTTCTTGTGCAATGGCAGCACCATGCTCGGGAAGAAGCTACATGGGAGCGTGAAGCCGAAGTCAGAGCAAAGTACCCAGAATTAACTGAATGAGTTTGGTATAACCTTGTATATGACTGGTAAATTTCTTTGGTCTGTAATGCAAGTAATGTCTAAATTTCGAGGACGAAATTTCTGTAAGGGGGGGAGGATGTAGAGCCCCATACCTTTTTACAGTTAATACATGACACTATCGTTGTCATTTTGCCTTTTTAAGAGGTCAAATTAATAAATAAGGAAGAATTTCGAAATTTTGAAATGTTCCTTTTCGAAGTACGAACACAACGCAAGTTGAATCGTCAAAATCGGATGAACGAGTCAAGAGATATGGCCAAAACCGTCTGGACCTACAGGCAATCGTAGCTCGGAAGGCGCTAAGGACGTAGCTCGGTTATGCGCCAAGGACGTAGCTCGGTTATGCGCTAAGGATATAGCTCAGTTATGCGCTAAGGACGTAGCTCGGTTATGCGCTAAGGACGTAGCTTGGTTATGCGCTAAGGACGTAGCTCGGTTATGCGCTAAGGACGTAGCTCGGGCAACGTGCTCTGATAAGGCACAGACAATGCACAGACAACGGGTGCGTTGTGCAACAGACAACGGTTACGTCTTGCAGCAGACAACGTGTACGTTGTACTGCACAACGGGCACGTTGTACATAAGACAACGGACTACGAGTTCAGCACTATGCACGACACAACGTAACAACGGGCTCGGCACCCTTCACACAGCACAACGAGTTGGCACTATTCACTGCACAACGAGTTGGCACTGTTCACACAGCACAACGAGTTGGCACTATTCACTGCACAACGAGTTGGCACTGTTCACCGCACAACGAGTTGGCACTATTCACAGCACAACGAGTTGGTGCTATTCACAGCACAACGAGTTGGCACTGTTCACAGCACAACGAGTTCGGCACTCGTGTTTTTACAGAAATTTAGTAAGGGTATTATGGTCTTTTGTCAGTTCACTCTTACCTTAAGAGTTTAACCCGAACCTTTAGGGCATCATTCGACACTTAGAGAGATTGGGAGATAAGAAGAGAGGAGAAGGCGATTCCTAAACCTAGGGTTTCCAGTTTGGAGAGAAATCAAAGGGTTTTGAGACCCTAGATCACTCCCAGTCCGGTTTTTCTTCAAGATCTCGGCCCAAGCTCGTGCGAAGCTCGTGTTCCAAGCTAGGACAGCAACTTACAGTCGTTTGGAAGAGGGATTTCTTCCTCATCTCTTCAAGGTCGGTACTTCTTACTACCCTCCTAGTTATAGTTCCTCTTTCCCCCTTCTTTTCTCTTTATTTTCTTTCATTTTCACATGTGCTATGAGATGGATGAATGGTAAATGGTGAATGGTGAATGGAGATGGAATGGGCGATTGGATGCCAATGGTTGTGTGATGAACAAATGGGGAAGGGCATTGTTCCAATAATGAATATACATGTATGATTTGAGTAAAATCCATCTAGAAAAGCATGTTGTAGGGTAAATCCATAATGAACACACCATGTTTGATGAAATGCCAAGGTGAATAAAGTAAGTTGTAAATTAGTAAGTGCATGCCTGATAAATTCTGAATATTGCTAGGGCCTATGATAGTTTGTTGCCTGCTTTCCCAAAAATGCTACGAATATTACATTGCTCAATCTTTGATGCTATATGTGTTGTGAAATTACCCAAATGTCATCTTTAAATTTGAATGCAAGTATGTACACGGTTCCCACGAGCACGGCATGCATGACATGATTTATCGAGGTTTTCAAGAACATGGTTAGAGGTGGGACATATCCTATGATATGTTTTACCTCGCTTTTCACAAGAAGACAAGAACCAACATTACATGAGGGGTCTCCCCTCACTCACAAGTGCATATCATAAAGAAGGGTCTCCCTTCCCTCTCAAGGCATC
Source organism: Tetracentron sinense (assembly GCA_015143295.1). Classification (NCBI taxonomy): domain Eukaryota; kingdom Viridiplantae; phylum Streptophyta; class Magnoliopsida; order Trochodendrales; family Trochodendraceae; genus Tetracentron; species Tetracentron sinense. The sequence goes on from CM026554.1 coordinate 23,959,120, forward strand.
TCACAAGCGCATCTCACAAGTACATCTCACAAGTTCATCTCACAAGTTACATGATCACAAGCAAGCACGCATGACATGCATGACAAGACACAATATACAAGAATCAAGCAAGACAAACAAGACAAGCTTTCAAGTACGAAAAGATATTTCAAGCCAAGTCAAGTGCACGATGTTTTCAAGAGGTTTTATCGGCTTTCTACGAAATACAAGCATGATTATAAATTGCCTTACTTCCTTGTATGATATGAATTGTTTCTGCCTGACATATATGAATTGCTCTTGATTATGCATTTCCATTGTTATGCTATAATTGTTGGTTAGTATTTAGTACCCGCTGAGTATTCCATGCTCAGCCGTACTTCTTATGTCGGCAGGTTATGAGGGAGCTGCTGCTCCATTTGATGTTTGTGCTCCTGGTCCATGGGTGGAGGAGGAGTACGTCGAGGAGCCTTTGGAGGAACCTCCCGTAGAGGGTTATCAGTAGGTGGTGTTAGATTCTGAGTGGATTAGCTGTGGGTGAGATGAGAGTTAGATTTATGTATTTTGGCGGGCATGTCCGCACTTTCTTATGGATTCCTTATTGTGTAAACTTGGATTTAAGTATGTATATACATAGTGGTTTGTTAATCTTCCGCTGTGCTATGTTAGAGTATGTTTCCGCTGTTTATATCCTCTATTGTATATGCTCTGTGGGTTTTTGCAGGTTGGTTTGTCAAGCAAGTCATGTAATCCATGATTAGTCGTGCAAAGTTCACTCTAACTCCTAGGGTGGGTTTTGGGTCGCGACAGGGATAATGGGATTATCTTGCAATGAACAAGACCTGCCTCTCCTCAACCAAATAGAGATTCTGAAAGAAGAAACCGGACCTTATTAGATATGGTTCGCTCTATGATGAGCCATGCCAATGTACCTTCATATCTTTAGGAATATGCTTTACAAACTGCCATTTATATTCTAAACCGGGTTCCATCTAAGTCTATTCCGGTTACTTTAGAGCCCTGGAATTTGAGTTCCCTGTTCATGTGAATAGGACAGTGAATAGTGCACTTGCATAGGGTATGCAAAGGCGTGAAGCCTTCAATGGGTCCTTGGTTTGGGGAAAGTGAAGTGGGATTTTATATGTGTATGTTGAGTCCGAAAACAAGAGTATAAGTATACTTTAAGTATCTAAACACGTGGGGTATAAAATAATCTAAGTGTAAATGTAGAAACCCGGGAATCAATTTCACAATGCTGTGAATAGTGTCAGGGCATTGGGATTGAAGGCCAAAAATCTTCTTGTATTGTTATGATGTTATAGAAGAATGATAAGGAGGGCTTTTACCTGGAGTGTTGTTGGATAGAAATATGTGTGGTGTATGTCGGTGCGTTGAAACCAAAAGTATGAAATGCTCTAAGTCTTTGGGAGTTTAAACAAAGAGTATGCATGACTCGAGGTATGTGGGAGATGAAGCAAAGATTAAAAGGACTCTAGAAGAAATTGAGTGGTGTTAGTGTGCAAAGGAAGAGTAAAGGAAATACTCTAAGTGGGTAAAATTAAGGGTATAAAATACCCTAAGTGCTTAAAGGGTTGTAAGTGAATAGTGTGTGAATAGTGCCAGTGGATAGTAGGCCAAGGTCATCCCCGTGAAATTGGTGTTGGTTAAATGGGAATGAGGTATTTCATTTTAAATGAGTGTTATGGTACTGATTTTGGCGTGTGAAACATAAGGCAAGCTATGTGTGTTTGGGAACCAAACACAAGAGTATAAAATACTCTAAGTGTCAAAGAGGGTGGATGTCTTACCATAACCTCAATTTGAGGGAGCTCTAGTTGGGTCATAGCTTATCGGAATTGAGTGATTCTTGAACCATTAAAAATATATTGAACCCCTCTTTAAAGTTCATGTTTATCACTTTTTGAGATTTGGACTAGAAGTTAAGTCAAACGTGGGATTTCCAGAACCTGGTCTGCTGAGAATTTCTGGAACAGTTTGGACTAGTCCACTTGTGGGCTCATTTAGACCCTTTAAAACTCATAATTGGGCTAAAATATAAAAGTTTTCCCCCTTTGAATTTAGAATCCAACTCAAGTTAAATCGTCTAAATCGGATCACCGAGTCAAAAGTTATGGCCAAAACAGCGAGGCAGACAAAACAGGGCAGCTTAAGCGGGAGACCAGAGGTCGACCCCTCCACTAAGGGTCGACCGGTCAGACCAGAGGTCGACCAGTCTCTCACGTTTTTGTATTGGGGATTATTCCAGAGGGCCCCAAACACTATCGGTCGACTGGTCACACCTCTGGTCAACCCCTCCTTCCATTTTGCTGAAAACCGACCATGGGAGACATTTTTAAAGGGTGTAGGGGTCTTTTACCAACCCCTTTGCCTATATAAAGCCCCACACTCGTGGGTAAGGGTTTACACAACCCTTAGAGAAGGTTTTGAGAGAAAAGAGAGAGAAGTTAGGGTTTCTTGCAAAGGGTTTTGCTTGTGCTTCGTCAAGGATCGCTAGGTGAAGCTTGTTCTTGCTTCCGAAACCCGATCTTCACTTCTTCGAGCTTTCTCAAGCTTAGAGTGGATTGCATAAGCTTTGTCAAAGCTTTTATAGTTTCAAAGGAGTTCTTGTGAAAGGTAGATACACTCTACTACCTACCATGTGCCATTCCTTTTAATGAAAAAACACTATGTTTAAGGTTGTTTTTGGATTGTGTTGGATGATGATTGGTATACAAGATGTAAGCTATCACTACTATGGAAATTCTATGAATATGATGCCATGTTTATGAATTATCTAAGATCACCATGATATTCAAAAGCACTATATGCACCTTGTTCACAAGTCCAACATGATGTTTATAAGTCTCGCATGATCCGATGATTTCTCACAAGAAAAGGTATTTCCAAAAGTTCATAAGCAAGGTTTTGATTAAAACAATTCTCATAAGCTCACAAGTGATAAGGCCAAACTATGGGTTGGTAAGTGACAAGCTCTAAGATCGTTTCAAAGCTCACAAGGAATCCCACTATACATGGACTCACAAGTAGTCATGTCTCACAAGCTCACAAGTTCACAAGCTCGCAAGTTCACAAGAAATCATGCATACTCAGATCCTCACATGCTCACAAGGAATCCCAACTCTCGCAATAATTTACAAGAACTCACAAGAACATGATTATCACATGACCTCACAAGATTTATTGGTTTTGATTTCATGCGAATATTGTTAAGAAAAGGTTTTTGGAAAACTACTTTCACATACGCTATACTCTAAGCTTATGCATGTTCATGATATTATTCACTGTTAGTTAGTAGTTTGTATATCACTGAGTATTCCATGCTCAGCCGGTTATTGACTTCGGTAGGTGCACATGTTCCATTCGATGTATGTGGCACGGAGCCTTGGATAGAGGAAGAATACTATGATCCGGAGCCCTCTATGGACCATTACCAGGATGAGGAATCGCTCGATAGGCGGCCTGATTTTGATTTCTTTTAAGAGAGTGAGAAGGATGATACTGATATTGGTGTATATTGAGAGTGGGACTTGTCCACTCCATCTTTTGGATATGCTATGTTGGTTTATGCTTCAACTAAATGATAGGAGTAATTATTATATATTGTTTGTGTTTATTTCCGCTGCGTACATATGGATGTATGTTGACAGGTTGATACGAATGCCTTATGTGTCATACGGAATGTATGATATGGCGGTCATGAACTGAAGTATCCCTAACTCTTAGGAGGTATTTCGGGTCGCAACAGTTACACCTTATGAATTATGGATTGGACGAAAACCTAGTTTACAACATCTAAGGGTATGGGGTAGTCCTGTGCATGTTTGCAAATTCGAACCCACTAAGTTAGAATCTAGGATAGAGAAATGGAATTTTGTAGGGTATTCAAAAGAAACTAATGGTTTCTATTTCTACTCCAAGGCAGACCAAACAATAGTTGTTAGGCTTTATGCCACTTTCTTGAAGGAAGAAATGGATCTCCTTAAGAAGATTGAATTCGATGAGATGAAAGACAACACAGCCAGTGTCCAAACTTGTAGAACCCCGGACCTTGAGGGCCTAGTATGATGAATGATATGATGTATTAAAGCTTTTTAAGAATATATTTTGTTATATGGGTGTTTGGAATGCGGTAGGCAAGAGTATAGAATACTCTTAAGTGTTAACAAGGGTTATGCCTCAGCATACCCTCAACTTTGAAAAGCTCTAGTTCGCTTATAACTGATCAGAATGGAGTGATTCTTGAATTTTTGGAAATTTATTGGAACCCTCTTCAAGGTCCATGTTGATCACTTTTCCAGATTTTGAGTCGAGGTAGAGTCAAACGTCCAATTTCTGGAATCGGGTCTGCTGTAAAAACGGGTTAATAAAACCCATTCGCATGTCAGCCAGCTTTAAGGCCAAAATGGTCCATGAAAAAAGAAGAATTGGAAGTACAAAACATAAAAGTTGTTCTTCTTCGAAAGATGAATCCAATACAAGTTGAATCGTCAAAATCCAATAAGGGAGTCAAAAGTTATGGCCGATTTACCGAAGCGCATTTTTATAGAAAAACTCGCTCGAGCGAGATTGATCAAAACCGAGTTTTTGAGGGCAGGGAGTAACCCGCTCGAGCGAGAAGGAAACCTACTCGAGCGAGATTGCCCAGAAATGTTTTTTTTTATGTTTTTCACTAACCTAAGACCTTATATACCAAATTTTTGGGGGTCCAAGGTATCTAACACTTAGAGAGAGACTTATTAAGAGAAAAAGAAGGAAACCTAGGTTTCCAAATGAGGATTTTGTTTGAGACCAAAGAGGAGATCGAATCATCACTTCTCAAAGCTTCCACAAGCTTGAACCTTCTTTCTTGACCGTGGATCTCCATTTCCAAGCTCAAGCTCGTGTTAGATCATCATTCCACACTAAGTTTTGATCCTTGCAAAGTAAGTGAAACTACTACCTAGCTTTGCTATGATACAAATAGTAAGTAAAACTATTATCTAGCTTTGTTATCATGCAATAGTGAAAGTATGATTTTGAATGTGATGTAAGTGATTCTACTACCTAACTTTGTTATTATACCAAGATAGAAAAGATGATTAAAGGGGTGATTTAAATAGAGATTAACCTTGTTATAATGCAAATAGTAAATTTATGATTTAGGGTGAACTACATTATGATCAAATGAGTAACTAGGGTTCATGATTTGGGGGTTTTTTGAAATAAAGAGATTAATATAGTTATATTATATTGTGTGAAATAAAGAGATTAATATAGTTTGACGATTCAACTTACGTTGGATTCATCTTTCGAAAGCGGACATTCCTGATGTTTCAGAATTTCCAATTTCTCCCTTATTTATTAATTTGACTACATGGAAGGTTAATTGGCTACCAAAATGCTATTCATTGAGTATAGAAAAGTCCGGGGTGCTACATCCACCTTTACTCTTGATTATGTATTGTACAAACTTGGAATACAGAGTATATATAGAAAAGAAATTTTTGGGTTACGCTTCCGCACACTATTATGCTTCCACATTACTTTATGTTTCTATTATATATGGCCTTGTGTATTTTGCAGGATGGCTTGGTACCGGATATTTGCACATCACGAGCCAAAGTATCCCTAACTCCCAAGGGGTATTTTGGGTCATGACAGAGGTGGTATCAGAGCTTGGGCATTAGAGTCCCTACGGTCATTAGTACTCGATACCACGATCAACACAAGGCATTAGGATTTAGGAAAGAGTCATATTCCAAGTATAGACTAATCTTTAGTCTTAGTCCATAACCGGTTGGAATCCAACTGAACTTAATACCCTACGCTAGAACCACAAATTATATGTTTATCTATTGCAATGTATACCTCGATGTATTACTATTATATATATTATATGAATATGAATATGAAATGAGCTTAAAGTTATGATTGAGATGAAATTGGTTCCCAAGTTAGACTCATGTTCTGCTACTGTTCTCAGGATTTATTATGAGACGTAATAGTGGATGGGGTCGCGGTTACCAAACTCGAGGCAACTTTAATGGAGGAGACCCTCCATCGGGTGATGATCAACCCGATATATCTCAGTTACTGAACACTATGGTGGAAACTATCACCATGCTAGCAACTCAACAACCGGCTGCTTCTAATGCATTGGTGCATCCACCTCCTCCTCATCACACTTCGGGACTTGAGGCATTCCGAAGGCTACATCCACCTACCTTTTATGGGATTACGGATCCCATGGTGGCAGAGGCGTGGATTATGCAATTGGAGAAAATATTTTGTGCTCTTCCCTGCACGAATGAGCGGAGAGTAGATTGGGCTGCCTTCATGATTGAAGGAGAAGTCGATCATTGGTGGAGAGCGGCATTGAGGCAAAGAGACACCGCTAGGGCGGGAGAACCCTGGACTTGGAGTGAATTTCTTGATGCATTCTATGGGCAATACTTCCCCAAGATTGTCAAGCAACAGAAAGAAATGGAGTTCATGTCCCTAGTGGAAGGGAATATAAGTGTGGCCGAGTATGAGGCCAAGTTTGTTGAGTTGTCCTGATTCGCGCCTCACTTGATCGCGACGGAGGAGATGCGAGTCCGGAAATTTGAGAATGGGTTGAAACCCTTCGTCAAGGATCGAGTCTCCATTCTTCAAGTGGAGTCTTGGAGAGAGATTGTGGGAAAGGCAAGGATCGATGAAAAGAACTCAGAGGAGTTTCTGAAGAGAAGAAAGAGTGGCTTCGGGAGAGCCATGTAGAAGGGTCAGTCCAGCAGATCAGCACCACCGGAGAAGAGAGCCAGGATTTCTCCTTATCCTGCTCCTAGACCTACATCGACACAGAGGCCTCCTTTTGAACCACCAGTGCCTCGCCCAACTACTTTGCAAGCACCTCGCCCCGCTTTTTCTCAAGGCACCAGATATGTGTCGCCATCATCCTCTTCATTTTTTGTGGACGAAGACACCCAGCAGGAGAGTGTCGCAGAGCATTGGGAGGATGCTTCCATTGTAGCGAGCAGGGCCACATGATTAAGGATTGCCCACATCGACAGTCACGGGTTCAGCCTCAGGGGAGTAGGACCCCAGTTCGGCAGGCTACTCCGTAAGGGTCTTCACAGGCTTCGGCATCTAGACCTGCACGGGCCACACAGCCGCCTCGCCAGGCAAATAGGGGTTGGGTCTTTGCCTTGACGGAAAGGGACGCACATGCATCTGACGATGTTGTGCAAGGTACGGGAAAATTCTAAAGTATGAATTGATGAGTATTACATCTTATATGTTATAGCTACATATATGTATATTATATTACATAAACTCTAGGTATGTGTTGCTTGAAATTCATTGATGTAGTTAATTATACTGTACAGGCATATTGCTAGTAAAGGAGTGTCTAGCTCGTGTGTTGATCGACAAGGGATTGACACATTCCTTTGTATCACCTAGCTTCGCCAAAGGTTTCTTGTCTGAGCCGAGTCACCTACGTCACGAGTTAACAATTTCGACTCTGCTTGGCAAGTTAGTTGATACGGACCGTGGATACCGGAATTGTATAGTTCAAGTCGGGCAGTATGAGTTGCCAATAGATCTAATCATCCTAGAGTTCCAGGACTTGGATTTCAATGTCATCCTTGGGATGGATTGGCTAGCAGCACACCACGGGCATGTGGCTTGTTTCGAAAAGATGGTGAAGTTTAAGCTGGAGGGCGTCAAGCCATTCTACTTTCGTGGACTATGAAGGAGAGATATAGCTCGTCTAGCGGCTTTAAGTCTTACAAATTCGGAAGCACAAGACTCCTTAGCCATCCCGGTGGTGAGTGAGTACATAGACGTATTTCCCGAAGACTTACCGCGATTGTCTCCAAATAGGGAGATGGAGTTTGCCATAGAGCTCGCTCCAAGAACGGCTCCAATTTCGAGGGCCCCATACAGGATGACCCTAATTGAACTGAAAGAATTGAAGGAGCAACTAAAAGAGTTACAACGGCTCGGTTTCATCTGACCAAGTGTTTCACCGTGGGGAGCACCGGTACTCTTCGTGAAGAAGAAGGATGGGTCGATGAGGATGTGCATTGACTATCGACAGTTGAACAAAGTCACGATCAAGAATCATTATCCATTGCAACGGATAAACGATTTGTTCGACCAACTGAAAGGAGCAACATTCTTCTCCAAGATTGATCTGCGATCAGGGTATCATTAGTTGAAGATCAAGGCCAAAAATGTGCCAAAGACTGCCTTTAGGACGCGTTATGGGTACTACGAGTTCCTAGTTATGCCTTTTGGTCTAACGAATGCACTGGTGGCGTTCATGGATTTGATGAACCGGGTGTTCAAGTCTAGTCTCGACAGATGTGTCATCATCTTTGTTGCTGATATCTTAGTGTATTACCCAACACGGGAGGACCATGATCGAGACCTTCGCCTTACACTTGAGACTCTTCGAGAGCATAGACTGTATGCCAAGTTGAGTAAGTGCGAGTTTTGGTTGGAGAAGGTGGCGTTCCTTGGCCATGTGGTATCTGCCGAGGGTATTTCAGTAGACCCAGCAAAGATAGAAGCAGTGATGAAATGGGAGAGACCCAGAAGTGTTACCGAGATACGCAGCTTCCTTGGTTTGGCGGGATACTGTAGGAGATTCGTAAAGGGATTTCCGGCTTAGCGGCACCACTCACGTATTTGATGCGGAAGAATGCCAAGTTCACTTGGAGTGACAAATGTGAAGCGAGTTTCACGGAGTTGAAGAAGAGGCTTACTACGGCCCCCATTCTCACAGTGCCATCGGGGAGTGGAGGTTTCGTGGTTTACAATGATGCCTCGAATATTGGGCTAGGATGTGCTCTTATGCAACGTGGGAATGTCATCGCCTACGCTTCTCCACAATTTAAGGAGCATGGAAAAAACTATCCTACTCATGACTTGGAGTTGGCCGCGGTGGTATTTGCAGTAAAGATTTGGCGGCATTACCTTTATGGGGAAGAGTTTGATGTTTTCACGGATCACAAAAGCTTAAAATACCTATTTTCCCAAAAGGAGTTGAATATGCGACAGCGTCGATGGTTGGAATTCTTGAAGGACTATGAGTGTTCGATCCAATACCATCCGTGTAAGGCTAATGTGGTGGCAGATGCTTTGAGCAAGAAGACTACTGGACATGTAGCACACTTACTTGATGGTGCAAGAGTGAAAGTTGTTAGAGTATGTTTCTAACCTTGATATTAGTTTCATCCTTCCTACCTTTGGGCCAATAATGGCTAATATCACCGTTAGGCGTTACATATTGGCCATGATCCGAGAATTTCAAGAATTGGATACCGAGCTACTAGCGAATGAGATAATTCGGTTCACAATGGCAATAAGGATTTCGCAGTGCAAAGTGATGGGACAATCACATTCAAGGGAAGGATATGTGTTCCAACCGATGAGAAGCTTAAACTAGAGATCTTAGACGAAGCTCATCGGTCTAAGTACACTGTGCATCCTAGCGGTATAAAGATGTATAGGAACCTCAAAGGACATTTTTGGTGGTGGAAAATGAAGAGGGAAGTTGCCGAGTATATGTCAAGATGCTTGGTATGCCAACAGGTGAAGGCCAAGCATATGAGGCCAACAGGGCTTTTACAATCCCTTCCTATTCCTGAGTGGAAATGGGAGAACTTCTTCATCGAATTCATCACTAGGTTGCCAAAGATGGCAAAGAAATCGGATGCAATATGGGTGGTGGTTGATCGTTTGACAAAATCTGCCCATTTCTTGCCTTATCGGATTACGTTCAACTCGAACCAACTTGCAGAATTGTATCTCAAAGAAGTGGTTCGGTTGCATGGGGTGCCAGTCAGTATTGTGTCCGACAGGGATCCGAGATTCACTTCCAGTTTCTGGAAGAGCTTTCAAAGTGCTATGGGTTCTCGTTTGGACTTTAGCACCGCCTTCCATCCTCAGACAGATGGACAGACCGAGAGGGTGAACCAGGTTATAGAGGACATGCTTAGAGCTTGCATGTTGGACTTCAAGGGTAGTTGGGAGGATCACTTGTCATTGTTTGAGTTCGCCTACAATAACAGTTATCAGGCAAGCATCAAAATGGCACCTTTCGAAGCCTTGTACGATCGCAGTTGTAGATCTCCCCTATATTGGGATGAAGTTGGAGAGAGAAAAATATTGGGCCCGGAGTTGATTGAGCAAACCGTGAATAAGATCAAGATTATCAGGGAGAGATTGAAGACGGCTCAGGACAGGCAAAAGAGCTATGCCGACACCCGTAGACGAGATCTTGAGTTTTGAGTTAGCGATATGGTATTCGTGAAGGTTTCGCTGACAAAGGATTTTATGAGGTTTGGCAAAAGAGTAAAACTCAGTCCGAGGTACGTGGGTCCGTTCGAAATCGTCACCCGAGTTGGTGAAGTTGCATACCGGGTTGCTCTACCCACTCACATGGAGGCGGTTCACAACGTCTTCCATGTGTCCATGCTTCGGAAATACATCTCAGATCCTACACATGTTATAGATTTTGATCCGTTGGAAATCCGGGAGGACCTCACCTTAGTAGAAGAGCCAGTTGAGATTTTGGACCGTAGAGATCAAGTTTTACGTAACAAGGTGATTCCCTTGGTTCTTGTTCAACAGCAACATCACTCTAAGGAAGAAGCTAGTTGGGAGCGGGAAATGGAAGTGAGGGAAAAGTATCCCCATTTGTTTGTATAAGGGATGTTTCCATGTAAATTTTGTTTTCATCATACCTATGCATCGTTCAAATTTCGAGGACGAAATTTCTTTAAGGCGGGAGGATGTAGAACCCCGGACCTTGAGGGCCTAGTATGATGAATGATATGATGTATTAAATCTTTTTAAGAATATATTTTGTTATATGGGTGTTTGGAATAAAGTAGGCAAGAGTATAGAATACTCTTAAGTGTTAACAAGGGTTATGCCTTAGCATACCCTCAACTTTGAAAAGCTCTAGTTCGCTCATCACTGATCAGAATGGAGCGATTCTTGAATTTTTGGAAATGTATTGAAACCCTATTCGAGGTCCATGTTGATCACTTTTTCGGATTTTGAGTCGAGGTAGAGTCAAACGTCTAATTTCTGGAATCTAATATGCTACAAAAACGGGTTAATAAAACCCATTCGCATGTCAATCAGCTTTAAGGGCAAAATGGTCTAACAAAAAGAAGAATTGGAAGTTGTGCAAAACATAAAAGTTGTTCTCCTTCGAAAGAGAAATCCAACGCTAGTTGAATCGTCAAAATCCGATAAGGGAGCTAAAAGTTATGGCTGATTTATCGAAGTGCATTTTTGCAGAAAAAGTCGCTCCAGCAAGATCCAAACCCGCTCGAGCGAGATTGATCAAAACTGAGTTTTTGAGGTCAGGGAGTAACCCGCTCGAATGAGATGGAAGCCCGCTCGAGTGAGATTGCCCAGAAATGTTTTTTTTTAATGTTTTTCACTAACCTAACACCTTATATACCAAATTTTCGGGGGTCCAAGGTATCTAACACTTAGAGAGAGACTTTTTGATAGAAAAAGAAGCAAACCTAGGTTTCCAAAGGAGGATTTTTTTTTAGACCAAAGAGGAGATCGAATCATCAGTTCTCAAAGCTTCCACAAGCTTGAACCTTCTTTCTTAAGCATGGATCTCCATTTCCAAGCTCAAGCTCGTGTTAGATCATCATTCCACACTAAGATTTGATCATTTCAAAGTAAGTGAAACTACTACCTAGCTTTGCTATGATACAAATAGTGTAGAGCCCCGGACTTTTCATGCTTAATGCATAGCACCTTCGTAGCCAATTTGCCTTTAATGTAATATAATTAATAAATAAGGAAGAAATTGAAAATTTCGAAAGTCAGAAATGTTCCTTTTCGAAGTACGAACCCAACGCAAGTTGAATCATCAAAATCCGACGAACGAGTCAAAAGATATGGCCAAAACAGTTTGGACCTGCAAATCACCGATCGATCGGTCCATGGAGCGATCGATCGGTCCAAAACCGATCGATCGGTAGCTATCGACTGGTCAAGATTTTTGTATGAGGAAATTTTCCAGAGAGTAGATTTTTAACCGATCGCTCGGTTATGAAACCGATCGATCGGTAGGCAACCGATCGCTCGGTATCGACCACCAATTGATCGGTGTATCGTGTTTTGCAGAAATTTCAGTAAGGGTATTTCGGTCCTTTGGCGTTTCACTCTTTACTCTTAAGGGTTGCCCGAGCCTTTAGGGCTCATTTACAACACTTAGAGACATTTGAGAGTTAGAAAAAGAGGAGAGGGCGATTTTTAACGTAGGGTTTCCATTTGGGGAAGAAATCAAAAGGGGTGAAGACTTGGATCAACCTCAAGCCATTTTCTTCAAGATTCAAGCTCAAGAACTCGTGGAGCTCGTGTTCCAAGCTAGGGCAGCACCTCACGAACGTTTTTGGAGGATTTTTCTTCCTCATTGATCAAGGTCGGTACTTCTTGCTACCCTCCTAGTTATAGTTCCTCTTTTCCTCCATGTTTCTATGTTTTCCTTCATCTATACTTATGCTATGAGTTGGGATGTGTGGATGTTGTGAATGGAGATGGAATGGGCGATTGGATGCCAATGGTTGTATTGTGATAATTGAAATGGGGAGGGCATTGTATCCATAATGAACAAACATGTATGATGCAATTATAACCTACCTAGAAAAGCATGTTGTAGGGTTAACAAATAATGAACATACCATGTTTGATGGAATGCCAAGGTGAATAAAATGAATAATAAATTAAGAAAATGCAGGCTTAAAGTTTATGGAAATTTTTTGGGTTATGATAGTGTGTTTTCACGTTTTCCCTAAATTGTTTAATTTGTTACTTGTTTAAATGGTGATGTGCAATGTATTGTGAAATCCCCACACATGTCATATTTAAATTCAATAGCAAGTATGCACACGACTTCCATGAGCACGGCATGCATGACATAATTTATCGTATTTTCAAGAACATGATTAGAGGTGGGACATATCCTACGATATGTTTTACCTCGCTTTTCACAAGAAAACAAGAACAAACATTCCACGAGGGGTCTCCCCTCACTCACAAGTGCATAGCATAAAGAAGGGCCTCCCTTCTCTCGTAAGTACATACATATCATGATGAAGGGTCTCCCTTCCCTCTCAAGTGCATTGCATAAAGAAGGGTCTCCCTTCCCTCTCAAGGCATCTCACAAGCGCATCTCACAAGTACATCTTACAAGTGTATGTCACAAGTTACATGATCACAAGCAAGCACACATGACATGCATGACATGACACGATATACAAGAATCAAGCAAGATAGACAAGACGAGTTTTTAAGCACGAAAATGGTACTTTAAGTCAAGCCAATTGCACGGTGTTTTCAAGGGTTTTATTGGCTTTTATGAATGCAAGTATGATTATATACTGCTTTACTTTATTGTTATGATATGAATTATTTCTGCTTTATATGTGTGAATTGTTTCCTACTCTATGTATCGCTATCTGTATGCTACGACTGTTGGTTAGTATTTGGTACCCGCTGAGTATTCCATGCTCAGCCGTACTTCTTATGTCGACAGGTGATAGCGGAGCGGTTGCTCCATTTGATGTCTGTGCTCCGAGCCCTTAGGTGGAGGAGGAGTACGTCGAGGAACCTTTGGAAGAACCTCCAGTAGAGGGTTACCATTAGGTGGTTGTAGATTCTGAATGATATAGCTGTGGGTGAGTTGAGAGAGATATATCCATGTATTTTGGCGGGCATGTTCGCACTTTCTTTTGGTTTTCTTTTTGTATAAACTTGGATCATGTATGTATATACATAGAGGTTTGTTAGACTTCCGCTGTGCTTGGTTATATGTTTCTGCTATTATCGTCCTCTATTGTATATGCTCTGTGGGTTTTTGCAGGATGGTTTGTCAAGCAAGTCATGTAAGCCATGATTAGTCGTCCAAAGTTCACTCTAACTCCTAGGGTGGGTTTTAGGTCGCGATAAGAAGTGGTATCAGAGCTTAGGCTTTAGGTCTCCAGGGTCACTTAGAATCTCTACCACGGCTTGACAAGAGCATATGTCAGGAAACAACTTAGGAAGGAAGTAAGTCGGAAGAGAGTCTTGATCCAAGTGTAAGACTAAACTTTAGTCTTAGTCAAAATGGCAGCTTCAACCAATTACGAGTCTTAGAAACGCTAGAACACTAAGTCTATTATGTATACACCGATGGGTTTGATGCAATGTATACTAATATTATATCAATAGTACTAATTGGAATTTTTGTGAAATGGAACTGTGATGAATTGTGATTTCAAGTGAGACTCATGTGGTGCTATTGTTCTCAAGGCTTTAGTCATGAGGCGGGGCACACGGGGTTGTGGACCACACACCAGAGCTTCATCTTCTTCTAGAGATGAGGATGAGCAGCCGGACCTCTCTCAGGTCTTAGGCTCTATTGCTGAGACTCTCGTCATCCTGGCGGCTTGGCAGACTATATCTTCATCAGCGGCACCTACTCCACCGCCTACGACTCCAGTACATCGTACAGCTGGGGTTGAGGCATTCAGGAGATTGAGGCCTCCATCATTCCATGGGAGTGTGGACCCTCTTGCTGCGGAGGCTTAGATTCTCCAAGTGGAGAAGATATTTGCGGTTCTCTCTCTAACAGAGGAAGAGAAAGTAGCATGGGCTGTTTTCATGCTTGAGGGTGAGGCACACCATTGGTGGTTGTCCGCCTTGAGGACGCGAGACTTGACCATGCAAGGTCAACCTTGGACTTAGGAGGAGTTCAAGGATACTTTTTATAAGAAGTACTTTCCTGTTGGGGCACGGGAAAAGAAAGAAAGAGAGTTCATCCACCTAGAGCAAGGTTCGATGACTACAGCTGCTTATGAGGCTAAGTTCTCGGAGCTATCAGGCTTTGCGACTCACATGGTTGCCACCGAGGCAATGAAAGCAAGAAGGTTTGAGCAAGGGCTCAAGGATGTTATCATGGAGAAGGTTTCGGTTTTCAGACATGCTACTTACCTTGAGGTAGTAGACAAGGCCTTATTGGTCGAGGCCAATTCTGAAGCAGTATCTAAGAAGAGGGAGTTGGCAAGAGGCCAACCTAGTAGTTCAGCACCTCCAGAGAGGCGGGCTCGTACCGGCCCTTATCAGTACACGTGGCCAACACCACCGATGAGGCCATCTTATGCGCCTCCAGTTCCACGGCCGTACATGCCTCATGCACTGCGACCTCAGGCTCTTCCAGCTCCACGGCCAGTTGCATCTCAGACGGTGAGGTATGCTCCACCTCCGGCCCCTCCGACCTATACACACGAGGTCTGCACTTCGTGCGGCCGAAGGCACCCGGCAGGAGATTGCCGAAGGGCATCGGGTGGATATTTTCATTGTGGTCGCCAGGGCCATGTGATCAAGGATTGCCCCAGTCGGCATTTACCAGGCCAGTCTCAGGGGATTAGGCCCCCAGCACGCCCAGCAGGATCATACCAAGTGTCATCCCAGACTACCCGGTCTACACCTCCGCCTCGCCAGGCGAACCAGGGGCGAGTTTTTGCCTTGACAGAGGGTGATGCACTTGCATCTAATGATGTGGTGCAAGGTACGCGTTTAGAGTTATTCTTTTATCCACGATTGTCATGTTATGCTTTACTCCTTGTGTACGTATGTGGCGTGCTATATATCTATCTACCTATATACGTAGGATGTGATGCATGGATTGACGTAGCTAGTTGAAATTTCAGGAACCTTACTAGTCAATGAATGTTTGGCTCGAGTGTTGATTGATACCGGGTCTACTCATTCGTTTGTCTCGCCGAGCTTTTTAGAAGGCTTTTCTATAGAGCCTAGTCAGCTAGAACCAGAGTTAGCCATTTTGACTCCTCTCGGCAAAACAGTATTGAGAGATAAAGTGTGTCGAAATAGTGTGGTTCAAGTGGGAAGCCACGAGTTGGCGGTTGATCTAATAGTTCTTGGATTCCAAGACTTTGATGTTATATTGGGAATGGATTGGTTAGCAGCACATCACGGGCATGTAGCTTGCTTTGAGAAAATGGTACTCTTCAAGCTGGTAGAAGGAAAACCATTCCACTTTCGAGGGTTGAAAGGTAGAGGTATTGCTCGCTTTGCGGCGTTGAGCTTAGCTAACCCCGAGGCAAAGGACTCTTCGACTATTCCGGTCATGAGTGAATTCCTGGATGTATTTCCAGAGGAGTTGCCAGGATTGCCTCCAGACAGGGAGATTGAGTTTGTGATCGAGCTTGCACCAGGCACAGCTCCTATATTCAAGGCTCCATATAGAATGACCCCTATTGAACTCAAGGAGTTAAAGACTCAGTTGGAGGAATTGCAAGGTCTTGGTTTCATTCGACCAAGTGTCTCACCGTGGGGTGCCCCGGTGTTATTTGTTAAAAAGAAGGATGACTTGATGCAGATGTGCGTCGATTACCGACAGTTGAACAAGGTCACTATAAAGAATAGGTATCCATTGCCTAGGATTGATGACTTATTCAATCAGTTGAAGGGAGCAAAATTTTTCTCTAAGATTGATCTTCGGTCCGGTTACCACCAGTTGAAGATCAAGGCCGAGGATGTGCCCAAAACTGATTTTTGGACTCGATACGGACACTACGAGTTCTTGGTGATGCCTTTTGGTCTCATGAACGAGCCGACAACCTTTATAGATTTGATGAACCGGGTGTTCCGGCCATATCTTGATCGATACGTGATAGTATTTATTGACGATATCTTGATGTACTCCCAGACATGGGAAGATCACATGCAAGACCTTCACCTTGCTTTGGAAATGCTGAGAGAGCACAAGCTATACGCCAAACTCAGTAAGTGTGAGTTTTGGTTGGAAGAGGTGGCATTCCTAGGCCACGTTGTATCCGCGGAAGGTATTTCGGTAGATCCGAAGAAGATAGAGGCAGTCATGAGTTGGGCGAGGCCCAAGAGTGTCACAGAGATACGCAGTTTCCTTGGGTTGGCAGGCTACTACAGGAGATTCATAGAGGGTTTCTCCAGCCTTGCAGCACCATTCACTTATTTGACAAGGAAGAATGCAAAGTTTGTGTGGAGCGATAAGTGCGAGATCAGTTTCACGGAACTGAAGAAGAGGCTTACTACAGCCCTTGTCCTTACTATGTCATCCGGACCTTATGGGTATGAGGTGTATAGTGATGCCTCGCACATTGGACTTGGGTGTGTACTCATGCAACACAAGAAAGTCATTGCTTATGCATCAAGGCAATTGAAGGAGCATAAGAAGAATTACCCCACGCACGACTTGGAGCTTGCCGCAGTCGTGTTTGCACTCAAGATTTGGTGACACTACCTTTACGGGGTAGAATTCTATATGTATACGGATCACAAGTGTTGGACATATATGCCCTCGAAAGCCAATAAGAGACTTTTCTATGTTGATTAGATAAGCATCATATTCACACAACCAACTATAAAGGGTATTTATATTAATTACTGTCTCATATGATGAAGACATAAAGTTCTATAGGTAACATTATAGGAAAATCATGCAAAGGTTGCGAGGAGATATGATTTTCTGGTTCCTTGTAAACCTAATATTGTTCGAAGCCTCTAGAGTACTGGTTGGGCGCCGTACTTCATCATGGCTTGCACATGTGTAGTTCTATGAGATAGTGTGATAAATCTCATTCACAGAGAGTGGTGACTCTTGATTAACATGTGAGTATATGTAGCAAGTACATAATACTGAACGGGGTCACTAGTGGATACCCTATGTAATACACTGTCAGAATGTATTAAGGTTATCCATTTGACAAATTGTCCTTAGACCTGAGAGGTTAACATCTTCTCAGACATCTGTCTATATGGCTTTGATGTGCCAATCGGCAATGTCCAATACACAGGACTAACTCCGGGTACGTTAGGTCATGTACAAAATGTTTGGAGAAGTGTGCAAACACTCAATAAGGAATCCACAACTCCTTAATTGGAGATAATGATATCAAGGTGATGCTTGTTGAACTGAACTGTTAAATCCAGTACTGGTGCTTTTCGGTAAAATGGTTTTTATCAAAGTTGATATTTTCAATATGGAAATGTATATATAAATATATATATGTCAGTTCTTTTCTAATGTTTCTTCAAAAGTGTTTTAGAGGTTCAGTTCATTGAAAAAGTAATCATGAGAAAGAGTTCTATTCATAATCTAGGGACTAAGACAGTGGAATTGTTTGAATCCCGGAAGCTTACAAGTGATATCGGAATGTGGAAGGATCTATTTGTAAATATATTGTGAGATGGTACTTACAAGCAATTCTCTAATTTCTGGAGGTTAATCACATTGTGTTAATGGACATTAATTGTGATTGGTGGAAGTCCAAGGACTTAGATAACATTCTATAATCCTAATGGAGTTTTAGGAAAGGTGTTTCCTAGTAACAATGCTTCAACCAAAAAGGTGAAGTACTTGGTCCCACAACCGGAAATAGGAGATCCCTTTAGATCCCACACACAAGGACCTTCTTAAAGTATTTAATTTAATTTATAATTAAATTAATTAATTTCTCTAAGTAATCACTATATGGTATAGTAAAGCTCTAAAAGGTGGAATCACATTAGATGTGAAAAACCAAATGGGTAGGACCCATTGGGAATTATTATAAAAGAATAATTCAAGTGACCAAGAGGGTTTTGGAAACCCTTTAGGCGTGTGGGGTGGGACCCACCTAGGGTGGGACGCCCATTTCAAGGAGGAATAATAATTGTTATTATTTTAATTAGTTTCTAATAACTAATATCCTTATTAGATAAGGTTAGTTAGTTAGTTAGTTACTAATTAAAGATTCTCTAATTGTTAGGGATTCCATTAGTTAGTTACTAATTCAAGATTCCTTATTGGATAAGGATAAGATTAGTTACTAATGGATAAGGTTAGTTTCTTTTAAGATTAATCCTAATTGGATTAGGAGAAAAATCAATAAAGGAAACTATTGAGGAATCCTAATTGGATTACAATTCAAGCAACCAAGAGGAAACTTATATAAAGGATTGGATGCCCAACCCTTTAAGGAATATATAATTCTCCAGAATTTTTTTTCTCTCCCTCTCCTCAAGTTCACACCCAGCCCTCTCCCCCTTTGAGGGTGTACGGTCACCCTTCCCCTTCTTCCTTTTTGTTTGGTTTTTGATATTGATGATCAAGAACAAGTTCTTTGAAGATCAAGATTGGATCTGGTTTGATCAAGAAAGGTTCTTGGATCAAAAAAAAGAAGAAAAGATAAAAGAGCATGAAATTTGGAAGGGCCATTAGCTTCCATTAGAGAAGACTTTAAAGGAAAAAGAAGGTTCGTGTGAATCGATAGGAGACTTGACACTTGTGAAGTTTTGCGAATACTATTCTAACGTGGATTTGACTTAACAATTTCAAAGTCGCAAAGGTGAATGTTATTCTAACCTTCATTGAATAAAATCAATTAGAATCTTAGTCAGATCTTGGGATTCGATGTATGCACCCCAAGAACTGTTTTTCTAAAATTAAAAAGAGGCATACTTTCATTGGTATCAGAGCCTTGGCTATACTTCTCTTTGATTTTATTGAGTTTAATCAAGATTTATATCAAGATTGCATCCCCTATGAATTTTGGTTACCCTAATGAATCAATCTTCTAGATTCTTGATGATTAGATAATCATTGGTCGGGTTAAGGGATCCCCCTCTAGTTATTGAGGGAGTAATCAAGCCCTTAGAAATTAGTGTGATGCTAATTTCAGTTTTGGATGATTTCAAAACCTCTCTTAATTCTATTAGGAATAGGTATATAGAGATATAAATTTGGTTAAAGCCCTTTAAGGATTTAGAGATCCTTTTTATATTAAATTAAATTGTTTAATTTATTCTTGTGAGCCCCGGGCAAGTTTTCCCTTTGATATATACCACTTAGATATCTATTTTATTTTGGCTAGCAAATATAGATGAGATTTTATTTATTAGAAGTTAATTAATAAATCTCATGGTGTTAGACACCCTTGCTTAAGTTTTCTTGGAGATTAAAGCTTATTTCGATTAAAATTGATTCATGGATTTTCGGATTTGTATTTGATTAGAAGGATCGATATAGTTTCGGTATTTTGGCCATAACTTTGTGACCGTAAGTCCGATTTAGGTCCGTCAGTATATCGTTTCGAAGCCGTCGAAAAGATCTACAACTTTTGTGAAGAAAATTTTTCCAGAATCAATCTTTTTGAGGGTCAAAACTTGAGTCAAAAATCTAAAGCGGGAAAAGGAGTTTTCTAAATTAATTTTCCAAGAGGCTTTGAAATTTTTCCTAAATTCTATTATTTGATTTAAGAGTATGGGATGCTATTAAATCGTTTAATGGGCTATCAATTAATTAAATAGTTTAATTATTTGATTCGAGAGTACGGGCTGAGATTTAATTAAATTGTTTAATTATCTGCTTCGAGTCCATGGGCTATCATTTAATTAAATGTTAATTATGATATCTTTTATGGTTCCCTAAAAAGTTTATGGGAATAATGTCATAATTATTGTAGTTGATTTGGATCAATTACATGTGCTCAAAATTTTTGGCTACATAGTATTTATAAGTTTTTATTTGATTAATAGTTAATCAAGTAATTACATAAATGTCATTGGTTGAGATACAGGGTTTTATCTCAAGTGAATTTTAATTGATAGAGATCAATTATTTTATGGACATTTAATACTATTGTTTAGGATATTATTTTATTTAATTGTTAAATCAAATAATCCCTAAAGCAGTTGACCCTTATGGAAAATTTTGATTTCACCTATTATTGATTTTGAATTTATTTTGAAATCAATAAAAAGTGATATTAAAAATTAGCAATTTGCTTATTTTTATTTTGGTCTTTTAATAGTTATTAGATCAAAATAATATGGAAGAGATTAGATCCCTAGCCTAGCCGAATTTAATATGGTGTTTTCTATTTGTTTATCAATTGAGGAATGTGAGGATGAATTTTAGGGTTAGATTAAATCTTAGAGAAATTGTTTCTCTTAATGATTTTCAAAGCATTAAAGGAAAATTATTTTCTTTTAATTATGATCTAAAAACCCTAAGAATTCATTTTAGACATGCTTGCTTTCTTTGCTCTAGGGTTTTTCTATTAAATGTTAATAGAGGCCTTAACCATATGGGAAAGAGTTTCCCTAAGGTTAGCAAAATCCTTGTTGAGGTTATGGACTTTCTAAGTAATTTGTCATGCCATGATTATTATTCATAGTTGATGAATTGTTAATATATATTCTTTTTGAATGGTGGATGGGTTCCATGATCATGCCTTCTTCTTCTCTCTCTATTCTCTTCTCTATCTTCTTATGGGTTGTACTCCCCTTGAGCACCCTATTTTGGGTGGTTTCTCAAGGTTTCTTATTTTGAATATGATGTAATCTTAGTATTAGGAGTTGCTGGTTTTTCTCTATAGAGAAATCATATTGAAGATCGAAAATGATGGTGATCGTATGGAGAATAAATCTTAGAAGGCGTTCTACAAGAGTAGTTATAAGATTTCTAAGATAGCATGATCATGTGGACCCATTGTGCGGCTATATTATGTATTTCATGTGATGATTTATTATAGCTTTTAGTTGCTTAGAAAAGCTCATAACCCTTGTGATAATGTGATTATCGTTTTTTTGTACAAATTTTGGATAATTGGATCAAACCCCACAATATGTGTCTTGTTGAAACATAAAAAGTTTGTGTTTAAATAAAACACATTATTATAGCCCTTTTGGACGTGATGCATCTAGTCCATGTTGAAATTTTTACGTGGAATATGTTAGTTACATGATTATATGATAATTGTGCCTTAATTGACATAGGTGTAAGCTAACAATATTCACGATTATTGGACGTGCTTGAGTAACACTTATAGACCCTAGTAGAGGTCTTAAAGAGTTGTTTAAAGACTCCCATAATTTATTTTAAACTTAGGGTTGATGAACCCTAATGTGCTAAAAATAATTCGTAGAGAATTAAAGGGTAATATAGTCCATTTTGACTTATGAGCTTTAGTGATGCACATGGACACTTTATAATTGTTATTCTGGGCCCATGGTGCTTGGTATGACCAATGGTCTATCATATGGATGAATAAACCATCTAAAGCCCACTGATGTTAAAAAATAACCTTTGTACCCTTGGATTAGATCCATTAAGATTTCTAGGGCTAGTGGGAGTTCATTGGAATTAGTTTGATCTAATTAAAACGAAATTTGATTTATTATCATGTGATGATATTTGTATATTATTCTATGCATGTGATGCAATGATAAATATTGTGAATACTTTTGATATATGCATTAAATGTATAATTTGTTCATAATATTCTATTTTCCCTCAAGAAAAATATTAAGTGAATTAAATGGGCTAATCTATCCTACGGGATAATGTTGCCCTATGACCTTCCATTATCAATAAGACTAGGAATTAATTAGCCTGAGTCTTGTCTCTCTGACAGGAATCGGACATAATTTAGTCTAAATTAAACTCCTAGTGTTTTATTTCTATAGTAGATAAGAATATGTATGGCCTGATAGGGAGTGTCAACTAGCATGGGGGCATATTCCTACTTGATCATATGACAACCGAGAATAATGGGTTTCACTTAACCAATGACCATGACGGCTAACAGGTGACAGTCATGTTATCCTTGGAGGTCACAAGAAAATTGAGAATCACTGATTAACATAAGGAGTTATGCATGAGATGTTCAGTGATGGATAGTTACTATCCACCTTGTAGTGCATGTGTGGTACTATCCTAGCATGGAAGATTGCATGTGTATTATAAGGCACCCAATGCTCATCAGAAATATGAAGTAGCATATTTCCTAATTTTATAGATTGAAGGGTATATGAAATTTGACTGAATGATGAGCAATATCATCAAAGATCGAAAGCCCTGATCTAATGATATTATAATGTGTGAAATATTATGATGTATGTTTTATTGTCATGTCATTCTATAACCACCTTACCAAGACTTTAATGAGAATCTCTTAACCAATTCAAAGTGTTTGGAATGGAAAAGGACTCTCAAGTTTGTGCTTACCATCTAAAGAATTGCCCAAATTATTACTATTAATGTTAAATCTCATATGAGATGTTTACAGAATACAATAGGGCTGCTAGGCAGCTTACTATATAAAAGGACAAGTGGAGACCAAGTTGACTATGGAAACCCAGTCACAAAGAATATGATAGAGATCATTGGATTCATAAATCCCAATTCTTGGTGCTGAGATAAATTGAAATAAATTAATGGGATAGGAGGATATGATTTTCGACAAACTCCCGCAGTCCTTTAATATGGTTATGTTGAACAAGTAGGAAATCAGATTTTCTGAAATCCCACATGTTGCATATGGCTAAGAACCTTTGAAGAGTTCAATGCTACTTGCAAAGATGTTCAAAAGAATTGGATTTTCAAAATCCCGAGCATTTATGCAAATGAAATAAATCCAAGATTTTCCATTTGAAAGGTATTCTAGTAGTATGGACAAAGACTCTTCTGAGAAGAAAGGAAAGTATAAGGATTGTGCTTCATAGTGAAGCAATTGGTCATTGGATACAGGAAAAACCTTTGGAAGGATTGTCCAGCTTGTATACTCATCAAGTCCAACTTAATTGTTGGAGCCTCCAGCTCCTAATGCTTGGTATGATCTTGCATAAGTGCAATAGTTGCATGTTTGTTAACGAGAAGGAGAAATCTGAGTGGATAAAACTTCTACTTGGGAATGGGACAAAAAAAAAAACAAAAAAAAAATAAAATTTGATGATCGTAACCATATGAATCTTCCATTAAGAGGTAGCTAACTTTATTTCACATTCTTTGAAAAGTTCAAGGAATTCCGCATTGAAATAAATAAACAGCTAGGTAAGTCTTCCATGATTGAGAAGAGTACATCTTAATAGAAATTTCATAATTTACTCTCATTACATCTTGTCTCAGATAATTCCCATAACAAACCATAGCATGATGGTGTTGTTAAATCGAATTATATTGGATATGATTTGATGGAAGATGAGCTGGGATTCGCATTAGAGATACTTAGTCTCTATTTCTGGATAACAAAAGATATTTATAAATAGGAATACAAGTTTCCTAATAGAGAAACTGAATCTAGAATTGTTCTAGAAGCGGAAGCCCAATAGACCAATAACTATGAGAATTGATAGAGATCAACTCTCTACTTTCACTATACCTAAATAGTACACTAGAACCCACAGGTCCCAGAATCTGTAGATGGACTAACTTTTATTCTGATGAAGTAATCAAACTGTTTGATTTTCATCTAAGAATAAAAGTATCATTTGTGTGCAAATTGGTTAGTGGGAGCATAATTACTTTCCTGGCTCTATGCAGAGATAATATTCTTTTCATTGTGAATGAAGTACGAATATTATTCTTCTCTTAGATTTGATCTAGCAATTATGCAATGAAGGACAATAACTTTGACAACATGTTTTCTTAGTCCTAAATGGTTTAGAGACAAAAGGAAATGATATTGTTATTCTCCCAATAACAATCATGTTTTTGTGCAAGTAAGATTCCAAGAAAAGAGTTTCTACATTTATGGAATGGAATCAGTTTCTCTTAGATATGTGATATATTGAGAAAGTATACTTGTACTAGACCGGATATTCATCACGTGTTGATGTGAGAAGATATTGGTCAGATTAGTACGGAGCATTGCATAATGGTAAAACACAGGCATGTTAACTTCTGACAATGACTATTGGACAGTATCATTTTTGTTTAGTCTTTTAAGACTATGGTTATAGATAATAAATTTGCAAGAGTTGCAAGTGTTATTGCATCACTACAATAGTTGTGGTAAAGCAGACATGACAGACCCATACATATTAAGTTATATCTCAATTGGTGTTTGAGAAACATCACTGAGAAGATGGGTATTACATCTACTTGGCTTAGAGTGCAAGTGGGAGATTGTTGGACATATATGCCCTTGAAAGCCAATAAGAGACTTTTCTATGTTGATTAGATAAGCATCATATTCACACAACCAACTATAAAGGGTATTTATATTAATTACTGTCTCATATGATGAAGACATAAAGTTCCATAGGTAACATTGTAGGAAAATCATGCAAAGGTTGCGAGGAGATATGTTTTTCCGGTTCCTTGTAACCCTAATATTGTTCGAAGCCTCTAGAGTACTGGTTGGGTACTGGTTGGGCGTCGTACTTCATCATGACTTGCACATGTGTAGTTCTATGAGATAGTGTGATGAATCTCATTCACAGAGAGGGGTGACTCTTGACTAACATGTGAGTATATGTAGCAAGTACATAATACTAAACGGGGTCACTAGTGGATACCCTATGGAATACACTGTCAGATTGTATAGTTATCCATTTGATAAATTGTCCTTAGACCTGAGAGGTTAACATCTTCTCAGACATCTGTCTATATGGCTTTGATGTGCCAATCGGCAATGTCCAATACACAGGACTAACTCTGGGTACGTTGGGTCATGTACACAATGTTTGGAGAAGTGTGTAAACACTCAATAAGGAATCCACAACTCCTTAATTGGAGATAATGATGTCAAGGTAATGCTTGTTGAACTGAACTGTTAAATCCATTACTGGTGCTTTTCGGTAAAATGGTTTTTATCGAAGTTGATATTTTCAATATGGAAATTTATATATAAATATATATATGTCAGTTCTTTTCTAATGTTTCTTCAAAAGTGTTTTGGAGGTTCAGTTCAATGAAAAAGTAATCATGAGAAAGAGTTCTATTCATAAGCTAGGGACTAAGATAGTGGAATTGTTCCAATCCAGGAAGCTTACAAGTGATATTGGAATGTGGAAGGATTTATTTGTAAATATATTGTGAGATGGTAATTACAAGCAATTCTTTAATTTCTGGAGGTTAATCACATTGTGTTAATGGACATTAATTGTGATTGGTGGAAGTCCAGGGACTTAGATAACATTCTATGATCCTAATGGAGTTTTAGGAAATGTGTTTTCTAGTAATAATGCTTCAACCAAAAAGGTGAAGTACTTGGTCCCACAACCGGAAATAGGAGATCCCTTTAGATCCCACACACAAGGACCTTCTTAAAGTATTTAATTTAATTTATAATTAAATTAATTAATTTCTCTAAGTAATCACTATATGGTATAGTGAAGCTCTAAAAGGTGGAATCACATTAGATGTGAAAAACCAAATGGGTAGGACCCATTGGAAATTATTATAAAAGAATAATTCAAGCGACCAAGAGGGTTTTGGAAACCCTTTAGGCGTGTGGGGTGGGGCCCACCTAGGGTGGGATGCCCATTTCAAGGAGGAATAATAATTGTTATTATTTTAATTAGTTTCTAATAACTAATATCCTTATTAGATATGGTTAGTTAGTTAGTTAGTTACTAATTAAAGATTCCCTAATTGTTAGGGATTCCATTAGTTAGTTACTAATTCAAGATTCCTTATTGGATAATGATAAGATTAGTTACTAATGGATAAGGTTAGTTTCTTTTAAGATTAATCCTAATTGGATTAGGAGAATAATCAATAAAGGAAACTATTGAAGAATCCTAATTAGATTAGGATAAGGTTAATGAATTATAATTGGATTCCAATTCAAGCAACAAAGAGGGAACTTATATAAAGGATTGGATGCCCAGCCCTTTAAGGAATATATAATTCTCTAGAATTTTTTCTTCTCTCCCTCTCCTCAAGTTCACGTCCAACCCTCTCCCCCTTTGAGGGTGTACGGTCACCCTTCCCCTTCTTCCTTTTTGTTTGGTTTTTGATCTTGATGATCAAGAACAAGTTCTTTGAAGATCAAGATTGGATCTTGTTTGATCAAGAAAGGTTCTTGGATAAAAGAAAAGAAGAAAAGATAAAAGAGCATGAAATTTGGAAGGGCCATTAGCTTCCATTAGAGAAAGCTTTAAAGGAAAAAGAAAGTTCGTGTGAATCGACAGGAGACTTGACACTTGTGAAGTTTTGCGAGTACTATTCTAACGTGGATTTGACTTAACAATTTCAAAGTCGCAAAGGTGAATGTTATTCCTACCTTCATTGAATAAAATCAATTAGAATCTTAGTCAGATCTTGGGATTCGATGTATGCCCCCCAAGAACTGTTTTTCTAAAATTAAAAAGAGGCATACTTTCAACAAGAGCCTCAAGTACCTCTTTTCCCACAAAGAGCTAAATCTAAGGCAACGGCGTTGGATGGAATTTTTGAAAGACTATGATTGTACCATTCAATACCACCCGGGTAAAGCAAATGTAGTGGCTGATGCTTTGAGTAGAAGACCTCCGGGATTATTAGCACACATGTTGGTGTATGAATGGAAGCTACTTGAAGACTTGGAAAATCTGGACATTAGTGTGAATGACTCTGTCCGTAGTCCTATCTTCGCAAATGTCACGGTTCGACCATACATTATAGATTTGATCCAAGAATACCAAGCCACGGATGCTGAATTGTTGGCTTTTCGGGACAAGGAAGTTGTCAAGGGTAGTGAAGACTTCTCTCTCACTAGCCGGGGTGCTATTACGTTCAAAGGAAGGTTGTGTGTTCTAACCAATGTAGATCTTCGAAGGGAGATTATGGATGTAGCACACCGATCAAAGTATACTGTGCATCCTGGGGGTACAAAGATGTACCGGAACCTCAAGAGTCACTTTTGGTGGCGGAATATGAAGAGGGATGTTGCGGAATATCTGGCACGGTGCTTGGTGTGCCAACAGGTGAAAGCAGAACACATGCGACCCGCAGGTCTATTGCAGTCTCTTCCTATTCCCGAGTGGAAATGGGAGAACATATCCATGGATTTCATAGTTGGCTTGCTAAAGACGGCAAGGGGCTCAGATGCGATTTGGGTTGTGGTAGAACGTTTAACAAAGTCCGCGCATTTCTTACCTTACCGGACCACGTTCAATTCTAATCAGTTGGCCGCTCTGGACATCAAGGAAGTGGTTCGGCTACACGGGGTGCCAGTCAGTATTGTGTCAGATCGGGATCCAAGATTCACATCAAGATTCTGGAAAAATTTTCCGGAAGCCATGGGTTCCCGACTTGATTTCAACACCGCATTTCATCCACAAACGGATGGACAAACCGAGAGGGTGAACCAAGTCATCGAAGACATGCTTCGAGCGTGTATGCTGGATTTCAAGGGCAGTTGGGAAGAACACTTGCCTTTGGTAGAGTTCACCTACAACAATAGCTATCAGGCGAGTATCCAAATGGCTCCATTTGAGTCTTTGTATGGGCGAAGTTGCAGGTCTCCTCTCTATTGGGATGAGGTAGGAGAAAGAAAAGTACTTGGTCCGGAGTTGATCGAGCAAACTGCAAATATAGTTAAGATCATCCGGGATTGGTTGAAAGCCGCTCAAGATCGCCAAAAGAGCTATGCGGACACACGCCGCAGGGACTTGGAATTCCAGGTTGGGGATCAAGTCTTTGTGAAGGTATCTCCTAGCAAGGGGATTACGAGATTTGGCAGGCGAGGCAAGCTTAGTCCTCGATATGTTGTCCCGTTTGAGATCATCACGCGAGTTGGTGAGGTTACTTACAGGGCAGCTCTTCCACCTCAAATGGCCGCGGTTCACAACGTTTTCCATGTGTCTATGCGTCGGAAGTTCATTGCGGACCCTTCGCATGTCATAGACTTGGAACCGTTGGAAATTCGAGAGGATCTCACTTTAGTTGAGAGGCCGGTTCATATATTGGAACGGAGAGATCAAGTCCTTCGCAATAAAACTATTCCATTGGTTCTTGTGCAATGGCAGCATCATGCTCGAGAAGAAGCTACATTGGAGCATGAGGCCGAAGTTAAAGCGAAGTACCCAGAATTCTTTGAATGAGTTTTGTATAGGTTTTGTATGTGACTTGTAAATTTGTTTAGCTTTGTAATGCATGTAATAGTCCAAATTTCGAGGATGAAATTTTTGTAAGGGGCGAGGATGTAGAGCCCCGGACTTTTTCATGCTTAATGCATGGCACCTTCGTAGCCAATTTACCTTTAATGTAATATAATTAATAAATAAGGAAGAAATTGAAAATTCTGAAAGTCAGAAATGTTCCTTTTCGAAGTACGAACCCAACACAAGTTGAATCGTCAAAATCCGACGAACCAGTCAAAAGATATGGCCAAAACAGTTTGGACCTGCAGACAACCGATCGCTCGGTCCAAGGAGCGATCGATCTGTAGCTATCGACTGGTCAAGATTTTTGTATGGGGAAATTTTCCAGAGAGTAGATTTTTAACCGATCGCTCGGTTATGAAACCGATCGATCGGTAGGCAACCGATTGCTCGGTATCGACCACCAATCGATCGGTGTATCGTGTTTTGTAGAAATTTCAGTAAGGGTGTTTTGGTGTTTTGGTCTTTTGGCGTTTCACTCTTTACTCTTAAGGGTTGCCCGAGCCTTTAGGGATCATTTACAACACTTAGATACATTTGAGAGTTAGAGAAAGAGGAGAGGGCGATTTCTAACCTAGGGTTTCTATTTGGGGAAGAAATCAAAAGGGGTGAAGACTTAGATCAACCTCAAGCCATTTTCTTCAAGATTCAAGCTCAAGAACTCGTGGAGCTCGTGTTCCAAGCTAGGGCAGCGCCTCATGAACGTTTTTGGAGGAGTTTTCTTCCTCATTGATCAAGGTCGGTACTTCTTGCTACCCTCATAGTTATAGTTCCTCTTTTCCTCCATGTTTCTTTGTTTTCCTTCATCTATACTTATGCTATGAGTTGGGATGTGTGGATGTTGTGAATGGAGATGGAATGGGCGATTGGATGCCAATGGTTGTATTGTGATAATTGAAATGAGGAGGGCATTGTATCCATAATGAACAAACATGTATGATGGAATTATAACCCACCTAGAAAAGCATGTTGTAGGGTTAACAAATAATGAACATACCATGTTTGATGGAATGCCAAGGTGAATAAAATGAATAATAAATTAAGAAAATGCATGCTTAAAGTTTATGGAAATGTTTTGGGTTATGATAGTGTGTTTTCGCGTTTTCCCTAAATTGTTTAATTTGTTACTTGTTTAAATGGTGATGTGCAATGTATTGTGAAATCCCCAAACATGTCATATTTAAATTCAATAGCAAGTATGCACACGACTTCCATGAGCACGGCATGCATGACATGATTTATCGTATTTTCAAGAACATGATTAGAGGTGGGACATATCCTACGATATGTTTTACCTCGCTTTTCAGAAGAAAACAAAAACAAACATTCCACGAGGGGTCTCCCCTCACTCACAAGTGCATAGCATAAAGAAGGGTCTCCCTTCCCTCGCAAGTACATACATATCATGAAGAAGGGTCTCTCTTCCCTCTCAAGTGCATTGCATAAAGAAGGGTCTCCCTTCCCTCTCAAGACATCTCACAAACGCATCTCACAAGTACATCTTACAAGTGTATCTCACAAGTTACATGATCACAAGCAAGCACACATGACATGCATGACATGACACGATATACAAGAATCAAGCAAGATAGACAAGACGAGTTTTCAAGCACGAAAATGGTACTTTAAGTCAAGCCAAGTGCACGGTGTTTTCAAGGGTTTTATTGCCTTTTATGAATGCAAGCATGATTATATACTGCTTTATTTTATTGTTATGAAATGAATTATTCCTACTTTATATGTGTGAATTATTTCCTACTCTATGTATCGCTATCTGTATGCTACGACTGTTGGTTAGTATTTGGTACCCGCTAAGTATTCCATGCTCAGCCGTACTTCTTATGTCGGCAGGTGATAGCGGAGCGGTTGCTCCATTTGATGTCTGTGCTCCGAGCCCTTGGGTGGAGGAGGAGTACGTCGAGGAACCTTTGGAGGAACCTCCAGTAGAGGGTTACCATTAGGTGGTTGTAGATTCTGATTGATATAGCTGTGGGTGAGTTGAGAGAGATATATCCATATATTTTGGCGGGCATGTCCGCACTTTCTTTTGGATTCCTTTTTGTATAAACTTGGATCATGTATGTATATACATAAAGGTTTGTTAGACTTCTGCTGTGCTTGGTTATATGTTTCTGCTATTATCGTCCTCTATTGTATATGCTATGTGGGTTTTTGCAGGATGGTTTGTCAAGCAAGTCATGTAAGCCATGATTAGTCGTCCAAAGTTCACTCTAACTCCTAGGGTAGGTTTTGGGTCATGACAAATACAAAGTAAAACTATTAATTAGCTTTATTATCATGCAATTGTGAAAGTATGATTTTGAATGTGAGGTAAGTGATTCTACTACCTAACTTTGTTATTATACAAAGATAGAAGAGATAATTAAAGGGGTGATTTAAATAGAGATTAACTATGCTATAATGCACATAGTAAATGTATGATTTAGGGTGTACTACATTATGATCAAATGAGTAACTAGGGTTCATGATTTGGGGGTTTTTTGAAATAAAGGGATTAATATAGTTATACTATGTAATATTATTATTGTTTCATAATAAAACATGATTCTATGTATGATGTGGTGAGATAGGCTTAGAAGCCAAGACCTTGATAATGTAATGAAATAAATGAAAATGCTCTATGACCTCGAATTTCTAAATATAACATGATGTTAATATGTCTTGTAAGAACTCATATGATTTGTTTAAGGTTTTCAATGTATGTATATGATAATGTTCACAAGCACTCCACGCACGCTAAGTTCATATGACCGTGGTTTTTGCATAAGCATGAATTTCAAGAAATGATAAAAAGGTTTCCAAAGTCAGTCATAAGAAAGAAGCATAAGTGCATAAGCATTGACAAGGCCAAACTTTGGGTTGGTATTCTAAGATCGGTTACTTCATGCTCACAAGGATCAAGTCTAAGATCTTGCATAAACTTCACGAATCATAAGTCTCGCAAGGCTTCTCAAGAACTCATAAGAAACTCATGAGTCTAAGATCTTGCATATGTCTCCAAGGATCATAAGCTCACAAGAAGCTCACAAGAAGGCTCACAAGGAAGCTCATAAGCTCATAAGAAAAGTCATAAGAACTCGCAAGCTCACAAGAACTCATAAGAAAATACGAGACTCACAAGCATTCGTACGAACTCATAAGCATGCTTGAGATGGTTTGTTTTCCATGAAAAGAACAAGTGTTATGACAGGTTTTCCATGAGGAGGTTTTAAGCATGAGTTTTATGATTAGTATTCCCTAACGCAATTGTATGTAATACTATGATTTTGATAGCACTGTTAGCTAGTGTTTTTGGCTCGCTAAGTATTCCATGCTCAGTCGTACATGTTATGTCGACAGGTACACGGGTTCCCTTTGACATCTGTGATCAGGGGCCTTGGATAGATGAGGATTATGGCATGGAAGAATCATATGTGGAGCCTCAGGAGGAGGCAAAGGACTTAGACCACTGGCCCTTTCAGGGTGATTACTGAGAGATAGAGACTATTACCATTTTGTATTTTGATAGGTGGGCATGTCCACATTTACTCTTGATTATGTATTGTACAAACTTGGAATACAGAGTATATATAGAAAAGAAATTTTTAGGTTACACTTCCGCACACGATTATCCTTGCGCATTACTTTATGTTTCCATTATATATGGCCTTGTGTATTTTACAGGATGGTTTGGTATCGAATATTTGCACATCACAAGCCAAAGTATCCCTAACTCCCAAGGGGTATTTTGGGTCATGACAGAGGTGGTATCAGAGCTTAGGCATTAGAGTCCCTCAACACAAGGCATTAGGATTTAGGATAGAGTCATATTCCAAGTATAGACTAATCTTTAATCTTAGTCCATAACCGGTTGGAATCCAACTGAACTTAGTACCCTATGCTAGAACCACAAATTATATGTTTATCTATTGCAATGTATACCTCGATGTATTACTATTATATATACTTTATAACTATGAATATGAATATGAAATGAGCTTAAAGTTATGATTGAGATGAAATTGGTTTCCAAGTTAGACTCATGTTCTGCTACTGTTCTCAGGATTTATCCTGAGACGTAATAGTGGACGGGGTCGCGGTTACCAAACTCAGGGCAACATTAATGGAGGAGACCCTGCATCGGGTGATGATCAACCCGATATGTCTCAGTTGCTGAATACTATGGTGGAAACTATCACCATGCTGGCAGCTCAACAGCCAGCTACTTCTAATGCATTGGTGCATCCACCTCCTCCTCATCACACTTCGGGACTTGAGGCATTCTGAAGGCTACATCCACCTACCTTCTATGGTACTACGGATCCCATGGTGGCAGAGGCATGGATTATGCAATTATAGAAAATATTTTGTGCTCTTCGCTGCACGGATGAGTAGAGAGTAGATTGGGCTGCCTTAATGATTGAAGGAGAAGCTGATCATTGGTGGAGAGCGGCGTTGAGGCAAAGAGACACCGCTAGGGCGGGAGAGCCCTGGACTTGGAGTGAATTTCTTGATGCATTCTATGGGCAATACTTCCCCAAGATTGTCAAGTGACAGAAAGAAATGGAATTCATGTCCCTAGTCCAAAGGAATATGAGTGTAGCCGAGTATGAGGCCAAGTTTGTTGAGTTGTCCAGATTCGCACCGTAATTGATCGCGACGGAGGAGATGCGAGTCCGGAAATTTGAGAATGGGTTGAAACCCTTCATCAAGGATCGAGTCTCCATTCTTTAAGTGGAGTCTTGGAGAGAGATTGTGGGAAAGGTAAGGATCACTAAAAAGAACTCAGAGGAGTTTCTGAAGAGAAGAGAGAGTGGCTTCGGGAGAGCCATGCAGAAGGGTCAGTCCAGTGATCAGCACCACCAGAGAAGAGTGCCAAGATTTCTCCTTATCCTGCTCCTAGACCTACATCGACATAGAGTCCTCCTTTTGCACCGCCAGTGCCTCACCCGACTACTTCACAGGCACCTTGCCCCGCATTTTCTCAGGCACCAGATATGTGTCGCCATCATCCTCTTCATTTTTTGAGGAGTGCGACTATTGTGAACGGAGACACCCAGCGGGAGAGTATCATATAGAATGGCAGGATGCTTCCATTGTTGCGAGTAGGGCCACATGATTAAGGATTGCCCACATCAACAGTCACGGGTTCAGCCTCAGGGGAGCAGGCCCCCAGTTCGGCAGGCTACTCCGCAAGGGTCTTCACAAGCTTCGGCATCTAAACCCGCACGGGCCACACAGACCACACAGCCACCTCGCCAAGCAAATAGGGGCCGGGTCTTTGCCTTGACGGAAAAAGACGCACATGCATCTGACAATGTTGTGCAAGGTACGAAAAAATTTTCTAAAGTATGAATTGATGAGTATTACATCTTATATGTTATGGCTGCATATGAGTATATTATATTACATAAACTCTAAGGATGTGTTGCTTGAAATTTATTAATGTAGTTAATTATAATGTACAGGCATATTGCTAGTAAATGATGAAAGTATGCCTCTTTTTAATTTTAGAAACACAGTTCTTGGGGGGCATACATCGAATCCCAAGATCTGACTAAGATTCTAATTGATTTTATTCAATGAAGGTTAGAATAACATTCACCTTTGCGACTTTGAAATTGTTAAGTCAAATCCACGTTAGAATAGTACTCGCAAAACTTCACAAGTGTCAAGTCTCCTGTCGATTCACACGAACCTTCTATTTCCTTTAAAGCTTTCTCTAATAGAAGCTAATGGCCCTTCCAAATTTCCAGCTCTAGGAATCTTGAATAAAGATCCAATCTTTATTGATCAAGAACCTTTCTTGATGAACAAGATGAATTCTTGCTTTTCCTCAAGATCCAATCAAGAAGACAAAAAGAAGAGAGAGATGGGTGTGACCATACACCTCAAGGAGAGAGAGGGGAGGGTGTGAGGTTTTTTAGGAGAGGGAGAGAAGAAAAAATTCTGGAGAATTATATATATTAAAGGGCTAGGCATCCAATCCTTTATATAAGTTCTTTCTTGGTTGCTTGAATTGTAATCCAATTATAATTCATTAACCTTATCCTAATCCAATTAGGATTCCTCAATAGTTTCCTTTATTGATTATTCTCCTAATCCAATTAGGATTAATCTTAAAAGAAACCAACCTTATCCATTAGTAACTAATCTTATCCTTATCCAATAAGGAATCTTGAATTAGTAACTAACTAATGGAATCCCTAACAATTAGGGAATCTTTAATTAGTAACTAACTAACTAACTAACCTTATCCAATAAGGTGTTAATTAATTAGAAACTAATTAAAATAATAACAATTATTATTCCTCCTTGAAGTGGGCCTCCCACCCTAGGTGGGTCCCACCCTACACGCCTAAAGGGTTTCCAAAACCCTCTTGGTCACTTGAATTATTCTTTTATAATAATTCCCAATGGGTCCTACCCATTTGGTTTTTCACATCTAATGTGATTCCACCTTTTAGAGCTTCACTATACCATATAGTGATTACTTAGAGAAATTAATTAATTTAATTATAAATTAAATTAAATACTTTAAGAAGGTCCTTGTGTGTGGGATCTAAAGGGATCTCCTATTTCCGGTTGTGGGACCAAGTACTTCACCTTTTTGGTTGAAGCATTGTTACTAGGAAACAGCTTTCCTAAAACTCCATTAGGATCATAGAATGTTATCTAAGTCCCTGGACTTCCACCAATCACAATTAATGTCCATTAACACAATGTGATTAACCTCCAGAAATTAGAGAATTGCTTGTAAGTACCATCTCACAATATATTTACAAATAAATCCTTCCACATTCCGATATCACTTGTAAGCTTCCGGGATTGGAACTATTCCACTGTCTTAGTCCCTAGCTTATGAATAGAACTCTTTCTCATGATTACTTTTCATTGAACTGAACCTCCAAAACACTTTTGAAGAAAACATTAGAAAAGAACTGACATATATATTTATATATACTTTTCCATATTAAAAATATCAACTTCGATAAAGACCATTTTACCGAAAAGTACCAGTACTGGATTTAACAGTTCAGTTCAACAAGTATCACCTTGATATCATTATCTCCAATTAAGGAGTTGTGGATTCCTTATTGAGTGTTTACACACTTCTCCAAACATAGTGTACATGACCCAACGTACCCGGAGTTAGTCCTGTGTATTGGACATTGCCGATTGGCACATCAAAGCCATATAGACAAATGTCTGAGAAGATGTTAACCTCTCAGGTCTAAGGACAATTTTTCAAATGGATAACCCTAATACAATCTGACAGTGTATTCCATAGGGTTTCCACTAGTGACCCCGTTCAGTATTATGTACTTGCTACATATACTCACATGTTAGTCAAGAGTTACCACTCTCTGTGAATGAGATTCATCACACTATCTCATAGAACTACACATGTGCAAGCCATGATGAAGTACGGCGCCCAACCAGTACTCTAGAGGCTTCGAACAATATTAGGTTTACAAGAAACCGGAAAATCATATCTCCTCGCAACCTTTGCATGATTTTCCTACAATGTTACCTATGGAACTTTATGTCATCATCATATGAGACAGTAATTAATATAAATACCCTTTATAGTTGGTTGTGTGAATATGATGTTTGTCTAATCAACATAGAAAAGTCTCTTATTGGCTTTCGAGGGCATATATGTCCAACAATCTCCCACTTGCACTCTAAGCCAATTAGATGTAATGCCCATCTTCTCAGTGATGTTTCTCAAACACCAATTGAGACATAACTTAATATGTATGGGTCTGTAATGTCTGCTTTACCACAACTATTGTAGTGATGCAATAACACTTGCAACTCTTGCAAATTTATTATCAATAACCATAGTCTTAAAAGACTAAACAAAAATGATACTGTCCAACAGTCATTTTCAGAAGTTAACTTGCTTGTACTTTATCATTGTGCAATGCTCCGGACTAATCTGATCAATATCTTATCACATCAACATGTGATGAATATCCGGTCTAGTACAAGTATATTTTCTCATGATATCATATATCTAAGAGAAACAGATTCCATCCCATAAAGGTAGAAACTCTTTTCTTGGAATCTTACTTGCACAAAAACATAATTGTTATTGGGAGAATAACAATATCATTTTCCATTTGTCTCTAAACCATTTAGGACTAAGAAAACATGATGTCAAAGTTTTTGTCCTACATTGCATAATTGCTAGATCAAATCTAAGAGAAGAATAATATTCATACTTCATTCACAATGAAAAGAATATTATCTCTGCATAGAGCCAGGAAAGTAATTATGCTCCCACTAACTAATTTACACACAAATGATACTTTCATTCTTAGATGAAAATCAAACAGTTTGATTACTTCATCAAAATAAAAGTTAGTTCATCTACAGATTCTGGGACCTGTGGGTTCTGGTGTACTATTTAGGTATAGTGAAAGTAGAGAGTTGATCTCTATCAATTCTCATAGTTATTGGTCTATTGGGCTTCCGCTTCTAGAACAATTCTAGATTCAGTTTCTCTACTAGGAAACTTGTATTCCTGTTTACAAATATCTTTTGTTATCCAGGAATAGAGATTAAGTATCTCTAATGCGAATCCCAAGCTCATCTTCTATCAAATCATATCCAATATAATTCGATTTAACAACACCATCATGCTATGGTTTGTTATGAGAATTATCTGAGAAAGATGTAATGAGAGTAAATTATGAAATTTCTATTAAGATGTACTCTTCTCAATCATGGAAGACTTACCTAGCTGTTTATTTATTTCAATGCGGAATTCCTTGAACTTTTCAAAGAATGTGAAATAAAGTTAGCTATCTCTTAATGGAAGATTCATATAATTATGATCATCCAACTTTTGTCTCATTCCCAAGTAGAAGTTTTATCTACTCGGATTTCTCCTTCTCCTTAACAAACATGCAACTATTGCACTTATGCAAGATCATACCAAGCATTAGGAGCTGGAGGTTCCAACAATTAAGTTGGACTTGATGAGTATACAAACTGGACAATCCTTCCAAAGGTTTGTCTTGTATCCAATGACCAATTGCTTCACTATGAAGCACAATCCTTATACTTTCCTTTCTTCTCAGAAGAGCCCTTGTCCATACTACCAGAATACATTTCCAATGGAAAATCTTGGATTTCTTTCCTTTGCATAAATGCTCGGGATTTTGAAAATCCAATTCTTTTGAACATCTTTGCAAGTAGCATTGAACTCTTCAAAGGTTCTTAGCCATATGCAACATGTGGGATTTCAGACAATCTGATTTCCTACTTGTTCAACATAACCATATTAAATGACTGCGGGAGTTTGTCGAAGATCATATCCACTAATCCCATAAATTTATCTCAATTTATCTCAGCACCAAGAATTAGGATTTATGAATCCAATGATCTCTATCATATTCTTTGTGACTGGGTTTCCCTAGTCAACTTAGTGTCCACTTGTCCTTTTATATAGTAAGCTGCCTAACAGCCCTATTGTATTCTGTAAACATCTCATATGAGATTTAACATCAGTAGTGAGAACTTGGGCAATTCTTTAGATAGTAAGCACAAACTTGAGATTCCTTTTCCATTCCAAACACTTTGAATTGGTCAAGAGATTCTCATTAAAGTCTTAGTAAGGTGGTTATAGAATGACATGAAAATAAAACATACATCATAATATTTCACACATTATAATATCATTAGATCAGGGCTTTCGATCTTTGATGATATTGCTCACCATTCAGTCAAATTTCATAGACCCCTCAATCTATAAAATTAGGAAATATGCTACTTCATATTTCTAATGAGCATTGGGTGCCTTATAATACACATGCAATCTTCCATGCTAGGATAGTACCACACATGTACTACACGGTGGATAGTAATTATCCATCACTGAACATCTCATGCATAACTCCTTATGTTAATCAGTGATTCCCAATTTTCTTGTGACCTCCAAGGACAACTTGACTGTCACTGTGTCAGCCGTCATGTTCCTTGATTAAGTGAAACCCATTATTCTTGGTTGTCATATGATCAAGTAGGAATATGCCCCCATGCTAGTTGACACTCCCTATCAGGCCATACACAATCCTATCTACTATAGAAATAAAACACTAGGAGTGTAATTTAGACTGAATTATGTCCGATTCCTGTCAGAGAGACAAGACTCAGCCTAATTAATTCCTAGTCTTATTGATAATGGAAGGTCATAGGGCAACATTATCCCGTATGATAGATTAGCCCATTTAATTCACTTAATATTTTTCTTGAGGGAAAACAGAATATCATGAATAAATTATACATCTAATGCATATATCAAAAGCATTCACAATATTTATCATTGTATCACATGTATAAAACAATATACAAATATCATCACATGATAATAAATCAAATTTCATTTAATTAGATCAAACTAATTCCAATGAACTCCCACTAGCCCCAGAAATCTTAATGGATCTAATCCAAGGGTACAAAGGTCATTTTTAACATCAGTGGGCTTTAAATGGTTCATACATCCATATGATGGACCATTGGTCATACCAAGCACCATGGGCCCAAAATAACAATTATAAAGTGTCCATGTGCATCACTAAAGCTCATAAGTCAAAATGGACTATATTACCCTTTAATTCTCTACGAATTATTCTTAGCACATTAGGGTTCACCAACCCTAAGTTTAAAAGAAATTATGGAAGTCTTTAAACAACTCTCTAAGACCTCTACTAGGGTCTATAAGTGTCACTCAAGCACTTCTCATAATCGTGAATATTTTTAGCTCACATCTATGCCAATTAAGACATAATTATCTCATAATCATGCAAGTAACATATTCCACGTAAAAATTTTAACATGGACTACATGAATCATGTCCAAAAGGGCTATAATAATGTGTTTTATTTAAACACAAACCTTTTATGTTTCAACAAAACACATATTGTAGGGTTTGATCCAATTATCCAAAATTTGCATAAAAACGATAATCACATTATCACAAGGGTTATGGACTTTTCTAAGCAACTAAAAGTTATAATAAATCATCACATGAAATACATAATATAGCCGCACAATGGGTCAACATGATCATGCTATCTTAGAAATCCTACAACTACTCTTGTAGAACACCTTCTCAGATTTATTCTCCATGCGATTACCATCATCTTCGATCTTCAATTTGATTTCTCCATAGAAAAATCAGCAACTCCTAATACTAAGATTACATCATATTCAAAATAAGAAACCTTGAGAAATCACCCAAAATAGGGTGCTCAAGGGGAGTACAACTCATAAGAAGAAAGAGAAGAGAATAGAGAGAGAAGAAGAAGGCATGATCATGGAACCCATCCACCATTCAACAAGAATATTTATTAACAATTCATCAACTATGAATAATAACATGGCATGACAAATTACTTAGAAAGTCCATAACCTCAACAAGGGTTTTGTTAACCTTAGGGAAACTCTTTCCCATATGGTTAAGGTCTCTATTAACATTTAATAGAAATACCCTAGAGCAAAGAAAACAAGCATGACAAGAATGAATTCTTAGGATTTTTAGATCATCATTAAAAGAAAACAATTTTCCTTTAATGCTTAGAAAATCATTAAGAGAAACAATTTCTCTAAAATTTAATCTAACCTTAAAATTCATCCTCACATTCCTCAATTGATAAACAAATAGAAAACACCATATTAAATTCGGCTAGGCTAGGGATCTAATCAATTCTATATTATTTTGATCTAATAACTATTAAAAGATCAAAAATAAAAATCAGCAAATTGCTAATTTTTAATATCACTTTATATTGATTCAAAATCAATAATAGGTGAATTCAAAATTTTCCTCAATGGCCAACTGCTTTAGGGATTATTTGATTTAACAATTAAATAAAATAATATCCTAAACACTAGTATTAAATGTCCATAAAATAATTGATCTCTATCAATTACAATTTACTTGAGATAAAACTCTGTATCTCAACCAATGGCATTTATGTGATTACTTGATTAACTATTAATCAAATAAAAACTTATAAATACTATGCAGGCAGTCATTCTGTGCACATGTAATTGATCCAAATCAACTACAATAATTATGGTATTATTCCCATAAACTTTTTAGGGAACCATAAAAGATATCATAATTAACATTTAATTAAATGATAACCCGTGGACTCGAAGCAGATAATTAAATAATTTAATTAAATCTCAGCCCGTGCTCTCGAATCAAATAATTAAACAATTTAATTAATTGATAGCCCATTAAACGATTTAATAGCATCCCATGCTCTCAAATCAAATAATGGAATTTAGGAAAAATTTGAAAGCCTCTTGGAAAATTAATTTAGAAAACTCTTTTTCCCGCTTTAGATTTTTGACTCACGTTTTGACCCTCAAAATGATTGATTCTGGAAAAACTTTCTTCACAAAAGTTGTAGAGCTTTTCGACGGCTTTGAAACGATGTACTGACAGACCTAAATCGGACTTACGGTCACAAAGTTATGGCCAAAATACCAAAACTATATCGATTCTTCTAATCAAATACAAATCCGAAAATCCATGAATCAATTTTAATCGAAATAAGCTTTAATCTCCAAGAAAACTTAAGCAAGGGTGTCTAACACCATGAGATTTATTAATTAACATTTAATAAATAAAATCTCATCTATTTATGCTAGCCAAAATATCAATGGGTATCTAAGTGGTATATATCAAAGGGAAAACTTGCCCGAGGCTCATAAGAATAAATTAAACAATTTAATTTAATATAAAAAGGATCTCTGAATCCTTAAAGGGCTTTAACCAAATTTATATCTCTATATACCTATCCCTAATAGAATCAAGAGAGATTTTAAAATCATCCAAAAACTGAAATTAGTATCACACTAATTTCTAGGGGCTTGATTACTCCCTCAATAACTAGAGGGGGATCCCTTAAGCCTACTAATGATTATCCAATAATCAAGAATCTAGAAGATTGATTCATTAGGGCTACCAAAATTCATAGGGAAGGTAATCTTGATATAAATCTTGATTAAACTCAAAAATCAAAGAGAAGCATAGCCCTGGCTCTGATACCAATGAAAGTATGCCTCTTTTTAATTTTAGAAACACAGTTCTTGGGGGGCATACATCGAATCCCAAGATCTGACTAAGATTCTAATTGATTTTATTCAATGAAGGTTAGAATAACATTCACCTTTGCAACTTTGAAATTGTTAAGTCAAATCCACGTTAGAATAGTACTCGCAAAACTTCACAAGTGTCAAGTCTCCTGTCGATTCACACGAACCTTCTATTTCCTTTAAAGCTTTCTCTAATGGAAGCTAATGGCCCTTCCAAATTTCCAGCTCTAGGAATCTTGAATAAAGATCCAATCTTTATTGATCAAGAACCTTTATTGATGAACAAGATGAATTCTTGCTTTTCCTCAAGATCCAATCAAGAAGACAAAAAGAAGAGAGAGATGGGTGTGACCATACACCTCAAGGAGAGAGAGGGGAGGGTGCGAGGTTTTTTAGGAGAGGGAGAGAAGAAAAAATTCTGGAGAATTATATATATTAAAGGGCTGGGCATCCAATCCTTTATATAAGTTCTCTCTTGGTTGCTTGAATTGTAATCCAATTATAATTCATTAACCTTATCCTAATCCAATTAGGATTCCTCAATAGTTTCCTTTATTGATTATTCTCCTAATCCAATTAGGATTAATCTTAAAAGAAACCAACCTTATCCATTAGTAACTAATCTTATCCTTATCCAATAAGGAATCTTGAATTAGTAACTAACTAATGGAATCCCTAACAATTAGGGAATCTTTAATTAGTAACTAACTAACTAACTAACCTTATCCAATAAGGTGTTAATTAATTAGAAACTAATTAAAATAATAACAATTATTATTCCTCCTTGAAGTGGGCCTCCCACCCTAGGTGGGTCCCACCCTACACGCCTAAAGGGTTTCCAAAACCCTCTTGGTCACTTGAATTATTCTTTTATAATAATTCCCAATGGGTCCTACTCATTTGGTTTTTCACATCTAATGTGATTCCACCTTTTAGAGCTTCACTATACCATATAGTGATTACTTAGAGAAATTAATTAATTTAATTATAAATTAAATTAAATACTTTAAGAAGGTCCTTGTGTGTGGGATCTAAAGGGATCTCCTATTTCCGATTGTGGGACCAAGTACTTCACCTTTTTGGTTGAAGCATTGTTACTAGGAAACAGCTTTCCTAAAACTCCATTAGGATCATAGAATGTTATCTAAGTCCCTGGACTTCCACCAATCACAATTAATGTCCATTAACACAATGTGATTAACCTCCAGAAATTAGAGAATTGCTTGTAAGTACCATCTCACAATATATTTACAAATAAATCCTTCCACATTCCGATATCACTTGTAAGCTTCCGGGATTGGAACTATTCCACTGTCTTAGTCCCTAGCTTATGAATAGAACTCTTTCTCATGATTACTTTTCATTGAACTGAACCTCCAAAACACTTTTGAAGAAAACATTAGAAAAGAACTGACATATATATTTATATATACTTTTCCATATTAAAAATATCAACTTCGATAAAGACCATTTTACCGAAAAGTACCAGTACTGGATTTAACAGTTCAGTTCAACAAGTATCACCTTGATATCATTATCTCCAATTAAGGAGTTGTGGATTCCTTATTGAGTGTTTACACACTTCTCCAAACATAGTGTACATGACCCAACGTACCCGGAGTTAGTCCTGTGTATTGGACATTGCCGATTGGCACATCAAAGCCATATAGACAAATGTCTGAGAAGATGTTAACCTCTCAGGTCTAAGGACAATTTTTCAAATGGATAACCCTAATACAATCTGACAGTGTATTCCAT
Source organism: Tetracentron sinense (assembly GCA_015143295.1). NCBI lineage: Eukaryota > Viridiplantae > Streptophyta > Magnoliopsida > Trochodendrales > Trochodendraceae > Tetracentron > Tetracentron sinense. The sequence continues at coordinate 24,002,896 of CM026554.1, forward strand.
AGGGTTTCCACTAGTGACCCCGTTCAGTATTATGTACTTGCTACATATACTCACATGTTAGTCAAGAGTTACCACTCTCTGTGAATGAGATTCATCACACTATCTCATAGAACTACACATGTGCAAGCCATGATGAAGTACGGCGCCCAACCAGTACTCTAGAGGCTTCGAACAATATTAGGTTTACAAGAAACCGGAAAATCATATCTCCTCGCAACCTTTGCATGATTTTCCTACAATGTTACCTATGGAACTTTATGTCATCATCATATGAGACAGTAATTAATATAAATACCCTTTATAGTTGGTTGTGTGAATATGATGTTTGTCTAATCAACATAGAAAAGTCTCTTATTGGCTTTCGAGGGCATATATGTCCAACAAATGAGTGTCTATCTTGTGTGTTGATCAACACAGGATTGACACATTCCTTTGTTTCACCTAGCTTCACCAAAGGTTTCGCGTCTAAGCCGAGTTGCCTAAGTCACGAGTTAACTATTTTGACTCCGCTTGGCAAATCAGTTGATACGGACCGTGGATACCGGAATTGTATAGTTCAAGTTGGGCAATATGAGTTACCAATAGATCTAATCATCTTAGAGTTCCAGGACTTGGATTTCGATGTCATCCTTGGGATGGATTGGCTAGTTGTACACCACGGGCATGTGGCTGGTTTTGAAAAGATGGTGAAGTTTAAGCTGGAGGGTGTCAAGCCATTCCATTTTCAAGGACCACGAATGAGAGATATAGCCCGTGTAGTGGCTCTAAGTCTTGCAAATCCGGAGGCACGAGACTCCTTAGCCATCCTGGTGGTGAGTGAGTACATAGACGTATTTCCCAAAGACTTGCCGGGATTGGCTCCAAATAGGGAGATGGAGTTTGCCATAGAGCTCCCTCCAGGAACGGCCCCAATTTCTAAGGCTTCATATAGGATGGCCCCAATTGAACTAAAAGAATTGAAGAAGCAACTAGAAGAGTTACAATGGCTCGGTTTCATCCAACCAAGTGTTTCACCTTTGGGAGCACCGGTACTCTTCATGAAGAAGAAGGACGGGTCGATGAGGATGTACATTGACTATCGACAGTTGAACAAAGTCATGATCAAGAATCATTATCCATTGTCACGGATAGACGATTTTTTCGACCAACTAAAAGGAGCAACGTTCTTCTCCAAGATTGATCTGTGATCAGGGTATCATCAGTTGAAGATCAAGGCCGAAGATGTGCCAAAGACTGCCTTAGGACTCGTTATGGGCACTACGAGTTCCTAGTTATGCCTTTTGGTCTAACGAATGCACGGGCAGCGTTCATGAATTTGATGAGCCGGGTGTTCAAGTCTAGTCTCGACAGATGTGTCATCGTCTTTGTTGGGTGATGATCAACCCCATATATCTCAGTTGCTGAATACTATGGTGGAAACTATCACCATGCTGGCAGCTCAACAGCCGGCTGCTACTAAGGCATTGGTGCATCCACCTCCTCCTCATCACACTTCGGGACTTAAAGCATTCCGAAGGCTACATCCACCTACCTTCTATGGGACTACGAATCCCATGGTGGCAGAGGCATGGATTATGCAATTTGAGAAAATATTTCGTGCTCTTCGCTGCACGGATGAGCAGAGAGTAGATTGCACTTCCTTCATGATGGAAGGAGAAGCGATCATTGGTGGAGAGCGGCGCTGAGGCAAAGAGACACCGCTAGGATGGGAGAGCCCTGGACTTGGAGTGAATTTCTTGATGCATTCTATGGGCAATACTTCCCCAAGATTGTTAAGCAACAGAAAGAAATGGAGTTCATGTCCCTAGTGCAAGGGAATATGAGTGTGGCCGAGTATGAGGCCAAGTTTTTTAAGTTGTCCAGATTCGCACAGCACTTGATCGCGACGGAGGAGATGCGAGTCCGGAAATTTGAGAATGGGTTGAAACCCTTCATCAAGGATCGAGTCTCCATTCTTCAGGTGGAGTCTTGGAGAGAGATTGTGGGAAAGGCAAGGATCTTTGAAAAGAACTCGGAGGAGTTTCTGAAGAGAAGAGAGAGTGGCTTTGGGAGAGCCATGCAGAAGTGTCGCTCTCAAAAATACCCCCTAGGAGTTAAGAGATACTTTAGAGGTGACTATTCGTACCTGCCAAACCATCCTGTAATGAACAAGGTACACATACCATAATATAACATGAATCAGAGTACGGAAGCTATATCATGAATGCGAAAGAAAAAACAAAAATTTCTTTTCTATATAGGGTGGTCTGTATCCCAAGTGAATATATACAAAATATAATCAGAGTAAAGGTGGACATGCCCACCTATCAAAATACAAAGAGGAACTCGATAGTGTCGCGACCCAAAACCCACCCTAGGAGTTAGAGTGAACTTTGGACGACTAATCATGACTTGCTTGACAACTAACCTGCAAAACCCACAGAGCATATACAATAGAGGATATAAACAGTGGAAACATACTCTAACATAGCACAGCGGAAGACTACCAAACCTCTATGTATATACATACACAAATCCAAGTTTATACAAAAAGTAATCCATACGAAAGAGTGGACATGCCCGCCAAAATACATAAATCTAACTCTCATCTCACCCACAGCTAATCCACTCAGAATCTAATCACCACCTACTGATAACCCTCTACGGGAGGTTCCTCCAAAGGCTCCTCGGCGTACTCCTCTTCCACCCATGGACCAGGAGCACAAAGATCAAATGGGGCAGCAGCTCCCTCAGAACCTGCCGACAAAAGGAGTACGGCTGAGCATGGAATACTCAGCGGGTACTAAATACTAACCAACAATTATAGCGTAGAAATAGCAATACATAATCAGGAGCAATTCATATATGTCAAACGGAAACAATTCACATCATACAAGGAAGTAAAGCAGTTTATAATCATGCTTGTAATTCGTAGAAAACCGATAAATCCTCTTGAAACATCGTGTGCTTGACTTGACTTGAAATATCTTTTTGTACTTGAAAGCTTGTCATGTCTATCTTGCTTGATTCTTGTATGTCGTGTCATGTCATGCATGTCATGCGTGCTTGCTTGTGATCATGTAACTTGTGAGATATCCTTGTGAGGTGTCCTTGTGAGATGCCTTGAGAGGGAAGGGAGACCCTTCTTTATGCAATGCACTTGCGAGGGAAGGGAGACCCTTCTTTATGATATGTATGTACTTGCGAGGGAAGGGAGACCCTTCTTCATGATATGCACTTGTGAGTGAGGGGAGACCCCTCGTGGAATGTTGGTTCTTGTCTTCTTGTGAAAAGCGAGGTAAAACATATCGTAGGATATGTCCCACCTCTAACCATGTTCTTGAAAACCTCGATAAATCATGCCATGCATGCCGTGCTCGTGGAAACCGTGTACATACTTGCATTCAAATTTAAAGATGACATTTGGGTAATTTCACAACACATATAGCATCAAAGATTGAGTAATGTAGTATTCATAGCATTATGGGAAAACAGGAAACACACTATCATAGTCCCTAGCAATATTCATAATTTATTAGGCATGCATTTCCAGATTTTCAGCTCACTGTGTTCACCTTGGCATTTCATCAAACATGGTGTGTTCATTATGGATTTACCCTACAACATGCTTTTCTAGATGGGTTTTACTCAAATCATACATGTACATTCATTATTGGAACAATGCCCTTCCCCATTTGTTCATCACACACAACCATTGGCATCCAATCGCCCATTCCATCTCCATTCACCATTCACCATTCACCATTTACCATTTATCCATCTCATAGCACATGTGTAAATGAAAGAAAATGAAGAGAAAAGAAGGGGAAAGAGGAACTATAACTAGGAGGGTAGTAAGAAGCACCGACCTTGAAGAAATGAGGAAGAAACCCCTTTCCAAAACGACTGTGTAGCTGCTGCCCTAGTTTGAGGAGATGCTCCTCACGAGTTTGTGCCTTGATCTTGAAGAAAAACGGGCTGGAGGTTGATCTAGGGTTTCAAACCCTTTGATTTCTCTCCCAAATGGAAACCCTAGGTTGGAATCGCCTTCTCCTCTTTCTTCTATTCTCTCAAACTCTCTAAGTGTCGAATGATGCCCTAAAGGCTCAGATTAAACTCTTAAGGTAAGAGTGAACTGACCAAAAGACCGAAATACCCTTATTGGGATTTCTGTGAATAGTGCTGTGAATAGTGCCAACTCGTTGTGCTGTGAATAGTGCCAACTCGTTGTGCTGTGAATAGTGCCAACTCGTTGTACTATGAATAGTGCCAACTCGTTGTGCTGTGAATAGTGCCAACTCGTTGTGCTGTGAATAGTGCCAACTCGTTGTACTATGAATAGTGCCAACTCGTTGTGCTGTGAATAGTGCCAACTCGTTGTGCTGTGAATAGTGCCAACTCGTTGTGCTGTGAATAGTGCCAACTCGTTGTGCTGTGAATAGTGCCAACTCGTTGTGCTGTGAATAGTGCCAACTCGTTGTACTGTGAATAGTGCAAACTCGTTGTGCTGTGAATAGTGCAAACTCGTTGTGCTGTGAATAGTGCAAACTCGTTGTGCTGTGAATAGTGCCAACTCGTTGTGCTGTGAATAGTGCCAACTCGTTGTACTATGAATAGTGCCAACTCGTTGTGCTGTGAATAGTGCCAACTCGTTGTGCTGTGAATAGTGCCAACTCGTTGTGCTGTGAATAGTGCCAACTCGTTGTACTATGAATAGTGCCAACTCGTTGTACTATGAATAGTGCCAACTCGTTGTGCTGTACAAACGTGCCCGTGGTGAGTTGTACAACGTGCCCGTGGTGAGTTGTACAACGTGCCCGTGGTGAGTTGTACAACGGATGCACACAGTATACGTTTTCCTACAGGTACAGACTGTTTTGGCCATATCTTTTGACTCGTTCGTCCGATTTTGACGATTCAACTTGCGTTGTGTTCGTACTTCGAAGAGGAACAATTCTGACATTTCAAAATTTCCAAGTTCTTCCTCATTTATTAATCATACCTCTAAAAAGGCAAGATGACAACGAAAGTGTCATGTATTAAGCATGGAAAAGTCTGGGGCTCTACATCCTCCCCCCCTTACAAAAATTTCGTCCTCGAAATTCAGACACTACTTGCATTACAAATCAAAAAGGACATTACGAGTCATATACAGACTTCACACAGAAACTCATTCAAGTAATTCTGGGTACTTTGCTTTGACTTCGGCTTCACGCTCCCATGTAGCTTCTTCCCGAGCATGGTGTTGCCATTGCACAAGAACCAAAGGGATTGTCTTGTTGCGAAGCACCTGATTCCTTCGATCTAAAATCTGGACTGGCTTTTCAATCAAGGTGAGGTCCTCTCGAATCTCCAACTGTTCCAAGTCTATGACATGCGAAGGATCCGCAAGATACTTCCGAAGCATGGACACATGGAAGACGTTATGAACTGTAGCCATGTGAGGTGGAAGAGCTACTCGATAAGCAACTTCACCAACTCGTGTGATAATCTCAAAAGGCCCAACATACCGAGGACTGAGCTTGCCTCGCTTCCCAAATCTCATGATCCCTTTGCTAGGAGATACTTTCACAAAAACTTGATCCCCTACTTGAAATTCCAAGTCCCTACGGCGTGTGTCCGCATAACTTTTCTGGCGATCTTGAGCGGCTTTCAATCGATCCCGGATGATCTTAACTGTGTTTGCAGTTTGCTCAATCAACTCCGGACTAAGCACTTTCCTTTCGCCTACCTCATCCCAATAGAGAGGAGACCTACAACTTCGCCCATACAAGGCCTCAAATGGTGCCATTTGAATACTTGCTTGATAGCTGTTATTATAGGCAAATTCAACCAATGGCAAGTGCTCTTCCCAACTACCTCTGAAATCCAACATACAAGCCCGAAGCATGTCTTCAATGACTTGGTTCACTCTTTCGGTTTGTCCATCCGTCTGTGGATGAAAAGCGGTGCTGAAATCAAGTCGGGAACCCATAGCCTCCTGGAAACTTTTCCAAAATCTTGACGTGAATCTTGGATCCCGATCCGACACAATACTAACAGGCACTCCGTGCAATCTAACTACTTCCTTGATGTATAGTGCAGCCAACTGACTTGAGTTGAAAGTAGTTCGGTAGGGTAAGAAATGAGCGGACTTTGTCAAACGATCCACTACTACCCATATCGCATCTGAGCCCCTTGCCGTCTTTGGCAAGCCAACTATGAAATCCATGGATATGTTCTCCCATTTCCACTCGGGAATCGGAAGGGAATGCAATAGACCGGCGGGTCGCATGTGTTCTGCTTTCACCTGTTGGCACACTAAGCACCGTGCCACATATTCCGCAACCTCCCTCTTCATATTCCGCCACCAAAAGTGACTCTTGAGGTTCCGGTACATCTTTGTACCCCCTGGGTGCACTGTGTATTTCGAACGGTGTGCTTCATCCAAAATTTCTCTTCGAAGATCTGCATTGGCTGGGACGCACAGTCTTCCCTTGAAGGTGATAGCACCCCGACTAGTGAGAGAGAAGTCCTCACTACCCTTAGCAACTTCCTTGTCCCGATAAGCCAACAATTCAGCATCCATGGCTTGATATTCTTGGATCAAATCTATAATGTACGGCCGAACCGTAACATTTGCCAAGGTAGGACCACAGACAGAGTCATTCACACTGATGTCCAGATTTGCCAAATCTTCTAGTAGCTTCCATTCTTGAACCAACATATGTGCTAACAACCCTTGAGGTCTTCTACTCAAAGCATCTGCCACTACATTTGCTTTACCCGGGTGGTATTGAATGGTACAATCATAGTCTTTCAAAAATTCCATCCAACGCCGTTGCCTTAGATTCAGCTCCTTTTGGGAAAAGAGATACTTGAGACTCTTGTGATCAGTGAACACATAGAACTCCACCCCATAAAGGTAATGACGCCAAATCTTAAGTGCAAACACGACCGCCGCAAGCTCCAAGTCGTGCGTGGGATAATTCTTCTCATGCTCCTTCAATTGCCTTGATGCATAGGCAATGACTTTCTTATGCTGCATGAGTACACACCCAAGTCCAACGTGTGAGGCATCACTATACACCTCATACCCATAAGGTCCAGATGGCACAGTAAGGACAGGGGCTGTAGTAAGCCTCTTCTTCAGCTCCAAGAAACTGATCTCGGACTTATCACTCCATACAAACTTGGCGCTCTTCCTTGTCAGGTAAGTGAGTGGTGCTGCAAGGCTAGAGAAACCCTCTACGAATCTCCTATAGTAGCCTGCCAATCCAAGAAAGCTGCGTATCTCGGTAACACTCTTGGGCCTCGCCCAACTCATAACTGCTTCGATCTTCTTTGGATCTACCGATATACCTTCTGCAGAAACAACGTGGCCTAGGAATGCCACCTCTTCTAACCAAAACTCACACTTGCTAAGTTTGGCGTATAGCTTGTGCTCTCTTAGCATTTCCAAGGCAAGGCATAGGTCGCGTGTGTGATCTTCCCGTGTCTGGGAATAGACCAAGATGTCATCCACAAATACAATCACGCACCTATCAAGGTGTGGCCGGAACACCCGGTTCATCAAATCCATAAAGGCTGCCGGCGCGTTCATGAGTCCAAAAGGCATTACCAAGAACTCGTAGTGCCCATATCAAGTCCTGAAAGCAGTTTTGGGAACATCTTCCGCCTTAATCTTCAACTGGTGATAACCCGATCGAAGATCTATCTTCGAGAAAAATCTCGCTCCCTTCAACTGATCGAACAAGTCATCAATCCTAGGCAAGGGATACCTATTCTTTATGGTGACTTTGTTCAATTGCCGGTAATCGACACACATCCGCATCGAGCCATCTTTTTTCTTAACAAACAACACCGGGGCACCCCACGGTGAGACACTTGGTCGAATGAAGCCAAGGCCTTGCAATTCTTCCAACTGAGTCTTCAACTCCTTGAGTTCAATAGGGGCCATCCTATATGGAGCTCTGAAAACAGGAGCTGTGCCTGGTGCAAGCTCGATCATAAACTCAATCTCCCTATCTGGAGGCAATCCTGGCAACTCCTCTGGAAATACATCCAGGAACTCACTCACAACCGGAATAGTCGATGAGTCCTTTGCCTCGAGATTAGCTAAGCCCAACGCCGCAAAACTAGCAATAGATCTACTTCTCAACCCGCGAAAGTGGAATGGTTTTCCTTCTACTGGCTTGAAGAGTACCATTTTCTCAAAGCAAGCTACATGCCCATGATGTGCTGCTAACCAATCCATTCCCAATATAACATCAAAGTCTTGGAATCCAAGGACGATGAGATCAACCGCCAATTCGTGGCTTCCAACTTGGACCACACTATTTCTATACACTTTATCTGCCAATACTGTTTTGCCGAGAGGAGTCGAAATGGCTAACTCCGGTTCTAGCTGACTTGGCCCTGCAGAAAAACCTTCTGAAAAACTCGGCGAGACAAACGAATGAGTAGACCCGGTATCAATCAATACTCGAGCCAAATACTCATTGACTAGTAGGGTTCCTGAAATTTTAACTAACTAAGTCAATCCATGCATCAACAGAGTATACTCATAGGTATATATATATATCATACCAAGTATGTACACAAGGAATAAAACACAACATATCAATCACGAATAACGAAAATAATTCCAAACGCGTACCTTGCACCACATCATCAGATGCAAGTGCATCACCCTCTGTCAAAGCAAATACACGCCCCTGGTTTGCCTGGCGAGACTGAGGTGTAGACCGGGTAGTCTGAGATGACGCCTGATATGATCCTGCTGGGCGTGCTGGTGGATTAATCCCCTGAGACTGGCCTGGTAAATGCCGACTGGGGCAATCCCTGATCATATGGCCCTGGCGACCACAATGAAAACATCCACCCGATGCCCTTCGGCAATCCCCTGCCGGGTGCCTTCGGCCGCATGAAGTGCAGACCTCGTGTGCATAAGTCGGAGGGGCCGGAAGTGGAGCATACCTCATCGTCTGAGGTGCAACAGGCCGTGGGGCTGGAAGAGCCTGCGGTCTCGGTGCCTGAGGCACATACTGCCGTGGAGCTGGAGGCGCATAAGAAGGCCTCATCGATGGTGCTGGCCACGCATACTGATAACGAGTCCGCCTCTCTGGAGGTGCTGAACTACTAGCTTGGCCTCTCGCTAACTCCCTCTTCTTGGACACTGTCTCCGAATTGGCCTCGACCAATAAGGCCTTGTCTACTACCTCAGGGTAGGTAGTATGCCTGAAAACGGACACCTTCTCCATAATCACATCCTTGAGCCCTTGCTCAAATCTCCTCGCCTTCATTGCCTCAGTAGCAACCATATGAGGCGCAAATCTCGACAACTCCGAGAACTTGGCCTCGTATTGTGCCACCGACATCAAACCTTGCTCAAGGTTGATGAATTCTCTCTCTTTCTTTTCCCGTGCTCCAATCGGAAAATACTTTTTGTAAAAAGTATCCTTGAACTCCTCCCAAGTCCAAGGTAGACCCTGCATGGTCAAATCTCTCGTCCTTAGTGCGGACAACCACCAATGATGGGCTTCGCCTTCTAGCATGAAAGCTGCCCATGCTACTCTCTCCTCCTCTGAAGGTGAGAGGACCGTAAAGATCTTCTCCATCTGGAGGATCCATGCCTCCGCGGTAAGAGGGTCCACACTCCCATGGAAGGATGGAGGCCTCAATCTCCTGAATGCCTCAACTCCAGCGGTACGATGTACTGGAGCTACGGGCGGTGGAGTAGGTGCCGCCGATGATGGTATAGCCTGCCGAGCCGCCAGTATGGCGAGTGTCTCAGCAATAGAGCCTAAGACTCGAGAGAGGTCCGGCTGCTCATCCTCATCCCGTGAAGAAGAGGAAGCTCTGGTATGTGGTCCACGACCCCGTGTGTTCCGTCTCATGACTCAAGTCCTGAGAATAATAACACCACATGAGTCTAACTTGAAACCACAGTTTACTTCAATGCCATTTCACAATAATCCAATTTGTATTAGTTGTATAATACTAATATACATCGCATTAAGTCATCAGAGTATTTATAATGTTATACTTTGGTGTTCTAGCGTTCCTAAGGCTCGTACTTGGTTGAAATAACCATTTTGACTAAGACTAAAGTTTAGTCTTACACTTGGATCAAGACTCTCTTCCGACTTACTTTCTTCCTAACTTGTTTCCTGACATATGCTCTTGTCAAGCCGTGGTATAAGATTCTAAGTGACCCTAGAGACCTAAAGCCTAAGCTCTGATACCACTTCTGTCGCGACCCAAAACCCACCCTAGGAGTTAGAGTGAACTTTGGACGACTAATCATGACTTGCTTGACAACTAACCTGCAAAACCCACAGAGCATATACAATAGAGGATATAAACAGTGGAAACATACTCTAACATAGCACAGCGGAAGACTACCAAACCTCTATGTATATACATACACAAATCCAAGTTTATACAAAAAGTAATCCATACGAAAGAGTGGACATGCCCGCCAAAATACATAAATCTAACTCTCATCTCACCCACAGCTAATCCACTCAGAATCTAATCACCACCTACTGATAACCCTCTACGGGAGGTTCCTCCAAAGGCTCCTCGGCGTACTCCTCTTCCACCCATGGACCAGGAGCACAAACATCAAATGGGGCAGCAGCTCCCTCAGAACCTGCCGACAAAAGGAGTACGGCTGAGCATGGAATACTCAGCGGGTACTAAATACTAACCAACAATTATAGCGTAGAAATAGCAATACATAATCAGGAGCAATTCATATATGTCAAACGGAAACAATTCACATCATACAAGGAAGTAAAGCAGTTTATAATCATGCTTGTAATTCGTAGAAAACCGATAAATCCTCTTGAAACATCGTGTGCTTGACTTGACTTGAAATATCTTTTTGTACTTGAAAGCTTGTCATGTCTATCTTGCTTGATTCTTGTATGTCGTGTCATGTCATGCATGTCATGCGTGCTTGCTTGTGATCATGTAACTTGTGAGATATCCTTGTGAGGTGTCCTTGTGAGATGCCTTGAGAGGGAAGGGAGACCCTTCTTTATGCAATGCACTTGCGAGGGAAGGGAGACCCTTCTTTATGATATGTATGTACTTGCGAGGGAAGGGAGACCCTTCTTCATGATATGCACTTGTGAGTGAGGGGAGACCCCTTGTGGAATGTTGGTTCTTGTCTTCTTGTGAAAAGCGAGGTAAAACATATCGTAGGATATGTCCCACCTCTAACCATGTTCTTGAAAACCTCGATAAATCATGCCATGCATGCCGTGCTCGTGGAAACCGTGTACATACTTGCATTCAAATTTAAAGATGACATTTGGGTAATTTCACAACACATATAGCATCAAAGATTGAGTAATGTAGTATTCATAGCATTATGGGAAAACAGGAAACACACTATCATAGTCCCTAGCAATATTCATAATTTATTAGGCATGCATTTCCAGATTTTCAGCTCACTGTGTTCACCTTGGCATTTCATCAAACATGGTGTGTTCATTATGGATTTACCCAACAACATGCTTTTCTAGATGGGTTTTACTCAAATCATACATGTACATTCATTATTGGAACAATGCCCTTCCCCATTTGTTCATCACACACAACCATTGGCATCCAATCGCCCATTCCATCTCCATTCACCATTCACCATTCACCATTTACCATTTATCCATCTCATAGCACATGTGTAAATGAAAGAAAATGAAGAGAAAAGAAGGGGAAAGAGGAACTATAACTAGGAGGGTTGTAGCACCCCAGACTTTTTCATCTTTAATGAATACCACCTTCGTAGCTAATTGGCCGTTTTTATAGTCTAATTAATAAATAAGGGAGAAATCGGAAATTTCGAAACGTCAGAAATGTGCGTTTTCGAAAGACGAACCCAACGCAAGTTGAATCGTCGAAATCCGACAAGCGAGTCAAAAGATATGGTCAAAACAGTCCAGACATACAGAGAACCGATCGCTCGGTCCAGTCAGCGATCGATCGGTCCATAACCGATCGATCGGTAGCTATCGCGCGGTAAGAAAGTTTGTATGGGGAAATTTTCCAGAGAGTGAGTTTTTGACCGGTCGATCGGTCATAAACACCGATCGCTCGGTAGGCAACCGATCGATCGGTCATAACCACCGATCGCTCGGTCTTCGTGTTTTTCAGAATTTTCATTGAGGGCTTTATCGTCTTTTGGGGGTTAAACCCTTTCTCCTTAAGGCTTGCCCGAGCCTTTAGGGCTTCATTCACAACACTTAAGGTATTTTGAGAGATAGAGAGAGAGGAGAAGGGGATTTGCAAATAGGGTTTTCCATTGGAGAAGAAATCAAAGGGGTGAAGACCCTAGATCGTCCCCAAGCACGTTTTCTTCAAGATTTCAACTCAATCTCGTGTGGGGTTCCATTCTCCAACCTAGGGCAGCAGCCCAAGCACGTTTTTGAAAGGGATTTCTTCCCCAACTCAAGTCTCCTTCAAGCAAAGGTGTTCTTCTTTCAAGTTGGAGCTTCAATCAAAGTTTCTACAAGGATCAAGCCTTGATTTAAGGTTAGTACACCCTACTAACTTACCCTAGCAATAAATCTAGGTTTTCCTTATGAAATGTGATTTATGCTATTATGTTTGCCTCCCATATGAAATGTATCATCTCCAATGAACCTAAATAAGATAAGAAAAAGGTATGGATGTGTGTGGGTGTTGATGTGGCGATTGGATGCCGAGGTGTATGTTGGGTGATGTGTTTGATGGAAATGGTGGATGGGTACTTTACCAATAATGAACATACCTTGATTTTTGGATGGAAAGTAGGCACTAAAAAGAAGAAGATGAACCATTAAGGAACCTTGCATGCTATGTGTTTGATAAAATGACTAAACAAGGGATAAATGGACTTAATGAGGAAAATGGAAATAGAAATTGTGTAATTGTTCTTAGAAAAGATAAATTGCTCAAATGTGCTATATGTTGCCTAAATTTTCATACCACTATGTTAAGGATTGAAATGCCATAGTCATGTGATCCGCCCGTTCAAGTATGTCATCATGATTACCACTATTGACAAGCACACAAGCACGCATGCATGCATGAAACCGGGTTTTTTCCAAGATTGTATTTGTATATGTATAAGAAATGAAACAAGAACATGACAAGGAGGTTGGTAGCCCAGGAAGGGTGCTAGCCTCTGGCTCACAAGTGAAATGAATCAAGAACATGACAAGGAGGTTGGTAGCCCAAGGAAGGGTGCTAGCCTCTGGCTCACAAGAGAAATGAAACAAGAACATGACAAGGAGGTTGGTAGCCCTAGGAAGGGTACTAGCCTCTGGCTCACAAGAGAAATGAAACAAGAACATGACAAGGAGGTTGGTAGCCCTAGGAAGGGTACTAGCCTCTGGCTCACAAGAGAAATGAAACAAGAACATGACAAGGAGGTTGGTAGCCCAAGGAAGGGTGCTAGCCTCTGGCTCACAAGAGAAGTGGAACAAGAACATGACAAAGAGGTTGGTAGCCTAAGGAAGGGTGCTAGCCTCTGGCTCACAAGTATACAAGTCAAGAACAAATCAAGACATGAAATACATGACAAAACACGATACACATACATGATTTGACCGAGACACGAAAAGGGTTTCCGAGACATGAGTTTTACCGAGGTTTTTGCATTCATACACGCATGTCAAGATATGGCTATGCATCTTATGCTTTCACTATTGCTTTAAATTAATATCTTGTATTGCTCACTGTTGTTATGTTTTCGCTATTGTTATGGTTAGCTAGTAGTTTGTACTCGCTGAGTATTCCATGCTCAGCCGTACTTTTATGTCGGCAGGTACTGTGGATGTCCTCGACCCCGAGCCTTGGGTCGAGGAGGAGTATGTAGAGGAGAGGGAGCCACCTACCCCATGGCAGTCTCAAGAGGATGGGGACTTGGATGTGTGGCCATACCTCGACTACTGTTGAGAGGACAGTGTTAGAAAGTTCATTTTTGTATTTTGATAGGTGGGCATGTCCACCTTTACTTTGATTGTATTTAGTATATGTTAACTTGGAATACTATATGGAGTAATAGAAGAAAAGAAAAAGTTGGCTTATGCTTCCGCACTTATGTTTAGTTTCCGCGCTCTGATTATCATTGTATTATATTATGTTTAGCCTCTTGCATTACAGGATGGTTTGACAGGTACACGTAGTCACCTCTAAAGTATCCCTTAACTCCTAGGGGGTATTTTGGGGCGTGACAAGGGTAGTAAGAAGCACCGACCTTGAAGAAATGAGGAAGAAACCCCTTTCCAAAACGACTGTGTAGCTGCTGCCCTAGTTTGAGGAGATGCTCCTCACGAGTTTGTGCCTTGATCTTGAAGAAAAACGGGCTGGAGGTTGATCTAGGGTTTCAAACCCTTTGATTTCTCTCCCAAATGGAAACCCTAGGTTGGAATCGCCTTCTCCTCTTTCTTCTATTCTCTCAAACTCTCTAAGTGTCGAATGATGCCCTAAAGGCTCAGATTAAACTCTTAAGGTAAGAGTGAACTGACCAAAAGACCGAAATACCCTTATTGGGATTTCTGTGAATAGTGCTGTGAATAGTGCCAACTCGTTGTGCTGTGAATAGTGCCAACTCGTTGTACTGTGAATAGTGCCAACTCGTTGTGCTGTGAATAGTGCCAACTCATTGTACTATGAATAGTGCCAACTCGTTGTGCTGTGAATAGTGTCAACTCGTTGTGCTGTGAATAGTGCCAACTCGTTGTGCTGTGAATAGTGCCAACTCGTTGTGCTGTGAATAGTGCCAACTCGTTGTGCTGTGAATAGTGCCAACTCGTTGTGCTGTGAATAGTGCCAACTCGTTGTGCTGTGAATAGTGCCAACTCGTTGTGCTGTGAATAGTGCCAACTCGTTGTGCTGTGAATAGTGCCAACTCGTTGTGCTGTGAATAGTGCCAACTCGTTGTGCTGTGAATAGTGCCAACTCGTTGTGCTGTGAATAGTGCCAACTCGTTGTGCTGTGAATAGTGCCAACTCGTTGTGCTGTGAATAGTGCCAACTCGTTGTGCTGTGAATAGTGCCAACTCGTTGTGCTGTGAATAGTGCCAACTCGTTGTGCTGTGAATAGTGCCAACTCGTTGTGCTGTGAATAGTGCCAACTCGTTGTGCTGTACAAACGTGCCCGTGGTGAGTTGTACAACGTGCCCGTGGTGAGTTGTACAACGGATGCACACAGTATACGTTTTCCTACAGGTACAGACTGTTTTGGCCATATCTTTTGACTCGTTCGTCCGATTTTGACGATTCAACTTGCGTTGTGTTCGTACTTCGAAGAGGAACAATTCTGACATTTCAAAATTTCCAAGTTCTTCCTCATTTATTAATCATACCTCTAAAAAGGCAAGATGACAACGAAAGTGTCATGTATTAAGCATGGAAAAGTCTGGGGCTCTACAGATAGCACTCTCCTCTCAACAGTAGTCGAGGTACGGCCACATGTCGAAGTCTTTATCCGCTTACGACTGTAACGGAATAGATGGCTCCCTCTCCTCTATGTACTCCTCCTCGACCCAAGGCTCAGGGTCAAGGACATCTACGAAACCTGCCGACATAAAAGTACGGCTGAGCATGAAATACTCAGCGAGTACAAGCTACTAGCTAACCATAGCAATAGCGATAACATAACAACCGTCAACACAATACAAAATATTGATTTAAAGTAATTACTAGAAGCATAAGATAAATAGCATGGAACATGAACCAATATAATTATCTTGAAATGAGAGCATAAATGAGAAAACCTCGGTAAAACTCATGTTCAGGAACTTCTTTCATGTCTCGGTCTTGCTTGTGAAAATCATGCATTCGTGCCTTGTTCTTGTTTTATTCTTGCCTTGTATACTTGTGAGCCAGAGGCTAGCACCCGCACATCCCTGGACTACCAACCTCCTTGACATTTCATTCTCTTGTGAGCCAAAGGCTAGCGCCCTTCACTTGGGCTACCAACTTCTTTGTCATATACTTGTTTCCTTTCACTTGTGAGCCAGAGGCTAGCACCCTTCACTTGGGCTACCAACCTCTTTGACATGTAATGATTTCATTTCCTTGTGAGCCAGAGGCTAGCACCCTTCACTTAGGCTACCAACCTCCTTGACATGTTCTTGTTACTTTTTCTTGTGAGCTGGAGGCTAGCACCCTTCACTTGGGATACCAACCTCCTTGACATATGCTTGTTTCTTGTTTGATTTATCATGTAAAGCTACTCGTAGAACACCCGGTTCATGCATGCATGCGTGCTTGTGTGCTTATCAATAGTGGCAACCAAGATGACATGTTTAAATGGAAGGATCACATGAATATAGCATTTTGATTTCTATCATAATCATATGACAATGTAGGTAACATCTAGTACATTTGAGCAATTGATCATTCATAAGAAGATTTACACAATTCCTATTTTCATTTTCTTCATTTAATTCATTTACTCCTAGTTTAGGCATTTTGTCAAACACATAGCATGCAACATTTCCAGTAGTTCATCTTACTCTTTTTAGTGCATATTTTCCTTCAAATCATCAAGGTAAGTCCCTTATTTGTAGAGTGCCCTTCCCCATTTTCCATTTCATACATCACACAACATCCATACGGCATCCAATCGCCTCGACCCCTCATCCATCCCCACATCACCACATTCCTTATTATCTTGTTTATATTTTATAGAAATAGTCATTTCAAAAAGAAGGGAAAACATGGAATCAAGAATCATCAACAAAATGGAAAACCTAGGTTATTGCTAATGGGAGTTAGTAGGGTGTACTAACCTTTAAACTTGTAGGAGAACTTGAGGGAAGATGAGATTAGGTCCTTTGAGTAGAAAAATCCTTGCTCGAGATGGGTTTGAGCAAAACCCTAGCTCTTCCTTTCTCTCCCTTCTCTAATCTCCCAATACAAGCCTTGAGGGTTTATGAAACCCTCACCCACGGATTTGGGGTTTATATAGAAAGTGGGGTGGTCAAATGACCATCCTACCCTTAAAATTTCAGCCAAAACAGACTGAATAGGTAAAATGCTCGAGGAGCGGTCGACCGGTCATAGGAGCGGTCGACCAGTTGGCTGGAATGGTCGATTGGTCCAAAACCTCCTCTCTGAAAAAATCACCCATACAAAATTAGTGCGATAGCGGTCGACCGGTGGGTAGAGCGGTCGACCGGTGGATGGAGCGGTTGAGCAGTTGGTTTGTGTTTTGCCTATTTTGCTGATTTTCCTCATTTTCTCCGCTTAGGTCTTTTGGCCATATCTTTTAACTCGTTCGTCGGTTTTCGACGATTCAACTTGCTTTGGATTTGCCTTTCGAAAACGAACATTTCTGACATCAGAATTTTTAATTTCTCCATTATTTATTAATTAGATTACGTGGAAGGCCAATTGGCTACGAAAGTGCTATTCATTAAGTATAGAAAAGTCTGGGGTGCTATAAGAAGGGTCAGTCCAGTGGATCAGCACCACCGAAGAAGAGAGCCAAGATTTCTCCTTTTCCTGCTCCTAGACCTACATCAACACATAGGCCTCCTTTTGCACCACCAGTGCCTCGCCCGACTACTTCACAGGCACCTCGCCCCGCTTTTTCTCAGGGCACCAGATATGTGTCGCCATCATCCTCTTCATTTTTTGAGGAGTGCGACTATTGTGGACGGAGACACCCAGCGGGAGAGTATCGTAGAGCATCGGGAGGATGCTTCCATTGTAGCGAGCAGGGCCACATGATTAAGGATTACCCACATCGATAGTCACGGGTTCAGCCTCAAGGGAGCAGGCCCCCAGTTCGGCAGGCTACTCCGCAAGGGTCTTCACAGGCTTCGGCATCTAGACCCGCACGGACCACACAGCCACCTCGCCAGGCAAATAGGGGCCGGGTCTTTGCCTTGATGAAAAGGGACACACATGCGTCTGACGATGTTGTGCAAGGTACGCAAAAATTCTAAAGTATGAATTGATGAGTATTACATCTTATATGTTATGGCTGCATATGTGTATATTATATTACATAAACTCTAAGTATGTGTTGCTTGAAATTTATTGATGTAGTTAATTATAATGTACGGGCATATTGCTAGTAAACGAGTGTCTAGCTCTTGTGTTGATCGACACGGGATCGACACATTCCTTTGTATCACCTAGTTTCGCCAAAGGTTTCGCGTCTAAGCCGAGTCCCTACGTCAGGAGTTAACCATTTCGACTCCGCTTGGCAAGTCAGTTGATATGGACCGTGGATACTGGAATTGTATAGTTCAAGTCGGGCAGTATGAGTTGCCAATAGATCTAATCATCCTAGAGTTCCAAGACTTGGATTTCAATGTCATCCTCGGGATGGATTGGCTAGCTGCACACCACGAGCATGTGGCATGTTTTGAAATGATGGTGAAGTTTAAGCCGAAGGGCGTCAAGCAATTCCACTTTCGTGGACTACGAAGGAGAGATATAGCCCGTCTAGTGGCTCTAAGTCTTGCAAATCCGGAGGCACGTGACTCCTCAGCCATCCAGGTGGTGAGTGAGTACATAGACGTATTTCCCAAAGACTTGCCGGGATTGCCTCCAAATAGGGAGATGGAGTTTGCCATAGAGCTCGATCCAAGAATGGCTCCAATTTCTAAGGCTCCATATAGGATGGCCCCAATTGAACTGAAAGAATTGAAGGAGCAACTAGAAGAGTTATAACGGCTCGGTTTCATCCGACCAAGTGTTTCACCGTGGGGAGCACCGGTACTCTTCATGAAGAAGAAGGATGGGTCGATGAGGATGTGCATTGATTATAGACAGTTAAACAAAGTTACGATCAAGAATCATTATCCATTGCCACGGATAAACGATTTGTTCGACCAACTGAAAGGAGCAAGGTTCTTCTCCAAGATTGATCTACGATCAGGGTATCATCAGTTGAAGATCAAGGCCGAAGATGCGCCAAAGACTGCCTTTAGGACTCGTTACGGAAACTACGAGTTCCTAGTTATGCCTTTTGGTCTAACGAATGCACCGACGGCGTTCATGGATTTGATGAACCGGGTGTTCAAGTCTAGTCTCGACAGATGTGTCATCATCTTTGTTGCTGATATCTTAGTGTATTCCCCAACACGGGAGGACCATGATCGAGACCTTCGCCTTATACTTGAGACTCTTCGAGAGCATAAACTATATGCCAAGTTGAGTAAGTGCGAGTTTTGGTTAGAGAATGTGGCGTTCTTTAGCCATGTGGTATCTGCCGAGTGTATTTCAGTAGACCCAGCAAAGATAGAAGCAGTGATAAAATAGGAGAGACCCAGAAGTGTTACCGAGATACGTAGCTTCCTTGGTTTAGCGGGATACTATAGGAGATTCGTAGAGGGATTCTCTGGCTTAGTGGCACCACTCACGTATTTGACGCGGAAGAATGTCAAGTTCACTTCGAGTGACAATTGTGAAGCGAGTTTCACGGAGTTGAAGAAGAGGCTTACTATGGCCCCCGTTCTCACGGTGCCATCGGGGAGTGGAGGTTTCGTGGTTTACAATGATGCCTCGAATATTGGGCTAGGATGTGCTCTTATACAACGCGGGAATGTCATCACCTACGTTTCTCGATAGTTGAAGGAGCATGAAAAGAACTATCCTACTCATGACTTGGAGTTGGCCACGGTGGTATTCGCATTAAAGATTTGGTGGCATTACCTTTATGGGGAAGAGTTCGATGTTTTCACGGATCACAAATGCTTAAAATACCTATTTTCCCAAAAGGAGTTGAATATGCGACAGCGTCAATGGATGGAATTCTTGAAGGACTATGAGTGCTTGATCCAATACCATCCGGGTAAGGCTAATGTGGTGGCAGATGCTTTGAGCAGGAAGTCTACTGGACATGTAGCACACTTGATGGTGCAAGGGTGAAAGTTGTTAGAGGATGCTTCTAACCTTGATATTAGTTTCAGCCTTCCTACCTTTGGGTCAGTAATGGCTAATGTCACCGTTAGGCCTTACATATTGGCCATGATCCGAGAATTACAAGAATTGGATGTCGAGCTACTTGCGTATAGAGATAATTCGGTTCAAAATGGTAGTAAGGATTTCGTAGTGCAAAGTGATGGGACAATCACATTCAAGGAAAGGATATGTGTTCCAGCCGATGAGAAGCTTAAACTAGAGATCTTAGACGAAGCTCACCGGTCTAAGTACACTGTGCATCCTGGTGGTACAAAGATGTATAAGAACCTCAAAGGAAATTTTTGGTGGCGGAAGATGAAGAGGGAAGTCGCCGAGTATGTGTCAAGATGCTTGGTATGCCAACAAGTGAACGCCGAGCATATGAGGCCAGCAGGGCTTTTACAATCCCTTCCTATTCCCGAGTGGAAATGGGAGAACATCTCAATGGATTTCATCACTGGGTTTCCAAAGATGGCAAAGAAATCGGATGCAATATGGGTGGTGGTTGATTGTTTTACAAAGTCTTCCCATTCTTGCCTTATTGGACTACGTTCAACTCGAACCAACTTGCAGAATTGTATCTCAAAGAAGTGGTTCGGTTGCATGGGGTGCCAGTCAGTATTGTGTCCGACAGGGATCCGAGATTCACTTCCAAGTTCTAGAAGAGCTTTCAGAGTGCTATGGGTTCCCGTTTGGACTTTAGCACCGCCTTCCATCCTCAGACAGATGGACAGACCGGGAGGGAGAACCAGGTTATAGAGGACATGCCTAGAGCTTGCATGTTGGACTTCAAGGGCAGTTGGGAGGATCACTTGTCGTTGGTTGAGTTCGCCTACAATAACAGTTATCAGGCAAACATCAAAATGACACCTTTCGAAGCCTTGTATGATCACAGTTGTAGATCTCCCCTATACTGGGATGAAGTTGGAGAGAGAAAAATATTGGGCTCGGAGTTGATTGAGCAAACCGTGAATAAGGTCAAGATTATCAGGGAGAGATTGAAGACGGCTCAGGACAGGCAAAAGAGGTATGCCGACACCCGTAGACGAGATCTTGAGTTCCGAGTTGGCGATATGGTATTCTTGAAGGTTTCGCCGACAAAGGGTGTTATAAGGTTTGGCAAAAGGGGAAAACTCAGTCCGAGGTATGTGGGTCCGTTCGAAATTGTCACCCGAGTTGGTGAAGTTGCATACCGGGTTACTCTACCCACTCACATGGAGGCGGTTCACAACGTCTTCCATGTGTCCATGCTTCAGAAATACATCTTAGATCCTTCAAATGTCATAGATCTTGATCCGTTGGAAATCCGGGAGGACCTCACCTTAGTAGAAGAGCCTGTTGAGATTTTGGACCGTAGAGATCAAGTTTTGCGTAACAAGGTGATTCCCTTGGTTCTTGTTCGATGACAACATCACTCTAAGGGAGAAGCTACTTGGGAGCGCGAAATGGAAGTGAGGGAAAAGTATCCTCATTTGTTTGTATAAGGGATGTTTCCATATAAATTTTGTTTTCTTCATACCTATGTATCGTTCAAATTTCGAGGACGAAATTTCTGTAAGGGGGGAGGATGTAGAACCCCGAACCTTAAGGGCCTAGTATGATGAATGATATGATGTATTAAAGCTTTTTAAGAATATATTTTGTTATATGGGTGTTTGGAATGAAGTAGGCAAGAGTATAGAATACTCTTAAGTGTTAACAAGGGTTATGCCTTAGCATACCCTCAACTTTGAAAAGCTCTAGTTCGCTCATAACTGATCAGAATGGAGCAAATCTTGAATTTTTTGAAAGGTATTAGAACCCTCTTCAAGGTCTATGTTGATCAATTTTCCAGATTTTGAGTTGAGGTAGATTCAATCGTCTGATTCCAGAATCGGATCTGCTGCAAAAACGGGTTAATAAAACTCATTCGCATGTCAATCAGCTTTAAGAGAAAAATGGTGCAAGAAAAAAGAAGAATTGGAAGTTGTGCAAAGCATAAAAGTTGTTCTCCTTCGAAAGATAAATCCAACGCAAGTTGAATCGTCAAAATCTGATAAGCGAGTCAAGAGTTATGGCTAATTTACCGAAGCACATTTTTGCAACAAAACTCGCTCGAGCGAGATTGATCAAAACCGAGTTTTTGAGGCCGGGGAGTAACCCGCTCGAGCGAGACGGAAGCCCGCTCAAGCGAGATTGTCCAAAAATGTTTTTTTTTATGTTTTTCACTAACCTAACACCTTATATACCAAATTTTCGGGGGTCCAAGGTATCTAACACTTAGAGAGAGACTTTTTGAGAGAAAAAGAAGGAAACCTAGGTTTCCAAAGGAGGATTTTGTTTGAGACCAAAGAGGAGATCGAATCATCACTTCTCAAAGCTTCCACAAGCTTGAACCTTCTTTCTTGAGCATGGATCTCCATTTCCAAGCTCATCCTCGTGTTAGATCATCATTCCACACTAAGATTTGATCCTTGCAAAGTAAGTGAAACTACTACCTAGCTTTGCTATGATACAAATAGTAAGTAAAACTATTATCTAGCTTTGTTATCATGCAATAGTGAAAGTATGATTTTGAATGTGATGTAAGTGATTCTACTACCTAACTTTGTTATTATACAAATATAGAAAAGATGATTAAAGGGGTGATTTAAATAGAGATTAACCTTGCCATAATGCAAATAGTAAATGTATTGATTTAGGGTGAACTACATTATGATCAAATGAGTAACTAGGGTTTATGATTTGGGGGTTTTTTGAAATAAAGAGATTAATATAGTCATACTATGTGAGATTATTATTGTTTCCTAATAAAACATGATTCTATGTATGATGTGGTGAGATAGGCTTAGAAGCCAAAACCTTGATGATGTAATGAAATAAATGAAAATGTTGTATGACCTCGAATTTCTAAATATAACATGATGTTAATATGTCTTGTACGAACTCATATGATTTGTTTAAGGTTTTCAATGTATGTATATGATAATGTTCACAAGCACTCCACGCACGCTAAGTTCATATGACCGAGGTTTTTGCATAAGCATGTATTTCAAGAAATGATAAAAAGGTTTTCAAAGGCATTCATAAGAAAGAAGTATAAGTTCATAAGCATTGACAAGGCCAAACTTTGGGTTGGTATTCTAAGATCGGTTACTTCATGCTCACAAGGATCAAGTCTAAGATGTTGCATAAACTCCACGAATCATAAGTCTCGCAAGGCTTCTCAAGAACTCATAAGAAACTCACAAGTCTAAGATCTTGCATATGTCTCCAAGGATCATTAGCTCACAAGAAAACACACAAGAAGCTCACAAGCTCACAAGAAGGCTCACAAGGAAGCTCATAAGCTCACAAGAAAAGTCATAAGAACTCGCAAGCTCACAAGAACTCATAAGAAAATATGAGACTCACAAGCATTCATATGAACTCATAAGCATGCTTGAGATGGTTTGTTTTTCATGAAAAGAACAAGTGTTATGAAAGGTTTTCCATGACGAGGTTTTAAGCATGAATTTTATGATTAGTATTCCCTAACGCAATTGTATGTAATACTATGATTTTGATAGCACTGTTAGCTAGTAGTTTTGGCTCACTGAGTATTTCATGCTAAGTCGTACATGTTATGTCGGCAGGTACATGGGTTCCCTTTGACATCTGTGATCAGGGGCCTTGGATAGAGGAGGATTATGGCATGGAAGAGCCATATGTGGAGCCTCAAGAGGAGGCAAAGGACTTAGACCACTGGCCCTTTCAGGGTGATTACTGAGAGACAGAGAGTATTACCATTTTGTATTTTGATAAGTGGGCATGTCCACCTTTACTCTTGATTATATATTGTACAAACTTGGAATACAGAGTATATATAGAAAAGAAATTTTTGGGTTACGCTTCCGCACACGATTATGCTTCCGCATTACTTTATGTTTCCATTATATATGGCCTTATGTATTTTACAAGATGGTTTGGTATCGGATATTTGCACATCACGAGCCAAAGTATCCCTAACTCCCAGGGGGTATTTTGGGTCATGAAAAAACTGAACCTAATCCTTCTATTAATGATTCTCCTAATTCTATTCCACTGAGAAGGTCTGAAAGAGTTTCTAGACCACCAGATAGACTTCAGTGTTACAATAATGAGGTTTATCTAGTTACCCCTGATGATGAGGATACGGATCCTAATACTTATCAGGAAGCTATATTAGATGTAGATGCATCTCATTGGAATAAAGCCATGAATTCTGAAATAGATTCCATGTATGACAATGACGTCTGGACTTTAGTAGATCCACTAGATGGTATAAGGCCAATTGGATGCAAATGGATTT
Source organism: Tetracentron sinense (assembly GCA_015143295.1). Classification (NCBI taxonomy): domain Eukaryota; kingdom Viridiplantae; phylum Streptophyta; class Magnoliopsida; order Trochodendrales; family Trochodendraceae; genus Tetracentron; species Tetracentron sinense. Next base: position 24,027,082 of record CM026554.1, read on the forward strand.
ACAAAAGGAAGAAGGGTGCCAATGGTAATGTGGAGACCTATAAAGGTTATACTCAAATTCAAGGAGTTGATTATGAGGATACCTTTTTGCCAGTAGCTATGCTCAAATCCATCAGGATATTGGATATTGCTAGCTATAACTGCACACCATGACTATGAGATATGGCAAATGGATTTCAAAACTTCTTTCCTTAACAGAATGTTAGATGAAGACATCTATATGAAGCAACCAGAGGGCTTCATTGCTCCTAACTACGAGAACATGGTATGCAAGCTCAACAAGTTGATATATGGTTTAAAACAAGCTTCTAGAAGCTGGAACCAAAGATTTGATCTTTCGATCAATGAATTTGGATTCCAAAAGAATTTGGAAGAATCTTTTATTTACAAGAAGGATAGTGGGAGAGCAGTAGTATACCTAATTCTATATGTAGATGACATTCTACTCATTGAGAATGATGTAAGGATGTTATCATCAGTCAAGATATGGCTTTCTCAACATTTCTCAATGAAAGACTTAGGAGAGGCATCCTATATTCTTAGAATAAAGATTTTGAGAGATAGAAAATGCCGAATGTTGGGATTGAGCCAAACTTCCTACATAGACAAGAATTATCTAGGTATAGTATGAGTGATTGTAAGACAACACTCATTCCTTTTAGACATGGTGTCACTTTGTCTAAAAAGATGGCCCTTACATCAGCTGATGAGATCGAGCAGATGAAGAGGAGCCCTTATGCTTTGACAGTTGGGAGCCTCATGTATGTCATGTTATGTACTAGACCAGATATCTGTCAAGCAGTGGGAGTTGTTAGTCGGTTCTAAAGCAATCCAGGTATCAATCACTGGACAGCTGTGAAGCACATCATGAAGTACCTGAAAATGACTAGTGATTATGTGCTTACTTTTCAATCAGAAGATTTAGTTGGACTGGGTTATACTGATTCCGATTTCCAATCTGATTCGGACAATAGAGCTTCCACATCAGGTTATGTGTTCACACTGGGTGGTGCTGCTGTCAGTTGGCACAGTATAAAGCAGAGGAGTATTGCTGACTCCACCACAGAAGCAGAATATATTGTAGCTTGAGAAGCAGCAAAAGAAGTAGTCTGGTTCAAAAGGTTTTTGAAAGAGCTAAGAAATGTTACTTTAGCACTTAAACCTATCACTCTCTTCTGTGATAGTAATGGTGCAGTAGACCATGGCAAAAAACCTAGGAGCCATAAAAAGATGAAACATGTGGAGCGGAAGTATCTTACATTCGTGAGATCACTGATAGGCAAGATATAGTTGTTACAAAGATTAGGTCTCAACTTAATGTTGCTGACCCGATGACCAAGGCTTTATCAGATAAAGTATTTCTAACACAATTAGATAGTATGAGATTGAAATCTATGGCATGATGACTTTTAGGGCAAGTGGAAAATTGTTAGACATGATGCCCAGAAAAGTCATTTAGGTTGTTAGACTCTTATTAATTTGATTAATAAAGACTTCTTCTTAATCTATTGTGTATTCATTATGGGTAATTGACCATGATCATGAGATGATTTATATGATATGAGATATCGATTAAGGTCCATAGGATATATTGTAGGAAAGTTATGTGATTGGATTATCAAAGGCAGCTATAACTTTCTGGTTCCTTATACCTTATATAGTCACAGTTGTGGGTGAAACTGGGCACTTCACTTATATAGCTACTAGAATGCTAAGATGTTCTCAATAGTTGAGATGTAGTTCTATCTCGAACTATTGTAGTGGAGACTGCACTCAGCATATAGGTGCTTAAATGTACACTGACTGATTGCATTCAATGAGAGACCTCTTGCATAAACATACTATCAGATAGTGGTCTCTCATTCACATTGAACAGTTTCGATGATCCTTAGATCTGATGTGTTCATCTATAACTAAGTAGTGATCTGACTGTTTTGATTTTACCAACGTATTTTCTATCTTAGGGAATACAATACAGTGATAGTTGGATAGTCAGAAAGTTGTTCGAGTCATAATGAATTTCAAACAAGAAATCCATGCTCATTAATTTGAGAGATTATTCAAGTTCCGAGGTAAGACAGTTGATTAAGTTCAAATCCTGCACAGGTGATTTTGAAATCAAAATATGTAACGCCCCAAAATACCCCCTAAGAGTTTAGGGATATTTTAGGTGTCACACTGCGAACCTATCAAACCATCCTGTAATGCACAAGATAAAATACAGTACTCATAACGATAATCAGAGCGCGGAAGCTATCATATATGCGGAAGCGTAAACAAATTTTTATTTCTTCTGATGATCCAAAATAGTATTCCAAGTTAACATAAATACAAGACATGTCTAAGTCTAAGGTGGACAGGCCCACCTATCAAAATATCAAAATACACCAAACCCTCTCATACTCTCCCCTCAACAGTAGTCGAGGTATGGCCATGCATCGAGGTCTCGGTCCGCCTGAGACTGTAATGGGATAGCCGACTCTCTCTCCTCTGTATACTCTTCCTCGACCCAAGGCTCCGGGTCGAGGGCTCCCTCAGCACCTGCCGACATGAAAGTACGGCTGAGCATGGAATACTCAGCGAGTACAAGCTACTAGCAGACCATAACAATAATAAAAACGCATAATAGTAATATCATACAAGCAGTAATAGAAACATCACAAAGAAACAGTATAGGGCATGACACAATACAAGCATCCTGACGTGCGTACATGAATGCGAAAATGCCGATAAAAACTCATGCTTGAAAACCCTTGTCATGTCCCGGTATGCCTCGTAGAAATCATGGATGCGTGCATGCATGAATGCATGATCGTCATCTTGTAAACCTCCATCTTGTAAACTTGTGAGCCAGAGGCTAGCACTCGAATCTCCCTGGGCTGCCAACCTCCTTGATATGCAATGCACTTGTGAGCCAGAGGTTAGTACCCGAATGTCCCTGGGCTACCAACCTCCTTGTTATGCAATGCACTTGTGAGCCAGAGGCTAGCACCCGAATGTCCCTGGGCTACCAACCTCCTTGTTATGCAATGCACTTGTGAGCCAGAGGCTAGCACCCGAATCCTTTCTGGGCTACCAACCTCCTTGTTATGAAATGCACTTGTGAGCCAGAGGCTAGCACCCGAATGTCCCTGGGCCACCAACCTCCTCGTTATGCAATGCACTTGTGAGCCAGAGGCTAGCACCCGAATCCTTTCTGGGCTACCAACCTCCTCGTTATGCAATGCTTTCTTGTTGTTTATTATATGCACATGCTCTTGAAATCACGGTTCATGTTATCATGCGTGTTCGTGTACGTGTCCATAGTGACAATCGTGATAATGGAAATAACCAAATATGACATTATAATTCAATTCATGATATGAACATGGGTAACTTAAGTAATTTGCATAACATTTGATCGATTTATCATTTATATGAACGCATGCATAAAACCCATTTCTATATTCTTCATTTAGATCATTTATTCATAGTTTAGGTATTTTGTCAAACACTTTCATACATTATTCCTTAGTAGTTTATCTCTTTCTTTTAAATGCATATTTTCCATTCAATCACACCATGGTAAGTTTATTATTTGTACTATGCCCATCCTCCATTTTCCAATCACACATCATACATCACACATTCGGCATCCAATCGCCGTATCCAACCTTCATCCAAGCATCCCTACCATTTCCTTATCTTGTTTATATTTATTATAGATAACACATTTTGTAAAGAATAAAACATACTAACAAGAATCATATTTCATAAGGAAAACCTAGATTTATTGCTAGGGTAAGTTAGTAGGGTGTACTAACCTTAAATCAAGGCTTGATCCTTGGTAGAAACCTTGATTGAAGCTCCAACTTGAAGGAAGAACACCTTTGCTTGAAGGAGACTTGAGTTGGGGAAGAAACCCCTTTCAAAAACGTGCTTGGGTTGCTGCCCTAGCTTGGAGAATGGAACCCCACACGAGCTTGAGTTGAAATCTTGAAGAAAATGTGCTTGGGGACGATCTAGGGTCTTCACCCCTTTGATTTCTTCTCCAATGGAAAACCCTATTTGCAAATCCCCTTCTCCTCTCTCTCTATCTCTCAAAATCCCTTAAGTGTTGTGAATGAAGCCCTAAAGGCTCGGGCAAGCCTTAAGGAGAAAGGGTTTAACCCCCAAAAGACGATAAAGCCCTTACTAAAATTTCTGCAAAAACGCGAAGACCGAGCGATCGGTGGTTATGACCGATCGATCGGTTGCCTACCGAGCGATCGGTGTTTATGACCGATCGACCGGTCAAAAACTCACTCTCTGGAAAATTTCCCCATACAAAATTTCTGACCGCGCGATAGCTACCGATCGATCGGTTATGGACCGATCGATCGCTGACTGGACCGAGCGATCGGTTCTCTGTATGTCTGGACTGTTTTGACCATATCTTTTGACTCGCTCGTCGGATTTCGACGATTCAACTTGCGTTGGGTTCGTCTTTCGAAAACGCACATTTCTGACGTTTCGGAATTTCCGATTTCTCCCTTATTTATTAATTAGACTACAAAAATGGTCAATTAGCTACGAAGGTGCTATTCATTAAGGATGAAAAAGTCCGGGGTGCTACATTCTCCCCCCCTTACAAAAATTTCGTCCCCGAAATTTGGACGATACATATATGCACAAAATCAAAACAAAATTACAAGCCATATGCACAAGTCTATTCCAACAACTCGGGATACTTTGCTTTGACTTCGGCTTCACGCTCCCACGTGGCTTCTTCTCGGTCATGATGTTGCCATTGCACGAGGACTAGCGGAATAGTCTTGTTGCGAAGCACTTGATCTCTCCTATCCAAAATATGAACCGGTTTCTCAACTAAAGTGAGGTCCTCTCGGATCTCTATCGGATCAAGCTCGATGATATGAGAAGGATCCGAGATGTACTTCCGGAGCATAGAGACATGGAATACATTATGGACCGCCGCCATGTGAGCGGGCAAAGCAACACGGTAAGCCACCTCGCCAACTCGAGTAATGATCTCGAACGGACCCACATATCTCGGGCTAAGCTTGCCTCTCTTCCCGAATCGCATAACACCTTTGGTCGGTGAAATCCTTACAAACACAAAATCACCGACTCGGAATTCAAGATCCCTCCTTCGGTTGTCGGCATAGCTTTTCTGTCTATCTTGTGCGGTCTTTAACCTCTCCCGGATAAGCTTGACCCTATCCGCGGTTTGTTCAATTAACTCGAGGCCCAAAATCTTTCTTTCTCCCACTTCATCCCAATACAACGGGGATCTACAACTCCTTCCGTACAAAGCCTCGAAAGGCGCCATTTGTATGCTTTCTTGATAACTATTGTTGTAAGCGAATTCCACCAAAGGTAGGTGATCTTCCCAACTTCCCTTGAAGTCTAGCATACATGCTCGGAGCATATCTTCAATAACCTGATTCACCCTCTCGGTTTGCCCGTCGGTCTGTGGGTGGAAAGCTGTGCTAAAGTCTAATCGGGAGCCCATTGCACCTTGAAAACTTTTCCAAAACCTGGATGTGAATCTTGGGTCTCTATCCGACACAATACTCACTGGCACCCCGTGTAATCGGACTATTTCCTTGATGTATAGCTCCGCTAACTGATTGGAGTTGAATGTAGTCCGGTACGGTAAGAAATGAGCGGACTTCGTGAGTCTATCAACAACTACCCATATAGCATCAGTCTTCCTAACCGTCTTCGGCAACCCCACGATGAAGTCCATAGAGATATGTTCCCATTTCCACTCGGGAATAGGGAGGGACTGCAAAAGACCCGCTGGTCTCAAATGCTCTGCTTTCACCTGTTGGCACACCAAACACCGTGCCACATACTCCGCAACCTCCCTCTTCATGTTTCGCCACCAAAAGTGACTCTTGAGGTTCCGATACATCTTTGTCCCTCCGGGATGCACTGTATACTTAGACCGGTGAGCCTCGTCCATAATCTCTCTCCGAAGGTCTACATTGGCTGGGACACAAAGTCTTCCCTTGAATGTAATAGCGCCTCGGCTAGTGAGAGAGAAGTCCGTACTACCCTTGGCCACTTCCTTATCCCGGAAAGCCAACAAGTCAGTGTCTGTGGCTTGATACTCTTGGATCAAGTCTATAAGGTACGGCCGAACTGTAACATTTGCCAAAACCGGACTGCGGACAGAATCGTTCACACTGATGTCTAGATTTGCCAAATCGTCTAACAGTCTCCATTCCCGCACCAACATGTGAGCCAACAACCCCGATGGCTTCCTACTCAGAGCGTCTGCCACCACATTTGCTTTTCCCGGGTGATATTGGATAGTGCACTCGTAGTCCTTTAAGAACTCAATCCAACGCCGTTGTCGTAAGTTTAACTCTTTTTGGGAAAAGAGATACTTGAGGCTCTTGTGGTCCGTGTACACATAGAACTCCACCCCGTACAGATAATGTCGCCAAATTTTTAGTGCAAACACGACCGCCGCAAGCTCCAAGTCGTGAGTGGGGTAGTTCTTTTCATGCTCTTTCAACTGCCTTGATGCATAGGCAATGACTTTCTTGTGTTGCATTAGGACACACCCGAGTCCGACGTGCGAGGCATCACTATACACCTCATACCCAAAAGGTCCAGATGGCACAGTAAGGACAGGGGCTGTGGTGAGGCGTTTCTTCAACTCTTGGAAACTTACTTCACATCGGTCACTCCAACTGAACTTTGCATTTTTCCTTGTCAAGTAGGTGAGAGGTGCAGCCAGACTGGAGAATCCCTCCACAAATCTCCGGTAGTAGCCTGCCAATCCGAGGAAACTACGTATCTCCGTGACGCTCTTGGGCCTCTCCCAACTCATGACTGCCTCAACCTTGGCTGGATCTACCGAAATGCCCTCGGCCGACACCACGTGTCCAAGAAATGCGACCTTCTCTAACCAGAACTCGCACTTACTCAATTTGGCATATAGCCTATGCTCTCTCAACATCTCTAGAGCAAGGCGGAGGTCTCGCGCGTGATCTTCCCGTGTCTGGGAATACACCAAAATGTCATCAATGAATACAATCACGCATCGATCCAAGTAAGATCGGAACACCCGGTTCATCAAATCCATGAATGCCGCCGGTGCATTCGTCAGCCCAAAAGGCATGACAAGGAACTCGTAATGCCCATACCGAGTCCTGAAGGCCGTCTTCGGAACATCTTCCGCCTTGATCCTTAATTGATGATACCCCGATCTAAGATCAATTTTGGAGAAGAATCTCGCTCCCTTCAGTTGGTCGAACAAGTCATCGATCCTTGGCAAGGGATAACGATTCTTGATAGTTACCTTGTTCAACTGACGGTAGTCTATACACATTCTCATCGACCCGTCTTTCTTCTTTACAAAAAGGACCGGAGCTCCCCACGGTGACACACTTGGTTGGATGAAACCAAGTTGTTGTAACTCCTCAATTTGCTTCTTCAATTCTTCAAGCTCTATCGGGGCCATTCTATATGGGGCTCTTGAAATTGGAGCGGTGCCCGGAGTAAGCTCTATAGCGAACTCAATCTCCCGATTCGGAGGTAACCCGGGAAGTTCCTCCGGAAACACGTCCAAGAAATCACTCACGACCGGAATGGCCGAGGAGTTTTGTGCTTCTAGGTTTGTTACACTCAAGGCTGCGAGGCGAGCAATGTCCCTCTCTCTTAATCCTCGGAAGTGAAAAGGCTTACCCCCTTCCGGCTTGAAATTCACCATCTTCTCAAAACACGCAACGTGCCCGTGATGGTTTGACAACCAATCCATCCCTAAGATGACATCAAAATCCAAGTCTTGAAAATCTAGGACGATGAGATCGGCTAACAGTTCATTCTCCCCCACTTGAACCACACTATCCCCGAATATCTTGTCCGTATCAACTGACTTGCCGAGTGGAGTTGCAATGGTCAACTCCTGCTTTAACGGAGTAGCCTCAGTCAAAAATCCCTTTGCGAAACTAGGCGACACAAAGGAGTGAGTGGATCCTGTGTCGATCAACACTCGGGCAAGACATTCGTTCACTAACAAAGCGCCTGTGCGATTAAGTGACTACTATTAGTAGATTTCAAACAACAAGCATCATACATAGGTAACCCTTAGTATAGAAACTCACAAAGCAAACCATAGAAATTTTACACAATTTAAATTCTAGAATTCGTGCGTACCTTGCACGACATCGTCGGATGCACGTGCGTCTCTCTCGGATAAAGCAAAGACTCGGCCCTGTGTGGCTGGGCGAGGAGGCCGGGTAGACTGTGAGGCCCTCGAAGCCTGAGAAGAGCTAGGCTGAGATGTCTGCCTAACCGGGGGCCTGCTCCCTGAAGACTGAGTTGGCAATTGACGCCGGGGACAATCTCTGACCATGTGGCCTTGGTCACCACAATGAAAGCAACTTCCTGAAACTCTCCGGCATTCTCCCGCTGGATGCCTCCTCCCACAAAGAGTGCAAACATCATGCAAATAGGAGGAAGGAGCATATCCCGTAGCCTGAGTAACTGCGGGGCGAGGAGCATATGAGGTAGCCGGGCGAAAGGCCGGTGGAGCAAAAGAGTGAGGGGCCTGTGGTGCCGAATACATCCTCTGTGACTGAGCCGGCCCTGCGGACTGATACAAGCTAGTCCTTGCCCTTTTCTCCCCTGAACTACTTGACTGTCCTTTCTCCATTCCTCTTCTCTTAAAGAACTCTTCGGAATTCGACTCGGCCAACAATGCCTTGTCCACAACTTCTGAATATGTCTCATGTCGGAACATCGAGACACGATCCTTGAGGTAGGCCTTCAACCCCCTCTCGAATTTCCGGGCCTTCATAGCCTCGGTCGCTATCATGTGTGGAGCAAATCGAGATAGCTCCGAAAATTTGGCTTCATAAGCCGCTACGGACATATTACCTTGCTCCAAGGTAATGAATTCGACTTCCATCTTTTCTTTTATCCCGATTGGGAAGTACTTCTTGTTGAAAACCTCCAAGAATTCCTCCCAAGTCCAATCTTGACCTTGCCGGGTCAACTCTCGGGTCCGAAGTGCAGACTTCCACCAATGATCGGCCTCGCCTTCAAGCATAAAGGCGGCCCATGTGACCCTTTCCACTTCAGTAGGTGCTAATACCGAGAATATCTTCTCAAGTTTGACGGATCCAACCCTCGGCAACAAGTGGATCAATGCTTCCACAAAAAGTTGGAGGCCTCATCCTCCGAAAAGCTTCTATCCCGGCTTGGGCTCGGTTAGGAGGAGCCGGTATGAGTGCCGCATTAGGCGGAGTGGCCGGTTGCCTTGCCGCCAACATAGCCAAGGTCTCGGCTATGGATGCGAATGCTTGGGCAAAATCGGGTTGATCATCACCCGATGGAGCATCACCTCCATTACCCCTCGTGTTGTACCCGCGACCCCGGGTATTGCGTCTCATGATTTCTCCTGAGAACGACAATACAACATGAGTCTAACTTGGATACACAATTAGTACAAATTTCGCAATTCGCTCAATACATATTCATCAAGCATACTTAATAAGTACAACACAAATAATGTACACATGGTATATAACACAATAGCGTAACATACAATCCGTGTTCCTAGCGTAGGACTCTATGTTCGGTTGAAGTTCAACTCATTTTGACTAAGACTAACTTGTTAGTCTATACTTGGAATACAACTCTCTAAGGTGATTCTAATGCCTTGTTCAATCATCTAAGTGACCCTAGGGACTCTAATGCCTAGGGCTCTGATACCACTCTGTAACGCCCCAAAATACCCCCTAAGAGTTTAGGGATATTTTAGGTGTCACACTGCGAACCTATCAAACCATCCTGTAATGCACAAGATAAAATACAGTACTCATAACGATAATCAGAGCGCGGAAGCTATCATATATGCGGAAGCGTAAACAAATTTTTATTTCTTCTGATGATCCAAAATAGTATTCCAAGTTAACATAAATACAAGACATGTCTAAGTCTAAGGTGGACAGGCCCACCTATCAAAATATCAAAATACACCAAACCCTCTCATACTCTCCCCTCAACAGTAGTCGAGGTATGGCCATGCATCGAGGTCTCGGTCCGCCTGAGACTGTAATGGGATAGCCGACTCTCTCTCCTCTGTATACTCTTCCTCGACCCAAGGCTCCGGGTCGAGGGCTCCCTCAGCACCTGCCGACATGAAAGTACGGCTGAGCATGGAATACTCAGCGAGTACAAGCTACTAGCAGACCATAACAATAATAAAAACGCATAATAGTAATATCATACAAGCAGTAATAGAAACATCACAAAGAAACAGTATAGGGCATGACACAATACAAGCATCCTGACGTGCGTACATGAATGCGAAAATGCCGATAAAAACTCATGCTTGAAAACCCTTGTCATGTCCCGGTATGCCTCGTAGAAATCATGGATGCGTGCATGCATGAATGCATGATCGTCATCTTGTAAACCTCCATCTTGTAAACTTGTGAGCCAGAGGCTAGCACTCGAATCTCCCTGGGCTGCCAACCTCCTTGATATGCAATGCACTTGTGAGCCAGAGGTTAGTACCCGAATGTCCCTGGGCTACCAACCTCCTTGTTATGCAATGCACTTGTGAGCCAGAGGCTAGCACCCGAATGTCCCTGGGCTACCAACCTCCTTGTTATGCAATGCACTTGTGAGCCAGAGGCTAGCACCCGAATCCTTTCTGGGCTACCAACCTCCTTGTTATGAAATGCACTTGTGAGCCAGAGGCTAGCACCCGAATGTCCCTGGGCCACCAACCTCCTCGTTATGCAATGCACTTGTGAGCCAGAGGCTAGCACCCGAATCCTTTCTGGGCTACCAACCTCCTCGTTATGCAATGCTTTCTTGTTGTTTATTATATGCACATGCTCTTGAAATCACGGTTCATGTTATCATGCGTGTTCGTGTACGTGTCCATAGTGACAATCGTGATAATGGAAATAACCAAATATGACATTATAATTCAATTCATGATATGAACATGGGTAACTTAAGTAATTTGCATAACATTTGATCGATTTATCATTTATATGAACGCATGCATAAAACCCATTTCTATATTCTTCATTTAGATCATTTATTCATAGTTTAGGTATTTTGTCAAACACTTTCATACATTATTCCTTAGTAGTTTATCTCTTTCTTTTAAATGCATATTTTCCATTCAATCACACCATGGTAAGTTTACTATTTGTACTATGCCCATCCTCCATTTTCCAATCACACATCATACATCACACATTCGGCATCCAATCGCCGTATCCAACCTTCATCCAAGCATCCCTACCATTTCCTTATCTTGTTTATATTTATTATAGATAACACATTTTGTAAAGAATAAAACATACTAACAAGAATCATATTTCATAAGGAAAACCTAGATTTATTGCTAGGGTAAGTTAGTAGGGTGTACTAACCTTAAATCAAGGCTTGATCCTTGGTAGAAACCTTGATTGAAGCTCCAACTTGAAGGAAGAACACCTTTGCTTGAAGGAGACTTGAGTTGGGGAAGAAACCCCTTTCAAAAACGTGCTTGGGTTGCTGCCCTAGCTTGGAGAATGGAACCCCACACGAGCTTGAGTTGAAATCTTGAAGAAAATGTGCTTGGGGACGATCTAGGGTCTTCACCCCTTTGATTTCTTCTCCAATGGAAAACCCTATTTGCAAATCCCCTTCTCCTCTCTCTCTATCTCTCAAAATCCCTTAAGTGTTGTGAATGAAGCCCTAAAGGCTCGGGCAAGCCTTAAGGAGAAAGGGTTTAACCCCCAAAAGACGATAAAGCCCTTACTAAAATTTCTGCAAAAACGCGAAGACCGAGCGATCGGTGGTTATGACCGATCGATCGGTTGCCTACCGAGCGATCGTTGTTTATGACCGATCGACCGGTCAAAAACTCACTCTCTGGAAAATTTCCCCATACAAAATTTCTGACCGCGCGATAGCTACCGATCGATCGGTTATGGACCGATCGATCGCTGACTGGACCGAGCGATCGGTTCTCTGTATGTCTGGACTGTTTTGACCATATCTTTTGACTCGCTCGTCGGATTTCGACGATTCAACTTGCGTTGGGTTCGTCTTTCGAAAACGCACATTTCTGACGTTTCGGAATTTCCGATTTCTCCCTTATTTATTAATTAGACTACAAAAATGGTCAATTAGCTACGAAGGTGCTATTCATTAAGGATGAAAAAGTCCGGGGTGCTACAAAATAAGTTTTGAAATATACTTTTATTAAAAGATATTATACTTATCAAATGATCTTCTCAAAATGTTTTTCATGAGAAATTATTTCTCATGGCTTAATCATAAGTCTTGGAAACCCGGATGATGTGCAAGGGCTATGAGTTAGATAGTATGTCAATCTCGAAGGCCCACTAGGGATAATGTATTTGGAAGGATAAATCGAATTTAAAAGTTTATGTAGCGGGATCCGTATTGGTTAATGTTCATACACTGGGATTCAATTGCAACATGGATATCTCATGTCACTTGCGATTCCGATGTATTTCCTATTTGGGGTTAATATAAAAATATTGGGTAAGCCAGGGTAAGAATGTCCCAGAGCAATCTATGGAGATCCTCACATAAGAAATACAAGCTCATAAATTGATTAAAAGTTAATTAATTATTTAAGTGATTAAAAGTTAATCATTATTTAAATAGATTAAAAGTTAATCTATTGTTTAAATTAATTGTTAATTTAAATTAAGAGATTATTTTAGTAATTATTTAATTAACATAATTAAAGGGGAAATAGGTTTGACCTATATCCATAAACTCATTTAATATGGACCTTTAATATGGGCCTAAGCCCATGGATTTAAACCCTAGGGTGGGGTGCTCACTTTGTAATCCTAATTGGATTAGGATTAGGTTATTTGAATAATTATTAAAATATAATTCCTTTTCTTATGGTTAAAATCCAATGGTTGGATTGCAATTAGGATTAAGATGAGGATAAATTGGATTGCAACTAAGAGTCTAAAGCTCCTCAAAGTCCACGCCCCCCTTATGCTCATGCCCGCCCCCCCTCTTTGGTTGTGATTTCCTAGTTTGACTAGGATTCCTCTCTTGTGTTGGTTGTTGACTAATCCATTTAATTAAGGAACCCTCTTATTAGAAGGACTCTTTAATTAAAAGGATTACTATAACTAAAGTATTTATAGTTAAACTAGGAGTTTAATTAATTAATAGTAAGAGTTATTATTAATTAATAATTCCTAAGAGATAAGGTATAATTGGATTAGGATTAGGATATGTTCCAAATCCTATAAATACACCAACACCAAAACGTGGTGATATACACAATTCTCCAGAATTTTTTCTCTCTCCCTCTCCTTCCTCTCCAAACCGTGAGACCCTAGGGATATTCCCTAGGATTTTTGTGAGCTTCAAAGGGTGGTCGAAGTTGGGTTTTGGTAGTTTAGGGTTTTGAACCTTAAGGTTGTTAGTGATAGAAGGTCTACATCATTACTCCATCTCTTTCCTCTTGCTTCAAAAATTCCAAAGAAAGATTCTAAAGCTTCATGGGGATAACGAAGAACAATGATCGAGCTTCAAGTATTTCTTTGAGAAATCTCTACAAAGAGTTTTGACGGTTCGAGTGGATTAAGCTTCACCAGTGAACATCATTCACCGAGGTGATATGACTAAAAATTTTAGATAGAATTTGATGTTTTCTATGGTATTAAGATCTAAGGGATCCAGTTTCCGCATAAATTTTTATCAAGATCCTCATATAGGAAGCCCACTCGATAGGCTGCTCATTCATTAGTGTAAAACTTGGAAAGTCTTCTCCAGCTGCATGATCCATGTCTCTGTAGCCATGAGATCAATATTCTTATAAAAATTAGGAGGCCGTATTCTTCGGAAAGCCTCGAGTCCCATGGTGTGATGCACCAGAGGAGGTGTAGGTGCAGCAGAAGTAGCAGGCCTAGCTACAAGCAAAGCCAAAGTCTCTGCCATAAAATTCATGGCATAAGTGAAGTAGGGTTGCTCAGAGAACCAAAATAATATAAATCTAACTTCCGCTTAGCACTGGGAAACTAATCCCTAAGCTCTGATACCAAATCTGTTGAGACCCAAAATATCCCCTAGGAGTTAGGGACACTTTAGCTCGTGACTTATCATATATCAAACCATCTTGTGAAAATACACAAGGCATACATATAGTGGAAGCAAAATTCTAATAACATAAACCTGTAATGGGATCCAAGCCCCAATCAACAGAATATCAACATATATATGAAGTGGACAAGTCCCACTCTCAAATACTTTCAAAATACAAAGTATAACTCTCCCTCACTCTCTCAGTAATAATCTAGATATGGCCACCTATCTATAATTCAGTCATCCTGATGATGATCCATGGTGGGCTCCGGCTCACAGTTTTCCTCAATCGAAAGTTCAGGAGCACATTCATCAACAAACCCTACTGAAGTCAATAATTTTAACTGAGCATGGAATAGTCAATGCCTACAAACTACTAGCTAACAATGTAATAATATCATTGAGCATGCAAAGACATAGAGCGTAGAAATCCATGAAAGCCCTTACTAGTTTCCAAAACCATTTCCTTATGAGTTTCTGTATGAAATCAAACCATATAAGTCGTATGAGTCGTATGGGAATCAAAATCTTATGAGTTCTTTGAGTCTTGTTAAGTTCCTTAGAGTTCTTATGAGTCATGGTAAACAATATGATCTGTAAAGACTTAGAACATTAGAGACTTTGAGACTTAGAGGATTTATGATCCTTAGAGCTTGTAAAACGATCTTTGAACATGGAGTCTTTTTCTTAGAGCCAGATATTACATATCCATTGGATACACCCTATCCTTGACGAACCCACATCTTGGCTTTATCAATGCTTTTGAGCTTGGTAGCTTATGAGTTCTTAGAAATCTTATGAATGCTTCGATAAATCCATTCGTATGAGAAAAAAAACCATTGAGTCATGGGAGACGTGTAAGACAAAGAGCTTTTGAACATCATTTTATACTTAGAAAGCTTAGAAACATTGAATCATAGTCATAGACATTTAGTAACAATGATAGCTTACAACCCATGTAGAATTCATCCATCCAATTCATTCAAGAACACACTATGAAACATGGTTTTGCTTAAAAAGAATATGACAAAGGTAGATAGTAGAGTGTATCTACCTTTCACAGACTAATTCACTTTAGTCCAGAGATTGAGAATAGTTGAGAAGCAAGAAGGACTCCTCTTGTGGTTGAATTTTCGAATTCAAGAATACTCGATGAACACAGTGAAGAATCGTAGCTTCCCCTTCAAACTTCCCCAAATGATCTTCTCTTATGGTTTGAGTATATCAAACCCACGAATTCCCTATTCTATTTATAGGCTAAGGGTTGTCAAAAACCCAAAAGACCTTTTTCAAAATATCCCCCAAAGGTCGGTTACGCGTATCAGGTTAAAATGACCATTTTTTGGGTATGACTCGTCGACGAGTCAGAAAACCCCAAACTCAGTTGTCGACGAATGGCTCTTCTAAACTTTCTATTTCAACACTGTCTTTGCAGTCGTCGATAAAGGGGGATTCGGATAAAAATTTATGTGGAAACTGGATCTCCTTAGATCTTAACACCATAGAAAGCATCAAAATTATCTAAGAGTTTTAGTCATATCACCTCGGTGAATGATGTTCACCGGTGAAGCTTAATCCATTCGAACCGTCAGAACTCTTTGTAGAGATTTCTCCAAAAAATATTAGAAGCTCGATCCTTATTCTTCGCTATCCCCATGAAACTTTAGAATCTCCTTTGGAATTATAGAAGTAAGAGGAAGAAGATGGAGTAATGGTGTAGACCTTCTATCACCAAAAGTACTAAGGTTCAAAATCCTAAAATAAACAAAACCCAACTTACACCACCTTAGAAGCTCACGTAAATCCCTAGGGGTATCCCTAGGGTCTCACGGTTTAGAGAGAGAGAGGAGAGGAGAGGAGAGAAAAATTCTGGAAAAAAGTACTTAATGGTTTAGGGTATTGGAGTATTTATAGACTACGATCCTATCCTAATCCTATCCCAACTTGATCTTATCTAATATGATTTATTAATTAATAATAACTCTTAATATTAATTAATTAAACTCTTACTTAATCTATAACTACTTTAGTTATAGTAATCCTACTAATTAAAGAGTCCCTATTAAAAGAGGATTCTTTCATTAAAAGGGATAAGTTCACATCCAACACAAACAAGGAATCCTAGTCAAACTAGGAAACCTAAACCAGGGGGGGGGGGGGGGGGGGGGGCATGGGCTTCAAGGGGGCGTGGAGTTTGAGGAGTTAAACACTTCAAGTTGTAATCCAATTATAACTTATTCTCATCTTTATTGCAATCCAACAATTTGATTTTAATTCCATAATTATAAGAATTATATTTCAATAATTATAACATAATTCTAATCCAATTACGATTCCTCAAGTAGGCGCCCCACCCTAGGGTTTAAACCATGGGCTTTGGCCCATATTAAAGGTCCATATTAAATGGGTTATGGATATGGGTCAAACCCATTTCCCATTTAATTACGTTAATTAAATAATTACTAAAATAATCTCTAGATTTAAATTAACAATTAATTTAAACAATAAATTAACTTTTAATCTATTTAATTAATGATTATCTTTTAATCACTTAAATAATTGATTATATCTTAATCAATTATTGAGCTTGTATTTCTTATGTGAGCACCTCCACAGATTGTTCTGGGATATTCTTATCCTGGCTTACCCAATGTTATCCCATTGATCCTAAATAGGAATTACATCAGAATTGCAAGTGATATGAGATATCCATGTTGCAATTGAATCCCAGTGTATGAACATTAACCATTACGGATCTCGCCACATAAACTTTTAAATTCGATTTATCCTTCTAAATACATTATCCCTAATGGGCCTTCGAGATTGACATACTATCTAACCCATAGCCCATTGCAAATCATCTGGGTTTCCGAGACTTATGATTAAGTCATGAGAAACAATTTCTCATGAAAATTTTTTTGAGAAAATCCTTTTATAAGTATAATACATTTTAATAAAAGTATATTTCAAAACTTATTTTATTTTCAAAATCACCTGCGCAAGGATTTGATCTTAATCAACTATCTTACCCGAAATTTGGATAATCTCTCAAATTAATGAGCATAGATTTCTTATTTGAAATACATCATGACTCGAACAACTTTCTGACTATCTAACTGTCACTGTATTGTATTCCCTAAGTTAGAAAATATGTTGGTGGAATCAAAACAGTCGGATTACTGCTCAGTCATAGATGAACACATCAAATCTAAGGATCATCGAAACTGTTCAATGTGAATGAAATACCAATTATCTGATAGTATGTTTATGCAAGAGGTCTTTCATTGAATGCAATCAGTCAGTGTACATTTAAGCACCCATATGTTGATGTGCAGTCTCCACTACAATAGTTTGAGATAGAACTACATCTCAACTATTGAGAACATCTTAGCATTCTGGTAGCCATATAAGTGAAGTGTCCAGCTTCACCCACAGCTGTGACTATATAAGGTATAAAGAACCGAAAAGTTATATCTACTTGTGATAATCTAATCACATAGCTTTTCTACAATATATTCTATGGACCTTTATCGATATCTCATATCGTATAGATCATCTCATGATTATGGTCAATTACTCATAATGAATACATAATAGATTAAGAAGAAGTCTTTATTAATCAAATTAATAAGAGTCTAACAATCTAAATGACTTTTCTAGGCATCATATCTAACATTTCACAAGTGGGAAGCACATAGACGCAGTCGTTAACGAGTGCACCCTGTTTTTCCCTTGTTTTGCTATTGTTCTCATTTTTCTCACTGAGATTACTTTCCTACTTTGTTTTAACACCCAAAAACATAAAAGAAATTACTTTAACATTCTCACACATGCCACAATATAGTTTACACTAAAATCAAATGCTTAAACCTTGTTCTCCATTGATGATAACCAAGAAAAACACATAGAGGTCGTAATGCCTCAAAACACTATTCACAACATGAAAACTTGATTCCGGGGTTCTACACAATCAATTGGTATCGACCATTCACTTTGCATGTCGATAGACACTGAAAACATGAGAAAATTGAAGAAAAAAGTAAGGAAAATTAGATTAAAAGTTTTAAATAATATTCCAATGAATTTAACCAATTTTCCTATGATTAATCACACATTAAACTCATTTACTTTAGAAAAAAAGTGAGAAATCTTTCCATGTAAGAAAAATGATACCCATTCTAAGTTAATGGCGTTGTTTAGAGGAAGAAATCAGCTAAATGTTGAACGGTCGGAACTTTGTCACACGAGGTATCACTCGAACAATGAAATGGACTGTTAAAAGTCTATCCATGCTAGTGACCAAAAAAAAAAAAGGTCGCGCAAACTGCTTCGCAAGTCGGTGGCATTAAAAGAAGAGTTTTTAAAGGGATCGGATTTGGTAGACCAAAACGGTCTTGATTTCGAGGGCTTTTGACATGTGGCGATAAAAAGGGGCGAAGATATCAAATGGAGAGAAGTCAAAAAGAGGGGAGAAAATGGAATGAATTCTCCTCTTTATCGCCACATGTCAGATGCTAAACCTAGGCAAAACCGTTTTTGGTCTTGGGAGAGCAACACCAAATCCCATCCCGTTTTGTTTTTAAAAGTTGGGAAGTTGGAGAGCAGACCCAAACTTGCTGTGGTCTGAGCCGTCTGACGACTAGGATAACTGATGATGATTAGACGAGGTCGCATGAAATTCAATGATGCGTCACAGTAACAGATACTCACCGCCTCTGTTAAAAAGGAAAAGAAGGTGTTCACATCCGGTAGAATAGGGGATATGGAATTTGCAATGGCGAGGAGGATGAGTGGAGGCATAACCTTGATTTCGATCCTCGTTACTTCTCTGTGCGCATCATCTGTCCTAGCAACTTTTACGCCTCAGGCTGCCTTCGTAAAGAAAACCATCTCTTCTCACAACATCGTCATCTTCTCCAAATCTTACTGCCCGTATGTCTCTCTCTCTGGGCTTTTTACTTCTTTTTTTTTGCATCTAATTCTATTGAATGCTTACCGTGAAATTATTTGAATTTGTTATTCTTGTTTTTGATTTTTTTGTTTTTTTTTAAAAAAAATTGAAATTAGGTTTCTTTTGTGATGAATGCATTTCGTTAGATCGGTTTTGAATCTTATTACTGCTCAAAAATTTCAATTTCTCTAGGTGGCGTTTGGATTAGATTTTTTTGGCCAAAAATCAACTCTGATAAAATTGATTGTGTAGAAATTAATGATCAAATAATTATTTTTTGAAATAATAGTTTTCTGATTGAAAAAAATGATTATTTGACCTTTAATTTCTACACAGTCAATTTTACCAGAATTGATTTTTGGCCCAAAAAATCTAATCCAAATGCCCCACTAGTCTCCCTGAAAGAATTGCTTCAATCCACGGATTTTGGAAGTAAAATAGGTTTGACGATTTAACTGTGTTTTCACAATCCCTGTAGGTACACGCCTTGTTTCTGGATTGTTCCTCTTATTTACCTGATTTGACATGAGATTACTATGGATGTTTGTTTTAAACTCTGCTGTTCTTGATCTTAAAATATTTCTTCACAAAATTTTGACAAAGGAATATCTGTATTCTTCTCCCTCCTCTTTCATCTATGTTTCTCCTCTCCGTGAATTTTCAAGATGCAATTTAGGCGAAACATAAGTAAATAAAACAGACCTCCTCCCTATACAATCCACCATTAAGGAGCCCTTTTGTATGAGAAATCAACTAATTTCATGAGCCATCCGGACTGAATCTAGCACTACGGGGCCCTTGTTGGGACCTTTGTACTAGAAATCATCAAGCGTCATGACTTATTAGGACTGAATCTTGTATGAGTTGTATATGTAATGGACTTGAGATCTGCCATTCTTCGAGGCCAAAGTTGATTGCCCCTGGACTGAAACTGGATTGAGTGTCAAAATAGAGTAGGGCTTTATATTCCTATGTTCTCTTATGGAGTTCTCTTTCATTTTGAGGCAGTGTTGTGAGAGAGTGAGAGCAGTGTTTTAAAACCCGAAAACTCGACTCGACTCGGAAACTTGCCGAGTAGAGTCAACTCGGAAACTCGGGCAAAACTCGTCCGAGTAATGACACCTAAAACTCGGACATATATAATATTTTTCTAATAATATATATGGTATAGATTCAAAATTAATGATAAACCATGCCTAAAATAAGATATATAATTCAATATATATTAAACATCCCCCTTTTTTTTGTATTTATACTTAAAAATGAGTGGGGTGTGTCAAAAAAAAGAAAAAAAACATAATTTAGTCAATCGGGTAGGCAGTTTATTCAATTTTTAGTTTTAAAAAAAATGTGCAAAAACTCGGGCGAGGCGGGACGAGTCGGGGCGAGTCGGGCGAGTCGGGGTGAGTCGGGGGCGAGTCGGGGCGAGTTTTCGACAAAACCGAGTTTTCCTCGAAACTCGACTCGAAACCTGGTCGAGCCGAGTCGACTCGGCCGAGTTTCGAGTCGACTCGGCGAGTTTTAAAACTATGAGTGAGAGCATTAAATTGTTTATCTAAAAATTGGAGAAGGAGGCAGAGGATATAATAAAGAAAGAAAGAGAATTTTGGAATTTGGTTTCAAGTCCGTGCTGTGAGGGACGGATTCTAGGGACGGATTCTATATGTAACGGGATGAGCCGTAATCACTTTCTTTTATTGGATATTGAATTGAAGCATTTGATGATTTCTCTCTCTTTCTCTCTCTCTCTCTCTCTACATGCTATTGAGTATGGGCAAGTTCAATCTGTGGTGGATTGTTCGTGAAATTTAATTAGGGTTATTCAATGTCGTACAAGAAGGATGGGAGAAACGGGAGAAGATGATGCCATGGCTGCTACTACTAAGTTAGAGAAAGGGAGAGGATAAGCAAAGAAGATATGATGGTTATCTATGTTAATTGGAGGAGGGCGTTTTCACCACTTTTGAAGAATGATTTTAGCATTTGGAATGAAAGTTCAATACGAGATACCTTAACTTGTAGGGAGGGGGAAGTCCCCAACTTATAAACAGGGCAGTTTCTCTCTCTCTCTCTCTCACTCTTTATATGTATATATATATATTATCAGCTCCATCTCTTTACAATCAATATACTTTCATGGAGAAAACACCTGACATTAGTAGGATCTGCACCTTGCCTTTTTTAAAAAAAAATCTTCAGCACCTCCTCACATGTTGCAACCTCTGAGTATTGCTAGGAGCTATTTTGTTTGCATCTGTTTCTTTGTTGATATGAAAAACCAAATTATAGGTAGTATTTCCTTATTAACAGGAAAATTTTGAATGAATTACCTGCACGTGTATGTAAATAGGTGTCTGATTCCATTCAGGCAATGCTATCGTAATTTTTTTTAACTGACTTCATTTTGAACTCATGGCTGATGGTTGCATTTCAGTTAACAAATCGACCGCCGGGCTTGAGCCTGACAAACTATTAGTTGTTCACCATTGGTAATCTGTGCAGGTATTGTAAGAGGGCGAAAGCTGTTTTCAAAGAGTTGAACCAGGCACCACATGTTGTTGAGCTTGACCAGAGAGGTTTGCTCATGATTACCTTCATAACATCTTCATAAGCTGCTTACAAATAATTTTTTGTAACTGAGTGACCTTCTGGTTCCCATTCATCTAGCAGATTCCATATTTAAGTGTAATATATTCCAAGAAATAACAGTAAATTGGTTATAAGCAGGAAAAGTGGCAATGAATAACAGTGGCAATGAATTAGAGTGACCAACTTGTTGTCCAATTCTGTAGTTGTGTTGTATTTGGTTTTCCTATGGTAATGCCTTTTTCCACTGCTTCAGGGATTTTAGGGATCTCTTTTACTGCAGTTTAATTGGCAAATAGAAATATCTTGATGTTTTCCACCTCAATGGACTTGAAATTGCATCTCAAATCAAGTCGTTTGTTTAGACTTGAGAAAACCAACTTAGCCTAAAGCTTATTCTGCATCTCTCTCCTGACAAAGCTTTAATGTTATGCATGGAGTCATGTTCCCTGATCCCAACTGAAATGCTGTCCGTACCGAAAAATGTTATAATTGGTTAGTTTTATGTTTCACAGATGATGGCTGGGATATCCAGGATGCCCTGAGCGAGATTGTTGGGAGGCGCACTGTACCTCAGGTGTTCATTAACGGAAAACACATAGGTGGATCAGATGGTAATTTGTGCTTTAGTTTTTGCTCTCTTCCTAAGTTCCAATTAAAATTTTGATCCCTCAAAAATTCACTCCAAAACAAATTAATCATGACTGCAGATACCATTGAAGCATATGAAAGTGGAAAATTGGCAAGCCTTCTAGGTGTTGCAAAGGATGATCTCTGAGAATAGAACGTGAGAGTGATTGCCAATTGTTATATTAATTTAGGATTCGATGCTTATTATGAAACTCCTCCCTAGTACATGCAGAGTATGGTAACAATTCAATGTTTTTTATGATTTTATCCTTTTGGTCTATATTATCGTCGACGTTGCTCATAATCAATAGTTTCAGAGATTTAGGGCCCATTTGGCATCATTTCGGATCAGAAACGATTTAATTCCTTGGAACAGTCTGATTCTTGTTGGAATGTTTTTGTTTTTAGAACTCATTTGGATGTAGTCAATCTGACTCTGTTCTGGGCAACAGAAACAACAGAATGTTTTTGGATGTAAAAAAAAATACAGAATCACAATAACATTATTCTAACTATTTTTCTGTTGGGGTAAGAGATGATTAATCATTGTAACCACGCAAAATGATATTTGCATCAAAATTTAAAGTCTATCAAAAGATAATACATGTTCTATATAATTCAAAGTTACATTTGTAATAAAACATGTTCAGTGTTTACTTTACAAAGATCACAATCACTACTACCCAAAAAAAGGTTAACAGATGACACTATAACGAGTAATTGCTAAGACGCTGAATCCATATCATTTTCAGGTTGACGTTATTCTATATCATATTCATCTACCCATATGAATGAGTCTTCATGGTCCTAAACAAAATAAAATCAAATTAGCTAATGATTAATCGACATAATGAGTTCTTATTGATATCAAAATCAAAATAAAATCAAAACATATAAACTTGACGAAATGGGCATCGAAAAAACCAACGTCCATAATTTTTCTTTGTCTTTGTCATAAATAATTTCATTACACCATGCCCACAAGAACTGCGATCTCCTGCCATACTTTAGTACTATCTACAAATATTTCTAAAACTATAAGTACATACAATGCATGTCAAAGCAAAAATATATTCATAGATAAGGATAAGAAAATTAAAGCCTGCAAATTATAACAATGTCTAGCAATGTTTCCCTTGGCTCACACAAAAAAACATATAGAGAATATTAACATGAAAATATAAACATCATCACACTAAGCTGTCATCATGCTAAGCTAAGGATGTCCATCTCAATATCATGTAACACCATAATGTATTGCTAGTGCATTTGCAATTTCGTCTCTAACTCGCTCAATTTCTTGTCGGCCTTGTGCAGTGCCGATCTCTACAACCCTTGAGGAACTTGCCTCATTGATAGGTGTGTCATCATTGTTGAGAATCGTATCCTCATCACCATAAGTAAGAAATTATTTATCTTGTTGCGTATGCGATCTGATGAAATTGTGAAGAGTGCATGCAGCAAGATAATACGGTTTTGTCCACAAATGGAGTAAGATGACATTTGCTTGAAGATAGGGAACCGAGATTTTAACATGCCAAAACATCTTTCAGTAACATTTCTCAATGATGAATGATGATAATTAAACAACTCCTTCCCTCGTGGTTGTCGAGCACGCCCCCTGTACTCTTGTAGATGATATCGCAATCCACGATAAAACATTAGATAACCCGGCATGGTGGTGTAGCCCAAGTTGATAACATAATATTTACCTGAAATATAAATTAGCTAAATAAATTCACTGAAATAAATTTGGTATATATATCTTTTAAACAATGTTACCTGCAGGCGGTGGGGGAATTCCATGTGACGCCCCGAACCCGTGCCTAGGGAATCAAGTTCCGAGACGCGTGTCCGTTCGTCAAATCATGCAAGCGGAAGACTTTATCCGCTAAAATTCGGAAAATTTAAACATTTATCAGATGCTTCCAAAAAGCAAATAACACCTGTCATCACAATAGTCATCATACAAACCATAATCCTGTATTATTTACATCAAGTTTGTTTTACAAAAGTAGGCACCTCTATCACGCCAGGTACAACTTGTACAAGCTTCCAAAATGTCCAGATAGACTTTTCACTTACTCAGCAGCTCCAAGATCTGCTGACACAAAAAGTCAGTGAGCTATGAAGCCCAATTAAACCACAATCCTTCTAAACTATTTTTCACATAATAACACGCATCAATAATGATATAATAAGCAGTTCAATTTGCATGTTACAGTAAAATAGAACAGTATATAATAAATTGTGACCCCAGGGTCACTTAGGGTTACGTCACCCTAACAGAGGTTCCCGACCTCACATTACTTTCCAATTATGAGGTTCAGTTATGAATGTATTATATTACCAAATTATCGTTTCGATCATCAATCATGTTTCATTTCGAGTCCTAAGACTCTATTAATTGGCCACAGCCCACAAATGTTTAGCTTAAAGTCTCTAAATCATAACCATAATACATTGAGTCATTTAGACTCACACACGCTGTTCCAGCTTTCACCTGAACATGACCAAACCTTGGGTATACCAACCCAACTCACTTGGAATCCGATGATTCCATACCGAACCATGAGTCCACCAACTCAAACAAATACATCAACCCTGAGTATACCAACTCAGACCACTTCGTATCCGAAGCTTACACACACAACATGGGCATTCACCCAATAAGGACATACTTTTCCACATCTACAGTCATCTTCTGGCTAGTATACGGAGGAACCCCGACATCTATACCAATGCCGACATCTCCTGACGTTCTACCAAGAAGGGACCCCGATATACACGGTGCCGACATCTTCTGACCCACTCAGAGAGGAACCCCGGACTATACACTATCTGATGTTTAGCCACTTTAAACTTCCTAGGACTCCGACATCTCCTGACTATCAGTCACGGAGGAACCACGGGCCATGCAGGACACCGCCACTCCTGACCTAGTCCAAGAGGCACCACAGACGACTTAGACAAACAGACCGACATCTCCCGACTATCAGTCACGGAGGAACCCCGGGCCTTACTGGACACCGTCTCTCCTGACCTAGTCAAAGAGGAACCACGAACTGTACTTAACCCTGATTAGATTTTCTAACCACACGTTAACCCCAGTTAACCCAAACCTCGTTTGATTAACTGAAATACTTGGGCCTTGCGCCCGTGAACTAACTCTGGTAACACACCGTCCCGTTAGGGAACGTTTTCAAGCTAATGGATGTCTCCATAGCTTTACAATACATGCAAAACAATTTTTCGTCACCCTAGAGTGGCGATACAATTTACCCGGGACCCGATCTGGGCTCCCTGAAGGACCACATAAAATCACAACATCACATAGGGGTCTCTTCCCCTTTTTCATTCACGTCAAAAGTCATGCATATACATCACATGAAATAATATAGCAAAATAAGCGGAAAATGAGAAGAAAAAGGGGTTTTACTGTTTCACGCGTTTCGAGGCCTCGTAGGCAAAAACGGATGTCACCAACGCGTTCCCAACGACGATCAACCCCGGGGTAGAGCGCATGTAACTTGCTCTCTCCACTCTCTCTTTACACGCAAAACGAGACGTCGGAGAGAAAATCGGACGCCATCAACGCGTCGGGGAGGTCGAAAAACCTCAAGGACCCACTTCTCTCTTCTTTCTCTCTCATCTTTCTCTCTCTTCCTTTCTCTCTCCTCACTCTCTCTAAAATCTGTTGTGGCAGAAATCTCCCACTGTTGCAAAACCGTGAGATTAAAAGGGGCTGCCCCCTATTTATAATGCAAGGGTCATGTGCTATGCACATGACCACCATTAATGGTCCTCGTTGACCAAGTCAACGGGTTGACCATTTGACTATTATTCCGTATTTTCTCGCATATACGGCTTCCGTAATCCTACTTAATGACATCCGATTTTGACGAAACTTTAGGTGACCGAACTTGGAGCAGTCCGACACCTACTGTAAAAATTTCGGGGAAAAATACTGAGTTCTGACAGCTACACTTTAGTTCGGAAGAAAATTGCAAAATCCACTAATTTCCTTATTTCAAATTCAAAATAGGCTGCCGTTTCTTCGTTTGAGATAACTAACTGCTGAGACGACAGACATTAGTCCCCACGGCCGACCGACATGCATTAGTGTCAAATGCACGGATTTCTATTAGGATCTCCAATAGATATTGGGTCCCACTTAATTTCTGGAAATATGTAATTTTTCCATTTTTCTCAATTGTATCACACATAATGGCCCCGCGATCCCGCGAAATGATACCTGACGGAACCGATATGGTAGGGGTGCGTCCCGGCAGTCGACCGGCACACTGTGTGCGAATTTCGCTAAACGATACTGAGATTTCCTCGGTGCACTTCAATCCCGAGCAAAGTTCACTTTTTATTAATTTAACAAATAATTAACTAATTAACCTCCATTAAGGACCCATAAACACATCATTTTATTGTATTAAAATTCCGGGTCGTTACATTCCAATTCTGGTCTTGTTATGGCTTCAGCAAAAACACATGAATCATTAGCTGTTCATTCCCAGCCGACATACACAAATGTGAAACACATATCGAAAGAACATGCACATAATACATTTTGAGTAACGGTTGTTGTGACGCTCCGAACCTACGCCTAAGGAATCAAATTCCGAGACGCGTGCCCGTTCGTCATAACAACGCATTACCCGCGAAAATGCGGGAATTTTAAACTTTTCTTATGAGCTTATATAAGTAATAACAACTGGTCATCACAATAACCCATCATAAGTAAATGTGTTACTTCACTGGCTACAGTAGTCCTTACTTTGACACCACAACTGCGCTGGTATACTTTCTAGATTCTATCAAGCGTAGCTTCTTACTAATCTACAATCGTTCCAGAATCTAAAGATATAAGATGAAAGAGTGAGCTATAAAGCCCAACAAAAATCCACAGTCCATCTAAACTATTTTCCACATATTAACATTCATTAATAATGATATATTAGTACAGTACAATTCTTATATTTATAATAATATCGTGATTCGTGACCCGAGGTCGCTCAGGGCTATTTCACCCTATTTGATGTTCCCAACTTCTAAGTTGTAAAATTCATCCAGTCATTGTCCACGACACCAGGTTACTGTTTTGAATAACCGCTCACGCTTTATCCTTGAGTCCACACACTCGATCGATTGGGCCTTCGCCCATGTACAACCTCTATCCATGAGTCCACAGACTCAATTATCAACCAATCGGGACTTCTCCCGATCATAACCAATCATTAGGTATGCCAACCCAATCAAACTTGAATCTGTATATCCCACACACATAACCCGGGCCTTCACCCGATGACTGCTAGGAACAACACTTCTGACATATTCACACTCTGTTAGGAACAACACCTTTGACATATCACACTCTGTCAAGAACAATACCTCTGACATATTACTTTCTTTTTTTTCCCTCCGTGGGAACACCAATACACAAAATTACATTTGTCAGGAAACACATCTGATCGTCAGGATACACATCTGATCAGCCAGGATGCACATCTGATAGCCAGAAAATACATCCAACCTGTAAGGAAAATGAAACTCATCTGACAAGCCAAAGATGCACCTCTGACTAACAGGAAACATCTGACCATCAGGAAACACTTGACCATCAGGAAACACCTGTCTATTAGGTACACATCTGACATATCACTCTGTCAGGCATAACACCTCTACATGACACCCTTGTCAGAAAACACATTTGATCGGTAGGGTACACATCTGATTGCGAGGATACACATCTGATCAGCCTGGATACACATCTGATAGCCAGGAAACCCATCCAACTTGTCAGGAAAACGAAACTCATCTGACAAACCAGAGACGCACCTCTGACTAATAGGAAACACCTGACCAACAGGAAACACCTGTCTATCAGGTACACATCTGACATATCACTCTGTCAAGCATAACACCTCTAACATGACACCCTTGTCAGGAAACACATCTAATTACCAGGAACACATCTGACTTACCAGGAACAACACATCTGACATGCCAGGAACACCCATCTGATAACCAGGAAATACATCTGACAATTTAACCTTGCCAAACAAAAACCTCTGGCATAAAATCCTATGAGGCACAACACCTCTAACATCAAAACCTGTTAGGCAAAACACATTTGACATTAACCTCTGCCAAACACAACACCTCTAACATCAAATCCTGTCAGGCACAACACCTCAGACAGCTACCATCATATATCATCACAGCCTCTGTTGGGTGGATACTTACCAACACAAGCCAATGCCCCCTTAAGGTAACATCATTGAGTTCGTAAACTCTATACATCACTGGGTTTATAGACCCCAATCCAACCTTGAGCCCATGGCCCAATGCTGTCCTAACTCTCTCGACTATCAATCACGGAGGAACCCGGGCTCATAATAAATACCGCCTCTCCGGACCTAGCTAAAGAGGGACCACAAACAACATTTCACGTAGGTTAGGTTTTCTAACCATAGGAAATCCCCAATTATTCAAGCCCTGTTTGAATAATTGAACTAGTTAGGCCTCATGCCCATGGACCAAGTCCGATGGTATATCATTTCGGTGTGGAACATTACTCGGCCGATGAATTATTTCATCGCCTTACCATGTTCAAACAACACAACATCACACAATTATTCCAATAGAGAACATAACCAGGCCAATGAACCCTACCATTGCCTTAAAACAAATATCACATCATACAAGAGTAGTTCCGATAGGGAACTTAACTAGGCCAATGGACCCTATCATTGTCTTACTGTAACGACCCCAAATCCTACTAAGGCTAAAATAGGACTTTGGAATCGCCACATTCACTTAACCTGTTTAAAACCATACATACAAGGCTACTACACGAGTCTCCAAAAATGAGAGTAATAAAATTCCGATATATAAACCCAATCCAACCTGCACAAGTCTAAGGTCTATATATACAACTCACAATGAACCAACAAGTCTGATACACAACTAATGAGAAGTCTACTGAGCAACATCCTCTAAAAGTCAATTACAAAACTCTGTCAATGAAAAGAAATGTAAACTAAGAGGTGTAGCCGCCCAAGTCTCCGGCTCCCTCCTCAGAAGGCTCACCTTCACCTCCTTCCTCAATGTATGTTTCCTCAACCCACAGCTCCACCGTGTACTCCTGCTCTATACCTGCCAAGACAAAAGTCCGGCTGAGTACAAAGGTACTCAGTGTATATAAAATCCAATCAACAATAATAATATACCTGCACTTAGTCAGAAACATACCCAATAGCATAATAACATAATCAGAGTGCGGAAGAACGTGTGCGCATATTCATCATATCATCACCTTGACTTGTGTACCTGTGAGAATCTTAGACTTGGAAGACAATACACTTATGAGTTGCTTATGCTTATGAGACCACGTGCTTGTGAGATGCTTACACTTATGCTTATGCATTTATTCAGATCATACCACGATGAGACATGCCGTTCTTGGCGGATACGGACCATGCCTTATGCACTTATTCAGACCACACTGTAATGAGACATGCCGTTCTTGGCGGATACGGACCATGCCATGCTTATGCTTATTCAGAATGTCATACG
Organism: Tetracentron sinense; assembly: GCA_015143295.1. Classification (NCBI taxonomy): domain Eukaryota; kingdom Viridiplantae; phylum Streptophyta; class Magnoliopsida; order Trochodendrales; family Trochodendraceae; genus Tetracentron; species Tetracentron sinense. Next base: position 24,056,926 of record CM026554.1, read on the forward strand.
TATGCCATGTTCATGCTTGTAGTCCATATGTGTGACTTGTGAGACTCTTATCTTAACATACACGTGCATATGTGCTTAAGTGTCGAAATTAATATTCGAGTTGGTAATTGCTTAGGTTCCGATCTCCCACCATGGAAACTCCACTATATGTCCCATACCAAATAGTTAGAGAATTCCCGGTTTGAGAGATGTTCCTCTAAGTTCTTACCTTCCTGACTATCAATTTCCATGCAAATAATTAGACATACTTAACAAACCATTCACATATACATATCTTATCATAATTCATATCGCAATTCATAATCAATTTACCACCATTTCATAAGAGTATAATAGCATTTATCCATTCAAGCCTTTTCACAAACACCTTGTGTACGTATAATATGAATCTATTTCTCCTCTATATTTTCAAGCATTCATCAAACCATAATTCATCCATACAATCAATATATTCATCCACATCCACAAATTAATCCCATCCTCCATACATTTCCCATCCTCCATACATTCTACCCACATTTTCAATCCACATATCCATTCACATTCCCATCCATAATTAGCTTATTTCATAGAAAATTAGGGAAAATGCATCAACTATCTATTTCTACAATTCTTAGCACATCAACATTCACAAAACCTTAAAATAGAGTTGATTAGGATAGTATATCGACCTTAGGAATCCTTCCATTGGATTCAAAACGCTCCCGAGACGATTTGGAGAAGCTTCCTAAACTTTTCTTGCAATCTCCTATTAATCTCCTCCTTCTCCAAGAAAACCCTCTCTCAAAACCCTAGGGTTTCTCCCCCTTTTTGCCAAATTAGGTTAGAACTAGGTGGAGTATTTTAATATTTCGAGTAGGACCCCCTATTTATAGCCCCAAGGTCTGAGAACGAAAAGACCAAAAAGCCCATACTAAAAATCAGCAAAAACACGAAGGACCGAGCGATCGGTTGTCTACCGATCGATCGGTGTTTATGACCGGGCGATCGGTCAAAAACACACTCTCTGAAAAATTTCCCCATACAAAATTTTGGACCAGTCGATAGATACCGATCGATCGGTTTTGGACCGATCGATCGCTGGTTCTGACCGAGCGATCGGTTCTTGCAGGTTTTGACTCCCTTTACTGTTTTGGCCATAACTTTTTACTCGTTCATCGGATTTTGACGATTCAACTTGCGTTGGATTCGTCTCTCGAAAATGAACATTTCTGGCGTTTTAGAATTTACAATTTCCACTTAATTTATAGACTAAAATACCCTTAATACAATGCACTAAAAACATGAAAAAGATTCGGGTCTCTACACTTACAATGTCAAAATCACATCACATCACACATATAGAAACCCAGTTAGGCTCTCATAACTTCCTGCGGTGCGATCGATTGCACTGCCCTGTAATCTATCGCAAATCACACTGAGCCTAAATTCCGAGTAAAAATAGCCCGAAACCGAGGGCTCCGTCCCTTTGCTCCATTTTCACTCCCATCCATCTCATCCATATATTATTCATAAGGTCTCCGACTTTTTTCCATCCACACATAATATCACCAAACCATTCCACATAAATAAAGTAGCTTAAATAAATGAAAAGAGAAGAAATGGAGAGAGATTTTACTTCTTTCATGCTTTTCGAGATGTCTAGGGACAAAACAGACACTGCCAACGCGTTCGGGAAAAGGATCAACGCCCAAGGTGAAGCTCCTTGCCTTCAAACCTGATTTTCCACAAATTTATCAAACACTTAACTAATCAACCTCGGTTAAGGACCCATAAACGAATAATTTTATTATATTAAAATTCCGGGTCGTTACAGTTGTCTTCCTCCCTCGATATGGAATCTGATTCTTAGTAGGCACAGACGCGCTTACATGGGTGCTGTCTATTGCCCTTATACAATCCTTGAAAAAGAAAAAAGAAATTGTAACTCATTAATCATTTAATGGAACACTTCATGTATAAATACAATCTTTAAATCATTTGTTATCTTAAACCAAGGATGGTATTTTGAATTGTTCAGAATTTCTGGTGGGGTTTTGTTAAAATCCGGGGGACATATTAGCTCTTTTCCCAAATTCGCAATGACCTTCAAAACTATTTTAAATTGACGGCTAACAGTCTCTCCTGAATGTTGAAATCGATCTGCTATTATTCGATTACCTTCATTGTGGCCAATTGTCATTAAAAACATAGCTACTTGTTCTTCGACAGCAACAAATTTTGAATCCTTCAAAAGGTCTCTATTTCTTAGAGTATGACATAAACTTTCAAGTACATGTTTTTCCATGCGAAACAAATCATAACATCTATCCGGATGTCCAATAAGTACGTTATGTACAAATTTTGGACCTGTTTCACTACGGTACCTAATTGGTTTTTTGTTGATGCGCTTATTCAATTCATGGAATATTAGGAGCATTAAAAAGTCATCATTAGACTCTTCACTATATGACTCGGGTCTATCAGAATCTGACTCGGGTCTATCTGAATTTGACTTGGGATCCATATTACCTGAACACCATATGTAAGCACAATATCCCATAATAGACAAAGTACGCCTAAACTTGCTTTAACAACACAAATTTAGAATGTAGTCCACTTGCAGTTTTTAGTAAACCAAGTTGTGTTATGAAACAAACAAAGCATGTATTTCGGTAATGACTTTAAAAAAAACATGTATTTTCATATACTTGACTTCCTAAAAGTATGTAATAGAGTATGTGGATTTCAATCCTTTGTGTTGTTTTTAGACATATTTGATCTTCTTAATCCATTTAACGAAACTGTTCTAATAGAGTACTAGTCTTCTTCTCATTAGCTCCAAGAATAGGAAACCAACAAATGTTCTTGCAATAAACAATAAACCCCATATGGAAATACTAGAGAAAGACTTGTTCTTCAAAAAATGATCGCCTAACAGTATTCCTAATAATCCTAGAAAAAAACCTTGCAAATAACCATGCTCTGTCATGCTTTTATCCCCTCCCTCATCTCTTTTGTGTTAGTTTAAGTCTTCTTGCTTTCTTGTTTTTGGTTCATATCCTTTGTGAATCTCTTTTAACTCTACATTGTACTATATTTCTTTGCTATTTATATATATATATCATCTTATACCAATCGAAAAAAATGGTATTTTCTTGCATAAAATTTAAGGGAAACAGAACCTGAATAGTTTGTTGGCATGTCACATGTATCATCAAAAGGCATCAATGGTGCTCCATTTGCCTCATGATCCCAATCAACGTTCATAAAAAAAATCTCAATTGTAATGCTATACACTCTATCATTAGGTTTGAATCCAGAACCTGAAGATAAGACTGACATGCTATCCTTACTCCCTCGTGGAGCCAATCGTACTAGTGAGGTACAGAAGGATCTTCTAGCCTTCACAATTAGAGTATGCTCTCAGAAGTCAGTTTGTGAAGCTAAAGCAGAACACAAACAACTTTACCAGAATCCAACTATGAAGAACCAAAGGTAGGATCTCCATGACATGAAATTTTAAGTACCTTGTGAGTTTAGAATGCAGTTTTTACAACTCAAGAGACATTAACCGACAGTGAAACTTTTAAAAGAACATAAATGAATCTCAAAGAGTACAAAAGAATGGAGAACAGAAATGAGTCTCATAAAGTAGATTCAATTGTTATTACTCTCTTCCTTGCTAGTTTGTCTGTCTGGCCCCTTCTTTTTGGTTCATAAACCTGAAGTGAAGAAAATTGTTTATTTTTTTTGTTATTTATTAATTACTTTTTTCCAAAGGGAGTATAGATCCTACATCAGCTTCAGCAGGTGGATTTGATTTGGATCTGGTTGAGAATTGGGGGAGTTTGAGCAGTAAGAAAGAAAGTGGATGAGTTGAGTAGTTTGACGTCAGTGGATTTGATGGTTGCAAAATGGGGAAGTATGAGCAGTATGGACTTAAACAAGATGGCCTTAAAAGTGTGGCTTTAGTTCTGATTTCGCACTCTCTTTTCTTTATTTTTGGCTAAACTAAACAAAGAGATTCATAAGTTCATGAGAATGTAAAATCTCTAGTTGAAGTTCAGGTGTGGATTGAACTGCTTGACCTGAATTGCTAGTGTTACAATGTTGGAAAATGGCAATAATGTATGTGCGAACCTCTGGAGAAAGCAAAACAATGGACAGTCACTGGGAAAATACCCACCGAGATTAGCTGCCTTTTCATTGTTCTGGAATAATATCAATATTTAAATGTGGAGATGAAGGTAGATCTCTAATCTTCGATTCCTATATTAGGCTGGATGAGAATGAATTGATCAAATTGCAAAAACCTTGAATCCATACTGTTCTCGAGTTCATAGTTCATTTAGTACTAATAGAAAAAAAAAATCCATAGTGTATTCTAAGCAAATATTCTCTTCCTTATGGGTCACGAATTAAAAAGTCGAATGGTGTTCCCATGAAGTTGTCATCTCCAGCCTCTTCCAGTGCAGGTTAGGTTATGCTATGGTATGCTATGCTATGCTATGCACGCTCTTACTAGCAAAGTCTCATTCATTATTTATCCTAATTCCTAATAGGTACCACCACCAAAGCCATACGGTATTGGCATGATGCTTCCAGTTAATGAGCACCAATTTTAAACCACAGAAGATGCTCAGTTGTACTAAACCAACTCTTAATAATTCATAATAGTAACCACTCCTAATAGAAGCTTAGATAATCTACAGCACATATTATCAGAAAATCAGATGAAGAGATTCAGCTTGACCAAAGGCTATTTCAGCCTTTTATATACTCAGCACTGATCAAGAGAGTTGAGTCAACCTCTCATTCTCAATTATCATAATGCTTCTCATTTGAGCAAAAGGCTATTCTGCCTATTTTATTGACAACAATGTAAGTAATTTCCTCAAATGACTCAAATTCACCTACCTCAAATTTCTCAAACAGACCAACAACAAACATCTGGTGGTGCTTAAGGAACTCTTCTGCCTCAGATATGGAGGTTAATTTATTTGAGCACACTCTCACAACTAACATAATATGTAATTAAGCACAATATTACAACCAACATAGTATGTACCTAACATAGTATGTAAGCACAATATTACAATTATCATAGTATGTGAGCAAAATATTACAACTAACATAGTATGTAAGCAAAATATATCAACATCAAAATGAAGTCACGTCTATTACAAGTACAAAGTTTTAAAGTAGCAACCAACAACATCCTTAAATAACAAGTTTATAATAAGTTTCAAACAAACATTCCAATGAAAAAGTCAGCACTAGTGTCATTCTAAACTCCTTAGTGAGAGGAGTTTCCGGCTTGTGGGCACATTCATGAACAGTTCTCTTCAGCTACTATCGCGCGTGATGATCTTCGTCGCCTTCAAATAGGCTTCGTCGCTTAGATCTTCATCTAATGTTACCAACACCTTACAATAGCGGGTAATAAAGAATGGGTCATCACTAACTTCTGACCCAGAACTGTTTGGCCTTTGATGTTGTCTCGTAGTATAGGCCTATCATGCATCCATCAAGATAGAAGTACTATTCACCTTCCTTTGACGAGGAGTGGAGGTTCTAGACGTACCTCAATTGGGTCGGTCCGTCTCTCCTATGGCCTCAAAATCTTCATCCTCTTCGAATTGCTCTAATGGAGTTTCTGGAATCCTTTCAACATTCTCATCTTCGTCTGTCTCCCCTGCACCTTGTGTCAACACACCCGCATTGTCACTTGTTGCGGTGGTGTCACCATATATTATCACAAGCTCATCCCACATTAGACACCCTTTATTGCAGAATGGTTTTGCCCAAGGGTGTTGCTGTTTTAAAAAAATGATCGAACACTCATTATTAAGTGAACATGTAATTAAGTGAATTATTTTTTGATCGGCCTTCCTGAAAAGTGTAAAAATTAGTAATTACACATACCCGTAAATATGACTCTCATACGTCATCGACAGCTGTGACAGTTTTGGTGAAGGGGTTCCAACCAAAACCTGTTAGGACATTGCGAAGCGTTTTAAACTTTCGATAATATAGCTTTAACTTGTTGAACTTATTTTTAAATTGTTAATGAGAATACTTGTGACCTGTTTTCCTGAAGAACTTCTCATTTATGTCATTCTATGCCATTTTTGAGAATGTCGTAGTTGGTCGGTTTCCCTTTCGAACCTCTTCAGCCATTAGTTCTATTAACAGTTTCTCCTCTCTACTGCTCCATCTTACAACCACAACATCTTTCTCTCCTATGATAATTCTTGACATCTATCGAAAAATGTGTATTTATTACACATTGGAAAGTCGATGTAGTAATCATGTAGCATTCCCAACATTAAGATGGTTATTTTTTTTCCACATTACTCACAGATTTAATTAAGCAAGCCAAAGAGGTAAGAAAAGAGCATATCAGTTATACACAAAAAAATATTTCCACATACTTGTACATGCTCTGGTACTACCAATAACAACACAACAAACCTCTTCATAGAGTTGAAAAGAAACCAATACAACATAAGGTTTCATGGCTACAAGATGTAAACCTATATATGGCTATATGGACTCATCACAGAGAGTACCTCTATATGAAAATTTTACATAAAAGTTCAGTCCAAATACATCGTGCATCATATCCAGTTACAGATATTGTTCATATATGTGAGTAATGCATGAATTTGGAGCCGCTTCTAAAGACCAATTGCAAGAACTGAAGCTTTATAAAAGAGATCAAAGCTTTATATAGGAAAATAGAGATCACAACTGAAGTTTTTATTGGAGATTTACCATGATAAATGATAAAAACTCAAATCAAAGAAACTCAGATTTTGATGTAATGTCGCTTAGATCTTGATCTACCATGATAAATGATAAAAACTCATGAAAAAAAGATAAAAACTTAGATCTACCATGATAAATGATAACAGAGATGATAACTAAAGCTTTTATTGGAGATCTACCATGATAAATGATAACAGAGATGATAACTCAAGCTTTTATTGGAGATATAAAAACTTAGATAAAAAAACTCAGATCAAACGACAGATAAAAAAAAACTCGGATCAAAAAACTCAGATTAAAAATCTGAGATAAAAAAACTCAGATAAAAAAACTCAGATCTATGAACTATGAACCAAATTTAACGAGATCTTTTTTTTTTATAGCTCTTGATAAAATAAACAAAAACAAGAATAGTTCATAGATCTTGATAGATCTGGGTTTTCTTTAGAGAGAGAGGAAGATGATACACTTACCGTCACCGGCATTGAAGGTCGGCCAGAAGTTTGAGTCCCTATGTTCGAGGATCGCTACCCCTTTACTCCTGTGTTTGATGCTCTCCCCTTCACTCCTTCTGTGTTCGATGCTCTCCCTTTCCCTTTTCTATTTTTTGCTTTTTGAGTTTTTATCGGGAACAAAAAATCCGTGGGTTTGTTCTGTTCTGAGAAGCCTTTATATTTTGTTATGTGAATTTCGTTCTCAACCATTCCGTTTCGAGGTTCTCAACATGATGGGAATGATGCCAAACGGGTTCCCTCAAGTGTTCTGCATTCCGGAACACGAAATCATTCCGCGAGAACGATGCCAAATGGGCCCTTATTTTCTTTTGAATCCTTTCAAGCATGTATTCTTTAAAAAATATTATGTTTGAGTGCCCTTGTGAGCATGTTTGGATTGGCAAAGGCAATTGTTTGGATGTTCCCTAACCCAACCCAAGAAAGGACCGGAGGGAACCCCAACATGGGGGAATGTCCATGTCTCATTTGTCTTCAAGGCTGTAGTATGGGTACTTTAGGTGCTATGAAGGAGGGAATATAGGAAGTTCATATGCACTTTTTTGCAATCCAGATGATTTTGCAACCTAATTCAGTAAGGCTGTTATGTATGCAAAGATGTTATTGGGCTCATATTCAGTGTCTTGCTTGTACTTTGGGTATTAGTTGCCAAAGACTCAGAAATTCAAGGCAAAGGACTACTGACTGGGTGTACTAAGTTGTGTTTTATATGGAGGGAAGGTAATGTATAGTGGAGAACTGGGATCAAGCCTTGGGTGATGAGGCCAGCAGGGGCTTTCTCACCTTTTTGTTTTTTGGATGGTAAGATAGGGTAAAGTGGACCCATACCAGATAAAGAGATTTGTCGTCATAAATAATCTGCTTAAAGAATGGACTTGAGATCACTAGGGAACTCACTAGGCAAGAGAATAACAGAGGAAATGATGTTACAAAACTTTGCAAGCCATAGGCTGCTATATTGGATTCTCTCCACACATGAGAGAACTCGTAGGAGACAAAGGAAATGAAAGCCGTTTGATTGACCGGACTTTGGATCTCCCATTGCCATGGTGGAGGACCTCATTAACAGACAGTGTTAGTCGAGAGTGTCATGACCCGAAATTTTACGTATAAAATTAGCGGGTAAATTAAGATTTAATTAAACCTCTGGGAAAGTGTTTGAGTTTATCATAGAATCTGATTTATCAGATTCGGTGTCTAATAATTATCGATAAAACTCAAGGAGACCTGATCGGTATCTTGGCCAGTGTGCGTGTCCATTGCCTAGATGATCGTCCATCATGTCTGTTACGACCCAAAATACACCCTAGGAGTTAGGGATATTTTAGCTCGTGACCGTCGTATCATACGATGCTGTATGACACATAAGGCATACATATTACCCTTTTAGAGCGCACAAGTTATAACATATAGCGGAACCAATTTATAAGAAACACTCTCCTCATTAGGTTCAAGTCTGAACCAACAAAACATAACAAAATATGAAGTATGAAGTGGACAAGTCCCACTCTCAATACTAGAAAATAAAGTATACTCTCCCTTATTCTCTCAGCAATAATCTAGATAAGGCCACCTATCTAGTGCTCCATCATCCTGGTGATGGTCCATAGTAGGCTTCGGCTCGTAGTATTCCTCCTCTACCTAAGGCTTAAGAGCATACGCTTCATAAAAACCTGCCGAAGAGAATAATTCAGCTGAGTATGAAATACTCAGTCACATACAAACTACTAGCTAACAATGTAATATCATCATGATCATGCAAAAGCATAGAGCGTAGAATCTTTGAAAGTAAGTTCCCTGTAGTGACCCCAAAATCCCACTATGACCAAAATAGGACTTTGGACCCCGTTACATTTCTTACACCTGCTTAATCCATAACATACAAGGCATACTAACACGAGTCTCCAAAAATTAGAATAATAAAATTTGATTTATAAAACCCAAACCATCCTGTACAAATGTAATCGGCTCAACATAACCCACCATAATCGGGATAGTCCAAACCACCAACAAAAGTAAGATAGTCTAAGCAACATCTTGAAACACAGAAGTCTATTACAATTTATTTCAAATTGTAAAACAAGGTCTAATAAAGTGACCACAAAACCAACTCTCAAGTTTCCTCAACTGGAGACTCACCTTCTTCTTCTATCTCGACGTAGAAATCCTCAACCATGGCTCAACAATCAACTTGCTCTAAACCTGTCGACAATAACAGGTCAACTGAGCATTGACAATGGTCAGTGGATATCCAGTCTAACTAATAGTAATAATAACTCATGCTCATAACCAATATCAAATTCACGCTATAATTACAAAATCAATAACATGTTCATATAATATTTGCATAATCCATGATAGGTTCATATAGCATAATCAATAACAGGTTCATATGACATTTGCATAATCCATTACAGGTTCATTAACATAATCAATGACAGGTTCATATGACATTTGCATAATCAGAGTGCGGAAAAGATGTGAGCATATCATGGTATATTTCATTGCCCTTGTAATTCCGTGTTCATAATTCAGTACTTACAATTCAGTGTCAATGTCTGTCAATGCATGATAAGTTCTATATTCATGTTTCCGTACTTATAATTCAGTTTTAATATCCGACAACACATGATAAGTTCCATATTCATGTTTCACTACTTGTAATTCAGTTTCAATATCTAATAACGCATGATAAGTTTCATATTCATGTTTCAGTACTTGTAATTCAGTTCCAATGTCCGACAATGCATGATAAGTTCCATAGTCTTGTTTCAGTACTTGTAATTCAGTTCCAATGTCCAACAACGCAAGATAAGATCGACAACGCATGATAAGTTTCGACAACACATAATAAGATTTGACAACGCATGATAAGTTCCGACAACACATGATAAGAACCGATAACACATGATAAGTTCCGATAATGCATAATAAAATCTGACAACGCATGATAAGTTCTGACAACGCATGAGAAGTTCAGTGTTCATCTTTCAATATTCTTATCTGACAACGCATGATAAGTTCAATGTTCATATTATCACCTTGACTCGTGTACTTGTTAGAATCTTAGACTTAGGAGACAATATGCTTAAGAGATATTTATGCTTACGAGTCATTGAATAGTTTATTCAGATCATGCACTTATTCAGATCCCTCATTGGGCTTATTCAGTCTATCAAATGTATGCAATGCTTATGCTATTGGTCCACATGTGTGACTTGTGAAGCTCTTATCTTAACATATATGTGATTTTGTGCATAAGTGTCGCAATAACATTTGAATTGTTCATCGCTTAGATTCCGATCTCCCACCATGGAAACTCAACTATATTGTCCCATACCATATAGTTAGAGAATTCTCGGTTTAGAAGACCTTCCTCTAAGCTTTGTCCTACCCGAATATCAATCATCATACGATATAGATAGGCATAATTTAACATTCGTGATTAATATTCGAAATCGGTCATCGCCTAGACTTCAATCTTCCGCTAAGAAACTTTGCTAGGTTACAACTCCCTAGTTAGAGAATTCTCAACCTGGAGGACTTCATCTAGCCTTTAGCCTATCCGAATATTGATCACTGTACAAGTATAAATAGGGCATAATTTAGCTTACAAGTGTATAGGGCATAATTTATATAGTCATAGTAAACAATACTTTATCATGATTTCATGATTTTCTTAACCAACTTTATAAATAGTAAACCTTATCATCTTCCCCTCATTCATAAGACATCATAATAGTAGAATCATACTTCATAGAATTTGCAACCCCAAGTAAAACTTCCATGTTATATAAATAACATATAATTTAGCATGATAAACTATATTATCCACTTAGCTTATTTTCTCAATTCTCAATAACATCATATTTAACATTGAAAACTCTCAAGCATTTAAACAAACACCTTATGTGTATTTGTGTAGAGCCCCGGACCTTTTCACAGTTAATACATGACACTCTCGTTGTCATTTTTGCCTTTTTTATGAGGTATAATTAATAAATAAGGAAGAAATTGGAAATTTTGAAATGTCAGAAATGTTCCTCTTCAAAGTACGAACACAACGCAAGTTGAATCGTCAAAATCGGATGAACGAGTCAAAAGATATGGCCAAAACAGTCTGAACCTGTAGGAAAACGTAGCTCGGTTATGCACTGAGGACGTAGCTCGGAAGGCACTAAGGACGTGCTCTGATAACGTAGCACAGATAACGTACTCTGATAACGTATACTGTGTGCATCCGTTGTACAGCTCACAACGGGAACGTTGTACAACTCACCACGGGCACGCTGTACATAAGACAACGGACTATTCACGGACCACGAGTTGACACTATTCACGGACCACGAGTTGACACTATTCACAACACCACGAGTTGGCACTATTCACGGACCACGAGTTGGCACTATTCACGGACCACGAGTTGACACTATTCACAGCACCACGAGTTTGCACTATTCACAATACCATGAGTTGGCACTATTCACGGACCACGAGTTGACACTATTCACGGACCACGAGTTGGCACTATTCATAGCACCACGAGTTAGCACTATTCACGGACCACGAGTTGACACTATTCATGGCACCACGAGTTGACACTATTCACGGACCACGAGTTGACACTATTCACAAAATCACGACTTGGCACTATTCACGAACCACGAGTTGGCACTATTCACAGCACCACGAGTTGGCACTATTCACGGACCACGAGTTGACACTATTCACGGCACCACGAGTTGACACTATTCACAACACCACGAGTTTGCACTATTCACAGCACCACGAGTTGGCACTATTCACGGACCACGAGTTGACACTATTCACGGCACGAGTTGGCACTATTCACAGCACCACGAGTTGGCACTATTCACGGACCACGAGTTGACACTATTCACGGCACCACGAGTTGACACTATTCACGGCACCACGATTTGGCACTATTCACAACACCACGAGTTGGCACTATTCACGGCACCACGAGTTGACACTATTCACGGACCACGAGTTGACACTATTCACGGCACGAGTTGGCACTATTCACAGCACCACGAGTTGGCACTATTCACAGCACCACGAGTTGGCACTATTCACAGCACCACGAGTTGGCACTATTCACGGACCACGAGTTGACACTATTCACGGCACCACGAGTTGACACTATTCACAACACCACGAGTTGGCACTATTCACAGCACCACGAGTTGGCACTATTCACGGACCACGAGTTGACACTATTCACGGCACCACGAGTTGACACTATTCACAACACCACGAGTTGGCACTATTCACGGACCACGAGTTGACACTATTCACAGCACCACGAGTTTGCACTATTCACAGCACCACGAGTTGGCACTATTCACAGCACTATTCACAGAAATCCCAGTAAGGGTATTACGGTCTTTTGGTCAGTTCACTCTTACCTTAAGAGTTTAACCCGAGCCTTTAGGGCTTCATTCGACACTTAGAGAGTTTGAGAGAATAGGAGAAAGGGGAGAAGGCGATTCCAACCTAGGGTTTCCATTTTGGAGAGAAATCAAAGGGTTTTGAAACTCTAGATCAACCTCCAACCCATTTTTCTTCAAGATCAAGACACAAACTCGTGAGGAGCATCTCCTCAAACTAGGGCAGCAGCTACACAGTCGTTTTGGAAAGGGGTTTCTTCCTCATTTCTTCAAGGTCGGTGCTTCTTACTACCCTCCTAGTTATAGTTCCTCTTTCCCCTTCTTTTCTCTTCATTTTCTTTCATTTACACATGTGCTATGAGATGGATGAATGGTAAATGGTAAATGGTGAATGGAGATGGAATGGGCGATTGGATGCCAATGGTTGTGTGTGATGAACAAATGGGGAAGGGTATTGTTCCAATAATGAACGTACATGTATGATTTGAGTAAAACCCATCTAGAAAAGCATGTTTTAGGGTAAATCCATAATGAACACACCATGTTTGATGAAATGCCAAGGTGAACACAGTGAGCTGAAAATCTGGAAATGCATGCCTAATAAATTATGAATATTGCTAGGGACTATGATAGTGTGTTTCCTGCTTTCTCTAAATACTATGAATATAGAATTGCTCAATCTTTAATGTTATGTGTGTTGTGAAATTTCCCAAATGTCATGTTTAAATTTAAATGCAAGTATGTACACGGTTCCCACGAGCACGGCATGCATGACATGATTTATCGAGGTTTACAAGAACATGGTTAGAGGTGGGACATATCTTCCGATATGTTTTACCTCGTTCATGACAAGACATGGCATGACAAGCATAAGCATTCTAGGAAGAAGGGTCTCCCTTCCCTCACAAGTAGTTTACTCTTCCAAGCAAGCACGACAAGACATGGCATGACACGCATGATATGACAAGATAAGACAAACATGACAAGTTTCAAGTACGAAAAGATATTTCAAGTCAAGTCAAGTGCACGATGTTTTCAAGAGGATTTATCGGTTTTCTACGAATTACAAGCATGATTTTAAACTGCTTTACTTCCTTGTATGATATGAACTGTTTCCGTTTGACATATATAAATTGCTCCTGATTATGTATTGCCATTTTTATGCTATAATCGTTGGTTAGTATTTAGTACTCGCTGAGTATTCCATGCTCAGCCGTACTTCTTATGTCGGCAGGTTCTGAGGGTGTTGCTGCTTCATTTGATGTTTGTGCTCCTGGTCCATGGGTGGAAGAGGAGTACGTCGAGGAGCCTTTGGAGGAACCTCCCGTAGAGGGTTACCAATAGGTGGTTGTAGATTCTGAGTGGATTAGCTGTGGGTGAGATGAGAGTTAGATTTATGTATTTTGGCGGGCATGTCCGCACTTTCTTACGATTACCTTTTGTATAAACTTGGATTTGCGTAAGTATATACATTGAGGTTTGTTTAGACTTCCGCTGTGCTATATTAGAGTATGTTTCCGCTGTTTTTGTCCTCTATTGTATATGCTCTGTGGGTTTTGCAGGTTAGTTGTCAAGCAAGTCATGATTAGTCGTCCAAAGCTCACTTTAACTCCTAGGGTGGGTTTTGGGTCGCGACAGAAGTGGTATCAGAGCTTAGGCTTTAGGTCTCTAGGGTCACTTAGAATCTTATACCACGGCTTGACAAGAGCATATGTTAGGAAACAAGTTAGGATGGAAGTAAGTCGGAAGTGAGTCTTGTTCTAAGTGTGAGACTAAACGTTAGTCTTAATCTAAAATGGTTGCTCCAACCAAGCACAGGTCTTAGAAACGCTAGAACACCAAGATATAATATTACAACTACTCTGATGACTTGACGAGATGAATATGATGGTACTATACTCTGTATGTAGTATTGTTATATGGTGTTATATGCTATATGGTGTGCGTACAATGTACTTATACTATTATGTGTGGTATTGTTAGGAGGCATTAAATGTGGTGTGCATGCTATATGTCACGTACTAAGTGACAACCAATGTGTTAGGAATTAATTCCCAGCTAGACTTATGAGTTGAGTAATACTCCGGCTGGAGTTTAGACTATGTGTGAGTTAGTAAATGGTGGTAGGTCTTTGCCATACCCTGTACTATGGGGTCTTTGTAAATAATAGCCTTCCGAGTGAGAATAGAATTCTCCTTCGTCTTACAAAAAAAAAAAAAAAAAAATAAATAAAATAAAATATACATATCCCGCATGCATCATGTAGATCTTAGAAGCATTATACATGTCACCAGATTTAGAGGGCATCACCTAAACAACTCAATTAGATGAGCTAATCATTGGTATTAGTTTCAAACGGGCTAAGGTCTTAAGTTTGTGATCAGTTAATACCATAATCAAGTGTGAAGCTTATCATCAGTAAGAAAACTACTTGTATAATTGTACGATTATAATTGTACTTAGATATATACACGATGTGCTCGCATAGGTTGGGGGCTTGAGTCCAACTTCTGCTTAGGAGAAGTTGTTGCCCTTAAGAAGCAACTAAGGAGTTAGCCTTAGACCATAACCAGTTGCAACACAACTAACATCGCATCTTGGCTTCGCTAAGGAACCTTAGAGTATATTATTAAGCTATGGTATGTGTATCTTGAAGTATGTTCTAGACTTTGATAAATACTTACTATAATGAAAATGCAATATCGGATTTTGATGGGATTCAAGTTAGACTCATGCTTTGCTATCGTCCTCAGGAGTAAACCATGAGACGTGGCGATCAGGGTCGTGGATACCACACTAGGAGGGGTGGAGTATCTCCTCCTCCATTGAGGGATGAGCAGCCTGATCTCACTCAGGTCTTGGGATCCATAGCAGAAACACTAGCAATACTTACCACTAGGCAGCCCCACTACCCCCATTCCTACGGTAGTACTTGTACCTATCCCTACACATCATGCCATAGGAAGTGAGGCACTTTGGAGGATGAGGCCCCCGGTGTTTTATGGTAATATGGACCCATTAGTCGCAGAAGCATGGGTTGGGTACCCGTCCTCTAGACATATGCAAGTACGGAGTCCTCCCACTGCACCACAGGCTTCTCTTTCGGTTGCTTCACCGGCATCGCACACGGCTACCGTGCAGCCACCCCGCCTCGCAGTATCTCAGGCAACAGGATATGCTCCCTCCACCTACTCTTACGAGATATGTACCCTTTGTGGGAGGAGGCATGTGGCCAGAGAGTGTAGGAGAATCTCCGGTGGATGTTTCTACTGTGGTCGCCAGGGCCACCTGATCAAGGATTGTCCCAACCGTCAGATGACACCTTATTCTCGGGGAAGTAGGCCCACGGTTAGGCGGTCACCTCCGCTGGGCTCTACACAAGCATTAAGCCCCCAGCAGTCCACACAGCCCCCTTACTAGGCTAACCAGGGACAAGCCTTTGCCACTCCAGGATAGAATGCTCAGGCACCAAAGGATATGGCATGAGGATGTGAGAGGGAGAAGAAAATTTTTGTGTGCAGAAGGGAATGTATTTTGTGTTTTGTCATGGGCAGTCAGTTGCCACTTGTATGTAATTGTACTACCTTATGTTATGAAAGTTTTTCCTGCTATTTAGAATGATGTTGAGTTTTATGAGAAAACTAGGTGCCTCGCCGATAAGTGAGTGCCTAGGATATTGATTAATAGAGGATTATCATATCGTTCAGTAGAAAAGGTTAAGCATGGGGAAGTATCCTCGATTGATTTAGTAACGCCCTAATTTCGAGGACGAAATTCCTATAAGGGGGGGAGGATGTAGAGCCCCGGACCTTTTCATAGTTAATACATGACACTCTCGTTGTCATTTTTGCCTTTTTATGAGGTATAATTAATAAATAAGGAAGAAATTGGAAATTTTGAAATGTCAGAAATGTTCCTCTTCGAAGTACGAACACAATGCAAGTTGAATCGTCAAAATCGGATGAACGAGTCAAAAGATATGGCCAAAACAGTCTGAACCTGTAGGAAAACGTAGCTCGGTTATGCACTGAGGACGTAGCTCGGAAGGCACTAAGGACGTGCTCTGACGTCGTACTCTGATAACGTAGCACAGACAACGTACTCTGATAACGTATACTGTGTGCATCCGTTGTACAGCTTACAACGGGCATGTTGTACAACTCACCACGGGCACGCTGTACATAAGACAACGGACTATTCACGGACCACGAGTTGACACTATTCACGGACCACGAGTTGACACTATTCACAACACCACGAGTTGGCACTATTCACGGACCACGAGTTGGCACTATTCACGGACCACGAGTTGACACTATTCACATCACCACGAGTTTGCACTATTCACAACACCATGAGTTGGCACTATTCACGGACCACGAGTTGACACTATTCACGGACCACTAGTTGGCACTATTCACAGCACCACGAGTTGGCACTATTCACGGACCACGAGTTGACACTATTCACGGCACCACGAGTTGACACTATTCACGGACCATGAGTTGACACTATTCACAAAACCACGAGTTGGCACTATTCACGGACCACGAGTTGGCACTATTCACGGACCACGAGTTGACACTATTCACAGCACCACGAGTTGGCACTATTCACGGCACCACGAGTTGACACTATTCACGGCACCACGAGTTGACACTATTCACGGACCACGAGTTGCCACTATTCACAACACCACGAGTTGGCACTATTCACAGCACCACGAGTTGGCACTATTCACGGACCACGAGTTGACACTATTCACGGACCACGAGTTGGCACTATTCACAGCACCACGAGTTGGCACTATTCACGGACCACGAGTTGACACTATTCACGGCACCACGAGTTGACACTATTCACGGACCACGAGTTGACACTATTCACGGACCACGAGTTGACACTATTCACAAAACCACGAGTTGGCACTACTCACGGACCACGAGTTGACACTATTCACAGCACCACGAGTTGGCACTATTCACGGACCACGAGTTGACACTATTCACGGCACCACGAGTTGACACTATTCACGGACCACGAGTTGACACTATTCACAACACCACGAGTTGGCACTATTCACAGCACCACGAGTTGGCACTATTCACGGACCACGAGTTAACACTATTCACGGCACCACGAGTTGACACTATTCACGGACCACGAGTTGATACTATTCACAACACCACGAGTTGGCACTATTCACAGCACCACGAGTTGGCACTATTCACGGACCACGAGTTGACACTATTCACAACACCACGAGTTGGCACTATTCACGGACCACGAGTTGACACTATTCACAGCACCACGAGTTTGCACTATTCACAGCACCACGAGTTGGCACTATTCACAGCACTATTCACAGAAATCCCAGTAAGGGTATTACGGTCTTTTGGTCAGTTCACTCTTACCTTAAGAGTTTAACCCGAGCCTTTAGGGCTTCATTCGACACTTAGAGAGTTTGAGAGAATAGGAGAAAGGGGAGAAGGCGATTCCAACCTAGGGTTTCCATTTTGGAGAGAAATCAAAGGGTTTTGAAACCCTAGATCAACCTCCAACCCATTTTTCTTCAAGATCAAGGCACAAAATCGTGAGGAGCATCTCCTCAAACAGGGCAGCAGCTACACAGTCGTTTTGGAAAGGGGTTTCTTCCTCATTTCTTCAAGGTCGGTGCTTCTTACTACCCTCCTAGTTATAGTTCCTCTTTCCCCTTCTTTTCTCTTCATTTTCTTTCATTTACACATGTGCTATGAGATGGATGAATGGTAAATGGTAAATGGTGAATGGTGAATGGAGATGGAATGGGCGATTGGATGCCAATGATTGTGTGTGATGAACAAATGGGGAAGGGTATTGTTCCAATAATGAACGTACATGTATGATTTGAGTAAAACCCATCTAGAAAAGCATGTTGTAGGGTAAATCCATAATGAACACACCATGTTTGATGAAATGCCAAGGTGAACACAGTGAGCTGAAAATCTGGAAATGCATGCCTAATAAATTATGAATATTGCTAGGGACTATGATAGTTTGTTTCCTGCTTTCCCTAAATGCTATGAATATAGAATTGCTCAATCTTTAATGTTATGTGTGTTGTGAAATTTCCCAAATGTCATGTTTAAATTTAAATGCAAGTATGTACACGGTTCCCACGAGCACGGCATGCATGACATGATTTATCGAGGTTTACAAGAACATGGTTAGAGGTGGGACATATCTTCCGATATGTTTTACCTCGTTCATGACAAGACATGGCATGATAAGCATAAGCATTCTAGGAAGAAGGGTCTCCCTTCCCTCACAAGTAGTTTACTCTTCCAAGCAAGCACGACAAGACATGGCATGACATGCATGATATGACAAGATAAGACAAACATGACAAGTTTCAAGTACGAAAAGATATTTCAAGTCAAGTCAAGTACACGATGTTTTCAAGAGGATTTATCGGTTTTCTACGAATTACAAGCATGATTTTAAACTGCTTTACTTCCTTGTATGATATGAACTGTTTCCGTTTGACATATATAAATTGCTCCTGATTATGTATTGCCATTTTTATGCTATAATCGTTGGTTAGTATTTAGTACCCGCTGAGTATTCCATGCTCAGCCGTACTTCTTATGTCGGCAGGTTCTGAGGGAGCTGCTGCTTCATTTGATGTTTGTGCTCCTGGTCCATGGGTGGAAGAGGAGTACGTCGAGGAGCCTTTGGAGGAACCTCCCGTAGAGGGTTACCAATAGGTGGTTGTAGATTCTGAGTGGATTAGCTGTGGGTGAGATGAGATTTAGATTTATGTATTTTGGCGGGCATGTCCGCACTTTCTTACGGTTACCTTTTGTATAAACTTGGATTTGCGTAAGTATATACATAGAGGTTTGTTTAGACTTCCGCTGTGCTATATTAGAGTATGTTTCCGCTGTTTTTGTCCTCTATTATATATGCTCTGTGGGTTTTGCAGGTTAGTTGTCAAGCAAGTCATGATTAGTCGTCCAAAGTTCACTCTAACTCCTAGGGTGGGTTTTGGGTCGTGACAATTTGTTATGTATGCATTGCCCTTTTCCTTTTTTCCATCATGCAATAGCCATTCACATAATTCATGAGCATCCATTTCAAGCTCAACCTCACTTCATGCATCCATAATCCATCCCTTTACAATTTTAGCCCAACATTTCCATACATCCATAACTCATAAAGCATAACCCATAATCCAATTTAAGCTTCTAACATATAAATCCATCTATATCCTCACTTTAACATATAATGTCCCATACAAATTCATCATTTATCATACTTAATCAATAAACATGCCAAACCCCCCTCTCCTTCTGAGAGGTTTTTCTTGAAATTTAAAAAAAAAAAAAAACTAATACAAGGTTTAAATTAGAAGAGATATCAACCATTCATACATAATGGAACTTGTAGCACATGCAAAACCCTCATTTCAAGAGTAAAATCTATCATTCATGCTTATTACCTACTTATCTTTACATAATCATGTAATACCCTTGATAATCCATAAACATTCTTATTTAAACATGCAAAACATTTACTAAAGTTAGATTAGAAAGGAAATCGACCTTAGGAATTCTTCTATTGAATCCAAATTGCTCCCAAGAAAGCTTTGGGGAAGATCTTCCAACTTTCCTTGCTCCTCAAGCAATCTCGTTCATTTCCAAGCAATTTCTCACTCATCAAGTTTCGAGACGCGCGTCCGTTCGTCAAATCACGCAAATGGAAGACTTTACCCGCGATAATACGGGAAATTTAAACATTTATCAGATGCTTCCAAAAAGTAAATAACACATGTCACCACAATAGCCATCATACAAATCATATACCTGTATTATTTACATCAAGTCTGTTTTACAAAAGTAGGCGCCTCTATCACGCCGGGTACAGTTTGTACAAGCTCCCAAAATGTCCAGCTGGACTTTTCACTTACTAGTCAGCAGCTCCGAAATTTGCTGACATAAAAAGTCAGTGAGCTATGAAGCCCAAGAAAACCACAATCCTTCTAAACTATTTTTCACATAATAACACGTATCAATAATGATATAATAAACAATTCAATTTACATGTTACAATAAAATAGAACAGTATATATTAAACTATGACCTAAGGTCACTTAGGGTTACGTCACCCTAACCGAGGTTTCCGACCTCACATTACTTTCCAATTATGGGGTTCAGTTATGAATGTATTCATATTACCAAGTTATCATTTCAATCATCAATCATGTTTCATTTCGAGTCCTGAGACTCTATTAATTGGCCACAACCCATAAATGTTCAGCTTAAAGTCTCTAAATCATAACCATAATACATTGAGTCATTTAGACTCACACACGCTGTTCCGGCTTTCACTTGAACACGACCAAACCTTGGGTATACCAACCCAACTCACCTGAAATCTGACGATTCCATACCGAACCATGAGTCCACCAACTCAGAAAAATACACTAACCCTGAGTATACTGACTCAGATCACTTCGTATCCGAAGCTTACACACATAACATGGGTATTCGCCCAATAAGAACATACTTTTCCATTCAATTGACTGGCTACATCTACCGTGTATTTGCCGCCATCGCCCTGGGTATCAGTCAAGAAGGAACTCTGACCGACCTGCCTACCGTCATCTTCTGGCTAGTCTATGGAGGAACCCCCACATCTTTACCAATATCGACATCTCCTGATGTTCCACCAAGAAGGGACCCCGATAGACACGGTGCCGACATCTTCTGACCCACCTAGAGAAGAATCACGGACTATACATTATTTGATGTTCAGCTACTTTAAACTCCCTAAGACTCTGATATTTCCCGACTATCAGTCACGGAGGAACCACGGGCCATGCAGGGCACCGTCACTCCTGACCTAGTCCAAGAGGCACCACGGACGACTTAGACGAACAGACCGACATCTCCCGACTATCAGTCATGGAGGAACCCCGGATCTTACTGGACACCGTCTCTCCTGACCTAGTCAAAGAGGAACCACGGACTATACTTAACCTTGGTTAGATTTTCTAACCATAGGTTAACCCCAGTTAATCCAAGCCTTGCTTGATTAACTGAAATAACTTGGGCCTCGCGCCCGTGAACCAAATCTGGTAACACACCGTCCCATTAGGGAACGTTTCCAGACTAATTGATGTCTTCATAGCCTTATACAATTTACCCGGGATCCGATCTGGGCTCCCCGAAGATCCACAAAAAATCACAATATCACATAGGAGTCTCCGATCCTTTTTCCATCCACGACATTCGTATAGTGAGTCTAGATCTGGGGTTTTGACACCCGAGACCGAGGGCTACACCCCTCTACTCATTTTTCATGCACCTCCAACCCTTCCACACATCACATAGGGGTCTCCGACCATTTTTCATTCACGTAAACAAACATGTATATACTTCAAATAAAAGAATATAACAAAATAAGCGGAAAAAGAGAAGAAAAGAAAGGGGTTTTACTTGCTTCACGTGTTTCGAGGTCTCGCAGGCAAAAACGGATGTCGCCAACGTGTTCCCTACGACGATCAACCCGGGGTAGAGCGCATGCAACTTTTTCTCTCTCTACCTTTCTCTCTTTCTCTCTCTACACGTAAATCGAGATGTCGGGAAAAGAAACTGACGTCATCAGCGCGTTGAGAACGTCGAAAAACCCAAGGGGATCTCCCTTTCCCTTTCTCTCTCTCCTCACTTTCTCTCTCTAAAATGGTTCTATCTGTAGAATTTGTGAGAATGAGGGTTTTAACCCTCTTTATATAAGTAATGAGATGGGATCATGTGCAAAAGCACATGACCAATAAGGTGTGGAAAGTTGACCGGTCAACTCGTTTGACCAGTTGACTGTTTGACCAATTTTTGAATATTTTTGCATTTACGGTATCCAAAACCTTACTACATAGAGTCCGATTTTGACGAAACTTTAGGTGACTGAACTTGGGATAGTTCGACACCTACTGTAAAAACTTCGAGGAAAAATACTGAGTTTTGACAGCTGTACTTTAGTCCGAAAGAAAATTGTAAAACCCACTAATTTTCTGATTTCGGACACAGAACACGCTGTCGCTTGTTCATATGAGACAATTAACTATTGAAACGACAGACGATCATCTTTACGACCGATCGGCACGCTGTGGTCCAACCGCATGGATTTCTATTAAAATCCCCAATAATTATGGAGCCCACTAAATCTGGAAAAATCTGGAATTTCTTGGTTTTCTCGATTTTCTTGCAGTTAAGACTCCCGCAGTCTTGTAAATCGATATGCGACAGAACTGGAACAATAGGTGATCGTCCAGATAGTCGACCCGCATATTGTGTACGATTTACGAGGAAAAATACTGAAGTTTTACCAGTACAATCCAATCCCGAACAAAATCTACTTTTTATCAATTTAATAAATGATTAACTAATTAACCTCTATTAAGGACCCATAAATGCATAATTTTATTATATTAAAATTCTGGATCGTTACACGATAGATCACACTTAGACCTGAAAGGAACCTAAAAAACGAACCTGTATGCGATCGATCATACTTGCGTTGGACTCCTCTTTGAAAGGGGAACAATTTGTCTCTTATAAATAAATCCTAATTATGAGGTTTTAATGGTCAAAATGGGCTCTAAAGCTGACTGATATAGAATTTCAACAGACAAAACATCGAAAAACCCACTTTTGACTTAGCTTAGATTCAAAATCTGAAAAAAATTAAACATGAACCTCGAAAAGGGTTCCAATACCTTTCTAATGGTTCAAGAATCACTCGATTCCGATAAACGGTGACAAAACTAGAGCTTTCTAAAGTTGAGGGTATGTTAAAGCATCCATCTCTTTACAACTTTGATTAAGCCTTGATCACACCACACCAATTAGTTATAAATACATACGCATGAAAACATCATAAAGACTTTTAAATCCATAATACTTGCATTAAAGACATGAAAAAGAATCAGGTCACTACATTCCCCAAAACCACTTCCTTGATAGTGTTCATGTCAAATCAAAACTATTTAAATCTTATGAGGTCATGTGATTATCAAAGTTTTGTGAGTTCTTGTGAATTCTTGCGAATTGTTGGAATTCCTTGTGAGCATGCGAGATCTGAGTAAGCATGAATTTCTTATGATCATGTGAGTTTGTGAGACATGACTTCTTGTGAGTTCATGTATAGTGGCGGGATTCCTTATGAGCCTTGAAACGATCTTAGAACACCAACCCAAAGTTTGGCCTTGTCAATTATCAACCCACTGTTTGGCCTTATCTATACTTATGAACTTGTGTGATTTCTTTTAGTAAAAACCTTATTTATGAACTTTGTAAAATACATTTCCTGTGAGAATTCATCGAATCATGCAAGACTTATGAACTTACAGTGCATAGAGTACTTGTGAAAATCATGGTAGACTTAGAAAGTGTTAGACATGTATGCCCACAAAGCCATTCCGGAATTGTATTTATCTATTTTTAAATCAATAAATGCATATTTTACATTCACACATTGTCTTCTACATTGGGTAATATATCAAAAGTATCTCATTAGATGAGATTACTTTGTCCCTTAGGTAACATTATAGGAAAATTATCCAATTAGTTGATAACTGTTTGCTAAGAAGATATGATTTTTCCAGTTCCTTGTAGACCTAAAATTGTTCTAAGTTAATCAGGATACATCTGGACAATATATTCCTAATAACTTACACATTGTTAGTTCTATATGATGAAGTGATGAATCTCAATCACTGAGAGAAGGGTCTTTTGACTAAGACGTGGATATAAGTAAGAAGTACTTACATTGCAACTGGATCGCTCAGTGGATACCCTTAGAAATATACTGTCTTTATATTTAGGGTAGTCCATTTGACAGATTGCCTTTAACCTGAGAGGTTGACATCTTCTCTAGTATTTGCCTATATAGCTTTGATGTAGCCAATCGTCAATATCCAGCACACCGGACTAAATACGGGCTCGTTGGGTTATGTACGCTGTACTGGAAGAAGTGTGTACGCTCGACAAGGATTCCACTACTCTTACAGAGTAAATATTATTGAGTTGATACTTGTCAAAACCGGACTTAAAAACCCAGCGCTGGTATTTATCGATGAAATGGTTTTATCGAGGAATTTATTTTCTATATAAAAGAAATGTAATTATTATTATTATTTCTTTTAAAGAATTTTTAAAATGTTTTGAAAGTCCAACTTTGACTAAAAGTATCAAAAGAGAATGGGTTCTCAATACAAGCCAGGGATTAAAGACAGTATTAGATATTGTCCCGTAAACTTATAACAATATTGGAAGTGGAGGGACTGATCTGTAAACAAATCTTGAGATAGAAATACCTGCAAGTAATTCTCTATTTTCTGGAGGTTAATCACATTGTGTTAATGGATATTAATTGTGATTGGTAGAAGTCCAGGGATATAGATAAAATTCTATAATTTTAATGGAGTATAGGAAATGTGTTTCCTAGTAACAATGCTTTAACCAAAAGGTTGAGTACTTGGTCCCACAACCGGAAATAGGAGATCCCTTTAGATCCCACACACAAGGACTTTCTTAAAGTATTTAATTTAAAGATTTATTAAATTAATTAATTTTTCTAAGTAATCACTATATGGTATAGTGAAACTCTAAAAGATGGAATCACATTAGATGTGAAAAACCAAATAGGTAGGACCCATTGGAGATTATTTTAAAAGAATAATAAAGTGACCAAAATGGGTTTAGAACCCATGGGGGCGTGTGGAATGGGGCCCACCTAGGGTGGGAAGCCCACTTCATGTTTGTTTTTTAATTAGTTTCTAATTAATAACTCCTTATAAGATAATGTTAGTTGATTAGTTAGTTACTAATAGATAAGATTAGTTTCTATTTTGATTATTCCTAATTAATTATGGAGAAACCAAATAGGAAAATAATTTAAGGATATCCTAATTGGATTAGGAAAAGATCAAGATCCAAGAAGGATCTATTTAAGGAGTTGGATGTCCACATCTTTAAGCATTTTAAAATTTCCAGATTTTATGAAATCCCTCTCCTCCCTCATTATCTCACACCCAAGCCTCTCTTCGCTAAGAGTGTACGGTCACAACCCCTCCCCCTTTCTTATCATTTCTTGTGTTCTTAGTTTTGAATATTAAGAAGAGATTCAAGAACCCATTCTTGAAGATAAAGATTGGATATTTTATTCAAGATTTCTAGAGCTGAATTTTTGGAAGGACCATTAGCTTGTATTAGAGAAAGCTTTAAAGAAAAAGAAGGTCCGTGTGGATTGCGAAGGGACTTGGCACTTGTGAAGTTTTGCTGGTATCGCTATTATCATGGATTTGACTTAACAATTTCAAAGTCGCAAAGGTGATTGTGATTTCTTACTCTCATTGAATAAAATCAATTAGAATCTTAGTCAGATCTTGGGATTCTATGTATGCCTCCCAAGAACTGTTTTTCTAAAATTAAAAAGAGGCATACTTTCAGAAAGCTTATAAACATGAAATCATATTCATATAAATTTAATAGTAGTGATAGTTTACATCTCATAAAGAAATCACCATCCTATTCATCCAAGTAACATACTATGCACATAGTTTTCTTAAACAGAATAACACAAGGGTAGATAGTAGAGTGTATCTACCTTTTAAAACTGGATCCCTACGGTTTACTAGCTTTGGAATACTCCTTGGAGACGAGAAGGAAGCTCTTCCTTTGTTGAAAACCCAAACAAGAACACCCAAGCTCTTCTCTCTCTTTTTCTCTCAAACTTTTTCCCAAAAACTTCTCTCTAGGGTTCTTGTAACCCTAGCCCACGAAATGTGAGTTTATATAGGGGTTTGGGGTGAGCTAAAACCCCATAACACCCTTAAAATATCCTTGGAGGTCGACCATAGACAAAACAAACATCATCGGTCGACCGGTAGAGAGGTTTGGTCGATCGATCAAAACTCTCCTCTGTGTCCAAAAACCCCTACAAAATTTCGACCATTAAGTTGACCGATAAGGTCATTCAATCAATTGGTTGCTGTTCGGTCGACTGGTAGTGAATTCGGTCGACCGGTTTCCTGTATTTGCTTTGCTTGTTTTTCCCATTTTCAACACTTAAAGAGTATTTTTTTCATACTCTTTGCTTAATTCCATAGCTCAACTAGGATACCTTACACCCCTACTTGGAACACCCCACTTTTTAACATCACCCTACTTAGGATCCTATAAAACCCTCATTCGATAACTCAAATACCAAGGTCACATAAACGGCCTTGGTTTAAACATACCTAGTGCAACAACACTATTCACAGCATTATTTACACACTATTCACAACACTACTCACCTGCTATGAACAAGAGATCCGGGGTTCTACAGTGTCGGTCCCATCATGCATTAGCCTGCGAAACCGTGTTGCGTCTTCTACCCAAAAACAGGAAATCCGTAGGTTTTGAATTTTTGTAGGTACTTAGTATTTACCAATAAAACCCAGTATTTTTTTCTGAAACTCGCACACCGTGTGTCGGTCGGCTATCTGGACGATTTGCATGTCACCTCAGTTCCATTGCACGTTGGTCCGCGAAACCGCGGTGCATTTAGTACCCAAAACCCAGGAAATCTACGGGTTTTAGATTTACGTCGGTGCATAGTGTTTGTCAGTTAAACTTAGTATTTTCATCCGAAAGTTGCACACCACGTGTTGACCTATTACTAGAACGACTGTCTGTCGCCCCGGTCCCATCGCACGTCAGTTCGTGAAACCCAGCACGTTTAGTACACAAAACCCAGGATATCCTTGGGTTTTGAATTTGTGTCGTTACTTAATATTTACCTGTAAAACCCAATGTTTTTCTCCGAAACTCGCACACCGCGTGCCGGTTGGGTCATGACACTTATTGTTTGCTAGCAAAACTAGATATTTTCTGTAGTGACCTGAATTTAATTCCATGACATTCATGCCATTTATATGAATTTCTTAGAATGTGTCTAATTTTAAATGCATGTGTTCCTATGAGAATTAATGTGGAATGCCAAGATGTAGTAACTCCTTTTATAATAATAATAGTAATTTACTTATTATTATTATTATATTAAAATTTTCGGGTCTACAGGGTCATTCCATTACCTATAAAAATGTTAATATATTTATTTTCTAACTTCTAGAAGTCTAGGGTTCAAACCTTGGGTTTTCAGTACTAACTCAAATATTTCAGGGTTCTCTCACATTCGTCAAACTTGAGGAGACATTTTGACCTCTAAGAACATGAAATTGAGACATCTTTATTCAATAAGAAATTGTTCTCATTCGAATAACGGTTCCAACGCATTTTGAATCGTCCAATTCTGATAAAAGAGTCAAAAGTTATGGGTTAATTACTGGAGGAGGTTCCGTATCAGGAAAAAAAAATAGGTGGCGATCGATCATCAACTAGCGTCGATCGATCGGCCAAAGCGGGATTTTTTTTGGAAAAATGCGAATTTATGATTTTTTTTAAACTCCCTAGGGTTCCCAACCGTATATATAATCTCTAATTCACGAGTCTAGGGTTCCTAGAGTCTCCTAAACCTAAAAGAGAGAAAATAGAACTTTCTAAGAGATCTAAAGGGAGAGAGAATAGGAATTTCTAAGAGATTCAATGAGAGAAACCTAGAGATGTTATAGATTCAATCAGAGAAGAAAGAAAGACTTGAAGATTTAGATCGAGTCCTATTCGCAAGCGTAAGGAAGCAATCAAAAGAGGTAAATAATTTTCCCTAGTTCTCAATTTTATAACTATTAATCTAAAATATGAATTTAATGATAGAATCTATATAAAAAACATGATTAAAAGGAAGATCAAAGGATTTTGATCACCCCTCATGCAATATTTTCTTAAATAATGTAAATATGGATTCCTTTCTACAAATAGATTAATCATTACTGTAAATAAGATTGATAAGATCAAGATCGAAAGAAAGGAATCGATCAAAACATGTTCATATTACGTATGTCCCTTAAGTATGATTTCAATGAATTTTTAGAGATGTTCTTTTATGATATTCATTATGTATATCAACAAGAGGAAATGAAATATTTTTGTGGTGTATGTATGATGGAGAATATAGGTGTAACGACCCAGAATTTTAATATAATAAAATTATGTGTTTATAGGTCCTTAATTGAAGTTAATTAGTAAGTGTTTGTTAAATTGATGAAAAGTGGGTTTTTGTTCGGGATTGGATTGTACCGATAAAACTTTAGTGTTTTTCATCGAAAATCATATACAATGTACGATTTGACTATCTGGATGATCACCCGTCATTCTAGTTCCGTCGCGTATCGATTCGCGAGACCACGGGGGTCTTAAATGTAAGAAAATCGAGAAAACCAGGAAATTTCAGATTTTTCGGAATTCAGTTGAGACTCCATAATTGTTGGGGATTCTAATAAAATTTCGTGCGGCTGATACCACAGCATGCCGGTCGGCCGTGAGGATTACTGTCTGTCGTTTCGTCAGTTCATCATCTCATATGAAGAAACGACAACATGTTTTGTATCCAAAATCGGAAAATTAGTGGATTTTGCAGTTTTCTTTTAGATTTACTTTTTGCTGTCAAAACTTAGAATTTTTCTTTGAAATTCTTACAATAGGTTTCAGACTACCCCAAGTTCGGTCACCTAAAGTTTTGTCAAAATCGGACTTCGCATGATGAGGTTTCGAAGGTCGTAATGTGGCAAAATAAGAAAAGTGGACCAAAAGTCAAACCTTTGACTTGATCAAAGTGACACCTAATAGGGGTCATGTGCATGACACATTACCCAAGTGACTACATAAGGGGGAAAGCCCCTTCATTTACATGGTCAGAATTTGGGAAAGAGAGAGAGAGCTCTCCAAATTTTTCCAGAGAGAATCTAGAGAGAGAAAGAAGAGAGAAAGAAAGGGGGAGTCCATCTTGGTATTTTTTGATGCTCCCGAAGTGTTGGCGGCATTTGATTTTTTCTCCGACATCTCGTTTGGCATGTAGGGAGAGAGAAAAAGGTAGAGAGAGAAAGTGAAGGTTTGAAGGTGAGGAGTTTCACCTTGTGGTTGATCGCCCTCTCGAAAGCGTTGGTAGTGTCCGTTTCGTCCCTAGACATCTCGAAAAGCGTGAAAGAGGTAAAACCCCTTCCCTCATCTCTATTTTCTATACTTTTAAGCTATTATTTTAGGTGGAATGTATGGATTTTGTTTGAGGTGGATGAAAAAGGGTCGAAGACCCTATTGATGAAGTATGGAAATGTGGATTTGCATGGAAAATGAGTAAAGGGGGTGTAGCCCTCGGTCTAGGGTATAAAAACCCTAGATTTAGGCTCACTGTGCAGTGGACGATCGATCACTCTGTATGGACGATTGATCGTTGACATGTAAATGCTTGGACGACCGATCGCCTAGCACTAGCGATCGATCACCAGTGCCCAAAATGGGGTTTTTGGGCTGTGGTGATGTAGCGACTTCGAGTGGACCCTCGGGGAGTCCGGATTGGGTCCCGGGTACGATGGATCGTCACTCTAGGGTGACGAAAAGTTGATTCGAGTGTCGTGCAGGGCGATGAATGGACCCATCGGCCTAGATACGTTGCCTATCAAAAAAACCTTATATAATGTGATGGTGTTTGAGTGTTTGTAGGGCAATGGATGGACCCATCAGTCCGGATATATTCCCTATTGGAACAACTGGTATGATGTGATGATCTTTAAATGTGGGTAAGATGATGAAAAGTTTAATCGGCCGGATAACGTTCAACACCGGAACGGTATACCTTGGATTGGTCCTCGGGCGTGAGATCCAAATGGTTCAATTATTCAAGTAGGGCTTGAATAATTGGGGATTTCCTATGGTTAGAAAACCTAACTTGTGTGAAATGTTGTCTGTGGTCCTCTTTGACTAGTTTCGGAGAGGCTGTATCTTTTAAGAGCCAGAGTTTCACTGTGACTGATAGTCGGGAGAGTTAGGATGACATTGGGCCTAGGTTTGATTGGGGTCTACAGAGTCAATGATGTATTGAGTTTACGACCTCAATAATGTTACTTTGGGAAAACATTATCCTGTGTTGGCAGGTATGCACCCAATAAAGACTGTGATGTACATGATAGTTGGGAGAGTTAGGATGACATTGGGCCTAGGTTTGATTGGGGTCTACAGAGTCAATGATGTATTGAGTTTACGACCTCAATAATGTTACTTTGGGAAAACATTATCCTGTGTTGGCAGCTATGCACCCAATAAAGATTGTGATGTACATGATAGTTGTCTTTGTTGGCTAGGTAATGAGCCTAAAGGGGGGTGAATAGGGTCTATGACAGATTATAAAATTTTAGAATCTAAGTATATAATGCGGAATAAGATTTAATTTGCAACTATAAATTAATCAGAAATAATGCTGAAAGTAAAGAAGAAGAGTAAGAGAAACAAACATAGAATTTGTTCATGAGGTTCAGCAATTTCAGCTTACTCCCCACCTCAAGCTTTTCCAGCTAAAGGATTCACTACGATTCCCTAATCGTACAGACTCCTTCTGTAGAACCCCGAAACTTTTTGTATATGACTTGGAATGCGTGTCAAGGCATGGTGCCTTTGTAACCTCCAATTTCCATGAAATGAGAAGTTTTAAAGAGCTTAAGTGTTAAGAAGTAGGATTCCTAAGTTGAATAGGTTAAAACCCGGTTTGTTGAACTCCATTGCGGATCAGTCAACTTTGGGGACAATTTAGTCCATAAATAAAGTAGAAATTAGAAATTCTTAAACATCAGGAATGTTCCCCTTCGAAAGACGAATCCAACGCAAGTTGAATCGTCAAAATCTGTCAAACAAGTCAAAAGTTATGGCCAAAAACACCGAAGTAGGAAAAATGAGAAAAATTAGCAAAATAGGCAGAACACAGATCAACCGGTTGACCGCTCCAAGGACCGATCGACTGGTAGCCTACCGCTCGACTGTTGAGATGACCGATCGATCGGTCACCTATCGGTCGACCGCTCTAACCACCGGTTGACCGCTATCGCACTAACTTTGTATGAGGTTATTTTCCAGAGAGGGTCTTTTGGACCGATCAACCGCTCCCCATGACCAGTCGACCGCTCCTCTACGAATTTGCTTGGTTTGGTCTTTTTAAGTAGATCATTAAGGGTATGATGGTCTTTGACCATCCCCTTTGCTATATAAACCCAAGTTCGTGGGTTGAGGGTTTCATAAACCCTCAAGCTTGCAATTTGAGAGAGAGTGAGAGAGGAGAAAGAGGTTTTCTAAACCTAGGGTTTCCATTTGGGAAGGAAATCAAGGGTTGGCTACCCTAGATCATCCTCAGGCTCGGATTTCTTCTAGTTCACGGCTCAAGCAAGCGAGGAGCACGTTCTCCAAACTAGGGTAGCAACTCCATGCACGTGTTGGAGGGTTTTCCTCGTTTCTTCAAGGTCGGTACCTTATGAAATTGCTAGGGCTTATGATAGTGTGATTACTTGCTTTCCCTAAATTGCATGAATAATTACTTGCTCAATTAATGATGTTCTATGTATTGTTGAAATCCCCAAATGTATATTTAATTTCAAATGAAAGTATGCACGCGATTCCACGAGTACGACATGCATGACATGGTTTACCGGCGTTTTCATGATTAAGGTTTAGAGGTGGGACATATCCTACGATATGTTTTACCTCGCTTTTCACAGAGGACAAGAACAAGTATTTTATAGGAGGGAGTTTACACTTCCCTCCCTTCTATGAGGGGTCTCCCCTCACTCACAAGTACATACCATTAAAGAAGGGTCTCCCTTCCCTCTCAAGTGCATCTCATTAAAGAAGGGTCTCTCTTCTCTCTCAAGTGCATCTCACAAGCGCATCTCACAAGTACATGAGCATGTTTAGATTCCAAGCAAGCACGCATGACACGCATGACATGGCACGCTCGACAAAATCAAGCAAGACAGACATGACAAGTTTTCAAGCACGAAACATGTATTTTAAGTCAAGTCAAGTGCACGATGATTTCAAGAGTTTTATCGACTTTACGTGACGCAAGCATAACTATATCATATGAATTGCTTCCTGCTTTATATATTGCTATTGTTATGCTATGACTGTTGGTTAGTATTTGGTACCCGCTGAGTATTTCATGCTTAGGCGTACTTCTCATGTCGACAAGTGATAGTGGAGCGATTGTTCCTTTTGATATCTGTGTTCCTGGCCCGTGGGTAGAAGAGGAGTATGTCGAGGAACCTGTGGAGGAACCTCCGGTAGAGTGCTACTATTAGGTGGTAGATTCTGAGTGAGTGAGTTATGGGTATGAGCTTGAGAGATTAGATTGATGTATTTTGGCGGGCCTGTCCGCACCTTCTTTCGTTCCCTTTTTGTACAAAACTTAGATCATGTATATACTTAGAGGTTTTTGGTTAGACTTCCGCTGTATTTTGTAGTTTATGTTTTCACTATTATTGTCCTCTATTGTATATGCTCCAGGTATTTTGTAGGTTGGTTGTCAAGCAAGTCATGTAGGTCATAACAAGTCGTCCAAGATTCACTCTAACTCCTAGGGTGGGTTTTGGGTCGCGACACCTTCACTGGTGGAGCCTAAACCTTTACAGTCTCTCTTCAGGTCAAGATAGAACCTTTACACACCTTCCTTTAGGCCGGGTTGAAACCTGTAAGAGCACCTCCCTCTTTTGCTGGAAATGAATATACAACTTCAGTGCAAGAATACTGGATTCTTGACTTTCCTTTAATGAAATATTTTGAATTTGAAAATCCAAATTGAAAGCTCCTGAATTGAGCTGAATATGAGTGAATGAGAAATCAATGTAAGTGAATGAGTAGTTGTTTGAAGTTATTGCACTGATCAAAGGTTGTATTAGTTCATAAATAAACTCCTTTTATAGTACTTGATCCAATATAGCCGTTGATGAAACATTAAATGCATTTTAGGCCATTTGAATATAACCGTTATAACCTTTTTTTTCAGTTTCAGGCTTCAATTCGTCGACGAAATAGGTTTCTCACTTCAATTCGTCGCCAAATTTTAAGACAGTAAGCACTGTTACATTTCATGTCTTCAATTTGTCACCGAATTCAGATAGCTTTGAGAATTCGTCGACGAATTCAGAGCAGAATTTCTGAATTCTGTCTTGGATCAGACCAAAGAGATGAGAATGAATTTTTAGGTCAATTTGTTATCTTTTAACATGATTTTTATGAATCCTTAGGGCCTTAGAATGATGATCAAAATGTGTCCTAGACTCCTATGGTCAATCTATGAACTTTGGGAATTCAACTTACCAATATTTTGAGGACTTCTTACATAAGTCCTAGACACTCTCCAAATAAAATAAAAATACATTTGAAGGCTTATTGAGAGTTGATCTTGACTGAACTTGGGTCTTGTGATTTAGCTTTGACTTCAAGGGACCTGACTTGGACTATGGGTGCAACTATGAAATCTTCACTTTTCACTTTGAGTTGAACTTCCTCTTGAATAATTTTCATCCTTAATTATGATTGAAGTGCTAGCTTTCTTATAATCTGAAATATTTAAGCACTTAAACAAATTTATTAGTACCATAATTTTCATTTCATTATTGTGTTATTATCAAAATTAGTAGGGGTACCCAAGGTTGTAACCTTGAGGCGAACAATCTCCCCATTTTTGATGATGACATAATAATGTAATGAAATGCGATTGAGCTCCCCCTCAGAATATGAATTTAATAAACACTTGAGGTAAGCTCTCCCTAAACATATGCATTTGAATAAATAGAAGTAAATTTTCACTTAGATGCATATATTATATATTTCAACATGTATATCATCATGGTATATCTAGTGCCCCGAATTTCACATGCACTGTTCATGTAAATAGGGTAGTGAATAGTGTCATGAATAGTATCTACGGCTGAATGCCTAAGGTATGGTCTTGAACGACTCTCAACGAAAATGAGAGATTGGTTTTCAACTTTGTTTGAACAATATATGTTAATGTGTATGAAGACCTTAGGAACATTTTCATAGGCTATTGGTGTTGAGAATAAAAGGTGGAAAAAGTTCTAGGTGTTAAAAAGAGGGAAGTCTGTACATGACCTCAACTTGAGAGAAGTCTAGTTTTCTCACCTCTTATCGGAATCGGGTGATTCTTGAGCCATTAGAACCGTATTTGAACCCCCTTTGAGGTTCATATTTAACGTTTTTCCATGTTTTGAGTATAAAATAAGTCAAATGTGAGTTTTCTACTGAATTTTCTGATATAGTCCCCTTTATGGCCACTTTGGACCATGAATCAAGAAGAATTATGAATTGTGTAAAACATAAAAGTTGTTTCCCTTTCAAAGCCGAGTCCAATGCAAGTTGAATCGTCAAAATCCGATGACCGAGTCAAACGTTATGGTCGAAATACCAAACTACAAAAATCCGGATAACTCTTAGAGATTTGGACGATCGATCGTCCCAAGACGACGATCGATCGTCACGAACTCAGAAATCAAGGTAGCTTTTGGGAATGTGAACGATCGATCATCCCGACTAACGATCGATCGTCAGAGCTCGATTTGGGTTTTGAAAGGCCCGAAAATGAGGGTTTTTAACCCCTTCACCTATAAATAGGAGGAGCTCAAGTGGGGGTTTTGTTTACCCTAAACCTAGAAAGGAAAAAGAGAGAGAAAGGAAGGAGAAGAGAAGGGATTCCAAAGGGGGTTTTGGATTGGAGAGAAGGTGGAGCTCAAATCAAGCATGGATCTTCAAGCTATGATCTTCCTCCACTCAAGGTGATGTTTCCTTCTTCCTCAAGGTTGGATCCTTTTACATCAAGAGGGGTTTTCAAACAAAGGTTTTCTCCAAGATCAAGCTTTGATTTTCAAGGTTAGTACACCCTTACAAACTAACTTAGTATTAACCTAGGTTTTCTCTTGAATTGATTTCGGTTAAGCATGTTTACCCAAATTTCCTATCTTAATACTAATAATCCCTAAAACTCATACAAGATAAACTAAAGATTTAAAGGTGGATGGGATGTATTGTTGGATGAGGCAATGGGATGCCAAATTGTTGTGGTGAATGATGTGTGATAAAAATGATGGAGGGGCATAGTACTCATAATGAATACACCTATGTGTTTGATGAAATGTGTGAATGAGGACATGTGAAATAGAGGACCATAAGAATGTGCACTCCACATGTTTGTTAAAATGCATGAATGAGTTTAAAAACCTATGACTAAGAAACCATGGAAAATGGATTAATGAAATGTTGCATGCGAGGTGTTTGTTGCAATGCATGTGTGAAATGTGGAACCAAAAACTAAGAAAATTATGAGATTAAAGGTTAGAGGAATGTGGTATGCAAGGTGTTTGATGAAATGTGTAACAAGGAAAATGTGGAATTAATGTCTATCTCAATATTGCTTGTGAGCTGTTTAACGAAATGCATAAATGAGAAATTTAGGAATTTAATGGAGACTATCGAAACATGATTTGTGGAATTTTCCCTAAATGATAAATTTGATCAAATGCTTTCCATATTGCTTACCTTCTCACATGACTATAAATAGAACTGAAATGCTATGTGTTATCCCTTTTATCATTCCGTTCATTATGATTTTCACACATTGCACACACACTCGCAAACCTATATGAACTGAGTTCTTATTATAAGTGTATGAAGAACAAAACAAGTGATTTAAGACAAGCATGATAAATCCGGACATCGAGCCGAAGAAGGGTAGGGCATATCCTAGGATATGTCATACCTGGCTCACAAGAAAACAAGTCAAGAAGAGAATTAAGAAACATAAACCATGGAAGGATGTTAGTGTATTAAGACAAGGTACAGGCATTAACATCTGTTCCCCAGTAAGTATGAGAGGATGTCAGTATACTTAGACCAGGTACGGGTACTAGCGTCTGTCTCCAGGTTAAATGAAAAACATGGAAGTACGCTAGTGTACTTACACCAGGTACAAGCACTAGTATATGTTTCCAAGACAAGCATGAAATGGTGTTATTGTACTTAGACCAGGTATGAGCATTAACATCTGTTTCCAACAAGTATGAGAGCATACTACTATACTTAGACCAAGCATGGGTTCTAGTATCTGTCTCCAAGCAAGAATAAAAAAATATGAAAAGATGTTTAGTGTACTAAGACCAGGTACAGGCACTATCATCTGTTTCTAAGCAAGCAAGTTAACAAGAAAACACACATGACTCTCACAATAACAAGAACAAGACAAGATCCTTGTATGTCCTTCCATTTCATAGTTCGGGTACTAGTTAAAAAGAGACAAGATACATGAGATGCATAAAGAACTTACGAGACGCATGAGGAAATTGAAACACGTTTTGGTGAAAGCATGAACATAAAGCAAGTTGAAAAATATGATGTTCTAGAATTTTATAATTGCTATTTTAGCTTTGCTTTCGTACTCTGATTTTGTATATATGGATATGATAATTGTAGAGCCCTGGATTTTTTGCAAACACTGATCATGTGAGTGAATAGTGCTTTGCACTAGCTGTGTTTAAGCCAATGTGTTATGTGTGATCTTGGCATTTGATTAATGCTAAGGGGAATATAATTTTATATAAAACATGTGATATGTGTTGTGTGAGTTTAGTGTATGAGTCATGGGGTGTGAGGTATCTGTGAGAAAGCAAGCAAAGAGTATAAAACATACTCTTAAGGGTTAAGTGAATACTGCATATAGAGGTCAAGGCCTCTATGTATCTTCTTGGATATTTCTCAGTGAAATGATGGTTTCATGTGCGTGTGTTGAGTCTCAAAGAGAGAGTACAAGTATACTCTAAGTGTCTAAATACGTAGGGTATAAAATAACTTAAGTGTGAATGTAGAACCCCGGGAATTAATTTTGCAATACTGTGAATAGTGTTAGGGCATTGGGATGGAAGGCCAAAAGTCTTCTTGTATTGTTATGATGTTATAGAAAAATGATAAGAAGGGTTTTTACCTGGAGTGTTGTTGGATAGAAATATGTGTGATGTATATCGGTTCATTGAAACCAAGAGTATGAAATGCTCCAAGTCCTTGAGAGTTTAAACAAAGAGTATGCATGACTCGAGGTATGTGGGTGATGAAGCAAAGATTAAAAGAACTCTAGAAGAAATTGAGTGGTGTTAGTGTGCAAAGGAAGGGTAAAAGAAATACTCTAAGTGAGTAAAAGCAAGGGTATAAAATACCTTAAGTGCTTAAAGGGTTGTAAGTGAATAGTGAGTGAATAGTGCTATGAATAGTATGTGAATAGTGCCAGTGGATAGTATATGTAAGGCTAAGGTCGTCTCCGTGAACTTGGTGTTGGTTAAATGGTAATGAAGTATTTCATTTTGAATGAGTGTAATGGTACTGATTTATGGCGTGTGAAACATAAGGTATGCCGTATGTGTGTTTGGGAACCAAACACAAGAGTATACAATACTCTTAGTGTCAAAGAGGGTGGATGTCTTACCATAACCTCAACTTGAGGGAGATCTAGTTGGGTCATAGCTTATCGGAATCGAGTGATTCTTGAACCATTTGAAAGATATTGAACCCCTCTTTAAAGTTCATGTTTATCATTTTATGAGATTTGGAATAGAAGTTATGTCAAATGTGGGATTTCCAGAACTTGGTCTGCTGAGAATTCCTGGAACAGTTTGGACCAGTCCACTTGTGGGCTCATTTCGACCATTTAAAACTTAGAATTGAGATTTGTGTAAAACATGAAAGTTGTTCCCCTTTGAATGTAAAATCCAACGCAAGTTAAATCATCAAAATCCAATCACCAAGTCAAACATTATGGCCGAAACGCCAAGGCAGACAAACCGAGCAGCATGAGCGGGAGACCAGCGGTCGACCCCTCCACTACCAGT
Source organism: Tetracentron sinense (assembly GCA_015143295.1). NCBI lineage: Eukaryota > Viridiplantae > Streptophyta > Magnoliopsida > Trochodendrales > Trochodendraceae > Tetracentron > Tetracentron sinense. The sequence continues at coordinate 24,095,454 of CM026554.1, forward strand.
TGACCGGTCAAACCAGGGTCGACCCCTCTAGAACATTTTTTGTATGGGGTTCATTTCTAGAACCCCCAAACTCAACCCGTCAAAAGGTCACACCTCCGGTCGACCCTTCCATGCTTTTTTGTGCTAAAACCGACTCTTTTGAGATCTTTTAAGGGTATGGGGGTCTTTGGCCAACCTATTTGACTATAAATACAAGCCAATTTCGTGGCTTAGGGTTTACAACACCCTTAGAGCATATTTTGAGAGAAAAGAGAGAGAAGTTAGAGTTTTTGCAAAGGGTTTTGCTTGTGCTTCGTCAAGGATCGCTAGGTGAAGCTTGTTCTTGCTTCTGAAGCCCGATCTTCACTTCCTCGAGCTTCCTCAAGCTTGGAGTTAATTCTTTAAAGGTTTCTAGCTTCAAAAGTGTTCTTGTGAAAGGTAGATACACTCTACTACCTACCATGTGCTATTCCTTTTAAGAAAACCATGATTTAAGTATGTTCTTGGGTTGATTGGATGTTGATTTTATACTTGGATGTAAACTACCACTATTATGCATTCTATGTGTTTGGTTGAATGCCTCTAAGAGATTTTATGTTTAAGTATGCTCCTAAGTTTGCTATGGGATATAAGTTATCACTAGTATTGATTTCTAGGAACATAATGCTATAGCTTCAAGCTTTCTAAGTCTACATGATATTCCCAAGAATTATATGCACTCTATATTCACAAGTCTAGCATGATATCAACAAGTCTCGCATGATTAGATGATTTCTCACAAGAAAGGTATTTCATAAAAGTTCATAAGCAAGGTTTTTTTATAAAAGAATTCTTACAAGTTCACAAGAATTGATAAGGCCAAACTATGGGTTGGTAAGTGACAAGGCCAAACTTTGGGTTGGTGTTCTAAGATCGTTTCAAAGCTCACAAGGAATCCCACTATACATGGACTCACAAGTAGTCATGTCTCACAAGCTCATAAGTTCACAAGCTCACAAGTTCACAAGAAATTATACTTACTCAGATCCTCCCATGCTCACAAAGAATCCCAACTTTCGCAAGAATTCACAAAAACTCACAAGAATATGATTATCACATGACAAGATTTACTTGGTTTTGTTTTCACGCGAATACTATTAAGAAAAAGGTTTTGGTAACTACTTTCATGAATTTTATTCTCTAAGCTTATGCATGTTCATGATATTATTCATTGTTAGTTAGTAGTTTGTATATCACTGAGTATTCCATGCTCAGCCGATTATTGACTTCGGCAGGTGCACGTGTTCCATTTGATGTCTGTGGCACGGAGCCTTGGATAGAGGAAGAATACTATGATCCAGAGCCCTCTATGGACCACTACCAGGATGATGGATCACTGGATAAGCGGCTCGTTTTTGATTTCTGTTGAGAGGATGAGAGGAATGCTACTAATATTTTGTGTATGTTGAGAGTGAGACTTGTCCACTCCATATTTTTGAATATGTTCTGTTGGTCCAGATTTGGATTGAATTATAGGAGTATTTTATTATAAATCGTTTCCGCTATGTTTTATAACTTGTGTACTCTGATAGGATGGTAAGTATGTGTGCCTTATGTGTCATACAGGATGGTATGATACGGCGGTTCGAGCTAAAGTATCCCTAACTCATAGGGGGTATTTTGGGTCGCGACAATGATAAACTGTACTACGCTTGACATATTAATGTTATTACTATTGTTAGGTAGTAGCTTATACTCGTTGAGCATTCCATACTCAGCCGTACATATTGATGTCAGCAAGTATACAGTTCGATACATAGGTTTCGGGTCCTTGGATTGAGGCAATTCATGGAAAGTAGAAATTGTTTGGGATGTTCTTGAGGACGTTAGGGGTCTTGATATGTAGTTTTAGGGTTGGGTTAAGTGAGAGAGACATGTATTTTGGGATTTACTTTTGGGGGGGGAATTTCATGTGGGCTTGAGTTGGTAACTCAAGTATTTGTACCATTTGTGATTATTGTATTTTATTAAGTTGTTCATTTATGTTAACACTTGGAAGTACATTTATTTTAAAGAAATTTTCTGGGTCACTATTTGGAATGCGTTGTATACTCTTGCAGGATGGTTTGAAGGATAAGTCACGTCGCCAAAGTATCCTAACTCGTAGGGGGTATTTTAGGGCGTGACAATGTGGTATAAGAGCCTAGGTATTAGGTTCTCCAGGGTTGTTTAGATTTCAATACCACGGTTAATAGAAGACATTAGGTTTAAGAAAAGAGTCGTATTCCAAGTGTAGACTAATCACTTAGTCTTTGGCTATAACAGGTTGATTTCAACCGAAGTTGGTGTCTGTTTTCGCTAGGAAAACCAAAAATTTTATATACTTATACTACTATGTGTGGCATGGCTATGTGGTATTATATGATATGTGGTATGCGTACTATATGCTATATGCTAAGTGCAAACCAATACCTTATGAACGAGTTTCCCAGTTAGACTCATGAGTGGTGTAATACTCAGGCTAGAGTCTAGCCTAGGTGTCGATTGATAAGGAAGGGGTAGTTCCCTTGTTATACATTGTGTTATTAGGTGTCTATAGGGACTTGTCTTCTGAGTGAGACTATGAGTTCATTGTAGTCTTACAAGTCTAGTAGATTTAGAGTCCATACGGAACTAAGGACTTAGGTTGAAAAATATATACATATGCTATTATGTGTACCAGTGTAAATTCATTCGTTAAACTATGCTTAATGCGTCTCGCATCACAAACAAGCACATGTTCGCACATCAGGGTATGACGATAAGTTCATATAAGTTCGTGCATCCCCATGACTAGTAGGAACATATATAGATATCAATATATTTTTAATAAACTCGGGGATGTTTGATGCACGCTCCTAGATATAGATGCGAATTTTCTATAGCACGTTCTAAACCCTGTGCCCAGTCCTAAATGATAAATACATTATAAAGGACAACATGCACTTCATACATAGCATAATCATCATGCATCTTATAAAACATCATACATAGCATGCACATTCATACATAGCATGAGCATCACACATGGTATAAGCATCATACATTTTCATACATGGCACACATTTCATACATGACATGAACATTACACACGTATCATAAACATCATATGCACATCTTGCAAGCATCATGTTGATCTTAGAAGCATCATACTTGTCACAAAGATTCAAAAAGAATGTTACTAAAACAACCCAATTGTATAAACCACTCATTAATCTTAGTCTTAAACTGGTTAATGTCTTAAGTAGGAAATCAGTTAATACCTTCACCAAACGAAAGAACTTAACTTCGCTAGGAAAACCAGTTGTACGATTATACTATTATGTGTATACTTGGTGTGCAAGATCAATTACAGATCAAGTTCCGGTTAATCGACGGATTGGATACTGGCCCCAAAAGTTTCCCTGCTGCTACCAGTGGTGTGACTGTAGAGCCCCGGACCTTTTCACATTTAATGCATGGTACTTTTGTTGCCATTTTGCCTTTAAAGAGGTATAATTAATAAATAAGGAAGAAATTGGAAATTCTGAAACGTCAGAAATGTTCCTTTTCGAAGTACGAACCCAACGCAAGTTGAATCGTCAAAATCGGACGAACGAGTCAAAAGATATGGCCAAAACAGTCTGGACCTGCAGGCAACCGCAACTCGGAAGGCACTAAGGACGTAGCTCGGTTATGCACTAAGGACGTGGCTCGGAAGGCGATAAGGACGTACTCCGATAACGTAGCTCTAGTTCTGATGACGTATACGTTGTGCATCCGTTGTGCAACAGACAACGGGTACGTTGTACAGCAACAACGGGTACGTTGCGCAGCAGACAACGGATACGTTGTACAACTCACAACGGCACGTTGTACATAAGACAACGTGTTCGGCACTGTTCACAGCACAACGTGTTTGACACTGTTCACAGCACAACGTGTTTGACACTGTTCACAGCACAACGTGTTCAGCACTGTTCACAGCACAACGTGTTCAGCACTATTCACAGCACAACGTGTTTGGCACTGTTCACAGCACAACGTGTTCGGCACTCGTGTTCTTACTGAAATTTCAGTAAGGGTATTATGGTCATTTGGTCGGTTCACTCTTACCTTAAGAGTCTAACCCGAGCCTTTAGGGCATCATTCGACACTTAGAGAGTTTGAGAGAATAGGAGAAAGGGGAGAAGGCGATTCCAACCTAGGGTTTCCATTTTGGAGAGAAATCAAGGGGTTTGTAAACCCACGCTCCACTCAAGCCCATTTTTCTTCAAGATCAAGGCACAAACTCGTGAGGAACATCTCCTCAAGCTAGGGCAGCAAGTCACGGTCGTTTTTGGGAAGGGAATTTCTTCCTCACTTGATCAAGGTCGGTACTTCTTGCTACCCTCCTAGTTATAGTTCCTCTTTTCCCTTTATTTCTTTTGATTTTCTTCCATTTACACACGTGCTATGAGATGGATGGTTATGAATGGTGAATGGAGGTGGATGTTGGCGAATGGATGCCGTGTGGATGATGTGATGAATGAATGGGAAAGGGCATTGTACTAATAATGAACGTACAAGTGTGATGTGAGCATAACCCACCTAGAAAAGCATGATTTAGGTTTAAATGAATAATGAACACACCATGTTTGATGAAATGTCAAGGTGAATAAAGTGAGTTGTAAATGAGGAAATGCATGCCTAATAAATTCTGAATATTGCCAGGGCCTATGATAGTGTGTTTTCTCGCTTTCCCTAAATGATGTGAATATTACATTGCTAAATCATTGATGTTATATGTGTTGTGAAATTACCCAAATGACATATTTAAATTTAAATGCAAGTATGTACACGGTTCCCACGAGCACGGCATGCATGATATGATTTATCGAGGTTTTCAAGAACATGGTTAGAGGTGGGACATATCCTACGATATGTTTTACCTTGCTTTTCACAAGAAAACAAGAACCAACATTCCATGAGGGGTCTCCCCTCACTCACAAGTGCATATCATGAAGAAGGGCCTCCCTTCCCTAGCAAGTACATACATATCATGAAGAAGGGTCTCCATTCCCTCGCAAGTGCATTGCATAAAGAAGGGTCTCCCTTCCCTCTCAAGGCATCTCTCAAGCGCATCTCACAAGTATATCTCACAAGTTACATGATCACAAGCAAGCACGCATGACATGCATGACATAACACGACACACAAGAATCAAGCAAGATTGACAAGACAAGCTTTCAAGTACGAAAAGATATTTCAAGCCAAGTCAAGTGCACGATGTTTTCAAGAGGTTTCATCGGGTTTCTACGAAATACAAGCATGATTATAAATTGTTTTACTTCCTTGTATGATATGAATTGTTTCCTGCTTTATGTATGCTATCCGTATGCTATGACTGTTGGTTAGTGCTTAGTACCCGCTGAGTATTCCATGCTCAGCGGTACTTCTTATGTAGGCAGGTTCTGAGGGAGCTGCTGCTCCATTTGATGTTTGTGCTCCTGGTCCATAGGTGGAAGAGGAGTACGTCGAGGAGCCTTTGGAGAAACCTCCAGTAGAGGGTTACCATTAGGTGGTTGTAGATTCTGAGTGGATTAGCTGTGGGTGAGATGAGAGATTATAGCCATGTATTTTGGCGGGTCTGTCTGCACTTTCTTTTGGTTACTTTTTTGTATAAACTTGGATTTACGAATGTATATACATAGAGGTTTGGTAGACTTCCGCTGTGCTTTATGGTTATGTTTCCGCTATAATGTCCTCTATTGTATATGCTCTGTGAGTTTTTGCAGGTTGGTTTGTCAAGCAAGTCATGTAAGCCATGATTAGTCGTCCAAAGTTCACTCTAACTCCTAGGGTGGGTTTTGGGTCGTGACAGAAGTGGTATCAGAGCTTAGGCTTTAGGTCTCTAGGGTCACTTAGAATCTTATACCACGGCTTGATAAGAGCATATGTCAGGAAACAAGTTACGAAGAAAGTAAGTCGGAAGAGAGTCTTGATCCAAGTTTAAGACTAAACTTTAGTCTTAGTGGTGCTATTGTTCTCATGTGGTGCTATTGTTCTCAGGACTTTAGTCATGAGGCGGGGCACACGCGGTCGTGGACCACACACCAGAGCTTCATCTTCTTCCAGAGATAAGAATGAGCAGCCGGACCTCTCTCAGGTCTTAGGCTCTATTGCTGAGACACTTGCCATACTGGCGGCTCGGCAAGCTATACCATCGTCGGCGGCACCTACTCCACCGCCCGCAGCTCCAGTACATCGTACAGCTGGAGTTGAGGCATTCAGGAGATTGAGGCCTCCACCATTCCATGGGAGTGTGGACCCTCTTGCTGCGGAGGCATGGATCCTCCAAATGGAGAAGATCTTTGCGGTCCCCTCGCCTACAGAGGAGGATAGAGTAGCATGGGCAGTTTTCATGCTAGAAGGTGAAGCCCACCATTGGTGGTTGTCCGCGTTGAGGACGCGAGATTTGACCATGCGGGGTCAACCTTGGACTTGGGAGGAGTTCAAGGATACTTTTTACAAGAAGTATTTTCCGATTGGAGCACGGGAAAAGAAAGAGAGAGAATTCATCAACCTTGAGCAAGGTTTGATGTCGGTGGCACAATACGAGGCCAAGTTCTCGGAGCTATCACGCTTCGCGACACATATGATTGCCACCGAGGCAATGAAGGCGAGAAGATTTGAGCAAGGGCTCAAGGATGTTATTATGGAGAAGGTCTCCATTTTCAGACATGCTACCTACCCTGAGGTAGTAGACAAGGCCTTATTGGTCGAGGCCAATTCAGAGACAGTGTCCAAGAAGAGGGAGTTGGCGAGAGGCCAAGCTAGTAGTTCAGCACCTCCAGAGAGGCGGGCTCATACCGGCCCTTATCAGTATACGTGACCAGCACCACCGATGAGGCCATCTTATGCGCCTTCGGCTCCACGGCAGTATGTGCCTCAGGCACCGCGACCTCAGGCTCTTCCAGCTCCACGGCCAGTTGTACCTCAGACGGTGAGGTATGCTCCACCTCCGGCCCCTCCGACCTATACACACGAGGTCTGCACTTCGTGCGGCCGAAGGCACCCGGCAGGAGATTACCGAAGGGCATCGGGTGGATGCTTTCATTGTGGTCGCCAGGGCCATATGATCAGGGATTGCCCCAGTCGGCTTTTACCAGGCCAGTCTCAGGGGATTAGGCCACCAGCACGCCCAGCAGGATCATATCAGGCGTCATCTCAGACTACCTGGTCTACACCTCCGCCTCGCCAGGCGAAGTGGGGGCGAGTTTTTGCCTTGACAGAGGGTGATGCACTTACATCTGACGATGTGGTGCAAGGTACGCGTTTGGAGTTATTTTCTTTATTCATGATTGCTATGTTATGTTTTATTCCTTGTGTACGTACTTGGTATGCTATATATATATGTACCTACATGTATACACTGTTGATGCATGGATTAACTCCGCTAGTTAAAATTTTAGGAACCCTACTAGTCAATGAGTATTTGGCTCGAGTGTTGATTGATACCGGATCTACTCATTCGTTTGTCTCGCCGAGTTTTTCAGAAGGCTTTTCTGTGGAGCCTAGTCAGCTAAAACCGGAGTTAGCCATTTCGACTCCGCTCGGCAAAACAGTATTGGCAGATAAAGTGTATAGAAATAGTGCGGTCCAAGTTGGAAGCCACGAGTTGGCAGTTGATCTCATCGTCCTTGAATTCCAAGACTTTGATGTTATATTGGGAATGGATTGGTTAGTAACTCATCATGGGCATGTAGCTTGCTTTGAGAAGATGGTACTCTTCAAGCCGGTAGAAGGAAAACCATTTCACTTTCGAGGGTTGAGAAGTAGAGACATTGCCTGCTTTGCGGCGTTGAGCTTAGCTAACCCCGAGGCAAAGGACTCATCGACTATTCCGGTTGTGAGTGAGTTCCTGGATGTGTTTCCAGAGGAGTTTCCAGGATTGCCTCCAGACAGGGAGACTGAGTTTGTGATCGAGCTTGCACCAGGCACAGCTCCTGTTTTCAGGGCTCCGTATAGAATGGCCCCTATTGAACTCAAAGAGTTAAAGACCCAGTTGGAAGAATTACAAGGCCTTGGCTTCATTCGACCAAGTGTCTCACCATGGGGTGCCCCGGTGTTGTTTGTTAAGAAGAAAGATGGCTCGATGCGGATGTGTGTCGATTACCGGCAATTGAACAAAGTCACTATAAAAAATAGGTATCCCTTGCCTAGGATTGATGACTTGTTCGATCAGTTGAAGGGAGCGAGATTTTTCTCAAAGATAGACCTTCGATCGGGTTATCATCAGTTGAAGATTAAGGTGGAAGATGTTCCCAAAACTACTTTCAGGACTCGGTATGGACACTACGAGTTCTTGGTGATGCCTTTTGGACTCACGAACGCGCCGGCAGCCTTTATGGATTTGATGAACCGGGTGTTCCGGCCATATCTTGATAGGTGCGCGATTGTATTTGTTGATGACATTTTGGTCTATTCCCAGACACGGGAAGATCACACACTCGACCTATACCTTGCTTTGGAAATGCTAAGAGAGCACAAGCTATACGCCAAACTTAGCAAGTGTGAGTTTTGGTTGGAAGAGGTGGCATTCCTAGGCCACGTTGTATCCGCGGAAGGCATTTCGGTGGATCCGAAGAAGATAGAGGCAGTCATGAGTTGGGCGAGGCCCCAAGAGTGTCACAGAGATACGTAGTTTCCTTGAGTTGGCAGACTACTACAGGAGATTTGTAGAGGGTTTCTCTAGCCTTGCAGCACCCGCTCACTTACCTGACAAGGAAGAACGCCAAGTTTGTATGGAGTGATAAGTGCGAGATCAATTTCACGGAACTGAAGAAGAGGCTTACTACAGCCCCTGTCCTTACTGTGCCATCTGGACCTTATGGGTATGAGGTGTATAGTGATGCTTCACACGTTGGACTTGGGTGTGTACTCATGCAGCACAAGAAAGTCATTGCCTATGCATCAAGGCAGTTGAAGGAGCATGAGAAGAATTATCCCACGCACGACTTGGAGCTTGCGGCGGTTGTGTTTGCACTTGAGATTTGGCGTCATTACCTTTATGGAGTGGAGTTCTATGTGTTTACCGATCACAAGAGTCTCAAGTATCTCTTTTCCCAAAAGGAGCTGAATCTAAGGCAACGGCGTTGGATGAAATTTTTGAAAGACTATGATTGTACCATTCAATACCACCCGGGTAAAGCAAATGTAGTGGCTGATGCTTTGAGTAGAAGACCTCCGGGGTTATTAGCACGCATGTTGGTGCAGGAATGGAAGCTACTTGAAGACTTGGCAAATCTGGACATTAGTGTGAAAGACTCTGTCCGTAGTCCTATCTTGGCAAATGTCACGGTTCGGCCATACATTATAGATTTGATCCAAGAATACCAAGCCACGGATGCGGAATTGTTGGCTTTCCGGGACAAGGAAGTTGCCAAGGGCAGTGAAGACTTCTCTCTCACTAGTCGGGGTGCTATCACATTAAAGGGAAGGCTGTGCGTCCCAGCCAATGCAGATCTTCGAAGAGAGATTTTGGATGAAGCACACCGTTCGAAGTTCACAGTGCATCCAGGGGGTACAAAGATGTACTGGAACCTCAAGAGTCACTTTTGGTGGCGGAATATGAAGAGGGAGGTTGCGGAATATGTAGCACGATGCTTGGTGTGTCAACAGGTAAAAGCAGAACACATGCGGCCCGCAGGTCTATTACAGTCCCTTCCAATTCCCGAGTGGAAATGGGAGAACATATCCATGGATTTCATAGTTGGCTTGCCAAAGACGGCAAGGGGCTCAGATGCGATATGGGTAGTAGTGGATCGTTTGACGAAGTCCGGTCACTTCTTACCTTACTGAACTACTTTCAACTCTAGTCAGTTAGCCGCTTTGTAGATCAAGGAAGTGGTGAGACTGCACGGAGTGCCCGTTAGTATTGTGTCAGATCGGGATCCAAGATTCACATCAAGATTCTGGAAAAGCTTCTAGGAGGCTATGGGTTCCCGACTTGATTTCAGCACCGCTTTTCATCCACAGACGGATGGACAAACCGAGAGAGTGAACCAAGTCATTGAAGACATGCTTCGGGCTTGTATGTTGGATTTCAGAGGCAGTTGGGAAGAGCACTTGCCTTTGGTTGAATTCGCCTATAATAACAGCTATCAGGCGAGTATCCAAATGGCACCATTTGAGGCCTTGTATGGGCGAAGTTGTAGGTCTCCTCTCTATTGGGATGAGGTAGGAGAAAGGAAAGTACTTGGTTCGGAGTTGATTGAGCAAACTGCAGGCACAGTTAAGATCATTCGGGATCGATTGAAAGCCGCTCACGATCGCCAGAAAAGTTATGCGGACACGCACCGTAGGGACATAGAATTTCAAGTAGGGGATCAAGTTTTTGTGAAAGTATCTCCTAGCAAAGGGATCATGAGATCTGGAAAGCGAGGCAAGCTCAGTCCTCGGTATGTTGGGCTTTTTGAGATTATCACACGAGTTGGTGAGGTTGCTTACAGAGTAGCTCTCCCACCTCACATGGCCGCAGTTCACAACGTCTTCCATGTGTCTATGCTTCGGAAGTACATTGCGGATCCTTCGCATGTCATAGACTTGGAACCGTTGGAGATTCGAGAGGACCTCACCTTGATTGAAAAACCGGTTCAGATTTTGGATCGAAGAGATCAGGTGATTCGCAACAAGACAATCCCTTTAAATCTTGTGCAATGGCAACACCATGCTCGGGAAGAAGCTACATGGGAGCGTGAAGCCGAAGTCAAAGCAAAGTACCAGAATTAATTGAATGAGTTTTTGTATAAGTCTGTATATGACTTGTAATTTTCTGTTTGGTTTGTAATGCAAGTAGCGTCTAAATTTCGAGGATGAAATTTTTGTAAGGGGGGGAGGATGTAGAGCCCCGGACCTTTTCACATTTAATGCATGACATTTTTGTTGCCATTTTGCCTTTAAAGAGGTATAATTAATAAATAAGGAAGAAATTGGAAATTCTGAAACGTCAGAAATGTTCCTTTTCGATGTACGAACCCAACGCAAGTTGAATCGTCAAAATCGGACGAACGAGTCAAAAGATATGGCCAAAACAGTCTGGACCTGCAGGCAACCGCAACTCGGAAGGCACTAAGGACCTAGCTCGGTTATGCACTAAGGACGTGGCTCAGAAGGCGCTAAGGACGTACTCCGATAACGTAGCTCTAGCTCTGATGATGTATACGTTGTGCATCCGTTGTGCAACAGACAACGGGTACGTTGTACAGCAACAACGGGTACGTTGCGCAGCAGACAACGGATATGTTGTACAGCTCACAACGGTACGTTGTACATAAGACAACGTGTTCGGCACTGTTCACAGCACAACGTGTTTGACACTGTTCACAGCACAACGTGTTTGACACTGTTCATAGCACAACGTGTTCAGCACTGTTCACAGCACAACGTGTTCAGCACTGTTCACAGCACAACGTGTTCAGCACTGTTCACAGCACAACGTGTTTGACGCTGTTCACAGCACAACGTGTTTGACACTGTTCACAGCACAACGTGTTCAGCACTGTTCACAGCACAACGTGTTCAGCACTGTTCACAGCACAACGTGTTTGGCACTGTTCACAGCACAACGTGTTCGGCACTGTTCATAGCACAACATGTTTGGCACTGTTCACAGCACAACGTGTTCGGCACTCGTGTTCTTACTGAAATTTCAGTAAGGGTATTATGGTCATTTAGTCGGTTCACTCTTACCTTAAGAGTCTAACCCGAGCCTTTAGGGCATCATTCGACACTTAGAGAGTTTGAGAGAATAGGAGAAAGGGGAGAAGGCGATTCCAACCTAGGGTTTCCATTTTGGAGAGAAATCAAGGGGTTTGTAAACCCACGCTCAACTCATGCCCATTTTTCTTCAAGATCAAGGCACAAACTCGTGAGGAACATCTCCTCAAGCTAGGGCAGCAACTCACGGTCGTTTTTGGGAAGGGGATTTCTTCCTCACTTGATCAAGGTCGGTACTTCTTGCTACCCTCCTAGTTATAGTTCCTCTTTTCCCTTTATTTCTTTTGATTTTCGTCCATTTACACACGTGCTATGAGATGGATGGTTATGAATGATGAATGGAGGTGGATGTTGGCGAATGGATGCCGTGTGGATGATGTGATGAATGAATGGGAAAGGGCATTGTACTAATAATGAACGTACAAGTGTGATGTGAGCATAACCCACCTAGAAAAGCATGATTTAGGTTTAAATGAATAATGAATAATGAACACTCCATGTTTGATGAAATGTCAAGGTGAATAAAGTGAGTTGTAAATGAGGAAATGCATGCCTAATAAATTCTGAATATTGCCAGGGCCTATGATAGTGTGTTTTCTCGCTTTCCCTAAATGATGTGAATATTACATTGCTAAATCATTGATGTTATATATGTTGTGAAATTACCCAAATGGCATATTTAAATTTAAATGCAAGTATGTACACGGTTCCCACGAGCACGGCATGCATGACATGATTTATCGAGGTTTTCAAGAACATGGTTAGAGGTGGGACATATCCTACGATATGTTTTACCTCGCTTTTCACAAGAAAACAAGAACCAACATTCCACGAGGGGTCTCCCCTCACTCACAAGTGCATATCATGAAGAAGGGCCTCCCTTCCCTAGCAAGTACATACATATCATGAAGAAGGGTCTCCCTTCCCTCGCAAGTGCATTGCATAAAGAAGGGTCTCCCTTCCCTCTCAAGGCATCTCTCAAGCGCATCTCACAAGTGTATCTCACAAGTTACATGATCACAAGCAAGCACTCATGACATGCATGACATGACACGACATACAAGAATCAAGCAAGATAGACAAGACAAGCTTTCAAGTACGAAAAGATATTTCAAGCCAAGTCAAGTGCACGATGTTTTCAAGAGGTTTCATCGGGTTTCTACGAAATACAAGCATGATTATAAATTGCTTTACTTCCTTGTATGATATGAATTGTTTCCTGCTTTATGTATGCTATCCGTATGCTATGACTGTTGGTTAGTGCTTAGTACCTGCTGAGTATTCCATGCTCAGCCGTACTTCTTATGTCGGCAGGTTCTGAGGGAGCTGCTGCTCCATTTGATGTTTGTGCTCCTGGTCTATGGGTGGAAGAGGAGTACGTCGAGGAGCCTTTGGAGGAACCTCCAGTAGAGGGTTACCATTAGGTGGTTGTAGATTCTGAGTGGATTAGCTGTGGGTGAGATGAGAGATTATATCCATGTATTTTGGCGGGTCTGTCCGCACTTTCTTTTGGTTACTTTTTTGTATAAACTTGGATTTGCGAATGTATATACATAGAGGTTTGGTAGACTTCCGCTGTGCTTTATGGTTATGTTTCCGCTATAATGTCCTCTATTGTATATGCTCTGTGAGTTTTTGCAGGTTGATTTGTCAAGCAAGTCATGTAAGCCATGATTAGTCGTCCAAAGTTCACTCTAACTCGTAGGGTGGGTTTTGGGTCGTGACAGTGACCCTTGGGTGGGGTGTTTTTAATGACATTCACTTGTGCTGGATGTGATTTTGGCAGTCATGACAGATAAGTTTTCCTTTTGATTTGATATTGATTCAGTGAGAAATCTTAGTATAACAATCTCTGTAATGGATGGTGATTTTGTTGCAATATAGAAACCAATCGAAAGTCTAACTTTGTGTAAAAAAAAATAAAAAATTGTGTATACTTGGATATATACAATACGCTTATATAGGTTATGTTATTGCTCTCAAGTGTAGACTAATAGGTCAGTGTTGGTCAAAACCGGTTGCAATTTCAATCGAACTAGGCGTCGTACACTAGGAAACATTGATTGTATGCTGATATTATTTATTGTATGCTTCTATGTATTATCATGTATCTATAAACATTAGGTGATTGTCGAAATCAGGGTCGAGATAAGTTGGTTTCCAAGTTAGACTCATGCCTTGCTATTGTTCTCAGGATTCAATCATTAGACATGGCAATCGGGGTCGTGGTGACCATTCTAAGAGGAATGGAGGTAATGCTTCTGCGGGGGATGAGCAGCCCGACCTCACTCAGGTCCTGGGGTCCATAGCAGAGACATTGGCTATGCTGGTAGCCAGGCCTACTGTCGCTCCTAAACCTCCTCCTGTACACCATGCTACAGGACTTGTAGCATTTAGGAAATTGCATCCTCCCACCTTCTATGGGACTACTGATCCGATGGTGGTCGAGGCTTGGATCATGCAGTTGGAAAAGGTATTCAAGGTACTTCATTGCACTAATGAACAAAGGGTGGATTGGGATTCCTTCATGCTAGAAGGTGAAGCCGGACATTGGTGGAGAGCCGCGCAGAGGCAGAGGGATGCTGGTAAGGCAAGGGAACTGTGGACTTGGGAAGAGTTCGTGGATGCGTTTTATCTGCAGTACCTCCCCGCATTCGTCAAAGAACAAAAGGAGCTCGAGTTCTTGACTCTAGAACATGGGTTGATGAGCGTGGCTGAGTATGAGGCCAAGTTTGTTACACTATCCAGATATGCTTCGCATCTAATCTCGTCGGAACACTTGCGTGTCAAGAAGTTTGAGAGAGGACTACGGGCCTCTATTCGAGACAGAGTCTCTTTGTTCCAGGCAAAAACCTGAGGTGAGGTGGTGGACAAGGCAAGGATTGCTGAGAGGAATTCCAAAGAGTTCTTCAACAGGAGAGCCAGTGGCATGAGCAAGAGTGGCAAGGTTGGTTGCTAATCCTATGGTTCCGAGCCACTAGAGATGAGAGTCAGAACGGCTCCATACCAATCCTCTGGATCTACGCAGATGCAAAGTCATTCCATTGCACCTCAAGCTCCTCGTCCTACTCCTACGCAAGTCACACGTTAGGTGCAACTAATATCTTCAGCATCTACGTCCAAGTTCTACAGTTATTGTAAGAGGAAGCATTTGACTGGAGAATGCTGAGCTCTTATAGGAGCATGTTACCATTGTGGTGACATGAGACACCGGGTTAGAGATTGTACAAGCCGTCGGCCTCGTGCTCAAACCCAGGGTAGTAGAATCTCAGGCTGACTACCCATGCAGCAAGAGTCTTATCAGACTTCGAGGATCCAGCAGCCCACATAGCCGCCTCGCCAGGCTAACCAGGGGTAAGCCTTTGCCATATCAGGACAGGAAGCTCATGCACCAAATGATATGGCGTAGAGATGTGAGAGAAAATTTTGTTTTATAAAGGATGATGTAATGTTGTGTTTTCAGTATGTTGCCTATATGTATAAACGTGTTGGTTATGTTTTATGATATTTTGTGCACTTGAAGGAAAAATTGATTTGTGTGAATGTTTAAGCATCTCTCCATTAAACTAATGCAAGTGCAAAAGGCTTCTCCTTTAGTGTTCTGGGAATGTTCTTGGAGGAACAAGTGTGGGATAAGTATCCCCACTAACTGTACCGTAGCTCTAATTTCGAGGAAGAAATTCCTACAAGGAGGGGGGGGGAGAATATAGCCCCTGAATTTCACATGCACTGTTCATGTGAATAGGGCAGTGAATAGTGCCATGAATAGTATCTACGACTGAATGCCTAAGGTATGGTCTTGAACGATTCTCAACGAAAATGAGGGATTGGTTTTCAACTTTTTTTGAACAATATATGTTAATATGTATGAAGACTTTAGGAACATTTTCATAGGTTATGGGGGTTGAGAATAAAAGGTGGAAAAGGTTCTAGATGTTAAAAAGAGGGAAGTCTCTATATGACCTCAATTTGAGAGAAGTCTAATTTTCTCACCTCTTATCGGAATCAGGTAATTCTTGATCCATTAGAACCGTATTGGAACCCCCTTCGAGGTTCATGTTTAACGTTTTTCTATGTTTTGAGTCTAAGATAATTCAAATGTGAGTTTTCCGCTGAATTTTTTGACATAGTCACCTTTATGGCCACATTGGACCATGAATAAAGAAGAATTAGTAGTTATGTAAAACATAAAAGTTGTTCCCCTTTCAAAGACGAGTCCAACACAGGTTGAATCGTCAAAATCTGATGACCGAGTCAAAAGTTATGGTCGAAATACCAAACTACAAAAATCTAGACAGCTCTTAAGGATTTGGACGATCTATTGTCCCAAGACGGCGATCGATCGTCAGGAACCCAAAATTCTGGGTAGCTTTCGGGAATGTGGAAGATCGATCGTCCCGACTGACGATCAATCGTCAGAGTGCGATTTGGGTTTTTAAAGGCCCGAAAATGAAGGTTTTTAACCCCCTTCACCTATAAATAGGGGGGATCAAGTAGGGGTTTGCTTACCCTAAAACTAGAAAGGGAAAAGAGAGAGAAAGGAAGGAGAAGAGAAGGGATTCTAAAGGGGGTTTTGGATTGGAGAGAAGGTGGAGCTCAAATTAAGCTTGGATCTTCAAGCTAGGATCTTCCTCCACTCAAGGTGGTGTCTCCTTCTTCCTCAAGATTGGATCCTTCTACATCAATAGGGGTTTTCAAACAAAGGTTTTCTCCAAGATCAAGCTTTGATCTTCAAGGTTAGTACACCCTTACAAACTAACTTAGTATTAACCTAGGTTTTCTCTTGAATTGATTTTTGTTGAGCATGTTTATCCAAATTTCCTACCTTAAAACTAAAAATCCCTAAAACTTGTAAGAGATAAACTAAAGATTTAAAGGTGGATGGGATGTATGGTTGGATGAGGCAATGGGATGCCAAATTGTTGTGGTGAATGATGTGTGATGAAAATGATGGAAGGGCATAGTACTCATAATGAATACACCCATGTGTTTGATGAAATGTGTGAATAAGGACATGTGAAATAGAGGACCACAAGAATGTGTACTCCACATGTTTGTTAAAATGAATGAATGAGTTTAAAAACCTAAGACTAAGAAATCATGGAGACTATCAAAACATGATTTGTGGAATTTTCCCTAAATGATAAATTTGATCAAATGCTTTCCATATTGCTTACCTTCTCACATGACTATAAATACAATTGAAATGCTATGTGTTATCCCTTTTATCATTCTGTTCATTATGATTTCCACACATTGCACACACACACTCGCAAACCTTTATGAACTTAGTTTTTATTATAAGTGTATGAAGAACAACTAAAAACAAAACAAGTGATTTAAGACAAACATGGTAAAGCCGGACATTGGGCCGGTCAAGGGTAGGGCATATCCTAGGATATGTTATACCTGGCTCACAAGAAAACAAGTCAAGAAGAGAATTAAGAAACATGAACCATGGAAGGATGTTAGTGTACTAAGACCAAGTACAAACACTAACATCTGTTCCCCAGTAAGTATGAGAGGATGTTAGTATACTTAGACCAGGTACAGACACTAACATCTGTTCCCCAGTAAGTATAAGAGGATGTCAGTATACTTAGACCAGGTACGGGTACTGGTGTCTGTCTCCAGGTTAAATGAAAAACATAAAAGTATGCTAGTATACTTAGACCAGGTACAAGCACTAATATATGTTTTGAAGACAAGCATGAAAGAGTGTTATTGTACTTAGACCAGTTACGGGCATTAACATCTATTTCCTACAAGTATGAGAGCATACTAGTATACTTAGACTAGGCATGAGTACTAGAATTTGTCTCCAAGTTAGAATAAAAAAATATGAAAGGATGTTTAGTATACTAAGACCAGGTACATGCACTATCATCTGTTTCCAAGCAAGCAAGTTAACAAGAAAACACGCATGACTCTCACAAGAACAAGACAAGATCCTAGTATGTCCGTCCATTTCATAGTTCGGGTACAAGTTAAAACAAGACAAGATCCATGAGATGCATAAAGAACTCATGAGACGCATGTGGAAATTGAAACACGTTTTGGTTAAAGCATGAACATAAAGTAAGATGTAAAATATGATGTTCTAGAATTTTACAATTGTTATTTTGGCTTAGCTTTCATACTCTAATTTTGTATATATGGATATGATGATGAACTGTACTACGCTTGACATATTAATGTTATTACTATTGTTTGCTAGTAGCTTGTACTCGTTGAGTATTCCATACTCAGTCGTACATATTGATGCAACAGGTACATAGTTCGATACATAGGCTTTGGGTGCTTGGATCGAGGCAATTCATGGAGAGTAGAAGTTGTTCGGGATGTTCTTGATGACATTAGGGGTCTTGATATGTGGTTCTAGGGTTGGGTTGAGTGAGAGAGACATGTATTTTGGGATTTACTTTTGGGGGGGATTTTCATGTGGGCTTGAGTTGGTAATTCAAGTATTTGTTCCCTTTGTGATTATTGTATTTTATTCAATCGTTCATTTATGTTAACACTTGGAAGTATATTTATTTTAAAGAAATTTTCCGGGTCACTATTTGGCATGCCTTGTATACTCTTGCAGGATGGTTTGAAGGATAAGTCACGTCGCCAAAGTATCCTAACTCGTAGGAGGTATTTTGGGGCGTGACAGTATAATACCAAGAGAAGTTCCACAGAAGTAAATATTATTCTTTTTAGTTTTTATCACAAGAGATCAAGTTAATATAATCAAGAGAAGTTTCATGATAAGCTTAAATAAGATTAGTGTCACGCCCCAAAATACCCCCTAGGAGTTAAGGGATACTTTAGAGGTGACTACGTGTACCTGTCAAACCATCCTGTAATGCAAGAGGCTAAACATAATATAATACAATGATAATCAGAGCGCGGAAACTAAACATAAGTGCGGAAGCATAAGCCAACTTTTTCTTTTCTTCTATTACACCATATAGTATTCCAAGTTAACATATACTAAATACAATCAAAGTAAAGGTGGACATGCCCACCTATCAAAATACAAAAAGGAACTCTCTAACACTGTCCTCTCAACAGTAGTCGAGGTATGGCCACACATCCAAGTCCCCATCCTCCTGAGACTGCCATGGGATAGGTGGCTCCCTCTCCTCTACATACTCCTCCTCGACCCAAGGCTCGGGGTCGAGGACATCCACAGTACCTGCCGACATAAAAGTACGGCTGAGCATGGAATACTCAGCGAGTACAAACTACTAGCTAACCATAACAATAGCAAAAGCATAACAACAGTGAGCAATACAAGATATTAATTTAAAGCAATAGTGAAAGCATAAGATACATAGCCATATCTTGACATGCGTGTATGAATGCAAAAACCTCGGTAAAACTCATGTCTCGGAAACCTTTTTCGTGTCTCGGTCGAATCATGTATGTGTATCGTGTCTTGTCTTGTATTTCATGTCTTGATTTGTTCTTGACTTGTATACTTGTGAGCCAGAGGCTAGCACCCTTCCTTGGGCTACCAACCTCCTTGTCATGTTCTTGTTCCATTTCTCTTGTGAGCCAGAGGCTAGCACCCTTCCTTGGGCTACCAACCTCCTTATCATGTTCTTGTTCCATTTCTCTTGTGAGCCAGAGGCTAGCACCCTTCACTTGGGCTACCAACCTCCTTGTCATGTTCTCTCTTGCATTTCACTTGTGAGCCAGAGGCTAGCACCCTTCCTTGGGCTACCAACCTCCTTGTCATGTTCTTGTTCCGTTTCTCTTGTGAGCCAGAGGCTAGCACCCTTCACTTGGGCTACCAACCTCCTTGTCATGTTCTTGTTCCATTTCTCTTGTGAGCCAGAGGCTAGCACCCTTCCTGGGGCTACCAACCTCCTTGTCATGTTCTTGTTTCATTTCATATACAAATACAATCTTGGAGAAACCCGGTTTCATGCATGCATGTGTGGTGTGTGTAACACTTGTAATATCATGATGACAATGTGACATGAAGAGTAGTGTCTAGCAATTCAATCCACAGTATAACCATATAGGAATTTGAGTAATCTACGAGACATTTGAATAGTTCATCCTTCATAAGAACACATGCATAAGGTCTACTTTCATTTTCTTCATTTATGTCATTTATTCCTAGTTTAGGCATTTTGTCAAACACATAGCATGCAAGGTTCCTTAATGGTTCATCTTCTTCTTTTTAGTGCCTACTTTCCATCCAAAAATCAAGGTATGTTCATTATTGGTAAAGTACCCATCCACCATTTCCATCACAAACATCACCCAACATACACCTCGGCATCCCATCGCCACCTCAACACCCACACACCTCCATACCTTTTTCTTATCTTATTTAGGTTCATTGGAGATGATACATTTTATATGGGAGGCAAACATAATAGCATAAATCACATTTCATAAGGAAAACCTAGATTTATTGCTAGGGTAAGTTAGTAGAGTGTACTAACCTTGAATCGAAGCTTGATCTTGGTGTAGACCTTGATTTAAACTCCAACTTGGAAGAAGAAAGCCCTTACTCAAACTATACTTGCTTGGGTAGGAAACCCTCTTGAAAATACCGTAGAGAGTGCTGCCCTAGCTTGAGAAGGGAACCCCACACGAGCTTGAGTTGAAATCTTGAAGAAAACGTGCTTGGGGACGATCTAGGGTCTTCACCCCTTTGATTTCTTCTCCAATGGAAAACCCTAGTTGCAAATCCCCTTCTCCTCTCTCTCTATCTCTCAAAATCCCTTAAGTGTTGTGAATGAAGCCCTAAAGGCTCGGGCAAGCCTTAAGGAGAAAGGGTTTAACCCCCAAAAGACGATAAAGCCCTTACTGAAATTTCTGCAAAAACGCGAAGACCGAGCGATCGGTGTTCATGACCGATCGATCGGTTGATAACCGAGCGATCGGTGTTTATGACCGATCGACCGGTCAAAAACTCACTCTCTGGAAAATTTCCCCATACAAAATTTCTGACCGCGCGATAGCTACCGATCGATCGGTTATGGACCGATCGATCGCTGATTGAACCGAGCGATCGGTTCTCTATAAGTCTGGACTGTTTTGACCATATCTTTTGACTCTCTCGTCAGATTTCGACGATTCAACTTGCGTTGGGTTCGTCTTTCGAAAACGCACATTTCTGACGTTTCGAAATTTCCGATTTCTCCCTTATTTATTAATTTGACTATAAAAACGGCCAATTAGCTACGAAGGTGGTATTCATTAAAGATGAAAAAGTCTGGGGTGCTACAATTAGATTGTGAACCAAGAGAAATTCCATAAACATTGTTAACTCATTAATTTCATTTACTGCAAAAGTATTGTAACAGAATTAAATAAGGTAGAGATTCAAGAGAAATATGAATTTCATTCAATGTCAAAGTCAAAATTACAAAAAGTATGTTCAATTTCAGATTTCAGTTCATTACATGATCCTTTCTCCCCCTATGACATCATCAAAAAGAAGAAGAAAGAGAGAAAAAAAATATGAATTAACGCCCATCTTGGGCTTGCTTCTTCCTAAGCTCAGCTAGCCTTTCCAAAAGTTCTGAGGTTGGGCCTTCATCTTCTTCATTCTTGCCTTCTTTGTAGAACCCGGATCATTGTAGAGTGAATAGTGTGTGAATAGTGTCTGTGAATAGTGTATGTAAAGGCCAAGGTCTTCCATGTGAACTAGGTGTTGGTTTAAATGGGAATAAGGTATCTCATTTTCACATGAGTATTATGTTATTGAATGGGTGTGAAACATAAGGAATGATGTATGTGTGTTTGGTACCCAAAAATGAGAGTATAAAATACTCAAAGTTTCAAAGAGGGTGGACGTCTTACCATAACCTCAACTTGAGGGAGCTCTAGTTTGGTCATAGCTAATTGGAATCGAGTGATTCTTGAACAATTGACAGTCATTTTGAACCAGTCCACTTGTGGGCTCATTTAGACCCTTTAAAACTTAAAATTGAAATTTGTTGAAAACATGAAAGTTGTTTCCCTTTGAATTTAGAATCTAATGCAAGTTGAATCGTCGAAATCCGATCACCGATTCAAAAGTTATGATCGAAACATCAAGGCAGACAAAACAGGGCAGCATGAGCGGGAGACCAGCGGTCGACCCCTCCACTACCGGTCGACCGTTCAAACCAAGGGTCGACCCCTCTAGCACTTTTTTTGTATGGGGTTCATTTCCAGAACCCCCAAACACCACTGGTCGACCAGTCACACCTCCGATCGAGCCCTCCATGCTTTTTTGTGCTGAAACCTACTCTTTTGAGATCTTTTAAGGGTATGGGGGTCTTTGGCCAACCCATTTGGCTATAAATACAAGCCAATTTTGTGGCTTAGGGTTTACAACACCCTTAGAGCAAATTTTGACAGAAAAGAGAGAGAAGTTAGGGTTTTTGCAAAGGGTTTTGCTTGTGCTTCGTCAAGGATCGCTAGGTGAAGCTTGTTCTTGCTTCTGAAGCCCGATCTTCATTTCCTAAAGCTTGGATCTTGTTTTTCTCAAGATTTCTCAAGCTTGGAATTGATTCACAAAGCTTCCTCAAAGCTTTCTCTTGCCTCCAAGTAGTATTCCAAAGCGAGAAACCATAGGGATCCGGTTTTTAAAGGTAGATATAATCTACTATCTAGCTTTGTTATGAATTCTCTTTGCTATTCACTGTATGATGTTTCCTACAAAAGAAATCCTCTATGTTAAGAAAGTTTATATTTATATGATGTATGATACTTTATGCATATGTCTCAATGCTATTAAGTTATTTTATGATTTCCATGATACTCACAAGAGCTATGTGCTATGTTTAAGAGATTCTAAGTTTAACATGATACTCAAAGTTCTCACATGTTATATTCCAAATTTTCAAAGGATTAAGCTTTTATGTTAAAAGGTTTTCTAAGTCTATTAAGATGTTCATAAGTCTCGCATGTACACTAGTCTCACATGAATTAGATTTTTCATAAGTTGGATTTTTCAAAATTCATAGGAAATGTTTAAGGAAACCTCATAAGAACTCACAAGTGATTTTACGAGATCATAGATGCTCACAAGTATCTCAAAAGCTCATTCATATGTCACAAGGCATCATTCATATCTCATAAGGCATTATATGTGGCTCGCATGACTCATAATGTTTCATAAGTACTCATAAGCACTCTTAAGAACTCATAAGCGATTGATTTATGAACGACCTCATAAGATACGTTTTGTTTTTACGAAAGCTCAACAGATAAGGTTTAAAAAGCTATACACTCATAAAAGTATGATTTTCAGGTTCGGTTTAAAGTATGAAATATGAATTGTTAACCCTCTATGTGCTGGCATTATATTGTTCCTTTATAACACTATTAGCTATTATTTTATACCCACTGAGTATTCCATGCTCAGCCGAATTGTTGACTTCGGTAGGTTTTGAGGATGCACCTGCTCCCGAGCCTTGGATAAAGGAGGAGTACTACGAGCTTGAGCTTGCTATGGATCACTACCAAGATGATGGAGCTGTAGATAGGGGGCCCTATCTAGACTATTGTTGAGTGATGTGAGACAGAAGGTCATGTATTTTGAAAGTGGGAACTGTCCATTTGGATTATATATATTGAGAGTCTTGAGGGTGGGATCGACTTTGTTGCACATGATGCCCAGAAAAATCATTTAGATGGTTAGAACCTTATTAATTTGATTAATAAATGCTTCTTCTTAATCTATTGTGTATTCATTATGGGTAACTGACCATGATCATGAGATGATCTATATGATATGAGATCGATAAAGGTCCATAGGATATATTGTAGGAAAGTTATGTGATTAGATTATCACAGGTAGATATAACTTTTCGGTTCCTTATACCTTATATAGTCATAGCTATAGGTGAAGCTGGGTACTTCACTTACATAACTGCCAGAATGCTAAGATGTTATCAATAGTTGAGATGTAGTTCTATCTCGAACTATTGTAGTGGAGACTATACATCAGCATATGGGTGCTTAAATGTACACTAACTGATTGCATTAAATGAGAGACCTCTTGCATAAACATACTATCACATAGTTAGTCTCTCATTCACATTGAACGGTTTCGATGATCCTTCGATCTGATGAGTTCACCTATGACTGGGCAGTGATCTGACTGTTTTGATTCCACCAACGTATTTTCTAACTTAGGGAATATAATACAGTGAGAGTTGGATAGTCAGAAAGTTGTTCGAGTTATGATGAATTTCAAACAAGAAATCCATGCTCATTAATTTGAAAGATTATCCAAGTTCCGGGTAAGATAGTTGATTAAGTTCAAATCCTGTGCAGATGATTTTGAAAACAAAATAAGTTTTGAAATATACTTTTATTAAAAGGTATTATACTCATAAAAGGATTTTTTGAAAATGTTTTTCATGAGAAATTGTTTCTCATTGCTTAATCATAAGTCTTGGAAACCCGGATGATTTGCAATGGGCTATGTGTTAGATAGTATGTCAATCTCGAAGGCCCATTAGGGATAATGTATTTGGAAGGACAAATCGAATTTAAAAGTTCATGTGGCGGGATCCGTAATGGTTAATGCTCATACACTGAGATTCAATTGCAATATGGATATCTCACGTCACTTGCAATTCTGATGTAATTCCTATTTAGGGTCAGTGGGATAATATTGGATAAGCCAGGGTAAGAATGTCCTAGAGCAATCTGTGGAGGTGCTCACATAAGAAATACAAGCTCAATAATTGATTAAAAATTAATCAATTATTTTAAGTGATTAAAAGTTAATCAATTATTTTAAGTGATTAAAAGTTAATCATTTAATTAAATAAATTAATAGTTAATCTATTGTTTAAATTAATTGGTAATTTAAACTAAGGGATTATTTTAGTAATTATTTGATTAACATAAATAAAGGGGAAATGGGTTTGACCCATATCCATAAACCCATTAAAGTGGACCTTTAATATGGGCCAAAGCCCATGGGTTTAAACCCTAGGGTGGGGCGCCCACTTGAGGAATCCTAATTGGATTAAGATTTGTGTAGAGCCCCGAACTTTTGACATCTATACATGACCCTTTCGTAGCCATTTTTCCTTTAAAGTAGTGCAATTAATAAATAAGGAAGAAATTGGAAATTCTGAAACGTCAGAAATGTTCCTTTTCGAAGTACGAACCCAACGCAAGTTGAATCGTCAAAATCGGACGAACGAGTCAAAAGTTATGGCCAAAACAGTTTGGACCTGCAGACCACCGATCGCTCGGTCCATGGAGCGATCGATCGGTCCAAAACCGATCGCTCGGAGGCTATCGACTGGTCAAGATTTTTGTATGGAGAAATTTTCCAGAGAGTGAAATTTTAACCGATCGCTCGGTTATGAAACCGATCGATCGGTAGGCAACCGATCGATCGGTCATTAACACCGATCGCTCGGTCCTCGCGTTTTACAGAACTTTCACTAAGGGCATTTTCGGCATTCGGGTGTTATACCCTTTCTTATATAGGATTGCCTGAGCCTTTAGGGCTCATTCTCAACCCTTAGAAGATTTGGGAGATTAGAAGAGAGGAGAAAGGGTTCCTAAATCTAGGGTTTCCATTTTGAAGAGGAATCAAAGGGGTTTGAGACCCTAGATCATCCTCAAGCACGTTTTCCTTCAAGATCTCGGCTCAAGCTCGGGTGGAGCTCGTGTTCCAAGCTAGGGCAGCAACTCACGGTCGTTTGGAAGAGGGGTTTCTTCCTCATCTCTTCAAAGTCGGTACTTCTTACTACCCTCCTAGTTATAGCTTCTCTTTTCCTTTGTTTCTCCTTATTTTCCTTCACTTATATATGTGTTATGAGATTGGTGGTATGAATGGTGAATGGAGGTGGATGTTGGCGAATGGATGCCGTGTGGATGATGTGATGAATGAATGGGAAAGGGCATTGTACTAATAATGAACATACAAGTGTGATGTGGGCATAACCCACCTAGAAAAGCATGATCTAGGTTAAGTGAAAAATGAGCACACCCTATGTTTGATGAATTGCCAAGGTGAACAAAATAGAGGATAAATTAAGGGAACCCATGCTTAATTACTCTTGAAATTGTTAGGGTTCATGATAGTGTGTTTCTTACATTTCTTAAAATGTGTTGATTATTACTCACTTAAATTGTTATATGTTATGCTTTGTGAATTACCCCAAATTGCCATATTTAATTCCAAATGCAAGTATGCACACGATTTCACGAGCACGAATGCATGGCACGTTTTATCGGTGTTTTCAAGAATACGGTTTAGAGGTGGGGCATATCTTACGACATGTTTTACCTCGTTCATGGCATGACAAGCATAATCATTCTAGGAAGAAGGGTCTCCCTTCCCTCACAAGTAGTTTACTTTTCCAAGCAAGCATGACAAGACATGGCATGACAAGCATAATCATTCTAGGAAGAAGGGTCTCCCTTCCCTCACAAGTAGTTTACTTTTCCAAGCAAGCACGACAAGACATGGCATGACAAGCATAATCATTCTAGGAAGAAGGGTCTCCCTTCCCTCACAAGTAGTTTACTTTCCAAGCAAGCATGACATGGCATGACACGCATGATATGACAAGATAAGACAAACATGACAAGTTTCAAGCACGGAAATGGTATTTCCAATCAAGTCAAGTGCACGATGTTTTCAAGGGTTTTATCAGTCTTTCTGAATGCAAGCATGAATACAAATTGCCTTACTTCCTTGTTTGATATAAATTGTTCCTGTTCTATATATGCAACTTGCTTCCTACTTTATTTATGCTATCTGTATACTATGACTGTTGGTTAGTATTTAGTACCCGCTGAGTATTCCATGCTCAGCCATACTTCTTATGTCGGCAGGTTCTGAGGGAGCTGCTGCTCCATTTGATGTTTGTGCTCCTGGTCCATGGGTGGAGGAGGAGTACGTCGAGGAACCTTTGGAGGAACCCCCCGTAGAGGGTTATCAGTAGGTGGTGTTAGATTCCGAGTGGATTAGCTGTGGGTGAGCATGAGTGATTATATCCATGTATTTTGGCGGGCATGTCCGCACTTTCCTTGTTTTGTTTTCTTTTGTATTAACTTGGACCATGTGTATATACTTAGAGGTTTGTTAGACTTCCGCTGTGTTTTATAGTATGCTTCCGCTGTTATCCTCTATTGTATATGTTCTGTGAGTTTTGCAGGTTGGTTCGTCAAGCAAGTCATGTAAGTCATGATTAAGTCGTCCAAGATTCACTCTAACTCCTAGGGTGGGTTTTGGGGCGCGACAGAAGTGGTATCAGAGCTTAGGCTTTAGGTCTCTAGGGTCACTTAGAATCTAATACCACGGCTTGACAAGAGCATATGTTAGGAAACAAGTTAGGAAGGAAGTGAGTCGGAAGTGAGTCTGGTTCCAAGTGTAAGACTAAACTTTAGTCTTAGTCAAAATGGTTGTTTCAACCAAGTACGGGTCCTAGGTACGCTAGAACACTGAAGTATAAGTATAATGTGATGAATACTCTGATGACTTGATGTGATGTATATTAGTATTATACAACTAATACCAATTGAATTATTGTGAAATGACATTGAAATAAACAGTGGTTTCAAGTTAGACTCATGTGGTGTTATTATTCTCAGGACTTTAGTCATGAGACGGAACACACGGGGTCGTGGACCACATACCAGAGCTTCCTCTTCTTCACGGGATGAGGATGAGCAGCCGGACCTCTCTCAGGTCTTAGGCTCTATTGCTGAGACACTTGCCATACTGGCGGCTCGGCAAACTATACCGGCATCAGCGGCACCTACTCCACCGCCTGGAGCTCCAGTACATCGTACAGCTGGAGTTGAGGCATTCCGGAGATTGAGGCCTCCATCCTTCCACGGGAGTGTGGACCCTCTTACTGTGGAGGCTTGGATCCTCCAGGTTGAGAAGATATTTGCGGTGCTCTCTCCTACAGAGGAAGAGAAAGTGGCATGGGCAGTTTTTATGCTAGAGGGTGAAGCCCACCATTGGTGGTTGTCCGCATTGAGGACACGGGACTTGACCATGCAAGGTCAACCGTGGACTTGGGAGGAGTTTAAGGACACGTTCTACAAGAAGTATTTTCCGATCGGTGCACGGGAAAAGAAAGAGAGAGAATTCATCAACCTTGAGCAAGGTTCGATGTCGGTGGCCGCTTATGAGGCCAAGTTCTCAGAATTGTCGAGATTTGCGCCTCATATGGTTGCTACTGAGGCAATGAAGGCGAGAAGATTTGAGCAAGGGCTCAAGGATGTTATTATGGAGAAGGTTTCCGTTTTCAGGCATGCTACCTACCCTGAAGTGGTAGACAAGGCCTTATTGGTCGAGGCCAATTCCGAAGCGGTGTCTAAGAAGAGAGAATTGGCGAGAGGCCAATCTAGTGGTTCGGTACCTTTAGAGAGGCGGGCCCGGACTGGTCCTTATCAGTATACATGGCCAGCACCACAGATGAGGCCGACTTATGCGCCTCCAGCACCCCGGCAGTACGTGCCACAGGCACCTCGACCTCAGGCTCTTCCGGCCCCACGGCCAGTTACCCCTCAGGCAGCGAGGTATACACCACCTCCGGTCCCTCCAGCCTACACATATGAGGTCTGCACTTCATGCGGCAAAAGGCATCCGGCAGGAGATTGCCGAAGAGCATCTGGTAGATGTTATCATTGCGGTCGCCAGGGCCACATGATCAGGGATTGCCCTAGCCGGCATTTACCAGGCCAGTCTCAGGGTAGTAGGCCCCCGACACGCCCAGCAGGATCATACCAGGCGTCATCTCAGACTACCCGGTCTACACCTCAGTCTCGCCAGGCAAACCAGGGGCGAGTTTTTGCCTTGACAGAGGGTGATGCACTTGCATCTGATGATGTGGTGCAAGGTACGCAGTTAGAGTTAATTTCTTTATTCGTGATTATTATGTTATGCTCTATTCTCTGCGTACGTACTTGGCATGTTCTATATGTATATATACCTACATGTATACGCTGTTGATGCATGGATTAACTCCACTAGTTAAAATTTCAGGAACCCTACTAGTCAATGAGTATTTGGCTCGAGTGTTGATTGATACCGGGTCTACTCATTCGTTTGTCTCGCCGAGTTTTTCAGAAGGCTTTTCTGTGGAGCCTAGTCAGCTAAAACCGGAGTTAGCCATTTCGACTCCGCTCGGCAAAACAGTATTGGCAGATAAAGTGTATAGAAATAGTGCAGTCCAAGTTGGAAGCCACGAGTTGGCAGTTGATCTCATCGTCCTTGGATTCCAAGACTTTGATGTTATATTGGGAATGGATTGGTTAGCAACACATCATGGGCATGTAGCTTGCTTTGAGAAAATGGTACTCTTCAAGCCAGTAGAAGGAAAACCATTCCACTTTCGCGGGTTGAAAAGCAGAACTATTGCTCGTTTTGCGGCGTTGAGCTTAGCTAACCCCGAGGCAAAGGACTCATCGACTATTCCGGTTGTGAGTGAGTTCCTGGATGTATTTCCAGAGGAGTTGCCAGGATTGCCTCCAGACAGGGAGATTGAGTTTATGATCGAGCTTGCACCAGGCACAGCTCCTGTATTCAGAGCTCCATATAGAATGGCCCCTATTGAACTCAAGGAGTTGAAGACTCAGTTGGAGGAATTGCAAGGCCTTGGCTTCATTCGACCAAGTGTCTCACCATGGGGTGCTCCAGTGTTGTTTGTTAAGAAGAAGGATGGCTCGATGCGGATGTGCATTGATTATCGGCAACTGAACAAAGTCACTATAAAGAATAGGTATCCATTGCCTAGGATTGATGACTTGTTCGATCAGTTGAAGGGAGCGAGATTTTTCTCAAAGATAGATCTTCGATCGGGTTATCACCAGTTGAAGATTAAGGCGGAAGATGTTCCCAAAACTGCTTTTAGGACTCGGTATGGACACTACGAGTTCTTGGTGATGCCTTTTGGACTCACGAACGCGCCGGCAGCCTTTATGGATTTGATGAACCGGGTGTTCCGGCCATATCTTGATAGGTGTGTGATTGTATTTGTTGATGACATTTTGGTCTATTCCCAGACACGGGAAGATCACACACGCGACCTATGCCTTGCTTTGGAAATGCTAAGAGAGCACAAACTATACGCCAAACTTAGCAAGTGTGAGTTTTGGTTGGAAGAGGTGGCATTCCTAGGCCACGTGGTATCAGCGGAAGGCATTTCGGTGGATCCAAAGAAGATAGAGGCAGTTATGAGTTGGGCGAGGCCCAAGAGTGTCACGGAGATACGCAGCTTTCTTGGGTTGGCAGGCTACTATAGGAGATTCGTAGAGGGTTTCTCTAGCCTTGCAGCGCCGCTCACTTACCTGACAAGGAAGAACACCAAGTTTGTATGGAGTGATAAGTGCGAGATCAGTTTCACGGAACTGAAGAAGAGGCTTACTACAACCCCTGTCCTTACGGTGCCATCCGGACCTTATGGGTATGAGGTGTATAGTGATGCCTCACACGTTGGACTTGGGTGTGTACTCATACAGCACAAAAAAGTCATTGCCTATGCATCAAGGCAGTTGAAGGAGCATGAGAAGAACTATCCCACGCACGACTTGGAGCTTGCGGCGGTCGTGTTTGCACTTAAGATTTGGCGTCATTACCTTTATGGGGTGGAGTTCTATGTGTTCACTGATCACAAGAGTCTCAAGTACCTCTTTTCCCAAAAGGAGCTGAATCTAAGGCAACGGCGTTGGATGGAATTTTTGAAGGATTATGATTGTACCATTCAATACCACCCGGGTAAAGCAAATGTAGTGGCTGATGCTTTGAGTAGAAGACCTCCGGGGTTATTAGCATGCATGTTAGTGCAGGAATGGAAGCTACTTGAAGACTTGGCAAATCTGGACATTAGTGTGAATGACTCAGTCCGTAGTCCTATCTTGGCAAATGTCACGGTTCGGCCATACATTATAGATTTGATCCAAGAATACCAAGCCACGGATGCTGAATTGTTGGCTTATCGGGACAAGGAAGTTGCTAAGGGTAGTGAGGACTTCTCTCTCACTAGCCGAGGTGCTATCACGTTCAAGGGAAGGCTGTGTGTTCCAGCCAATGCAAATCTTCGGAGGGAGATTATGGATGAAGCCCATCGGGCAAAATACACTGTGCATCCAGGGGGTACGAAGATGTACCGGAACCTCAAGAGTCACTTTTGGTGGCAAAATATGAAGAGGGAGGTTGCGGAATATGTGGCACGGTGTTTGGTGTGCCAACAGGTGAAAGCAGAACACATGCGGCCCGCAGGTCTATTACAGTCCCTTCCGATTCCCGAGTGGAAATGGGAGAACATATCCATGGATTTCATAGTTGGCTTGCCAAAGACGGCAAGGGGCTCAGATGCGATATGGGTAGTAGTGGATCGTTTGACGAAGTCCGCTCACTTCTTGCCTTACCGAACTACTTTCAACTCTAGTCAGTTAGCTGCTTTGTACATCAAGGAAGTGGTGAGGTTGCACGGAGTGCCTGTCAGTATTGTGTCGGATCGGGATCCAAGATTCACATCACGATTCTGGAAAAGCTTTCAGGAAGCTATAGGTTCCCGACTTGATTTCAGCACTGCTTTTCATCCACAGACGGATGGACAAACCGAGAGGGTGAACCAAGTAATAGAAGATATGCTTCGGGCTTGTATGCTGGATTTCAAAGACAGTTGGGAAGAGCACTTGCCTTTGGTGGAGTTCGCCTACAACAATAGCTATTAGGCGAGTATCCAAATGGCTCCGTTCGAGGCTTTGTATGGGCGAAGCTGCAGGTCTCCTCTCTACTGGGATGAGGTAGGAGAAAGAAAAGTACTTGGTCCGGAGTTGATTGAGCAAACTGCTAGTATAGTCAAGATCATCCGGGATCGGTTGAAAGCCGCTCAAGATCGCCAAAAGAGCTATGCAGACACGCGCCGTAGGGACTTGGAATTTCAAGTAGGGGATCGAGTCTTTGTGTAAGTATCTCCTAGCAAAGGGATTATGAGATTCGGCAAAAGAGGCAAGCTTAGTCCTCGCTATGTTGGACCGTTTGAGATTATCACGCGGGTTGGTGAAGTTGCTTATCGAGTAGCTCTTCCACCTCACATGGCCGCGGTCCACAACGTTTTCCACGTGTCTATGCTTCGGAAGTACATTGCGGACCCTTCCCATGTACTAGAACTGGAACCGTTGGAAATTCGAGAAGATCTCACGTTGGTTGAGAAGCCGATTCACATATTGGATCGGAGAGATCAAGTGCTTCGCAACAAGACAATCCCTTTGGTTCTTGTGCAATGGAAACACCATGCTCGGGAAGAAGCTACATGGGAGCGTGAAGCCGAAGTCAAAGCGAAGTACCCGGAATTGTTTGAATGAATTTTGTATAGGTTTTGTATATGTAGCTTGTAATATTGTTTGATTCTGTAATGCATGTCTCGTCCAAATTTCGAGGACGAAATTTTTTGTAAGGGGGGAGGATGTAGAGCCCCGAACTTTTGACATCTATACATGACCCTTTCGTAGCCATTTTTCCTTTAAAGTAGTGCAATTAATAAATAAGGAAGAAATTGGAAATTCTGAAATGTCAGAAATGTTCCTTTTCGAAGTACGAACCCAACGCAAGTTGAATCGTCAAAATCGGACGAACGAGTCAAAAGTTATGGCCAAAACAGTTTGGACCTGCAGACCACCGATCGCTCGGTCCATGGAGCGATCGATCGGTCCAAAACCGATCGCTCGGAGGCTATCGACTGGTCAAGATTTTTGTATGGAGAAATTTTCCAGAGAGTGAAATTTTAACCGATCGCTCGGTTATGAAACCGATCGATCGGTAGGCAACCGATCGATCGGTCATTACACCGATCGCTCGGTCCTCGCGTTTTACAGAACTTTCACTAAGGGCATTTTCGGCATTCGGGTGTTATACCCTTTCTTATATAGGATTGCCTGAGCCTTTAGGGCTCATTCTCAACCCTTAGAAGATTTGGGAGATTAGAAGAGAGGAGAAAGGGTTCCTAAATCTAGGGTTTCCTTTTTGAAGAGGAATCAAAGGGGTTTGAGACCCTAGATCATCCTCAAGCACGTTTTCCTTCAAGATCTCGGCTCAAGCTCGGGTGGAGCTCGTGTTCCAAGCTAGGGCAGCAACTC
The DNA here is from genome assembly GCA_015143295.1 of Tetracentron sinense. Classification (NCBI taxonomy): domain Eukaryota; kingdom Viridiplantae; phylum Streptophyta; class Magnoliopsida; order Trochodendrales; family Trochodendraceae; genus Tetracentron; species Tetracentron sinense. Next base: position 24,128,262 of record CM026554.1, read on the forward strand.
ACAGTCGTTTGGAAGAGGGGTTTCTTCCTCATCTCTTCAAAGTCGGTACTTCTTACTACCCTCCTAGTTATAGCTTCTCTTTTCCTTTGTTTCTCCTTATTTTCCTTCACTTATATATGTGTTATGAGATTGGTGGTATGAATGGTGAATGGAGATGGATGTTGGCGAATGGATGCCGTGTGGATGATGTGATGAACGAATGGGAAATGGCATTGTACTAATAATGAACATACAAGTGTGATGTGAGCATAACCCACCTAGAAAAGCATGATCTAGGTTAAGTGAAAAATGAGCACACCCTATGTTTGATGAATTGCCAAGGTGAACAAAATAGAGGATAAATTAAGGGAACCCATGCTTAATTACTCTTGAAATTGTTAGGGTTCATGATAGTGTGTTTCTTACATTTCTTAAAATGTGTAGATTATTACTCACTTAAATTGTTATATGCTATGCCTTGTGAATTACCCCAAATTGCCATATTTAATTCCAAATGCAAGTATGCACACGATCTCACGAGCACGCATGCATGGCAACGTTTTATCGGTGTTTTCAAGAATACGGTTTAGAGGTGGGGCATATCTTACGACATGTTTTACCTCGTTCATGGCATGACAAGCATAATCATTCTAGGAAGAAGGGTCTCCCTTCCCTCACAAGTAGTTTACTTTTCCAAGCAAGCATGACAAGACATGGCATGACAAGCATAATCATTCTAGGAAGAAGGGTCTCCCTTCCCTCACAAGTAGTTTACTTTTCCAGCAAGCACGACAAGACATGGCATGACAAGCATAATCATTCTAGGGAAGAAGGGTCTCCCTTCCCTCACAAGTAGTTTACTTTCCAAGCAAGCATGACATGGCATGACACGCATGATATGACAAGATAAGACAAACATGACAAGTTTCAAGCACGGAATGGTATTTCCAATCAAGTCAAGTGCACGATGTTTTCAAGGGTTTTATCAGTCTTTCTGAATGCAAGCATGAATACAAATTGCCTTACTTCCTTGTTTGATATAAATTGTTCCTGTTCTATATATGCAACTTGCTTCCTACTGTATTTATGCTATCTGTATACTATGACTGTTGGTTAGTATTTAGTACCCGCTGAGTATTCCATGCTCAGCCATACTTCTTATGTCGGCAGGTTCTGAGGAGCTGCTGCTCCATTTGATGTTTGTGCTCCTGGTCCATGGGTGGAGGAGGAGTACGTCGAGGAACCTTTGGAGGAACCTCCCGTAGAGGGTTATCAGTAGGTGGTGTTAGATTCTGAGTGGATTAGCTGTGGGTGAGCATGAGTGATTATATCCATGTATTTTGGCGGGCATGTCCGCACTTTCTTTGTTTTGTTTCTTTTGTATTAACTTGGACCATGTGTATATACTAGAGGTTTGTTAGACTTCCGCTGTGTTTATAGTATGCTTCCGCTGTTATCCTCTATTGTATTGTTCTGTGAGTTTTGCAGGTTGGTTCGTCAAGTAAGTCATGTAAGTCATGATTAAGTCGTCCAAGATTCACTCTAACTCCTAGGGTGGGTTTTGGGGCGCGACAATTTGTTTAATTGAATAATTATTGAAATATAATTAATTTCATTATGGAATTAAAATCCAAGTGTTGGATTGCAATTAGGATTAAGATGTTATTGTAATTAGATTACATAAGGAGTTTTAACTTCTCAAATCCCACGCCCCATAGAAGCTCACGCCCCCCCTTGTGATTCCTAGTTTGACTAGGTTTCCTACTTTGGTGTAGGATGTTGACTTATCTCTTTTAATTAAGGAATCCTCTTATAATAGGGACTCTTAATTATAGGATTACTAAAACAAAAGTAGTTATAGATTAAGTAGGAGTTTATTTAAATAATAATAAGAGTTATTGTTAATTAATAAATCCTACTTGATAAGATCAAGTTGGAGTAAGATTAGGATAAGATTCTAATCTATAAATACCCCAACCCCCTAGACCAGTAAGTAGAATTCTCCAGAATTTTGTCTCCTCTCCTCTCTCTCCAAACCGTGAGCCCTAGGGGAGACCCCTAGTATTTCGTGAGCTATGATTGGTGGCCCTAATTGGGTTATTTGCAAATCTAGGGTTTTGAATCTTAGTATTATTGGTGATAGAAGGTCTACACCATTGATCTATCTTCTCCTCTTGCTTCTATATTCAAAAAGGAGATTCTAAAGATTCGTGGGGATAGCGAAGAATAAGGATCAAGCATCTAGTATTTTTCAGAGAAATCTCTACAAAGAGTTCTGACGGTTCGAAGAATAAGGATCAAATTTAAAATCCTGTTAAAAATAAGAAAAAGTACTGCCTCACCATGTAGCATCTTTTTATATGAGATTATAGGTATAAGTCTGGAATATTGATATTGTTTATCATTCATGCATTCATACTAGAAGGAGGATTCATTCGGTTTCCCTGAAAAAGGACGAATAAAATACTGGTTTCCCTAATGCCATTTAATTCTATTATTGCATTGGTGGACATGCTGCGAAGGAGGATGTTGCGATGTGTCTAGATAAGAGATAAAGGAAGGGATCGCGAAGGAGTTGCGAGCTACCTTTGTTCTTATGACATTCCCTTGCATCCATGCATTTAGGCAAAAGGGCCTTAGTCCTCGCTATGTTGGACCGTTTGAGATTATCACGCGGGTTGGTGAAGTTGCTTATCGAGTAGCTCTTCCACCTCACATGGCCGCGGTCCACAACGTTTTCCACGTGTCTATGCTTCGGAAGTACATTGCGGACCCTTCCCATGTACTAGAATTGGAACCGTTGGAAATTCGAGAAGATCTCACGTTGGTTGAGAAGCCGATTCACATATTGGATTGGAGAGATCAAGTGCTTCGCAACAAGACAATCCCTTTGGTTCTTGTGCAATGGAAACACCATGCTCGGGAAGAAGCTACATGGGAGCGTGAAGCCGAAGTCAAAGCGAAGTACCCGGAATTGTTTGAATGAATTTTGTATAGGTTTTGTATATGTAGCTTGTAATATTGTTTGATTCTGTAATGCATGTCTCGTCCAAATTTCGAGGACGAAATTTTTTGTAAGGGGGGAGGATGTAGAGCCCCGAACTTTTGACATCTATACATGACCCTTTCGTAGCCATTTTTCCTTTAAAGTAGTGCAATTAATAAATAAGGAAGAAATTGGAAATTCTGAAACGTCAGAAATGTTCCTTTTCGAAGTACGAACCCAACGCAAGTTGAATCGTCAAAATCGGACGAACGAGTCAAAAGTTATGGCCAAAACAGTTTGGACCTGCAGACCACCGATCGCTCGGAGGCTATCGACTGGTCAAGATTTTTGTATGGAGAAATTTTCCAGAGAGTGAAATTTTAACCGATCGCTCGGTTATGAAACCGATCGATCGGTAGGCAACCGATCGATCGGTCATTAACACCGATCGCTCGGTCCTCGCGTTTTACAGAACTTTCACTAAGGGCATTTTTGGCATTCGGGTGTTATACCCTTTCTTATATAGGATTGCCTGAGCCTTTAGGGCTCATTCTCAACCCTTAGAAGATTTGGGAGATTAGAAGAGAGGAGAAAGGGTTCCTAAATCTAGGGTTTCCATTTTGAAGAGGAATCAAAGGGGTTTGAGACCCTAGATCATCCTCAAGCACGTTTTCCTTCAAGATCTCGGCTCAAGCTCGGGTGGAGCTCGTGTTCCAAGCTAGGGCAGCAACTCACAGTCGTTTGGAAGAGGGGTTTCTTCCTCATCTCTTCAAAGTCGGTACTTCTTACTACCCTCCTAGTTATAGCTTCTCTTTTCCTTTGTTTCTCCTTATTTTCCTTCACTTATATATGTGTTATGAGATTGGTGGTATGAATGGTGAATGGAGGTGGATGTTGGCGAATGGATGCCGTGTGGATGATGTGATGAATGAATGGGAAAGGGCATTGTACTAATAATGAACATACAAGTGTGATGTGGGCATAACCCACCTAGAAAAGCATGATCTAGGTTAAGTGAAAAATGAGCACACCCTATGTTTGATGAATGCCAAGGTGAACAAAATAGAGGATAAATTAAGGGAACCCATGCTTAATTACTCTTGAAATTGTTAGGGTTCATGATAGTGTGTTTCTTACATTTCTTAAAATGTGTAGATTATTACTCACTTAAATTGTTATATGTTATGCTTTGTGAATTACCCCAAATTGCCATATTTAATTCCAAATGCAAGTATGCACACGATTTCACGAGCACGAATGCATGGCACGTTTTATCGGTGTTTTCAAGAATACGGTTTAGAGGTGGGGCATATCTTACGACATGTTTTACCTCGTTCATGGCATGACAAGCATAATCATTCTAGGAAGAAGGGTCTCCCTTCCCTCACAAGTAGTTTACTTTTCCAAGCAAGCATGACAAGACATGGCATGACAAGCATAATCATTCTAGGAAGAAGGGTCTCCCTTCCCTCACAAGTAGTTTACTTTTCCAAGCAAGCACGACAAGACATGGCATGACAAGCATAATCATTCTAGGAAGAAGGGTCTCCCTTCCCTCACAAGTAGTTTACTTTCCAAGCAAGCATGACATGGCATGACACGCATGATATGACAAGATAAGACAAACATGACAAGTTTCAAGCACGGAAATGGTATTTCCAATCAAGTCAAGTGCACGATGTTTTCAAGGGTTTTATCAGTCTTTCTGAATGCAAGCATGAATACAAATTGCCTTACTTCCTTGTTTGATATAAATTGTTCCTGTTCTATATATGCAACTTGCTTCCTACTTTATTTATGCTATCTGTATACTATGACTGTTGGTTAGTATTTAGTACCCGCTGAGTATTCCATGCTCAGCCATACTTCTTATGTCGGCAGGTTCTGAGGGAGCTGCTGCTCCATTTGATGTTTGTGCTCCTGGTCCATGGGTGGAGGAGGAGTACGTCGAGGAACCTTTGGAGGAACCCCCCGTAGAGGGTTATCAGTAGGTGGTGTTAGATTCCGAGTGGATTAGCTGTGGGTGAGCATGAGTGATTATATCCATGTATTTTGGCGGGCATGTCCGCACTTTCCTTGTTTTGTTTTCTTTTGTATTAACTTGGACCATGTGTATATACTTAGAGGTTTGTTAGACTTCCGCTGTGTTTTATAGTATGCTTCCGCTGTTATCCTCTATTGTATATGTTCTGTGAGTTTTGCAGGTTGGTTCGTCAAGTAAGTCATGTAAGTCATGATTAAGTCGTCCAAGATTCACTCTAACTCCTAGGGTGGGTTTTGGGGCGCGACAATTTGTTTAATTGAATAATTATTGAAATATAATTAATTTCATTATGGAATTAAAATCCAAGTGTTGGATTGCAATTAGGATTAAGATGTTATTGTAATTAGATTACAATAAGGAGTTTTAACTTCTCAAATCCCACGCCCCATAGAAGCTCACGCCCCCCCTTGTGGATTCCTAGTTTGACTAGGTTTCCTACTTTGGTGTAGGATGTTGACTTATCTCTTTTAATTAAGGAATCCTCTTATAATAGGGACTCTTTAATTAATAGGATTACTAAAACAAAAGTAGTTATAGATTAAGTAGGAGTTTATTTAAATAATAATAAGAGTTATTGTTAATTAATAAATCCTACTTGATAAGATCAAGTTGGAGTAAGATTAGGATAAGATTCTAATCTATAAATACCCCAACCCCCTAGACCAGTAAGTAGAATTCTCCAGAATTTTTTGTCTCCTCTCCTCTCTCTCCAAACCGTGAGCCCTAGGGGAGACCCCTAGGTATTTTCGTGAGCTATATTGGTGGCCCTAATTGGGTTTTGCAAATCTAGGGTTTTGAATCTTAGTATTATTGGTGATAGAAGGTCTACACCATTGATCTATCTTCTTCCTCTTGCTTCTATAATTCAAAAGGAGATTCTAAAGATTCGTGGGGATAGCGAAGAATAAGGATCAAGCATCTAGTATTTTTTCAGAGAAATCTCTACAAAGAGTTCTGACGGTTCGAAGAATAAGGATCAAATTTTAAATCCTGTTAAAAATAAGAAAAAGTACTGCATCACCATGTAGCATCTTTTTATATGAGATTATAGTTATAAGTCTTAATATATGATATATTGTTTATCATTCATGCATTCATACTAGAAGGAGGATTCATTCGGTTTCCCTGAAAAGGACGAATAAAATACTGGTTTCCCTAATGCCATTTAAATTCTATTTATTGCATTGGTGGACATGCTGCGAAGGAGGATGTTGCGATGTGATCTAGATAAGATGATAAAGGAAGGGATCGCGAAGGAGTTTGCGAGCTACCTTTGTTCTTATGACATTCCCTTGCATCCATGCATTTTAATTTGTTGACCCATAACGATTAATCTTGTATACTAATGTTTTATTATCATAAGATGATAACTGCTGTTTATTTATTATGAGATGATATCTGTTTATATGTTTAATTCTTCTGTTGAAATAATTGCTCTTGATATATCATGTGTATATAAGACTGGGGACAAGTCCCTAAGTATTATGATCTTCTACCATACACTATGTGATCCTATAGTAGGGAGTGTGAGTAAGCTGACAGGCCAAAGCCGGGCCCAATCCCTCTCACCTATGAGTGAACATGGTGAAAACTGAATAAGAAAATAGTAGGAGCAATAACGCCAAAGCGTGAGCTTTCATTAGGGGTTTATTAGGTTTATGGTAGGTGGGCACATGAATAAGAGATATCATACAATAACGCCAAAGCGTGAGTATAACATCCCTTATAGATCAGACAGTAGATCGAATACTCCAGAATTCACAAGATGAGATCTATGAAATTGGAGAAGATAGTTTCTATTTGCCTATTCAGGGTGATATGATGATGTACCCAAAGGCAGGATCACATTAGGCCAGTGTCTAGGTTTTCGATGCCAATTAATTCTTCTCAAACTGGCAATACCATTAGAAACAAACCCATAATCTAATTGGTATTAATGAATACAATAGATCCCTAATATTGTCTTATTTGTCATTAGATTAGGTCATGACAGACCTACACTTACTAACTGAAATTCTTCGTGATGAAAAGTTAGTAGGAACTAACTATGTATACTGGAAAAGAAAGATTAGAATTGTGTTTGCCGTGGATAACCTTGACCTATGTCTTAAGACACCTAAGCCCGAAATTCCTCCAGATGCTTCACCAGCCCAAAAGGCCGAGTTACAACAATGGGAGAGGTCCAATCAGATGACCAAGTGTTACATACTGGCTTCGATGTCTAACATTTTGCAAAGCCAGCATGAACACATGGATAAGGCTTTTGACATTTTGCAAAACCTTCATGAGATGTTTGGTGAGCAAAATAGGTCAGTTCGACAAGTAAAGTTGAAATCCCTTGTTAACACCAAGATGGCTGAGGGAACTCCAGTCAGGGAACACATCATAAAGATGATGGGATTATTGAATGAACTATAAATTCTTGGTGGAGAGATGGATGTCATCACTCAAGTTAACACTATTCTGCAGTCACTCCCTCCGTCCTTCAATTCGTTCGTGTTGAATTATAACATGAACAAGAGTGAAATGTCACTAATTGAGCTTATGCACTTACTTGTGGCTGCAGAAGATTTGATCAAAAAGTCAACTAAAGGTGAAACTTTAATCGTCGATAAACCTGATACCTCCAACAAATCTAAAAAGTTTAGAAAATGGAAGAAAGGCAAAGGAAAGTTTAAAGACAATAAGGGTAAGGCAAGAATTGCCAAAGGTTCTTCAGGGATAGCTGACAAGGAAAAAAAGGCAATGGAAACTGTTTCCATTGAAGTAAAATAGGCCACTGGAAGAGGAATTGCAGGACTTACCTCGCAACTCTTAAGAAGGGTAGTGGAAGTACTCAAGGTATGAGATACTTTGAAGTACATATTACTGTTGAGTCTAACTTTTTGGACGGTCCTCCTAACTCATGGTGCGTGGATTCTGGATCCACTGTACATATTTGTAATTCTTTGCAGGGGTTCAAGGAAACCAGAAAGCCGACCAAACAGGAGCAGAAGCTTAAAGTTGGCTCCGGTGCAAATGTTGCAGTGAAGTCAATCGGTTTGTTTACTCTTTATTTACCTAATGGAAAGACATTAATTTTAGAAGACTGCTTTTATGTGCCTTCAACACATCGAAATTTGATTTCAGTATCTAGACTCTTATTTTGTGGATTCTCAATCAATTTTAATTCAATTGTTGAAATTATGAAAGATGGAAGGGTCTTGATAACTGGTAATTTAATTAATGGTCTTTATTTGATATTTCCATTGGTAAATAATGAATGTCTGCAAAGTGACAATGTCTCATCATCTAGAATGTCTGGAATGAAGAGACATTGCACTTAGTCTACTTATCTTTGGCATAAGAGACTTGGTCATATTAATCTTGTTAGGATCAAGAGGTTAGTAATAGATGGTCCCCTTGACTTCCTCAAGGTAGAACCACTCCCTACATGCGAGTCTTGTCTCGAAGGGAAGATGACTAAGAAGCCTTACCCTAAAAAGGTAGGAAGAGCCGAAGAAAAGTTAAGACTAATACATAGTGATGTATGTGGTCCATATAACATTGTTGCACGAGGTCAATACCGATATTTTATCACATTTACCGATAACTATTCCAGATGTGGATATGTCTATTTGATGCAACACAAATCTGACACCTTTGAAAAGTTCAAAGAATTCAGATTAGAAGTTGAGAATCATACTGACAAAACCATAAAGACACTTCGATCAGATCAAGGTGGTGAATACCTCACCAACGAGTTTATGGATTACTTAAGGGATAATGAGATTATCTCGTAATGTACAAGTCCTGCCTCTCCTCAACAAAATGGAGTTTCTGAAAGAAGAAACCGGACCTTATTAGATATGGTTCGCTCTATGATAAGCCATACCGATGTTCCTTCATATCTTTGGGGATATGCTATACAAACTGCCATTTATATTTTAAACCGGGTTCCATCTAAGTCTATTCCATCTACACCCTATGAATTGTGGACTGGGCGAAAACCTAGTTTACAACATCTAAGGGTATGGGGTTGTCCTACGCATGTTTGCAAACTCGAACCCACTGAATTGGAATCTAAGATAGAGAAATGGAATTTTGTAGGATATCCAAAAGAAACTAAGGGTTTCTATTTCTACTCCAAGGCAGACCAAACAATAGTTGTTAGGCTTCATGCCACTTTCTTGGAGGAAGAAATGGATCTGCTTAAGAAAGTTGAATTTCATGAGATGAAAGGTGACACAGCCAGTATCCAAACTAAACCTAATTCTTCCACTTAAATTTCTCCTAATTCTGTTCCACTGAGAAGGTCTGAAAGAGTTTCTAGACCACCGGATAGACTTCAGTATTACAATAATGAAGTTTATCTAGTTACCCCTGATGATGAGGATAAAGATCCTAATACTTGTCAGGAAGCTACATTGGATGTAGATGCATCTCAATGGAATAAAGCCATGAATGCTGAAATAGATTCTATGAATGACAACGGTGTCTGGACTTTAGTAGATCCACCAGATGGTATAAGGTCAATTGGATGCAAATGGATTTACAAAAGGAAGAAGGGTGCCGATGGTAACATGGAGACTTATAAAGCTAGACTTGTTGCAAAAGTTTATACTTAAATTCAAGGAGTTGATTATGAGGATACCTTTTCTCTGTAGCTATGCTTAAATCCATCAGGATATTGCTAGCTATAGCTACACACCATGACTATGAGATATGACAAATGGATGTCAAAACTGATTTCCTTAATGGAATGTTAGATGAAGACATCTATATGAAGCAACTAGAGGGCTTCATTGCTCCTAACCAGGAGAACATGGTATGCAAGCTCAACAAGTCGATATATGGTTTGAAACAAGCTTCAAGAAGCTGAAACCAAAGATTTGATCTTTCGATCAAAGAATTTGGATTCCAAAAGAATTTGGAAGAATCTTGTATATACAAGAAGAATAGTGGGAAAGCGGTAGTATACCTAATTCTTTATGTAGATGACATCCTACTCATTGAGAATGATGTAGGGATATTGTCATCAGTCAAGATATGGCTTTCTCAGCATTTCACAATGAAAGACTTGGGAGAGGCATCATATATTCTCGGAATAAAGATTCTGAGAGATAGAAAATGCCGAATGTTGGGATTGAGCCAAACTTCCTACATAGACAAGATATTGTCTAGGTACAGTATGAGTGATTGTAAGACAACACTCATTCCTTTTAGACATGGTGTCACTTTGTCTAAGAAGATGACCCCTACATCAGCTGATGAGATCGACCAGATGAAGAGGTGCCCTTATGCTTCGGCAGTTGGGAGCCTCATGTATGCCATGTTATGTACTAGAACGGATATCTGTCATGTAGTGGGAGTTGTTAGTCTGTTCCAAAGCAATCCAGGTGTTAATCATTGGACTGCAGTGAAGCACATTATGAAGTACCTGAAAAGGACTAGGGATTATATGCTTACCTTTCAATCAGAAGATTTAGTTGGACTGGGTTATACTGATTCCGATTTCCAATCTGATCCGGACAATAGAGCTTCCACATCTAGGCATGTGTTGACACTGGGTGGTGCTGCTATCAGTTGGCGCAACATAAAGCAGAAGAGTATTACTGACTCCACCATAGAAGCAGAATATATTACAGCTTCAGAAGTAGCAAAAGAAGTAGTCTAGTTCAGATGGTTTTGGCAAGAACTACGAAATGTTCCCTCAGCACTCAGACCTATCACTCTCTTCTGTGATAGTAACGGTGTAGTAGCCCATAACAAAGAACCTAGGAACCACAAAAGGATGAAACATGTGGAGCGAAAGTATCATCTCATTCGTGAGATCATTGACAGACAAGATGTAGTTGTTGCAAAGATTAGGTCTCAACTTAATGTTGCAGACCCGATGACCAAGACTTTATCAGATAAAATTTTTGTAACACACTTAGACAGTGTGAAATTGAAATCTATGGCACAGTGACTTTTAGGGCAAGTGGGAGATTGTTGGACTTGATGCCCAGAAAAGTCATTTAGATGGTTAAAACCTTATTAATTTGATTAATAAATGCTTCTTCTTAATCTATTGTGTATTCATTATGGGTAATTGACCATGATCATGAGATGATCTATACGATATGAGATATCGACAAAGGTCCATAGGTTATATTGTAGGAAAGTTATGTGATTAGATTATCACAGGTAGATATAACTTTCCGGTTCCTTATATACCTTATATAGTCACAACTGTGGGTGAAGCTGGGTACTTTACTTATATGGCTGCCAGAATGCTAAGATGTTCTCAATAGTTGAGATGTAGTTCTATCTCGAACTATTGTAGTGGAGACTACACATCAACATATGGGTGCTTAAATGTACACTGATTGATTGCATTAAATGAGAGACCTCTTGCATAAACATACTATCAGATAGTTGGTCTCTCATTCACATTGAACGATTTCGATGATCCTTAGATCTGATGAGTTCATCAATGACTGGGTAGTGATCTGACTGTTTTGATTCCACCAACGTATTTTCTAACTTAGGGAATATAATACAGTGACAGTTGGATAGTCAGAAAGTTGTTCGAGTGATGATGAATTTCAAACAAGAAATCCATGCTCATTAATTTGAGAGATTATCCAAGTTTCGGGTATGACAGTTGATTAAGTTCAAATCTTGCGCAGGTGATTTTGAAAACAAATTAAGTTTTGAAATATACTTTTATTAAAAAGTATTATACTTATAAAATGATTTTTTCAGAATGTTTTTCATGAAAAATTGATTCTTATGGCTTAATCATAAGTCTTGGAAACCCGGATGATTTGCAATGGGCTATGGGTTAGATAGTATGTCAATCTTGAAGGCCCATTAGGGATAATGTATTTGGAAGGATAAATCGAATTTAAAAGTTCATGTGACGGGATCCGTAATGATTAATGTCCATACACTGGGATTCAATTGCAACATGGATATCTCACGTCACTTGCAATTCCGATGTAATTCCCATTTAGGGTCAATGGGATAACATTGGATAAGCCAGGGTAAGAATGTCCCAGAGCAATCTGTGGAGGTGCTCACATAAGAAATACAAGCTCAATAATTGATTAAAAGTTAATCAATTATTTTAAGTGATTAAAAGTTAATCATTTAATTAAATAGATTAATAGTTAATCTATTGTTTAATTTAATTGGTAATTTAAACTAAGAGATTATTTTAGTAATTATTTGATTAACATAATTAAAGGGCAAATGGGTTTGACCCATATCCATAAACCCATTAAAATGGACCTTTAATATGGGCCAAAGCCTATGAGTTTAAACCTTAGGGTGGGCTGCCCACTTGAGGAATCCTAATTGGATTAGGATTTATTTTATTGAAATATAATTCCTTTTATTATGGAATTAAAATCCAAGTGTTGGATTGCAATTAGGATTAAGTTGTTATTGTAATTAGATTACAATAAGGAGTTTTAACTCCTCAAATCTCACGCCCCATAGAAGCTCATGCCCCCCCTTGTGGATTCCTAGTTTGACTAGGTTTCCTACTTTGGTGTAGGATGTTGACTTATCCATTTTAATTAAGGAAACCTCTTATAATAAGAACTCTTTAATTAATAGGATTACTATAACTAAAGTAGTTATAGATTAAGTAGGAGTTTATTTAATTAATAATAAGAGTTATTGTTAATTAATAAATCCTACTAGATAAGATCAAGTTGGAGTAGGATTATGATAAGATCCTAGTCTATAAATACCCCAACACCCTAAACCATTAAGTAGAACTCTCCAAAATTTTTTGTCTCCTCTCCTCTCTCTCTCCAAATCGTGAGCCCTAGGGGAGACCCCTAGGGATTTTCGTGAGCTATATTGGTGGTCCTAGTTGGGTTTTGCAAATCTAGGGTTTTGAACCTTAGTGTTATTGGTGATAGAAGGTCTACACCATTGATCCATCTTCTTCCTCTTGCTTCTATAATTCAAAAGGAGATTCTAAAGCTTCGTGGGGATAGCGAAGAACAAGGATAGAACTTCTAGTATTTTTTGGAGAAATCTCTACAAAGAGTTCTGACGGTTCGAGTAAATTAACCTTCACCGGTGAAAAATCATTCACCGAGGTGATATGACTAAAACTCTTAGATAATTTTGATGCTTTTTATGGTGTTAAGATCTAGGGGATCCAGTTTCCGCATAAATTTTTATTCGGATCCCCCTTCACACTTCATACTTAAAGTTTACTGTGTTCAGTGGTTCAAACTTGAACCTAATGATAGGAGTACGTTATTTTGAATTGCTTCCGCTTAGTTGTAGTTATATGTATAACTTGTGCACTCTGGGAGGATGTTAAGTATGCCTTATGTGTCATATAGGATTGTTTGACACGGCGGTCATGAACTAAAGTATCCCTAACTCCTAGTGGGTATTTTGGGTAGCGACAAACTTGGTATCAGAGCTTAGGCATTAGACCTATAGGTACTGAAGGTTGTTCTCTGAGTTAACTTAGAACTTAGATGAATTTTTTCTTATAGGTTGATACTACGATAAGATTGGTATCCATACTTAGGGATTTGAATTCCTAGGCTGATGTTGTTATTCGAGGAAAACATATCTCTTTCGAAATTGAGTTTGTTCTCATTGTAGATTGAGCTAGAAACGTAGTGGTTGTCAAGCTAAGGGAATTTGGTTTCCTTGGGCTAGGTTGTCTTCTAAGCGGAGCGGAAGTTAGGAGTTGTATTCCAAGTATAGACTAATATTTAGTCTTAGTTTTAAGTTGGTTAATGCCTTAACCAAACATGAGAACTTAGCATCGCTAGGAAACCAAGTTGTATGATTATATGATTATGTGTATACCTTGATGTATACTATGCATTTATATAGGCGAGATATGCTCATTGAATTGATATGTTCAAAGAGCTTGATTTTTTGTTAGACTCAAGCTTTGCTATTGTCCTCAGTATTTGATCATGAGGCATGGCATCTGAGGTAGAGGGTATTAGACCCGAGGGAATAAGGGTGAGATTCAAGTAGGAGATGAGTAGCCAGACTTGACTCAGATCCTTGGGGCTATAGCTGCGACTATGACTATGCTTGTAGATAGGGCTAATACTCCTGTTGCAGCTACTGCACCTACACCTCCTCTTGTACATCACACAGCAGGACTTGAAGCATTTAGGAGATTGAGGTCTCTTACCTTCTATGGGACTCTTGACCCCACGACTGAGAAGCATGGATCATGCAACTGGAGAAGACTTTCATGGTGCTCCACTGTACTGATGAGCAGTGTGTTGAGTGAGCTTCCTTCGTGATAGAAGGTGAAGCTGAGCATTGGTGGAGAGCTGCCTAGAGGTAGAGGGATATCGTGAAGGCAGGGGTACCCTGGACATGGGGAGAGTTTTTGGATGCGTTCTATGAGAAGTACTTTCCCAGGTTTATCAGGGAATAAAAGGAGAGAGAATTTATGATTTTGGAGCAGGGGTAGATGACCGTAGCCGCGTATAAGGCTAAGTTCGTCAGCTTGTCGAGATTTTCTCCGCATATGATCACTACGGAGGGTATGCGGGTCAGAAAGTTTGAGACGGGGCTGAAATCTTTCATCCGGGATTAGGTTTCCATTCTCCAGGTAGAAATGTAGAAGGATATTGTGGGCAAGGCAAGGATTGCCGAGAGGAATTCAGAGGAGTTTCTCAAGAGGAGAGACAGTAGTCTAGGGAGAGGCATGTCCGAAGGACAGTTCAGTGGCTCAGCACCGCCTGAGAAGAGGGTCAGGACTGGCCCCTTTCAGATTCTCCACCTACATAGGCTCAGAGGCCTCATTTTTTTCCATAGACACCTCACCCCTCTGTGATGCAAACCACTAGATGTGTGCCGGCCGCATCCTCAGCATTTTCATTAGAGGCTTGCACATCTTGTGGCAAGAGGCACACAGTTGGAGACTGTCGTAGACTCTCTGGTGGTTGTTTCCATTGTGGCACTTCGGGGCACATGATCAGAGATTGCCCAAGGAGGCAGATGTAGCCAGTCCAGTCTTAGGGATGTCGTGACCCAAAACCCACCCTAGGAGTTAGAGTGAATCTTGGACGACTTCTCATGACTTGCTTGACAAACCAACCTGCAAAATACCTGGAGCATATATAAAGAGGACATAATAACAGAAGCATAAACTTAACACAGCACAGTGGAAGACTAACCAAACCTCTAAGTATATATATACATGATCCAAGTTGTACAAAATGATATCACAAAAGGTGCGAATAGGCTCGCTAAAATACATAGACATACTCTCTCAAGCTCACCAACGGATCACTCAGAAGCTACCACCTAGTAGTACTCGTCTACATGGGGTTCCTCCATAGGTTCCTCAACATACTCCTCCTCTACCCAAGGGCCAGGAGCATAGATATCAAATGGAGTAGCAACTCCCTCAGTACCTGCCGACATAAACGTACGGCTGAGCATGGAATACTCAGCATGTACCAAATGCTAACCAACAGCCACAGCATAACAACAATGATATGTATAAAGCAGGAAGCAATTCATATAATAACAGGAAAGTAAAATAGTTGATATTCATGCTTGCATGACATAAAAACCGAGAAAACCCTTGAAATAATCGTGCACTTGACTTGACTTAAAATACCCCATTCATGCTTGAAAAACTTGTCATGTCTGTATTTCTTGATCTTGTCGAGCATGTCATGTCATGCATGTCATGCGTGCTTACTTGGAATTTACATGCTCATGTAACTTGTGAGATGCACTTGAGAGGGAAGGGAGACCCTTCTTTTATGATATGCACTTGAGAGGGAAGGAAGACCCTTCTTTAATGAGATGTACTCGTGAGTGAGGGGAGACCCCTCATGGAAGGGAGGGAAGTGTAAACTCCCTCCTATGTGATGCTTGTTCTTGTCCTCTTGTCAAAAGCGAGGAAAAACATATCGTAAGATATGTCCCACCCCTAAACCTTATGCTTGAAAACACCGGTAAATCATGTCATGCATGCCGTGCCCGTGGAATCGTGTACATGCTTCCATTTGGAATTAAATATGGCATTTGGGATTTTAACAATACATAGAATATTATAATTTGAAACAAGTAAGTATTCATGCCATTTAACGAAAGCAATTAATCACACTATCATAAATCCTAGCAATTTCATACGCTTTTAAACATGCATTTATTGATTTACAACTCATTTTCTTCACCTTGGTATTTCATCAAACATGTGGTGTGTACATTATTTGTTAAAGCCTACATTATGCTTTTCTAGGCAGGTTTATATTCACAACATACATGTGTGTTCATTATTGGTACAATACCCTTCCCCATTTCATTCATCACAATACATACACACGGCATCCATCGCCCTTTCATCTCCACACAACCATCCATCTCATATTTATATTCATACTTTTAGGGAAAACAAGAAAGAAGGGAAGAAAATGAGAGAATATGAACTAGGAGGGTAGCAAAAGGTACTGACCTTGAAGAAGCGAGGAAAACCCTCCAACACGTGCGTGAAGTCGCTGCCCTAGCTTTGAGAACGTGCTCCTCGAGTGCTTGAACCGTGGATTGAAGAATCCAAGCCCTGAGGTATGATCTAGGGTCTTTAAACCCCTTGATTCCTTCCCAAATGAAACCCTAGGTTAGAATCCCCTTTTTCTCCTCTCTCCCTTTCTCTCAAAATGTCTAAGTGTGGTGAATGAGACTCTAAAGGCTCGGGCAAGCCTTAAGAGGCAAGGGTGTAACGCCCAAATGACGAAACAAACCTTAATGAAATTTTGCAAAACGCGATAGAACGAGCGATCGGTGGTTAATACCGAGCGATCGATCACCTACCGAGCGACCGGTGTTTTGACCAATTGACTGGTCTAAAACAAGCTCTCTGGAATTTTTCCCCATATAAAAAAGTGCACCAGTCGATAGCTACCGATCGATCAGTCCATAACCGATCGATCGCTACATGGACCGAGTGATCGGTGCTCTGCAAATTTCTACACTTAGTCCATTTTCACCCATTCCTACCACTTGGACTTATCCTACTTCCCTTTTGACCTTTTCTAAAGGTGCCTAGGACCTCTTAAAGTCTTATAGACATTAATAAATAATTTATTCAATTAGTTATAGCATTCTTGCAACAATTCTAAAAGTTTCCCATTTCTCATTTCCTGAAATTGGGGATTACAAGGCATCATGCCTTGACACACATCCCAAGGCACATACAAAAGTTCCGATGTCTACAAGGGAAGTAGGCCCCCAGTTCGATAGGCCACACAACAGGGGTCTTCATAGACTTATAGACCATTGCAGCCCACCCAGCAGCCTCAATAGGTGAGTCAGGGCAGAGCCTTTGCCTTATCTGGGAGAGACGCACATGCATTTGAGGATGTTGTGCAAGGTACACTCAAGTCAAAGTTATTGAACTATAAATTATCGATAGTATGTGATATATGTTTATATGTGTGTATAAATATATTATGTATAGTCTATGTGTATTTGTTATGCATTTTTGAATTTGTTGTTTGTTACGTGTGCCTAGCTGGGCGATTGGCTGACATGAGATTGATACATCCTTTTGGTCATGTGTGATGTTGTCAAGCCAGTATGTTCAGTTGAGTAGGGTGAAATGTGGGAAAAGTATCCTCGCTTGCTTGTGCGTTTTCTTAATTTTGAGGATGAAATTTTTGTAAGGGGGGGGGGGGGGAGGATGTAGAACCCTGGAAATTGAGATCACTGTAGAGTGAATAGCGCTGTGAATAGTGTCTATGAACAATGTATGTAAAGGCCAAGGTCTTCCATGTGAACTTGGTGTTGGTTTAATTGGGAATGAGGTATCTCATTTTCACATGAGTATTATGTTATTGAATGGGTGTGAAACATAAGGAATGATGTATGTGTATTTGGGACCCAAAAACGAGAAAATAAAATACTCAAAGTGTCAAAGAGGGTGGACGTCGTACCATAACCTCAACTTGAGGGAGCTCTAGTTCGGTCATAGCTAATCGGAATCGAGTGATTCTTGAACCATTGGAAATGTTTTGAACCCCTCTTTAAGGTTCATGTTCATCACTTTTCTAGATTAAGATTAGAAGTTAAGTCAAATGTGGGATTTCCAGAAGGTGGTCTGCTGTCAGTTCAGCAGTCATTTTGGACCATTCCACTTGTGGGCTCATTTAGACCCTTTAAAACTCAGAATTGGGATTTGTGCAAACCATGAAAGTTGTTCCCCTTTTAATGTAGAATCCAACACAAGTTGAATTGTTAAAATCCGATCACTGAGTAAAAAGTTATAGCCGAAACATCAAGGTAGACAAAATAAGGCAGCATGAGCGGGAGACCAGCGGTCGACCCCTTCACTAACGGTCGACCGGTCAGACCAGGGGTCGAACCCTCTAGCACTTTTTTTGTATGGGGTTCATTTCCAGAACCACCAAACACCACCGGTGGACTGGTCACATGTAGAGCCCCGGACCTTTTCACATTTAATGCATGACACTTTCGTTGCCATTTTTCCTTTAAAGAGGTATAATTAATAAATAAAGAAGAAATTGGAAATTCCAAAATTTTAGAAATGTTTGTTTTCGAAGTACGAACCCAACGCAAGTTGAATCATCAAAATCGGACGAACGAGTCAAAAGTTATGGCCAAAACAGTTTGGACCTGCAGACCACCGATCGCTCGGTCCATGGAGCGATCGATCGGTCCAAAACCGATCGCTCGGAGGCTATCGACTGGTCAAGATTTTTGTATGGGGAAATTTTCCAGTAGAGGGTTACCATTAGGTGGTTGTAGATTCTGAGTAAATAGCTGTGGGTGAGATGAGAGATATACATTCATGTATTTTGGCGGGTCTGTCCGCACTTTCTTTTGGTTACTTTTTGTATAAACTTGGATTTGCGTATGTATATACATAGAGGTTTGGTAGACTTCCACTGTGCTTTATGGTTATGTTTCCACTATAATGTCCTCTATTGTATATGCTCTGTGGGTTTTGCAGGTTGGTTGTCAAGCAAGTCATGATTAGTCGTCCAAAGTTCACTCTAACTCCTAGGGTGAGTTTTGGGTCGCGACAGAAGTGGTATCAGAGCCTAGGCTTTAGGTCTCTAGGGTCACTTAGAATCTTATACCACGGCTTGACAAGAGCATAAGTTAGGAAACAAGTTAGGAAGGAAGTAAGTCGGGAGCGAGTCTGGTTCCAAGTGTAAGACTAAACTTTAGTCTTAGTCTAACATGGTTGCTTTAACCAAGTACGGGTCCTAGGTATGCTAGAACACTAAAGTATAAGTATAATGTGATGAATACTCTGATGACTTGATGTGATGTATATTGGTATTACACAACTAATACAAATTGAATTATTGTGAAATGACATTGAAATAAACTGTGGTTTCAAGTTAGACTCATGTGGTGTTATTATTCTCAGGACTTTAGTCATGAGACGGAACACACGGGGTCGTGGACAACATACCAGAGCTTCCTCTTCTTCACGGGATGAGGATGAGCAGCCGGACCTCTCTCAGGTCTTAGGCTCTATTGCTTAGACACTCGCCATCCTGGCGGCTCGGCAAACTATACCGGCATCAGCGGCACCTACTCCACCGCCTGCAGCTCCAGTACATCGTACCGCTGGAGTTGAGGCATTTAGGAGATTGAGGCCTCCATCCTTCCATGGGAGTGTGGACCCTCTTGCTGCGGAGGCATGGATCCTCCAGATGGAGAAGATTTTTACGGTCCTCTCACCTACAGAGGAGGATAGAGTAGCATGGGCAGTTTTCATGCTAGAGAGCGAAGCCCACCATTGGTGGTTGTCCGCATTGAGGATGCGAGATTTGACCATGCAGGGTCAACCTTGGACTTGGGATGAGTTCAAGGACGCTTTTTACAAGAAGTATTTTCCGATTGGAGCACGGGAAAAGAAAGAGAGAGAATTCATCAACCTCGAGCAAGGTTTGATGTCGGTGGCACAATACGAGGCCAAGTTCTCGGAGCTATCACGCTTCGCGACTCACATGGTTGCCACCGAGGCAATGAAGGCAAGAAGGTTTGAGCAAGGGCTCAAAGATGTTATCATGGAGAAGGTTTTGGTTTTCAGACATGCTACCTACCTTGAGGTAGTAGACAAGGCCTTATTGGTCGAGGCCAATTCAGAGACAGTGTCCAAGAAGAGGGAGTTGGCGAGAGGCCAAGCTAGTAGTTCAACACCTCCAGAGAGGCGGGCTCGTACCGGCCCTTATCAGTATGCGTGGCCAGCACCACCGATGAGGCCATCTTATGCGCCTCCAGCTCCACGGCAGTATGTGCCTCAGGCACCACGACCTCAGGCTCTTCCAGCTCCACGGCCAATTGCACCTCAGACGGTGAGGTATGCTCCACCTCCGGCCCCTCCGACTTATACACACGAGGTCTGCACTTCGTGCGGCCGAAGGCACCCGGCAGGAGATTGCCGAAGGGCATCGGGTGGATGTTTTCATTGTGGTCGCCAGGGCTATATGATCAGGGATTGCCCCAGTCGGCATTTGCCAGTCCAGTCTCAGGGGATTAGGCCACTAGCACGCCCAGCAGGATCATATCAGGCGTCATCCCAGACTACCCGGTCTACACCTCTGCCTCGCCAAGCGAACCAGGGATGAGTTTTTGCCTTGACAGAGGGTGATGCACTTGCATCTGACGATGTAGTGCAAGGTACGCAGTTGTAATTTATTTAATTACCCGTAAATTAAATTATTATGTATTATCCTTTGTGTACGTATATGGCATGTTATATATATAAATACCTATATGTATACGTTTTTGATGCATGGATTGACTTAGCTAGCTAAAATTTCAGGAACCCTACTAGTCAATGAGTGTTTGGCTCGAGTGTTGATTGATGCCGGGTCTACTCATTCGTTTGTCTCGCCGAGTTTTTCAGAAGGCTTTTCTGTGGAGCCTAGTCAGCTAGAACCAGAGTTAGCCATTTCGACTCCTCTCGGCAAAACGGTGTTGACAAACAAAGTGTGTCGAAATAGTGTGGTTCAAGTGGAAAGCCACGAGTTGGCCGTCGATCTAATAGTTCTTGGATTCCAAGACTTTGAAGTGATATTGGGAATGGATTGGTTAGCGGCACATCACGGGCATGTAGCTTGCTTTGAGAAAATGGTACTCTTCAAGCCGGTAGAAGGAAAACCATTTCACTTTCGGGGGTTAAAAAGTAGAGATATCGCTCGTTTTGCGGCATTGAGCTTAGCGAACCTCGAGGCAAAGGACTCTTCGACTATTCAGGTCGTGAGTAAATTCCTGGATGTATTTCCAAAGGAGTTGCCAGGATTACCTCCAGACAGGGAGATTGAGTTTGTGATTGAGCTTACACCAGGCACAGCTCCCATCTCTCGGGCTCCGTATAGAATGGCCCCGGTAGAACTCAAGGAGTTGAAGACTCAGTTGGAGGAATTACAAGGCCTTGGTTTCATTCGACCAAGTGTCTCACCGTGGGGTGCCCCGGTGTTGTTTGTTAAGAAGAAAGATGGTTCGATGCGGATGTGCGTCGATTACCGGCAATTGAACAAGGTCACTATAAAGAATAGGTATCTATTGCCTAGAATTGATGATTTGTTCGATCAGTTGAAGGGAGCGAGATTTTTCTCAAAGATAGACCTTCGATCGGGTTATCACCAGTTGAAGATTAAGGTGGAAGATGTTCCCAAAACTGCTTTCAGGACTTGGTATGGACACTACGAGTTCTTGGTGATGCCTTTTGGACTCACGAACGAGCCGGCAGCCTTTATGGATTTGATGAATCGGGTGTTCTGGCCATATCTTGATAGGTGCATGATTGTATTTGTTGATGACATTTTGGTCTATTCCCAGACACGGGAAGATCACACACGTGACCTACGCCTTGCTTTGGAAATGCTAAGAGAGCACAAGCTATACGCCAAACTTAGCAAGTGTGAGTTTTGGTTGGAAGAGGTGGCATTTCTAGGCCACGTTGTTTCTGCAGAAGGTATCTCGGTAGATCCGAAGAAGATCGAAGCAGTTATGAGTTGGGCGAGGCCCAAGAGTGTTACTGAGATACGCAGCTTTCTGGGTTGGCAGGCTACTACAGGAGATTCGTAGAGGGTTTCTCTAGCCTTGCAGCACCGTTTACTCACCTGACAAGGAAGAACGCCAAGTTTGTATGGAGTGATAAGTGCGAGATCAGTTTCACGAAACTGAAGAAGAGGCTTACTACAGCCCCTGTCCTTACTGTGCCATCTGGACCTTATGGGTATGAGGTGTATAGTGATACCTCACATGTTGGACTTGGGTGTGTACTCATGCAGCACAAGAAAGTCATTGCCTATGCATTAAGGCAATTGTAGGAGCATGAGAAGAATTATCCCACGCACGACTTGGAGCTTGCGGCGGTCGTGTTTGCACTTAAGATTTGGCGTCATTACCTTTATGGGGTGGAGTTCTATGTGTTCACGGATCACAAGAGTCTCAAGTATCTCTTCTCCCAAAAGGAGCTGAATCTAAGGCAACGGCGTTGGATGGAATTTTTGAAAGACTATGATTGTACCATTCAGTACCACCCAGGTAAAGCGAATGTAGTGGCCGATGCTTTGAGTAGAAGACCTCCGGGGTTATTAGCACACATGTTGGTGCAAGAATGGAAGCTACTTGAAGATTTGGCAAATCTGGACATCAGTGTGAATGACTCTGTCCATAGTCCTATGTTGGCAAATGTCACGGTTCGGCCATACATTATAGATTTGATCCAAGAATACCAAGCCGCGGATGCTGAACTGTTGGCTTATCGGGACAAGGAAGTTGCCAAGGGTAGTGAAGACTTTTCTCTCACTAGCCGAGGTGCTATCACATTCAAAGGAAGGCTGTGTGTTCCGGCCAATGCAGATCTTCGACGAGAGATCATGGACGAAGCACATCGTTCGAAGTACACAGTGCATCCTGGGGGTACAAAGATGTACCAGAACCTCAAGAGTCACTTTTGGTGGCGGAATATGAAGAGGGATGTTACGGAGTATGTAGCACGATGCTTAGTGTGCCAACAGGTGAAGGCAGAGCACATGCGGCCGGCAGGTCTATTGCAGTCTCTTCCTATTCCCGAGTGGAAATGGGAGAACATATCCATGGATTTCATAGTTGGCTTGCCAAAGACGGCAAGGGGCTCAGATGCGATATGGGTAGTAGTGGATCGTTTGACAAAGTCCGCTCATTTCCTACCGTACCGAACTACTTTCTACTCTAGCCAGTTGGCTGCGTTATACATCAAGGAAGTGGTTAGGTTTCACGGAGTGCCAGTCAGTATTGTGTCAGATCGGGATCCAAGATTCATATCAAGATTTTGGAAAAGTTTCCAAGAGGCTATGGGTTCCCGACTTGATTTCAGCACCACTTTTCATCCACAGACAGATGGACAAACCGAGAGAGTGAACCAAGTCATTGAAGACATGCTTCGGGCTTGTATGTTGGATTTCAGAGGTAGTTGGGAAGAGCACTTGCCTTTGGTTGAATTCGCCTAATAATAACAGCTATCAGGCGAGTATCCAAATAGCACCATTTGAGGCCTTGTATGGGCGAAGTTGTAGGTCTCCTCTCTATTGGGATGAGGTAGGAGAAAGGAAAGTACTTGGTCCGGAGTTGATTGAGCAAACTGCAAACACAGTTAAGATCATTCGGGATCGATTGAAAGCCGCTCAAGATCGCCAGAAAAGTTATGCGGACACGCGCCGTAGCGACTTGGAATTTCAAGTAGGGGATCAAGTTTTTGTGAAAGTATCTCCTAGCAAAGGGATCATGAGATTTGGCAAGCGAGGCAAGCTCAGTCCTCGGTATGTTGGGCCTTTTGAGATTATCACGCGAGTTGGTGAGGTTGCTTATAGGGTAGCTCTCCCACCTCACATGACCGCAGTTCACAACGTTTTCCATGTGTCTATGCTTCGGAAGTACATTGCGGATCCTTCGCATGTCATAGACTTGGAACCGTTGGAGATTCGAGAGGACCTCACCTTGATTGAAAAGCCGGTTCAGATTTTGGATCGAAGAGATCAAGTGCTTCGCAACAAGACAATCCCTTTGGTTCTTGTGCAATGGCAACACTATGCTCGGGAAGAAACTACATGGGAGCGTGAAGCCGAAGTCAAAGCGAAGTACCTAGAATTATTTGAATGAGTTTTTGTATAAGTTTGTATATGACTTGTAATTTTCTTTTTGGTTTGTAATGCAAGTAGCGTCTAAATTTCGAGGATGAAATTTTTGTAAGGGGGGGAGGATGTAGAGCCCGGGACCTTTTCACATTTAATGCATGACACTTTCGTTGCCATTTTTCCTTTAAAGAGGTATAATTAATAAATAAGGAAGAAATTGGAAGTACGAACCCAACGCAAGTTGAATAGTCAAAATCGGACGAACGAGTCAAAAGTTATGGCCAAAACAGTTTGTACCTGCAGACCACCGATTGCTCGGTCCATGGAGCGATCGATCGGTCCAAAAGCGATCGCTCGGAGGCTATCGACTGGTCAAGATTTTTGTATGGGGAAATTTTCCAGAGAGTGAAACTTTAACCGATCGCTCGGTTATGAAATCGATCTATCGGTAGGCAACCGATCGATCGGTCATTAACACCGATCGCTCGGTACTCGCATTTTTGCAGAAATTTTGGTAAGGGTATTATGGTCTTTTGGTCGGTTTACTCTTACCTTAAGAGTCTTGCCCGAGCCTTTAGGGCTCATTCTCAACATATAGAAGATTTGGGAGATTAGAAGAGAGGAGAAAGGGTTTCCTAAGCTAGGGTTTTGCTTTTGGAGAAGAATCAAAGGGGTTTTGAGACCCTAGATCACTTCAAGTCCGGCTTTTCTCCAAGATCATGGCTCAAGCACCCGTGGAGAACGTTCCCCAAGCTAGGGCAGCACCTCACGGTCGTTTTTGGAAGGGGTTTCTTCCTCATTTCTTCAAGGTCGGTACTTCTTGCTACCCTCCTAGTTATAGTTCTTCTTTTCCTTTATTTTCTTTATGTTCCTTTATACATCCATGTATTATGAAATGGGTTGTGAATTGTGAATGGTGAATGATGAATGGAGATGAGTGTGGGCGATTGGATGCCGTGTGTATTGATGTGATGGATGAACGGGGAGGGCATTGTACCCATAATAAACATACATATGTGATGTGAATGAAACCCACCTAGAAAAGAATGTTGTAGGGTTAATAAATAATGAATGCACCATGCTTGATGAAATGCCAAGATGAATAAAGTGAGTTGTAAATTAGGAAATGCATGCCTAATAAATTATGGATATTGTTAGGGCCTATGATAGTGTGTTTTCTTGCTTTCCCTAAATGATGTGAATATTACATTGCTCAATCATTGATGTTATATGTGTTGTGAATTACCCAAATGTCATATTTAAATTTAAATGCAAGTATGTACATGATTCCCACGAGCACGGCATGCATGACATGATTTACCGAGGTTTTCAAGAACATGGTTAGAGGTGGGACATATCCTACGATATGTTTTACCTCGCTTTTCACAAGAAAACAAGAACCAACATTCCACGAGGGGTCTGCCCTCACTCACAAGTGCATATCATGAAGAAGGGCCTCCCTTCCCTCGCAAGTACATTCATATCATGAAGAAGGGTCTCCCTTCCCTCTCAAGTGCATTGCATAAAGAAGGGTCTCCCTTCCTTCTCAAGGCATCTCTCAAGCACATCTCACAAGGATATCTCACAAGTGTATCTCACAAGTCACATGATCACAAGCAAGCACGCATGACATGCATGACATGACACGTACGACACGTTCGACAAGATCAAGCAAGACAAACACGACAAGCTTTCAAGTACGAAAAGATATTTCAAGCCAAGTCAAGTACACGATGTTTTCAAGAGGTTTTATCGGCTTTCTACGAAATACAAGCATGATTATAAATTGCTTTACTTCCTTGTATGATATGAATTGTTTCCGTCTAACAAATATGAATTGCTCCTGATTTATGTATTGCCATTTTTATGCTATGACTATTGGTTAGTATTTGGTACTCATAAAACATAGCGGAAGTAAAACAGAACAGTTTATAAAAATACTCCTATCGTTAGGCTCAAGTCTGAACCAACATAGCATATCCAAAAGATGGAGTGGACAAGTTCCACTCTTAACATACACAAGTATCTTTCTTCTGGCTCACTCAACAAAAGTCAAAGTCGGGACGCCTATCTATTGTTCCCTCATCCTGGTAATGATCCATAAAAGGCTCCGGCTCGTAGAACTCCTCCTCTATCCAAGGATCCGAACCACAGACATCAAATAGAATGCCTGCAGTTGCCGACAGTCAATAATTCGGCTGAGCATGGAATACTCAGTGATATACAAACTACTAACTAGCAGTGAATAATATCATGAACATGCATAAGGGTATAACATTCGTGAAAGTAGTTACCAAAATCATTTTTCTTAACAGTATTCGTGTGAAATCAAAACTAGGCAAAACTTGTCATGTGATAATCATGTTCTTGTGAGTTCTTGTGAATTCTTGCGAGAGTTGGGATTCCTTGTGAGCATGCGAGGATCTGAGTATGCATGATTTCTTGTGAACTTACGAGCTTGTGAGCTTGTGAGACATGACTACTTGTGAGTCCATGTAGAGTGGGATTCCTTGTGAGCTTTGAAACGATCTTAGAACTTGTCACATACCAACCCAAAGTTTAGTCTTATCACTTGTGAGCATGTGAGAATTCTTTTAATAAAACCTTGCTTATGAACTTTTGAAAATACCTTTCTTGTGAGAAATCATCGAATCATGCAAGACTTATGAATATCATGCAAAACTTGTGAACATAGGTGCATATAGTACTTGTGAATATCATGGTGATCTTAGAAAGCTTGTAAACATGACATTATATTCATAGAAATCAATAATAGTGATAGCTTAAATCCCATAAACCATTCATCATCCAAATCAGTCCAAGAACAACCTTAACATATAGTTTTGCCTTTAAGATAATAGTACAAGGTAGGTAGTAGAGTGTATCTACCTTTCAAAACCGAATCCCTACGGTTTATAGCTTGAAAATACTCCTTGGTAGCAAGATCCAAGCTTAGGCAGAAAGCTTGAAGCGAAAACCTGACTTCACTTGATCACTAGTATAAACCTAGAAGAACCCAAGCTCTTCTCCCTCTTTTCTCCCAAATTTCTCTCAAAAATCTCCTCTCTAGGGTTCTTGCAACCCTAGCCATGAAATTGTGGTTTATATAGGCCAAGGAGTGAGGCCAAAGACCATTAGACCCTCTAAATATCTCAAGTAGTCGGGTTCAAGGCCAAATGAGGCACCAAGGATCTATCCGTCATGAGCACGGATAGATCCTTCAAAAAATCACTTACTGCCAAAAAAACCCATACAAATTGGGGGTTGATCGATCGATCGGTCGTGGGGATGGATAGATCCATTAGTGTACGGGATTGAAGGATCTATCCTCCCAAAACTAGATAGATCCTTCACTGTTCATTCCTTCATTTTTCCCACTGTGGTATTTCGACCATAACTTTTGACTCGGTGATTGGATTTTGACGATTCAACTTGCGTTAGATTGTACATTTAAAGGGGAACAACTTTCATGTTTTGTACAAAACCTAATTTTTCTGTCTTCATATTCTAAAATGGCCCTAAAGGTTACTGGTCCAAGTGATTGCTGAAATGACAGCAGACCCGCTTAGAAATCCCACTTTTGAATTAACTCCTATTCCTAATCTCAAAAAGCGATAAACATGAACCTCAAAGAGGGGTTCAATACCTTTCCAATGGTTCAAGAATCACTCGATTCCAATGAGAGAAGACAAAACTAGAGTTCCACAAAGTTGATGGAATAACAAGACATTCACCCTCTTTGACACCCAAGAGTATTTTATACTCTTGTGTTTGGTTCCCAAACACCCGTACGGCATACCTTATGTTTCACATGCCAAAATCAGTACCATAACACTGATTTAAGATTAAATACCTCCTTCCTACTTAACCAACACCAAGTTCACAGGAAAGAGTTGGGCCTTTACATACACTGGTCACAGACACTATTCACACACTATTCATAGGACTATTCACAAGCTGTGAAAGCAAGATCCGGGGTTCTACATCCTCCCCCGAAATTTCGTCCTTGAAATTAGGACGATCCAAAAACGATGCAGAACAAACAAAATTACATGGAACCCAACAAAAGAAACTATCCAAACAAGTGAGGGTACTTTTTTTGCGCCCCAAAATACCCCCTAGGAGTTTAGGGATACTTTAGGCGTGACTATACGTACCTGCCAAACCATCCTGTAATGAATAAGATAATTACAGTACTAAACAATGATCATCAGAGTGCGGAAGCTAAACATAGATGCGGAAGCGTAAACTAACTTTTTCTTTTCTTCTAAGATTTCCAAAATAGTATTCCAAGTTAACATATGTACAAAACATGTCTAAGTCTAAGGTGGACAGACCCACCTATCAAAATGTCAAAATACATAAAAGACCCTCTCGTACTCTCCCCTCAACAGTAGTCGAGGTATGGCCACACGTCAAGGTCTCAGTCCACCTGAGACTGTAGTGGGATAGACGGCTCTCTCTCCTCGATATACTCTTCCTCGACCCAAAGCTCTAGGTCGAGGGCTCCCTCAGTACCTGCCGACATGAAAGTACGGCTGAGCATGGAATACTCAGCGAGTATAAGCTACTAGCTATCCATAACAATAACAAACATGCAGGGAGTAGTACAATACCAATCATCAATTCCAGGCAATAGTAAAATCATAGAATTAGACAATATTAAACATGGAGCAATATTATCATCTTGATGTGCATGAATGCAAAAACGCCGATAAAACTCATGTTTGAAAACCCGTTTCCATGTCTCGGTATGCCTTGTGGAAATCATGTATGCGTGCATGCATAATGCCTTGTCATCATCTTGTAAACTTGCATCTTGTAACTTGTGAGCCAGAGGCTAGCACCCGAGTCTCCCTGGGCTGTCAACCTCCTTGATATATGGTTTTCTTGTGAGCCAGAGGCTAGTACCCGAATGTCCCTGGGCTACCAACCTCCTTGACAATATGTGATTTTTATTACTTGTTTAGTTTTCTTGTGAGCCAAAGGCTAGTACCCGAATTTCCCTGGGCTACCAACCTCCTTGACAATATGTGTTTTAGGGGTTTTCTTGTGAGCCAGAGGCTAGTACCCGAATGTCCCTGGGCTACCAACCTCCTTGACATGCAATATTTTCTTGTTGGTTATTATATGCATATGCTCTTGAAATCTCAGTTCATGCTATCATGCGTGCTCGTGTACGTGTCAATCGTGACAATCATGGAATAAGGATAATAAGAGAGATATGACATCACCATTCAATTCACAATATATGCATATGAGAATTTGAGTAATCAACATGATATTTAAATCCATTCATCATTTATGAGAATACATGCATAAGGCCCTTTCCATTTCTTCATTTTGAATCATTATTTCATAGTTTAGGCATTTCGTCAAACACATCACATACCTTGTTCCTTAGTAGTTCATCTCCTTATTTTAATTGCATATTTTCCATCCAATCACACAAGGGTAAGTTTGTTATTTGTACAATGCCCATCCTCCATTTCCAACTCACAACCCACACATATCATACATCACACATTCGACATCCAATCGCCACATCCAATCTCCCATCCACACATCCATTCCATTTCCCTTATCTTGTTTATCTTTGTTGAGTTAATACAATGCATAGGGAAGGAAAGCATAATATAAATAATCACCATTTACAATAGAAAACCTAGATTATTGCTAGGGAAAGTTAGTAGGGTGTACTAACCTTGAATCAAGGCTTGATCCTTGGTAGAAACCTTTATTGAAGCTCCAACTTGCAAGAAGAAAGATCCTTGCTTGAAGAAAGCTTGGTGTGGGGAAGAAACCCTTGAAGTTGCCGTGGAAAAGCTGCCCTACCTTGGAGAAGGAGTCCCACATGAGCTTGAGGTTGGATTTTTGAAATCCAAGCTTTTAGGGATGCTCTTGGGTGCTTAAACCCTTGATCTTACTCTCAAATGGAAAGGGGGCTTTGGAACCCTAGTTTCTTCTCCCTCTCTCTCAAATATCCCTAAGTGTAGTGAATGAGGGCTCAAAGGGTCGAGCAAGCCCTTATGGGTAAAGGTTTAACACCCAAAAGATGAAAAAGCCCTTACTGAAATTTTTGCAAAAACGCGAAGATCAAGTGATCGGTGGTTATGACCGATCGATCGGTTGCCTACCGAGTGATCGGTGTTCTGAGCGATCGACCGGTCAAAAAACTACTCTCTGGAAAATTTCCCCATACAAAATTTTTGACCGTTCGATAGCTACCGATCGATCGGTTTTGGACCGATCGATCGCTGACTGGACCGAGCGATCGGTGCTCTGCAGGTCTGGATTGTTTTGACCATATCTTTTGACTCGCTCGTCCGATTTCGACGATTCAACTTGCGTTGGATTCGTCTTTAAAAAAGGAATATTTCTGAAATTTCAGAATTTCCGATTTCTTCCTTATTTATTAATTAGACTACGAGAAAGACCAATTTGACATGAAAGTACTATTCATTAAATATAGAAAAGTCCGGGATGCTACAACTTTTCTTTCACTTCGGCCTCACGCTCCCATGTAGCTTCTTCCTTGGAATGATGCTGCCACTTTACAAGGACAAGTGGAATAGTCTTGTTGCCCAAGACTTGATCTCGATGATCCAAGATCTGAGCCGGTTGCTCCACCAAAGTGAGATCCTCTTGAATCTCCATTGGATCAAGAGCAATAATGTGAGAAGGATCCGGAATGTATTTCCTGAGCATGGAAATGTGAAATACATTATGGACCACTGCCATGTGAGGCGGTAGGGCTACCCAGTAAGCAACCTCACCAACCCTAGTGATGATCTCGAATGGCCCCACGTACCTAGGGCTGAGCTTCCCTTTCTTGCCGAACCTCATGATTCCCCGACTGTGAGAAATCTTTACAAAGACTTGATCCCCAACCTGGAATTCCAAGTCTCTACGGCAAGTGTCTGTATAGCTCTTCTGCCTGTCCTAGGCAGTCTTCAACCTCTCCCGAATGACCCTGACTATCTCGGCAGTCTTCTCGATCAACTCAGGACCCAAAACCTTTCTCTCTCCAACCCCATCCCAGTAGAGAGGAGACCGGCAACTTCGCCCATACAATGCTTCGAAAGGTGCCATCTGGATGCTCGCCTGGTAACTGTTGTTGTAGGCAAACTCAACTAACGACAAAGGATCCTCCCAACTGCCCTGGAAGTCTAGCATGCAACCTCTGAGCATATCATCAATCACCTGGTTCATCCTCTCGGTCTACCAATCAGTCTGAGGATGAAAGGCGGTGCTGAAATCTAACCGAGAACCCATAGCACTCTGAAAGCCCTTCCAAAACCTGGAAGTAAACCTCGGGTCCCGATTAGAAACAATGGTAACTGGTACCCCATGTAGTCGAAGCACCTCCTTGGTGTACAAGGCTACCAGCTGGCTCATGCTGTACGTAATCCGACAGGGTAGGAAATGTGTAGACTTTGTCAATTGATCAACTATAACCCAGATAGCATTGGAACCCCTTACCGTCCTTGGCAAGCCAACTATGAAGTCCATCAAGATATTTTCCCATTTCCATTCCGGAATAGGGAGGGACTGTAAAAGACCTGCTAGCTTCTGATGCTCTGCCTTCACCTGCTGGCACACCAAGCAACGAGCCACATACTCTACCACTTCCCTCTTCATGTTTCGCCACCAGTAATGCCTCTTGAGGTTCTGGTACATTTTAGTACCTCCAGGATGTACCGTGTACCTTGATCAATGAGCCTCGTCCAAGATCTCACTCCTCAATACCGTGTCGGCGGGAACACACAACCTGCCTTTGAATGTGATGGCACTATCACCATTCAAAGCAAACTCCTGATTGCCACTGCTAACCGACTTGTCTTGGTAAGCAATCAACTCTGTATCCGAACTCTGCAACTCCTTAATCCGAACTAGATATAAGGCTTGACCGTGAGATTTGCCACGATTGGCCCAAAAGTAGGCATGCTGAAACTAGTATCGAGGTTCACCATTTCCTCTAGCATCTTCCACTCAAGGACCATCATATGAACCAAGTGTCCGTAAGACTTCCTACTCAGAGCATCCACTACCACATTCGCCTTACCGGGGTGATACTGGATAGTGTAGTATAATCCTTCAGAAACTCAATCCACGGCGTTGCCTCAGATTTAGCTCATTCTGGGAAAATAGGTACTTCAAGCTCTTGTGATTAGTGAACACATCAAACTGTTCCTCATAAAGGTAGGGATGCCAAATCTTTAGTGCGAAGACAACTGTTGCAAGCTCTAGATCGTGCATAGGATAGTTCCTCTCATGGTCTTTCAACTGCTGGGAAGTATAGGCAATGACTTTCCCATGCTGCATCAGAACACATCCTAGACCGATAAGTGATGCATCACTGTAGACTACAAAACCACCGCTCCCAAATGGGACTGTGAGAACCAGGGCCATAGTAAGCCGCTTCTTCAACTCTATAAAGCTTCCCTCACACTTCTCGCTCCAAGTAAAGTTAGCGTTCTTCCGTGTAAGATACGTAAGCGGAGCTGCTAAGCTGAAGAATCCTTCTACAAATCTCCTATAATACCCTGCCAGGCCGAGAAAACTGCAAATCTCGGAGACACTCTTCGGCCTCTCCCAGTTCATCACTGCATCTATCTTCACCGAATCCACTGAGATACCCTCTGCGAAAATACTACGTGGCCAAGGAATGCCACCTTCTCCAACCAAAACTCACACTTGCTCAACTTAGCATATAGGCTATGCTCTCAAAGAGTCTGCAGTGTAAGGAGGAGGTCTCTCGCATGATCATCCCGTGTCTTGGAATACACGAGGATATCATCGACGAACACGATCACACATCGATCGAGAGATGATCTGAATACCCGATTCATCAAATCCATAAAAGCAGCCGGCGCATTCGTCAGACCAAAAGGCATGACCAGGAACTCGTAGTGCCCATACCGAGTCCTGAAGGCAGTCTTGGAAACGTCTTTAGCCTTGATCTTCAACTGATAGTACCCAGATCGAAGATCAATCTTCGAGAAGAACTTCGCTCCCTTTAACTGGTCGAACAAGTCATCAATCCGAGGTAATGGATAACGATTCTTGATCGTGACCTTGTTTAGCTGCCGGTAGTCAATGTACATCCGCATCGACTCATCCTTCTTCACGAAGAGCACAGGAACTCCCCATGGTGAAACACTCGGCCGAATGAAGCCAAGGCCCTGTAATTCCTCCAATTGCTCCTTTAACTCCTTAAGTTCAATAGGGGTCATCCTGTATGGAGCCCTAGAAATCAGAGCAGTGCCAGGAGTACGCTCAATAGCGAACTCTATCTCTCGATCTGAAGGCAATCCCGGTAAAACCTCTGGGAACACGTCCAGGTACTCACTCACTACCGGAATGGCTAAGGAGTTTAGCACCTCCAAACTTGAGAGACTAAGGGTTGCAAAGCAAGCAATGTCTCTCCTCCGTATCCCTCGGAAATGAAATGGCTTTACACCAGCTGGCTTGAAGTCCACCATCTTCTCAAAGCACGCTACATGCCCATGATGAGTCAAGAGCTAATCCATCCCGAGAATGACATCGAAGTCCAAGTCTTGGAACTCAAGGATGATCAGATCGACTGGCAACCCATGCTGCTCAACTTGCACTACATAACCCCGATACACTTTGTCTACATCGACCGTCTTGCCGAGCGGAGTTGAAATGGACAACTCCAGGGGTAATTGACTCAGCTCTGAGGCAAAGCCCTTAGCAAAGTTAGGCGAGACAAATGAATGTGATGATCCAGTGTCAATCAACACCCGTGCTAAGCATTAGCTAATGAGCAAGGCGCCTGAATATTTAAACAAACTTACGTCAATAAATTTCACAAGTCACAAATATTATATAGGTAACATGTTTGTACAAGCATGTATATACAACGCACACAGTCAACATCTCATAAACAACAAAATTTGACTTAAGCGTACCTTGCACAACATCATCTGATGCATGTGCATCTTGCTCGGTCATGGCGAAAACCCATCCCTGATTCACCTGGCGAGGCGGCTGGGTGGGCCGTGGAGGTCTAGAAGCCTGTGAAGACCCTTGCTGAGCTGTCGGCCTAAGTGGAGGTCGGACTCCCTGAGGCGCGGCCTGCAACTGCCTCTTCGAGCAATCTCTGATAACGTGGCCCTACTCGCCACAATGGAAACAACCACCTGAGAGTTTACGGCACTCTCCAGCCCTGTGTCTCTTTCCACATGTGGCACACTCATAAAAGGAAAACGACGCTGAGGAAGCTGGCGGTGCATACCTAGGGGCCTGCGAAACAATAGGGAGCGGAGCCTGTGGGGCAAAAGAAGGCCTCTGAGCCTGCATAGGCTGAGAAGTCTAGAATGGAGCAGTCTTGGCCCTCTTCTCAGGCGGTGTGGAGCCACTAGACTGACCTCTAGAAATGCCCCCTCCGAAGCTACTGTTCCTCCTCTTTAGAAACTCTGCAGAATTCCTCTCGGTGATCTTCGCCTTCCCCACAATATCCTTCCAGGTCTCTACCTGGAACATAGAAACCCGGTCTCGGATAAAAGACCGCAACCCATCTTCAAACTTCCTGACCCGCATACCCTCAGTAGCGATCAGATGTGGAGCAAATCTCGAAAGTCCGACGAACTTTGCCTCATACTCGGCTACACTCTTCTCTCCCTGCTCGAGGAGCACAA
Organism: Tetracentron sinense; assembly: GCA_015143295.1. NCBI lineage: Eukaryota > Viridiplantae > Streptophyta > Magnoliopsida > Trochodendrales > Trochodendraceae > Tetracentron > Tetracentron sinense. Next base: position 24,163,023 of record CM026554.1, read on the forward strand.
ACTCTCTCACCTTCTGTTCCCTGATGAATCTAGGGAAGTACTGCTCATAAAATGTATCCCAAAACTCTCCCCATGTCCAGGGTACACCTGCCTTTGACATATCCCTCTGCCTCTGGGCAACTCTCCACCAATGTTCGGCTTCACCTTCCATTATGAAGAAAGCCCACACGATTCGCTGCTCGTCTGTACAGTGGAGTGCCCTGAAAATCTTCTCCAGCTGCATGATCCACGTCTCTGCAACTAGGGGATCCAGAGTCCCATAAAAAGTAGGAGGCCGTAGTCTCCGAAAAGCCTCTAGTCCTGAAGTATGATGCGTCAGAGGAGGTACAGGTGCAGTAGTACCAGGAGTATCGACCCTATCTGCAAGCCTCGTCATAGTTGCTACCATAGCTCCGAGGATCTGAGTCAAGTCGGGCTGCTCATCACCCATAGGAATGTCTCTGCCATTCAATTGGGTCTGATACCCTCTACCTCGAATGTTTCGCCTCATGATAACAAGCCTGAGGACAATAGCGACACGTCAAGCTTTTGAATATTGTATTTTAATGAGCACTAAGTGCTTTATATAAGCATCGTATACATCGGAGTATACACATAAAGTATAAACATACTATTGTGTCCTAGTGAAGCTACGTCCTCCCAGTCTCGTATTTTGAAGTTCATCTGAGTTCTAAGTTCAACTCAAAGAACACCCTAGTCCTAAAACCGACTTCCGCTTAGAGGACAATCGAGCCCAAGGGAAACTAATCCGTAGGCACTGATACCAAGTCTGTGGCGACCCAAAATACCCCCTAGGAATTAGGGATACTTTAGTTCGTGACTGCTGTATCATACATCTTGTATGACACATAAGGTACACAACTCATAAAACATAGCGGAAGTAAAATAGAACAGTTTATAAAAATACTCCTATCATTAGGTTCAAGTCTGAACCAACATAGCATATCCAAAAGATGGAGTGGACAAGTCCCACTCTCAACATACACAAGTATCTTTCTTTTGGCTCACTCAACAAAAGTCAAAGTCGGGACACCTATCTATTGTTCCCTCGTCCTGGTAATGATCCATAAAAGGCTCCGGCTCGTAGTACTCCTCCTTTATCCAAGGATCCGAACCACAGACATCAAATGGAATGCCTGTAGCTGCCGAAAGTCAATAATTCAGCTGAGCATGGAATACTCAGTGATATACAAACTACTAACTAACAGTGAATAATATCATAAACATGCATAAGGGTATAAGATTCGTGAAAGTAATTACCATAATCATTTTTCTTAATAGTATTCGTGTGAAATCAAAACTAGGCAAAACTTGTCATGTGATAATCATGTTCTTGTGAATTCTTACGAGAGTTGGGATTCCTTGTGAGCATGCGAGGATCTGAGTGTGCATGATTTCTTGTGAACTTGCGAGCTTGTGAACTTGTGAGCTTGTGAGACATGACTACTTGTGAGTCCATGTATAGTGGGATTCCTTGTGTGCCTTGAAACGATCTTAGAACTTGTCACATACCAACCCAAAGTTTGGTCTTATCACTTGTGAGCTTGTGAGAATTCTCTTAATAAAACCTTGCTTATGAACTTTTGAAAATACCTTTCTTGTGAGAAATCATCGAATCATGCAAGACTTATGAATATCATGCTAAACTTGTGAACATAGGTGCATATAGTACTTGTGAATATCATGGTGATCTTAGAAAGCTTGTAAACATGACATCATATTCATAGAAATCAATAATAGTGATAGCTTAAATCCCATAAACCATTCATCATCCAAATCAGTCCAAGAACAACCTTAACATATAGTTTTACCTGTAAGATAATAGTACAAGGTAGGTAGTAGAGTGTATCTACCTTTCAAAACCGAATCCCTACGGTTTATAGCTTGAGAATATTCCTTGGTAGCAAGATCCAAGCTTAGGAAGAAAGGTTGAAGCGAAAACCTGACTTCACTTGATCACTAGTACAAACCTAGAAGAACCCAAGCTCTTCTCCCTCTTTTCTCCCAAATTTCTCTCAAAAATCTCCTCTCTAGGGTTCTTATAACCCTAGCCACGAAATTGTGGTTTATTTAGGCCAAGGAGTGAGGCCAAAGACCGTTAGACCCTCTAAATATCTCAAGGAGTCGGTTTCAAGGCCAAATGAGGCACCAAGGATCTATCCATCATGAGCACGGATAGATCCTTCAAAAAATCACTCATTGCCAAAAAAACCCATACAAATTTGGGGTTAATCAATCGATCAGTCGTGGGGATGGATAGATCCATCAGTGTACGGGATTGAAGGATTTATCCTCCCCATAATAGATAGATCCTTCACTGTTCATTCCTTCATTTTTCCCACTGTGGTTTTCAACCACAACTTTTGACTTGGTGATTGGATTTTGACGATTCAACTTGCGTTGGATTCTACATTTAAAGGGGAACAACTTTCATGTTTTGTACAAATCCTAATTCTTCTGTCTTCATATTCTAAAATGGCCCTAAAAGTTACTGGTCCAAGTGATTGCTGAAATGACAGCAGACCCGCTTAGAAATCCCACGTTTGAATTAACTTCTATTTCTAATCTCAAAAAGTGATAAACATGAACCTCATAGAGGAGTTCAATACTTTTCCAACGGTTTAAGAATCACTCGATTCCGATGAGAAACGACAAAACTAGAGTTCCGCAAAGTTGATGGAATAACAAGACATTCACCCTCTTTGACACTTAAGAGTATTTTATACTCTTGTGTTTGGTTCCCAAACACACGTACGGCATACCTTATGTTTCACATGCCAAAATCAGTACCATAACACTGATTTAAAATAAAATACGTCCTTCCCATTTAACCAACACCAAGTTCACAGGAAAGACTTGGGCCTTTACATACACTGTTCACAGATACTATTCACACACTATTCAGAAGCTGTGAAAACAAGATCCGGGGTTCTACATTCTGTGGCGATTAGATGAGGAGCGAACCGAGAAAGCTGCACGAACTTGGCCTCATACTCGGCCACTGACATACTCCCTTGCTCTAAAGTAGAGAATTCAATCTCCTTTTGATCTCTCACAAACACCGGGAAATATCTCTCGCAGAAGATGTCGAGGAACTCTCCCTATGTTCACTCTTGCCCTGCTCACACTTCATTTCTTTGCCTAGATGTGACCCTCCTCCAGTGTTTAGCCTCGCCTTCCATGATAAAGGAGGCCCATTTTGAAAGTATGCCTCTTTTTAATTTTAGAAACACAGTTCTTGGGGGGCATACATCGAATCCCAAGATCTGACTAAGATTCTAATTGATTTTATTCAATGAAGGTTAGAATAACATTCACCTTTGCGACTTTGAAATTGTTAAGTCAAATCCACGTTAGAATAGTACTCGCAAAACTTCACAAGTGTCAAGTCTCCTGTCGATTCACACGAACCTTCTTTTTCCTTCAAAGCTTTCTCTAATGGAAGCTAATGGCCCTTCCAAATTTCCAGCTCTAGGAATCTTGAATAAAGATCCAATCTTTATTGATCAAGAACCTTTCTTGATGAACAAGATGAATTCTTGCTTTTCCTCAAGATCCAATCAAGAAGACAAAAGAAGAGAGAGATGGGTGTGACCGTACACCTCAAGGAGAGAGAGGGGAGGGCGTGAGGTTTTTTTTTTTAGGAGAGGGAGAGAGGAAAAAATTCTGGAGAATTATATATCTTAAAGGGCTGGGCATCCAATCCTTTATATAAGTTCTCTCTTGGTTGCTTGAATTATAATCCAATTATAATTCATTAACCTTATCCTAATCCAATTAGGATTCCTCAATAGTTTCCTTTATTGATTATTCTCCTAATCCAATTAGGATTAATCTTAAAAGAAACCAACCTTATCCATTAGTAACTAATCTTATCCTTATCCAATAAGGAATCTTGAATTAGTAACTAACTAATGGAATCCCTAACAATTAGGGAATCTTTAATTAGTAACTAACTAACTAACCTTATCCAATAAGGTTTTAATTAATTGAAACTAATTAAAATAATAACAATTATTATTCCTCCTTGAAGTGGGCGTCCCACCCTAGGTGGGTCCCACTCCACACGCCCAAAGGGTTTCCAAAACCCTCTTGGTCACTTGAATTATTCTTTTATAATAATTCCCAATGGGTCCTACCCATTTGGTTTTTCACATCTAATGTGATTCCACCTTTTAGAGCTTCACTATACCATATAGTGATTACTTAGAGAAATTAATTAATTTAATTATAAATTAAATTAAATACTTTAAGAAGGTCCTTGTGTGTGGGATCTAAAGGGATCTCCTATTTCCGGTTGTGGGACCAAGTACTTCACCTTTTTGGTTGAAGCATTGTTACTAGGAAACACCTTTCCTAAAACTCCATTAGGATCATAGAATGTTATCTAAGTCCCTGGACTTCCACCAATCACAATTAATGTCCATTAACACAATGTGATTAACCTCCAGAAATTAGAGAATTGCTTGTAAGTACCATCTCACAATATATTTACAAATAAATCCTTCCACATTCCGATATCACATGTAAGCTTCCGGGATTGGAACAATTCCACTGTCTTAGTCCCTAGCTTATGAATAGAACTCTTTCTCATGATTACTTTTCATTGAACTGAACCTCCAAAACACTTTTGAAGAAACATTAGAAAAGAACTGACATATATATTTATATATACTTTTCCATATTAAAAATATCAACTTCGATAAAGACCATTTTACCGAAAAGCACCAGTACTGGATTTAACAGTTCAGTTCAACAAGTATCACCTTGATATCATTATCTCCAATTAAGGAGTTGTGGATTCCTTATTGAGTGTTTACACACTTCTCCAAACATAGTGTACATGACCCAACGTACCCGGAGTCAGTCCTGTGTATTGGACATTGCCGATTGGCACATCAAAGCCATATAGACAAATGTCTAAGAAAATGTTAACCTCTCAGGTCTAAGGACAATTTGTCAAATGGATAACCCTAATACAATCTGACAGTGTATTCCATAGGGTATCCACTAGTGACCCCGTTCAGTATTATGTACTTGCTACATATACTCACATGTTAGTCAAGAGTCACCACTCTCTGTGAATGAGATTCATCACACTATCTCATAGAACTACACATGTGCAAGCCATGATGAAGTACGGCGCCCAACCAGTACTCTAGAGGCTTCGAACAATATTAGGTTTACAAGGAACCGGAAAATCATATCTCCTCGCAACCTTTGCATGATTTTCCTACAATGTTACCTATGGAACTTTATGTCATCATCATATGAGACAGTAATTAATATAAATACCCTTTATAGTTGGTTGTGTGAATATGATGTTTGTCTAATCAACATAGAAAAGTCTCTTATTGGCTTTTGAGGGCATATATGTCCAACACATTTCACCCTCTGCTCATTGGTGGCCTCGAGCACGGAGAATATCTTCCTTAGTAGCATGATTCACAACTCGCTAGCTACGGGATCCGTACCACAATAGAAGGTTGGAGGACCCATCCTCCTAAAAGCTTCCACTCCATGATGTTGGGGTGGGTGAACATCCGCCTGCCTTTCTTGCCTCACTTGCCTTGCTGCTAGAATAGCAGTCTGTTGGGTGATAGTAGTAGCACTAGTCTCCAGTATACGGCCCATATCTAACTGGCCATCCCCATCAGGATTGCCTCCTCCACTTCTTCCTGTTCCATGGCCATCTCGGTACCCTCTCGTGTTACGCTTCATAGCTTCAATCCTAAAGCATAAAAATCAATTCATCATTCATGAATAGTTCTACAAATAATACCAATTCTCAACTTAAGCCTAGAATAAACCTAAACTCGTAGACTTGATGTTGCTTTTCTAAGTTCGATAAATAGCCTTATTCCTAGGGAACTTACTGCCTTAGCCATATGGACACTAATGGCTAGGCTCTAATACCACCTCTGTAATGACCCAAAATCCTACCTTGACTAAAATGGGACCTTGGGTAGCCACAGTTCTTGAACCTGCTTAAATCCGTGACATACAAGGCATACTAACACGAGTCTTCAAAAATGAGGATAATAAAATTCGATATATAAAACTCAAACCATCCTGTACAATGATAATCTTTCCAACGAAACCCACCATAATCGGGATAGAGTAAAGTCATTAAAAAATAGTGAACAATCTAAGCAACGTCCTACAATAACATAGGTTTATTACAATCCTTTTCAAAATGTAAGGCAAGGCCTAATAAAGTGTCCACCTAACCAACTCTTGAACTTCCTCAACCAGAGGCTCGCTTTCTTCTTCTATCTCGACGTAGAAATCCTCAACCACGGCTCAGCAATCAACTCGCTCTAAACCTACCAACAATAACAGGTTGACTGAGCATTGACAACGCTTAGCGGATATCCAGTCTAACTAACAATAGCAATAACTCATGCTCATAACCAATATCAAATTCATGCGACAGTTACAAAATCAAAAGCATGTTCATATGACATTTGCATAATCCATGACAGGTTTATATAGCATAATCGATAATAGGTTCATATAACATTTGCATAATCTTTGACAGGTGCATATATATAGCATAATCAATGAAAAGTTCATATGACATTTACATAATCAGAGTGTGGAAAAGATGAGAGCGTATCATGACATGTTTCATTATCCTTGTAATTCCGTGTTTATGATTCAGTACTTGCAATTCAGAGTCAATGTTCGTCAACACATGATAAGTTCCATATTTATATTTCAGTATCTATAATTCAGTTTCAATATCTGACAACGCATGATAGGTTCCGACAACGCATGATAAGATCCGACAAAGTATGATAAGTTTCGACAACGCATGATAAGATCCGACAGCACATGATAAGTTCCGAAAATGCATGATAAGATCCGACAACGCTTGATAAGATCCGACAACGCATGATAAGTTCCGATAATGCATGATAGTTCAATGTTCATATCATCACCTTAACTCGTGTACTTGTAAGAATCTTATACTTAGGAGACAACATGCTTATGCTTATGAGTACTTGAACAACTTATTCAATCATGCACCTATTCAGATCCCTCACTGGGCTTATTCAGTCTATCAGGCTTGTGTAATGCTTATACTTGTGGTCCATATGTGTGACTTGTGAAGCTCTTATCTTAACATGCACGTGAGTTTGTGCATAAGTGTCTTAATTAACATTCGAATTGGTCATCGCTTAGATTCCAATCTCCAACCATGGAAACTCTACTAATGTCCCATACCATATAGTTAGAGAATTCCCGGTTTGGAAGACCTTCCTCTAAGCTTTGTCTTACTCGAATATCAATCACTATACAATATAGATAGACATAATTTAACATTCGTGATTAATATTGGAACTCAGTCATCGCCTAAACTTCAGTTTTCCGCCAAGAAACTCCGCTAGGTTACATCTCCCTAGTTAGAGAATTCCCGACTTGGAGGACTTTCTCTAGGTTTTGGCCTATCCGAATGTCGATCACCATACAAGTATAAATAGGGCATAATTTAGCATACTATTGTTTAGGGCATAATTTACATAGTCACAATAAACAGTACCTTATCATGATTTCACTATTCACTTAACCAATTTCATAAATAGTAAACTCATCACATTCCCTCATTCATAGAACATTATAATAGTAGAATCATGCTTAATAGAATTTGCATCGCAAATAAAACCCCAATGTTATATATAAAATTCTACATTCATTTTCATAAAATTTATAACACATGCAAGCCCCCATATTATATAAATAGCACCTAATTCAGCATGAGAAACCATAATATTTCATTTGCTTAGTTTCTTAATCCTCAATAACATCACATTTAACATTAAGAACACTCTCAAGCGTTTAAACAAACACCTTATGTGTATTTGTTATGTGTACACCCTTCCCATTTTTCCATCATACAATAACCATTCACATAATCTATGAGCATCCAATTCAGGCTCAACCCCACTTCATGCATCCATAATCCATCTCTTTACCATTTTAGCCCATCCACCGTCATTTCCATACATCCATAACCCATAGAGCATAAACCATAATCCAATTTAAGCTTCTAACATACAAATCCATCTATATCCTTAAACATGTAACATCCCATACAAATTCATCGTTTACCATGCTTAATCAATAAAAATACTAATATAAGGTTTAGATTAGAGTAGAAATAGACCATTCATATATAATGGAGCTTGTAGCACATGCAAAACCCTCATTTCAAAAATAAAATCTATCATTCATGCTTATTACCTACTCATCTTTGCATATTCATATAATACCCTTGATAAATCTATAAACATTCATATTTAAAATATATAAAACATTTTCTAAGGTTAGATTAGAAATGATATCGACCTTAGGGATCCTTCCCTTGGATCCAAAACGCTCCCAAGAAGGCTTTGGGGAAGATCTCCTAGCTTTCCTTGCAGTTTCCAAGCTATCTCTTTCTTCCCCGAGAAATTTCTCCCTCAATACCCTAGGTTTCCTCTTCTCCCTTGCCAAAATAGGTTAGAAATGGTTTAGAAGCCTAAAACCCCCGAAATAGAACCCCTACTTATAGCCTAGGGTTTCAAAACCCCGAAATCCGTAACTTAAAAAAAAAACTGGGTGCGATTGCGATCGATCGTACCTATAGTGCGATCTATCACACTTAGACCCGAAGCAAAACCCCTGAAATTGACTGAATGCGATCGATCACACTTAGATTGCGATCAATCGCACCCACATTACGATAGATTGCAGCCATAGATTCTGATTGATTTTTACCTCACTTTGGTATTTGACCATACCTTTTGATTCGCTTATCAGATTTTGACAATTCAACTTGCGTTGGACTCGTCTTTGAATGAGAAACAATTTTGTCTCTAATAGACAAATCCTAATTTTGAGTTTTTAAAGGTCTAAATGGGCTCTAAAGATGACTTGTCTGCAATTTCATTAGACAAAACATCGAAAAATCTACTTTTGACTTAACTTAGACTCAAAATCTGGAAAAACATTAAACACAATCCTTGAAGAGCTTTCCAATACCTTTTTAATGGTTTAAGAATTACTCAATTCCGATAAGCGGTGACAAAACTAGAGCTTCCTAAAATTTGAGGGTATGTTAAGGCATCTCTCTCTTTACAATTTTGGTTAAGCCTTGATCTTCCCACACTAATTAGAAATAAATACATATGCATTAAAATATCACAAAGACTATTATACCCCTAATACTTTCATTGAAGACATGAAGAAGATTCAGGTCTCTACACAAATGCTTCTTAGTCCCTTCTATCTTGCCCTTCATCACTGACACCGTATCATTTAGTAGAAGCCCCTGTTCCATGGCATCGATAGCCTTTCTATCTATTAGGGCTAGAACTGAGTCTACCCTTTTCTTAGTGACATCCATTGAAATTTCAATCTCTCGCAATAGAGGCTCTATAGATTCAGATATGTTCTTGACTTCCCTTGGGATGCTGTCCATCCTACCTTCAAAAGCTGAAAGTTGTGTTGAAGTGGCTGCCTGGAGGCTCTAAATTCACTCTCTGGTCTCTGTCTACAACGCTGCCATACTGGCTATAGTCTCGGCCATGAAGGATAGTATAGTGGCTCTCATCTCATCCTAAAACCTCATCTGACTGAGCCACATCTCTAGCTAGAATTGCTCCATACTGGTAGCCATGGAGGCTATCTGTCCTGACATGAGGCTCATCTGCTCATCAGATGCAGTTGGCCTACAAGGAGGCTCAAAGAAATGACCAGGGTCCTCAAAGTGAGGAGACACATGTCTCTGAGAACTCTCTAGAACCTCATCATCCATCATGATCTCAGGCCACTCAATAGCTGGGTCTGTTGCTGGCTCCTCAACTGTCTCTGGAGCAGCCTCAGCCTCAGCCTCTATATTTGTAGCTGGTTCTGTCTTAAGTACTGGCTCTAGCAACTCTACAGTCTGCTGCACTGGTACAGGAACTGAAGTAGAAGGAATAGAGGGAGTAGATGATGGGATGGAATCTAAAACTGGATGAGGAATGGAAGGAATAGGATCACAATGAGAAGAGGGAATGGATGGCTGGGAAGAAGGTTTGGGATTCCATTCCTTCTGAGTATCATTCCAAATACAGCCCATCTATTGGATAGTGGTGTTAGCCTATAGGCTTCCAACCATAGGTCTCTATATTAATTTTCATGATAACTCAACAATGAAATGGAATTTGAGTTACTAATGTCTCTATTGAGTTTATGTGATAAACAAAGTATAAGAGTATTTGCAAACCCATTCAATGGAAAAAGCATGAAAATACCATCTATGAATAAGATTCATCAAGCAAGTTAAAGCCAAGCCATTGGATCACTTTGAAGTCAAATTGAAGATCTTGTAGATCCCAAGCTATAGTCCAAGTTGGATCAAAGAAGAAAGAAGATCATAAAGCTTAAAGCCAAATCAAGTTCAAGGTCAAGAATGAAGACTCAAGAAGGTTTAATGGTTTATGTGTATTGAGTCTAGAGTGACTTTTGTAAGAAGTCCTCAAAGTTTGGTTCTTGAAAAGCTCATAAACTTAGATTAACCCTAGGTTCCTTAGGATCAACTTGAAAATTACTTAAAGGACCTAAAAAGTTCGTATTCATCTTGATTAAGATGAGGGAGAAGACCAAGAGAATCACTCTCATCATATTGGAATAAGAAAATGGTTTTTTTGATGAAATTTGGCCATTTGGACGATCGAAAGGTTCACTCGGTTGACCGAATCAAGAATCCCAAAATCTGTCTGGCCATGTGTGTTAGGATAGTATTTCTCTCGTTCAGTACATTCCTTGCTTCACTTGTGATTACTTATTTTCATATTCCACACATGCTTTACTAGATATTTTGTTTTTGAGCATGTGTAGGTGCAAGGTTGCAGCAGACTGATTTTTCTTGGCAAGAGCTTAAGTGTCTTAAATTAAGATGATTTGTCGATTGATGTCATGTAAGAGTGTTAGAGTCATGTAATGTCCTAATTCACCATTTTGATGTGTTTGGGTGAGTTTGTCTCAAGTCATGTACTTCAGTTTGTTTTGCCACGAAATTGCCAAAGGGGGAGATTGTAAAGTCCATGTTTTTATCTTGGTATATACCGGTGTCAAAACAAATGAGTCTAGATGTCTAGGAGGGGATCTTGTGTCATTGTCGTCAAGCATCCACGACAAGTGAAGTTGAAGCGCATTGAAGAATCGCTTGATCCACTCGGATGATCATTTCCTTCATAGGATGATAAGTGACCTAGATACCATGTGACCGTAGGTGGGATTTAACCTAGAATGATCCTAACATGAAGCCTTAGGTGGTAAGTGTCCTACTCTAATCATACGGACCCTAGGTGATGAGATAAGTAGTGCAAAACAAGTTAACAATGCTGAAATGTTTTTAAAAAACTAAGGTTGCTTGTTTTATGCATATCTCCCAAACCGTAGCTTATATTTTACTCTATAATATGTCAAATCAACCGTGTCGAAAATAGCTACAACTTTTGTGAAGGAACTGAGATCTGAAAACAAAATTTTAAACCCTAGGTGATGAGATAAACAGTGCAAAACTTGTTTTAAAATCTGAATTTTTTTTTAAAAACTAAGGTTTCTTGTTTTGGGCATATCTCACAAACCGTAGCTCAGATATTTCTCTATAATATGTCAAATCAATCACATCAAAAAGAGTTACAACTTTTGTGAAGAGACCAAGAGCTGAAAATGATGTTTAAAATCGTTTTTAGCCTCAGGGTCGACCCTGGGTGTTTTGGGTCGACCCTGAATAGCCAAAAAACTATATGGGGAAATTGGACAGCAAGATGGTTTTTTGAGGGTCGACCCTAGGGGACCTTTTGGTTGACCGAAGGTGTATTTTTGGTCGACCGAATGTGCCCCATGGGTCGACCCTGATATGGGGGTTTTGCTAAAACGATTCTTTGGTTTCCTTCTTTGGTTTTTAACCTATTTTAACAACTTCTAAACACCGTTTTTGATTCCCTTTATATATAGAACCCTTCTACTTCGTGGAGTACAACTTCGGGAGTGTGTGGAGAGGGTTTTTAAGTTCCTCCAAAGGTTATAAAACCTATGGAAATTAGTGCTCTCCTCCCCTTTTGTTAATGCTTTTAACCTAGAGTTTGCAAGCCAAAAGTTCCACTTTTGCTTGTTTGGACTTGTGCATTGAAGGAGTCCATCTAGGTGATGATTCTTATCAAACCATCAACCCGCTCTGGATAAAACACCTTGGCCGGAGTATCCCGGAGCCTTTCTGAAGGAGATCGATCTGAGAAGGATTGTGGTAAAGTGATTTGGTCAGTGGATTCCGAAGCCGTCATTGACGGGAGATCGATCGAAAGATCGTGGACTATTTTCGAGACACAAAGAGAAGTACAAGCAGCTGTGGTTGGTCACGGGACTTGAGAGTACGTGGTGACTTTTCAAGGCATGGAGGACTAAGAACTGAAGGATTGTGGTGTCGAGTCCGAAGAAGTCAAGTTCGAGTCTTGTAAGTTCTTGTTTACTTTGTCTTAGTGGTTCTCATGGCTGGACTAGGTCCCGTGGTTTTTCCCGGAAGGGTTTCCACGTAAAAATCCTTGTGTTGTGATTTGATTGGTTTTCCTTATTCCGCACTTAAAGTACATCATCTCTTAAGTAAATAACTTAATTGTTAAAAACCTAAAAAGGGTAGATAGACTTATAGGAAAACCGATCCATCCCCTTATCTTGGGAGATTCTCAACTCAAACCATAGATTTGGGATTCACCGAATTTAATTTTTCAATGTGTTCCAAAAAATCAGTCAACTTTGGGACCCAATTTGACCATGAATAAAGAAAAATTAGGATTTGATCATTAGAGATAACATTATTCCCCTTGAAATTTTAAGTGGAATAGGAAGTTGAATCACCTAATTTCATTAAGCCAATAAAAAGTTATGGTCAAAATACAGAAGGAGACAAAACGGTTCACCATTCAGTCGATTGAATGGACTAGTCAACGTTGGGACCCACTTAGACTAACAATAAAGCAAAATTGAGATTTTTACATTGCACATAAAATTTTTCCCTTTTAATTTTGAGTCTAATGGAAGTTGAATCATCTAATTCCAATAAGCCAATCAAAAGTTATGGTCGAAACACCGAGAGGCAAAAATGGAGCATCCGAATGACCGAAAAATGGGAGTACCATTGGGATGTCCGAATGAACCATTTGGACGACTGAATGACGTGAGACAGAGGGTTTATGACTTTGTAACTGCTCTTTTTGTATTAAAGACTACTCCAACGGCCATGAAACTCCTTGGGATATAAAATGAGATAATTTATAAACAAAACAACAACTCCAATCAATCTAGATCATTCAATCATTCACTCCAAGCTTAGATTTCTAAACCTACCAAAGTTGAACCTAGAATCCCTAACTCCCTATTCTTGAGCTATTCAACTCCAATCTTTTGGAGATCTTCAAGTGAACTAAGAGGGACTAATCAGCTCGTGTAAGGAGCCACTAAAGTCTGTAAAATTACTTGTCTAAGTGTGTTCAAATCAAGAGGTCCGAGGGACTCTTGTCTGTGAAGCCGGAGAGCTTTGTAAAGGCTTGATCTCGCAGATTGTAAAGATCTAACCTCTTCCCGAAAAGGGGGCTAAGTCTAAGGAGGATTGTTCATTAGCAAGGTTAGGACTCGCTCGCAAGTAGTCCATGCGATTTGGGAATAAAATCATGGGAATCCTCTAGTGAGTAGCTTGAGGCTGGGACGTAGGTGAAAATTACCGAACCTCGTGAAAAAATATTGTGTGTCAAATGTTTGCATCTTTCTAACTTTATCTCTTACTTTATTACCTTGAACACTTGAGTAGTATTGCATAGTCTCTATTTCTCTTTAACTTGGTTAAGTTGAAATTACGCTTAGGGAAGTAAAATAAATTTTAAATTTGTCATTGACCCTAATCACCCCCCCTCTAGGGTCAATACTTGGGCAACAATTGGTATCAGAGCCTAGGTCTTTGTTTTTATAAGATTTAATTATCTTAGAGAAAAGATAAATTTTTTTGGCAAAAATGAATAATGTTAATGCAAATACAATAGGAGAAGGCCAATCCACCCTTAGACCTCCTTTGTTTGAAGGTCAAAATTATAATTATTGGAAAGTAAGAATAATGTATTTCATTCAAGCTTAGACTATAAGTGTTGGCAAGTAATTGTTAATGGTCCCCACATCCTAACTAAAAATGTAAATGATATTGATATACCAAAAGATGAGGATGAATGGACATAAGCCAACATCAATCTTGTTTAACTTAATGACAAAGCAATAAGCTATTTATATTGTGCATTAAGCTCACAAGAATTCAATAGAATCTTGGCTTGTGATTCGGCTAAAGAAATTTGGGATAAAATCCAAATTACTTATGAGGGAACTAGTCAAGTAAAAGAAGAGAAAATTAATATCTTGGTTCACAAATATTAAATGTTTAAAATGGTAGAAAATGAACCAATTTCAATTATGTTTTCTAGATTCACAAACATTTTAAATGAGCTAAAATCTCTTTGAAAGATTTTCCCTAATGCATAAATTGTAAGGAAGATCCTCCGGTCTCTTTTAAAGGAATGACGGCCATCCAGGAAGCAAAGGATTTGACAAAATTACCCATGGATGAGCTACTCTGTAGAACCCCGGAACCAAGTTCACTAGGCTGTGAATAGTGCTGTGAATAGTGTCTTTAAGGCCTAAAGCCTTAATGAAATTAGGGGTTCGTGTTTTGAAATGAAAGGAGGTTTGGAACGAATCAAAATGTGTATGGAAAGTGTTTTTAGGGGTTAAGGACAAATGAAAAATGGGAGTATAGCATACTCCAAGTGTCAAAGAAAGGGATGCCTAAACATACCCTCAACTTTAAAGAGCTCTAGATTTTGCACCTCTAATCGAAATTGTGTGATTCTTGACCCATTAGAAAGATGTTGAAATCCTATGCAAGGTTCATGTTTATCACTTTTTCATATTTTAAGTCAAGGTTGGGTTAAACGTCAGATTTTCGGAAGCGAGTCTGCTAAGAATCTGGGCTGCTGAAATCTATTTTCGGATCAGTAAGCTTCAAAGGCAATTTGGTCCATGAATAAAGAAGAATTAGAAAATTTATAAAACAGGAAAGTTGTAGCCGTTTTGAAGACGAATCCAACGCAAGTTGAATCATCAAAATTGGATAAGTGAGTCAAACGTTATGGCCAAAATCCTAAAGCAGGAAAAACGTAAAAATGTTACTATCCCCACTCGTCGCCGAGTGCCTTGGACTCATTGACTAGTCAACCCGCCAGAATGCGAAAATAACCCACTCGTCGACGACTTTTGACCACTCGTCAATGACTGGAACCCACTCGTCCACGACTAGAGACCTCTCATCAACGATTTTATGCGCAGAACGACCCAGAACTTTTCCAACCGACCTTGGGAAGATATTTTGAGATATTTTCAAGGAGTTTTAGGGGTTTTGGCAACCCTAGAACTATAAATAAGATCAGAGTTAGTGGGATTGATCTACTCAAACCCTAGGCTTGGATTTTGAGAGATTAAAGAAGAGAAGAAGAAGAAAGCTTTGATTTCTGAAAGCGTTCTTCTCAACCCAAAGTGAAGCTAAATCCTTGCTTCTAAGTTGGTATTTTACTATTTTTGGTGTTTTAGAGATTGGGTTTTCTACCCAAGGTGATTCTCAAATTCTAAAATCAAAAGAGGGGTTTTTTTTGGTTGTTTTTCAATTAAGGTTCAGGCTTCTCAAAGCTTCAACCAAATTCCCTCAAGCTTGATTCTTGTTCCACAAAAGTGTAAAAAATTTCCTTTTGAGGTAGATACCTTCTACTATCTAACCTTGTTCTACTTTTTAAGAAAACCATATTCTAAGTATGTTCTTGGTTTATTGGATGATGAAATTTGAAGTGTTTGTAAGCTATCATATCAATGGAATTCTATGATGTATGACCTTCTATGAAGATACCTAAATATTCTAAGTCTTCTATGATTATCATGATGCTCACAAGAGCTATGTTTTGAGTCTATGATGATGCTCACAAGTCTCACATGTACACAAGCTTGCATGAATCGGATTTCTCATAAGTTGGATGTTTCAACACTCATAAAAACTATTTTAAGGAAACACACAAGAACTCATAAGTGATTATGCCAAACTTTGGGTTGGTTTCTAAGATCGGTTACTCATGCTCATAAGGATCTCAATGTCTAAGATCTCATAAGTCTCTAAAGATCTCACATGCTCTATACTCTAAGGATCTCACATGGTCTATGCTCTATGCTTTAAGGATCTCACATGCTCTACGGATCTCATAAGAACTCATAAGTGCTCCATGCTCATAAGAACTCATAGGACACAATCATAAGCTATTGATTCTCGCAAGACCTCATAAGATGATGTTTTTATACGAAAGCTCACAAGGCAATGATTTTGGAAAATATGCACATTTGTTTTATGCTCTACGCTTTACAATTTTTATAAAATGTATGTATGATCTTGTTGTAACATTGTTGGCTAGTGGTTGGTACCCGCTGAGTGTTTCAATACTCAGCCGTATATTTTGACTATCGGCAGGTGCACGAGTCCCTTTCGATATCTGTGGTTCGGAGCCCTGGATAGACGAAGAGTATTACGAACCAGAACCCTCTATGGACCACTATCAGGATGATGGACCGCAGGATAAGTGGCCCGAATTAGACTTTTGTTGAGAGAGCGAGAGGGAGGATACTTACTTTTGATAGTATTGACAGTGGGACTTGTCCACTTCATGCTTAATGTTTATTTTGTTCTATTGGTTCAAACTTTAACTTAATGATAGGAGTTGTTTGTTTTGAACTGCTTCTGTTGTATTTTAATTAGATATATAATTGTGCGCTCTGACAGGTTGATATGTATGCCTTATATGTCATATTGGAAGTATCATACAGCGGTCCAAACTAAAGTATCCCTAACTCCTAGGGGTTATTTTGGGGCGTGACAGACTTGGTATCAGAGCCCAAGGCCTTAGGTCTGTCTAGGGAATCGTATTCCAATTAGAGACTACCGGTTAGTCTTTGTCTATCACCAGTTGATAAATCAACGGACCCTAGTGTTTTAGATTCGCTCGGAATATCAATTGTACTCTGATGCTTGTATGTGTAGGTGTCTATATACCTTATCACATAATGAAATGTTAATATCATTTGGATTTCAATTTAGACTTATGGATTACTGTTGTTCTCAGGATACACCATGAGATGCGGTATCCGAGGTCGAGGATACCAGACTCGGGGAAATGGAGGTGGAGCTCCAGTGGGTGACGAGCAGCCCGACTTTGCTCAAGCCTTTGCATCTATAGCCGAGACATTGGCTATGCTTGTAGCCAAGCGGCCCACCACTATGCCGGTTGTGCCAGTACCTCCTCCACATATAGCACAAGCTAGAGTTGAGGCTTTTCGGAGGATGAGGCCTCCTATCTTCTATGGCGGTATAGACCCAATGGTGGCAGAAGCTTGAGTGATGCAACTAGAGAAGTTTGCAGTTTTGATGCCTACGGAGGCAAAAAGAGTATCATGGGCTGCCTTTGGGATAGAAGGTGAGGCAGACCACTGGTGGAGATCGGCCGTCAGGACTCGACACTTGACTCCAATGGGGCAAGAGTGGCATGGGGAGAGTTTCTTGACTTATTTTATAAGAAATACTTTTCAATTGGAGTACTTGAGAAGAAAGAGATGGAGTTCATTACCTTGGAACAAGGTAACATGTCGGTGGCCGAGTATGAGGCCAAGTTCTCGGCACTGTCTCTCTTTGCTCCGCATATGATAGCCACTGAAGCTATGAAAGCCCGAAAGTTTGAAAGAGGCTTGAAGGGCTATTTGAGAGAGAAAGTATCGATGTTCTGGCATGAGACATATGCAGAGGTGAACGACAAGGCCCAGTTAGCTAAGGCTAACTCAGAGGAGTTCTTTAAGAGGAGAAATATGGTTAGAGGACAGGCGAGTAGCTCAGTACAACCTGAGAAGAGGGCTAGAACTGCCCGATATCAGACTTCTGGGCCAGCACAGTCGTAGGGCCTCCTCTTGCACCTCAGAGTCATGGACCGCCTTTTTCAGCACTGGCTCCTCATCCTATGGTTCCGCAGTTCTTTCGCCTGACTACTACACAGGCTACTCGTTATAAGCAGCCCACATCCTCTTCATCACCTTTTGAGGAGTGTACAACTTGTGGTCGGAAACACAAGGTCAGAGAGTGTCGGAGGGCATCTGGTGGTTGCTTCCATTACGGTGAGCAAGGGGATGTGATCAGAGATTGTCCACATCGTCAGCAGCCAGGCCAGTCCCAGTCTCAGGGGAGTCGACCTCCAGTTAGGCAGGCTTCACAACAGGGGTCCTCACATGCATCTAGGACTACACAGCCCACACAGCTGCCTCGTCAAGCGAACCAGGGCCGGGTCTTCGCCTTGTCAGAACAGGACGCACATGCATCTAATGATGTTGTGCAAGGTATGCTCAAGTTAAGTTGTCAAAGTTATAACTTGTTGGTATTGTATTTACGTATGTACTATTGGATGTATGAACATGCTATTTATAATTATTCAAGATTGTTTGCTATGGCTTGACACTTAGTTAATTTTAATACTCAGGCACTTTGCTAGAGAGCAAATGCTTAGCCCGTGTGTTGATCGACACTGGATCAATGCATTCTTTTGTTTCACCTAGTTTTGCCAAGTGCTTTACTTTTGAGCCGAGTCGACTACCTCAGGAGTTATCCATTTCAACTCCACTTGGCAAATCCGTGGATGCAGACAAAGTGTATTGGGACTACGTTGTGCAAGTTGGAGAACATGAGTTGTCAGTTGACTTAATCATCCTTGAGTTTCAAGACTTAGACTTTGATGTCATTCTTGGAATGGATTGACTCTCGACTCACCATGGGCATGTGGCATGCTTCGAGAAGATGGTGAACTTCAAACCAGTTGGGGAGAAGCCTTTTCATTTCCAATGGCTACGGAAGCGAGACATCGCCCGTCTTGTAACTCTAAGTTTATCGAACCCGGAGGCGCGAGACTCCACAACCATCCCGGTTGTGTGCGAGTATATAGATGTATTTCCGGACTTATTATCGGGTTTACCTCCAGATCGGGTGATAGAGTTTACCATCGAGCTTGCTCCTAGAACTGCTCCAATTTCTAGGGCTCCGTACAGGATGGCCCCTATTGAGCTTAAGGATTTGAAGGAGAAATTAGAGGAGTTACAGAAACTTGGGTTCATCCGCCCGAGTGTTTCACCATGGGGAGCTCCTGTGCTTTTCATGAAAAAGAAGGATGAGTTGATGCGGATGTGTATTGACTACAAGCAGTTGAATAAGGTCACGATCAAGAACCGTTATCCATTGCCTCGGATAGACGACTTGTTCGACCAGCTAAAGGGGTCAAGGTTATTCTCGAAGATTGATCTTCGATCTGGGTACCATCAGTTGAAGATCAAGGCTGAAGATGTTTCCAAGATTGTTTTCAGGACTCGGTATGGGCATTACGAGTTCTTGGTTATGCCTTTCGGTCTTACGAATGCGTCGGCTGCGTTCATGGATTTTATGAACCGGGTGTTCAGACCATCTTTTGATCGGTGCGTGATCGTATTCGTGGATGATATCCTTGTGTACTCCAAGACACGGGATGATCATGATAGGGACCTTCGCCCCACTCTACAAACTCTTCGAGAGCATAGCTTGTATGCTAAGTTGAGCAAGTTGCGAGTTTTGGTTGGAGAAGGTTGCGTTCCTTGGTCACATGGTATTTACCGAGGGTATCTCCGTTGATTCTGCAAAGATAGATGCTGTGATGAATTGGGAGAGGCCGAAGAGTGTTACCGAGATTCACAGTTTTCTCGGTCTGGCAAGTTACTATAGAAGGTTTGTAGAGGGGTTCTTCAGCTTAGCAGCTCCACTCACTTATCTCACGTGGAAGAACGCTAAGTTCAATTGGAGTGACAAATGTGAGGAAAGCTTTGCCGAGTTGAAGAAGCGGCTTATTACTGCCCCTGTTCTCACAGTCCCATCTAGGAGCGGTGGTTTTGTAGTCTATAGTGATGCATCGCTCATCGGGCTAGGATGTGTTTTGATGCAGCATGGGAAGGTTATTGCCTATGCTTCCCGATAGTTGAAAGACCACAAGAAGAACTATCCTACGCATGATTTAGAGCTTGCTGCAGTTGTCTTTGCCCTGAAGATTTGGCGTCACTACCTTTATGGGGAACAATTCGATGTTTTCACTGATCACAAGAGCTTGAAGTATTTATTTTCCTAGAAAGAACTAAATTTGAGGTAGTGTCGATGGGTGGAGTTTCTGAAGGATTATGACTGTGCCATTCAGTATCACTCGGGTAAGGCAAACGTGGTAGCAGATGCTTTGAGCAGGAAGTCTTCAGGACATTTGGCTTACATGATGGTCCAGGAGTGGAAGTTATTGGAGGTAATGGTAAACCTCAATACTAGCTTCAGCATGCCTACTTTTGGGCTAGTCGTGGCAAGTCTTGCGGTCAAGCCTTATATCCTGGTTCGGATTAAGGAGTTTCAGAGTTCGGATGCAGAGTTGCTTGCTTACCGAGATAAGTCCGTTAGTAGTGGCAGTCAGGAGTTTGCTTTGAATAGTGATGGTGCCATCACATTCAAAGGCAAGTTGTGTGTTCCAACCGACGCGGTATTGAGGAGTGAGATCTTGGATGAGGCTCATCGATCCAAGTACATGGTACATCCTGGAGGTACTAAGATGTACTAGAATCTCAAAAGGCACTACTGGTGGCAAAACATGAAGAGGGAAGTGGCAGAGTACGTGGCTCGTTGCTTGGTGTGCCAGCAAGTGAAGGCAGAGCATCAGAGGCCGGCAGGTCTTTTACAGTCCCTCCCTATTCCGGAATGGAAATGGGAGAATATCTCAATGGACTTCATAGTTGGCTTGCCATGGACTGCAAGGGGCTCCGATGCTATCTGGGTTATAGTTGATAGGTTGACAAAGTCTATGTATTTCCTACCCTATCGGACTACGTTCAACATGAACTAGCTTATAGCCTTGTACACCAAGGAGATCGTTCGGTTGCACTGGGTTCCAGTTTTCATCGTGTCTGATCGAGACCCGAGGTTTACTTCTAGGTTCTGGAAGGGCTTTCAGGGTGCTATGGGTTCTTGACTAGATTTCAGCACCGCCTTTCACCCTCAGACTGATGGGCAGACCGAAAGGGTGAACCAGGTGACTGAGGACATGCTCAGAGTTTGCATGTTAGACTTCTAGGGCAGTTGGGAGGATCATTTTCCTTTGGTTGAATTCGCCTATAACAACAATTACCAAGCGAGCATCCAAATGGCACCTTTCGAGGCCTTGTATGGGCAAAGTTGCATAGCTCCTCTTTACTGGGACGAGGTTGGTGAGAGAAAGGTATTGGGTCCTGAGTTGATCGAGCAGACCGTAGATAGGGTCAAGATTATTCGGGAGAGGTTGAAGACTGCCTAAGACAGGCAGAAGAGCTATGCGAACACTCGCCGCAGAGACTTGGAATTCCAAGTTGGGGATTGAGTCTTTGTGAAGATTTCTCCAAGTCAAGGAATCATGAGGTTCAACAAGAGGGGGAAGCTTAGCCTAAGGTATGTGGAACCTTTTGAGGAGATCACATGCGTAGGAGAGGTTACATACAGAGTGGCTTTACTTCCTCACATGGTGGCGGTCCACAATGTCTTTCATGTTTCTATGCTCCGGAAATATGTGTCGGATTCTTCACATGTCATTAATCTTGATCCTATAGAGATTCGAGAGGATCTCACATTAGTGGAGCAACCGACTCAGATCTTGGATCGTCGAGATCAAGTCTTGCGCAACAAGACTATTCCACTTGTCCTTGTGAAGTAGCAGCATCATTCCAAGGAAGAAGCTACATGGAAGTGTGAGGCCAAAGTGAAAGAAACGTACCCTCACTTGTTTGTATAGTTCTTTTGTTAGATTTCATTTATTTTGTTTTTTGGTATGTTTTTGTATCATCCTAATTTCGAGGACGAAATTTCTATAAGGGGGAGAGGATGTAGAACCCCGGAACCAAGTTCACTAGGCTGTGAATAGTGTTGTGAATAGTGCCTTTAAGGCTTAAAGCCTTAATGAAATTAGGGGTTCATGTTTTGAAATGAAAGGAGGTTTAGAACGAATCAAAATATGTATGGAAATTGTTTTTAGGGGTTAAAGACAAATGAAAAATGGGAGTATAGCATACTCCAAGTGTCAAAGAAAGGGATGCCTAAACATACCATCAACTTTAAAGAGCTTTGGATTTCGCACCTCTAATCAAAATTGAGTGATTCTTGAGTAATTAGAAAGATGTTGAAATCCTCTGCAAGTTTCATGTTTACCACTTTTTCAGATTTTGAGTCGAGGTTGGGTTAAACGTCGGATTTCCGGAAGCGAGTCTGCTGAGAATCTGGGCTGCTGAAATCTATTTTCGGATCAGTCAGCTTCAAGGGAAATTTGGTCCATGAATAAAGAATAATTAGAAAATTGGTAAAACATGAAAGTTGTAGCCCTTTTTTAGCCCTTTTGAAGCCGAATCCAACGCAATTTGAATCGTCAAAATCGGATAAGTGAGTCAAAAGTTATGGCCAAAATACTAAAGCGGGGAAAACGCAAAAATGTTACTGTCCCCACTCGTCGCCGAGTGCCTTGGACTCGTCGACGAGTCAACCCACCAGAATGCGAAAATAACCCACTCGTCAACGATTTTTGACCACTCGTCGACGACTAGAACCCACTCGTCGACGACTGGAGACCTCTCGTCGACGGTTTCATGCGCAGAACGACCAAGAACTTTTCCAACCGACCTTGGGAAGATATTTTGAGATATTTTCAAGGACTTTTAAGGGTTTTGGCAACCCTAGAACCATAAATAAGATCTGAATTCGTGGGATTGATTTACTAAAACCCTAGGCTTGGATTTTTGAGAGATTAAAGAAGAGAAGAAGAAAAAGAAAGCTTTGATTTCTCAAAGCGTTCTTCTCAACCCAAAGTGAAGCTAAATCCTTGCTTCTAAGGTTGGTATTTTACTATTTTTGGTGTTTTAGAGCTTGGGTTTTCTACCCAAGGTCATTCTCAAATTCTGAAATCAAAATAGGGGTTTTTTTTAATTGTTTTTCAATTAAGGTTCAGGCTTCTCAAAGCTTCAACCAAATTCCCTGAAGCTTGATTCTTATTCCACAGAAGTGTTAAAAACTTCCTTTTGAGGTAGATACCTTCTACTATCTAACCTTATTTTACTTTTTGAGAAAACCATATTCTAAGTATGTTCTTGGTTTATTGGATGATGAAATTTGAAGTGTTTGTAAGCTATCATATCAATGGAATTCTATGATGTATGACCTTCTATGAATATACCTAAATATTCTAAGTCTTCTATGATTATCATGATGCTCACAAGAGCTATATTTTGAGTGCATGATGCTCATAAGTTGGATGTTTCAAAACTCATAAGAACTATTTTAAGGAAACACACAAGAACTCATAAGTGATTATGCCAAACTTTGGGTTGGTTTCTAAGATCGGTTACTCATGCTCATAAGGATCTCAATGTCTAAGATCTCATAAGTCTCTAAGGATCTCACATGCTCTATGCTCTATGCTCTGTGCTCTAAGGATCTCACATGCTCTATGCTCTATGCTTTAAGGATCTCACATTCTCTATGGATCTTATAAGAACTTATAAGTGCTCCATGCTCATAAGAACTCATAAGACACACTTATAAGCTATTGATTCTCGCAAGACCTCATAAGATGATGTTTTTACAGGAAAGCTCACAAGGCAATGATTTTGGAAAATATGCACATTTGTTTTATGCTCTATGCTCTACGATTTTTATAAAATGTATGCATGATCTTGTTGTAACATTGTTGGCTAGTGGTTGGTACCCACTGAGTGTTTCAATACTCAACCGTACATTTTGACTGTCGGTAGGTGCACGAGTCCCATTCGATATCTGTGGTTTGGAGCCCTGGATAGAGGAAGAGTATTACGAACCAGAACCCTCTATGGACCACTATCAGGATGATGGACCACAGGATAAGTGGCCCGAATTAGACTTTTGTTGAGAGAGCGAGAGGGAGGATACTTACTTTTGATAGTATTGACTGTGGGACTTGTCCACTTCATGCTTAACGTTTATTTTGTTCTATTGGTTCAAACTTGAACTTAATGATAGGAGTTATTTGTTTTGAACTACTTCCGCTGTATTTTAATTAGATATATAATTGTGCGCTTTGACAGGTTGGTATGTATGCCTTATGTGTCATATGGGAAGTATGACACGGCGGTCCGAACTAAAGTATTCCTAACTCCTAGGGAGTATTTTGGGGTGCGACATACTTGGATCTTTAGTGACCCATGAGGTAATCATGAGAAATCAAGATATCCAAGACAAAGAGCCTTCACCAAAATGGAGTCATGCTTTGAAGTCTTCACAAATAAACTCAAGTGAAGAAGAGGAGATTGAGAAGATGGTAAGGAAATTCCCAAAATTTTTGAAGTACAAGAAAAATCTTAAGAACAGAGCTTTTTAAAAAGGAATTTACCAAAGAATACATCAAGAGCAAATCACGTGAGGAAGAAGATATCATATGCTACAAGTGCAAAAAGCCTGGACATATCAAGCCGGATTGCCTCAAACTCAAGATGAGTCATAACTACAAAAAGGCAATGAAGGCTACAATATGGGATGACTCCGATTTAAGTAAGTCAAATTCTAGCTCAAGTGATGAGGAGCGAGTCAAGCTTTGGTCAATGGCTTATGGAGATGAAAATGAGGTAATTTCTTCCGATAATGAATCTTTATCTTTTGAAGAATTATAAGAAGCTTATAATGAACTATTTTGTTAATTCAAAACATTAGCTTCAAAGAATAAAAAGCTCAAGAAAGAAGTTTCTTCTCTCTCAAATCAAAATGAATTTTTGAAAAATGAAAATGAAATTTTGAAAGAAGAAAATGAGAAATTAAAAGAAAAAGAAGAAGATATTTCTTTGTCTATAGTATCAACTCTTGCATGCAATGAATGTGATAAATTAATTGCAAAAGTTGATGACTTAACCAACATTGTAACTAAATTTACAAATGGTAAAAAGACACTAGACACAATGCTTGGTAATCAAAAATGCATATTTGATAAAGCTGGATTAGGCTGTAACTTGAAAATTAAGCAAAAATATTATAAACACTTTTTTACCTTTTGTACTTCCACAAATATCTATATTTTTGTTGGTAATAAAAGAATTAGGCAAGTTTGGGTTCCTAAAGGAACTTTCTCTCCCAAGACTAATGTTGTTGGACCCAAAATGATTTGGCTGCCAAAGAGTGCTACCTAAACTTGTGGAGTAGGATACCTAAGTCAAGTTTCTTTAAATTGAAAATCTTGTAAAAGAACTTGATTAATGATGCTTAATATATTTGAAATATGTTTTAATGTTTTGGTATACTATGATGCTATGATATTAGTATTATGAGTCTTGAAACATGTTTTGATGGTATGACATAGAAAATGCTTGAATAATTGGTATGAGCTTATACTATGTATTGAATGATGATATGCTTACATGTTGTGGAAACATGAATGTTTTGATTGAATGCTTGAAACATGTATGATGCAATGACATGACTTGTTGTTATGCTTGATGCTATGACTTGTTTGAAATATATATGATATAATTATTTGAATTTGAATATGATATGATAAATGTTTGATGAGTTGAAAATGTTTTGAATGATGAATGATTGCTATGTATCACTGCATAATGTTCAACTGAGTGCTGTTGTAAGTCTTTGGTATCCGTACTGGCTATTACAGCACAACTACCTAAAAAGCTCAGGAATTAGAATATTTTTTGATCACTATGAAATGATTTTATATGATTTACAGTGGTAAAATTAGTTTGACACTATTATGTTTGGTATCATGTAATGCTTTGTCTTGGTTTTTGATGATGTCAGGGAGAGAAATATGAAAATGGAATGATAACTCCTAAAACCTCTGAAGTTTTTAAAATTTGGTATTTAGAGTCTATAAATTTTAAATGATAAAATTTGATAATGTATAATTGGTATAATGAGCTTAGAAGATATATTCAAATTTGATTGCTTGAAATGACTTATAAAATATTGGTCTCCAAAAATCAAGAAAGGTAAACTAAACTATGCAAATGAATTGAACTCTCATCTAAAAAGGTATATGCATATGTTTAGGGGGAGCTAGCCTAAAAAATTCATAGAATTAATTTATTGAGGGGGAGCTTAATCCCATCCCATTCCATTATTGTGTCTGTCGCGACCCAAAACCCACCCTAGGAGTTAGAGTGAATCTTGGACGACTAATCATGACTTACACGACTTGCTTGACAAACCACTTGCAAAACACCCACAGAGAATATACAATAGAGGATAACAGCGGAAGCATAACTATAAGACACAGCGGAAGTCTAACAAACCTCTAAGTATATACACATGGTCCAAGTTTTAATACAAAGAAATCAAAACAAAGAAAGTGCGGACATGCCCGCCAAAATACATGGATATACTCACTCTTGCTCACCCACAGCTAACCCACTCAGAATCTAACACCACCTACTGATAACCCTCTACGGGAGGTTCCTCCAAAGGCTCCTCGACGTACTCCTCCTCCAACCATGAACCAGGAGCACAAACATCAAATGGAGCAGCAGCTCCCTCAGAACCTGCCGACATAAGAAGTACGGCTGAGCATGGAATACTCAGCGGGTACTAAATACTAACCAACAGTCATAGTATACAGATAGCATACATAAAGTAGGAAACAAATTGCATATATAGAACCGGAACAATTTATATCATACAAGGAAGTAAAGCAATTTATATTCATGCTTGCATTCAGAAAAAATGATAAAACCCTTGAAAACATCGTGCACTTGACTTGACTTGAAATACCCTTTGCGTGATTGGGAACTTGTTAACCGTGTCATGCTTGTCATGCTTGCATCATGCGTGCCATGTCATGTCATGCGTGTCATGCGAGTATCATGCTTGCTTGTTCATAATTTAAACATGTTCACATGCCTAGTTGCCGTTCATAGTCCGTCGCAACTAGTACCCTATATGCAGATGGGTATGCCTAGTTGCCGTTCATAGCCCGTCGCAACTAGCATCCATGCATGTAATGCCATGTAGAGTTATACGTGTCATGTGATGCTATGCTATGCGTGTCATGCCATGCTATGCTATGCGTGTCATGCGATGCTATGCATGTCATGCGAGGGGATGGGAGACCTTTCCCTATGAAATGCATGATTGACTTGCCCTTGTCAAAAGCGAAGTGAAACATATCTTAGGATATGCCCCACCTCTACACCCCATACTTAAAACATCGGTAAATCACGTCATTTCATGCGTGCTCATGAGATCGTGTACATACTTGCATTTAGAATTAAATATGGCAATTTGGGGTAATTCACAAAGCATAGCATATAACAATTTAAGTGAGTAATAATCTACGCATTTTAAGAAATGTAAGAAACACACTATCATGAACCCTAACAATTTTCAAGAGCAATTAAGCATGGGTTCCCTTAATTTATCATTTATTTTGTTCACCTTGGCATTTCATCAAACATGGGGTGTGTTCATTATTCACTTAAACCTAGATCATGCTTTTCTAGGTGGGTTATGCTCACATCACACTTGTATGTTCATTATTGGTACAATGCCCTTTCCCATTCGTTCATCACGTCATCCACACGGCATCCATTCGCCAACATCCACCTCCATTCACCATTCATGCCACCAATCTCATAACACATATATAAATGAAGGAAAACAAGGAGAAACAAAGGAAAAAGGGAAGCTATAACTAGGAGGGTAGTAAGAAGTACCGACCCGAATAGGGAAGAAAACCTTTGTAAAAACGTGCGTGAGATGCTACCGAGCTTGGAGAACGTGGTCCTCCCGAGCTTGACCGAAGCTTGGGGTGATCTAGGGTAGCAAACCCTTGATTTCTCCTTCAAGAACAAACCCTAGGTTAGGATCCCCTTC
This sequence comes from Tetracentron sinense, assembly GCA_015143295.1. Taxonomy (NCBI): domain Eukaryota; kingdom Viridiplantae; phylum Streptophyta; class Magnoliopsida; order Trochodendrales; family Trochodendraceae; genus Tetracentron; species Tetracentron sinense. Next base: position 24,191,080 of record CM026554.1, read on the forward strand.
TCCTTTCTCTCTAACTCTCAAAAATACCCTAGGTGTGTGAATGAGAGCCCTAAAGGCTCGGGCAACCTTTATAGGTAGTGAAGAAACCCTAAAAATCCGATTAAAATTTCTGGATTCGCGATCTACGATCGATCGTAACCTGTCTACGATCGATCGTAAGTTGTACTACGATCCATCGCAAATTATCCACGATCGATCGTATATCGACCCAAAACTTTTGTCAATTCCTGAGATTTTACGATCGATCGTAACCTCTACGATCGATCGTAACTCACCTACGATCGTTCGTAGGGTTTGTACGATCGGTCGTAACTTGCAGCAAAATTCCATATTTTTCCTCCTTCTTGTTTCGGCCATAACTTTTGACTCGCTCGTCGGATTTCGACGATTCAACTTGCGTTGGGTTCGTACTTCGAAAAGGAACATTTCTGATGTTTCGAAATTTCCAATTTCTTCCTTATTTATTAATTATACCTCTTTGAAGGCAAGATGGCAACGAAAGTGTCATGCATTAAATGTGAAAAGGTCCGGGGCTCTACAGTGTCATCATAAAAAAGGGGGAGATTGTTAGCCTATAGGTTTCCAACCTTAGGTCTCCATATTAATTTTGATGATAACTCAATAATGAAATGGAATTTGAGTTACTAATGTCTCTATTGAGTTTATGTGATAAACCGTGTGTAAGAGCATTAGTAAAGCCATTCAATGGAAAAAGCATGAAAAGACCATCTATGAAGAAGATTCATCAAGCAAGTCAAAGCCAAGACATTGGATCACTTTGAAGATCTTGTAGATCCCAAGCCATAGTCCAAGTTGGATCAAAGAAGAAAGAAGATCATGAAGATTAAAGCCAAATCAAGTTCAAGGTCAAGAATGAAGACTCAAGAAGGTTTAATGGTTTATGTTTATTGAGTCTAGAGTAAATTTTATAAGAAGTCCTCAAAGTTTGGTTGTTGAAAAGCTCATAAACTTAGATTGACCCTAGATTCCTTAGGATCAACTTGAAAATTACTTAAAGGACCTAAAAAGTTGGTATTCATCTTGATTAAGATGACGGAGAAGACCAAGGGAATCACTCCCATCATATCAGGATAAGAAAATGGTTTTTCTGGTGAAATTTGGCCATTCGGACGACCGAAAGGTTCACTCGGTCGACTGAATCAAGAATCCCAAAATCTGTCTCGTCATGTGTTTCAAAAAATCAGTTAACTTCGGGACTCATTTTGACCAAGAATAAAGCAAAATTAGGATTTGATCATTAGAGACAAAATTGTTCCCCTTGAAATTTTAAGTGGAATAAGAAATTGAATCACCTAATTTCATTAAGCCAATAAAAAGTTATGGTCAACATACAGAAGGAGACAAAACGGTTCACCATTCAGTCAATTGAATGGACCAGTCAACGTTGGGACCCACTTAGAATAAACATAAATCAGAATTAGGATTTTTACATTAGACATAAAATTGTCCCTCTTTTAATTTTGAGTCTACTAGAAGTTGAATCACCTAATTCCGATAAGCTAATCAAAAGTTATGGTCGAAACACCGAGAGGCAAAAATGGAGCATCCAGATGACTGAAAAACTGGGATCACCATTGGGACGTCTGAATGAACCATTCGGATGTCCGGATGGTGCGGGATAGAGGGTTTTTGACTCTATAGCGGCTCTTTTTGCATCAAAGACTACTCCAACGGCCATGAAACTCCTTGGGCTATAAAATGAGATAATATGTGAACAAAACAACAACTCTAATCAATCTAGAACATTCAATCATTCACTCCAAGATTAGATTTATAAATCTATCAAAGTTGAACCTAGAATCCCCAACTCCTTATTCTTGAGCTAGTCAACTCCAATCTTTGGGAGATCTTCAAGTGAGCTAAGAGGGACTAATCAGCTCGTGTAAGGAGCCACTAAAGTCTGTAAAACTACTTGTCTAAGTGTGTTCAAATCAAGAGGTCTGAGGAACTCTTGTCCGTGAAGCCGGAGAGCTTTTTAAAGGCTTGATCTCGCTCGTGTAGAAGATTGTAAGGGTCTAGCCTCTACCCGGAAAGGGGGCTAAGTCTAAGAAGGATTGTTTCTTAGTAAGGTTAAGACTCACCTGCAAGTAGTCTATATGATTTGGGAATAAAATCATGGGAATCCTCTAGTGAGTAGCTTGAGGCGGGGACATAGGTGAGAATTGCTGAAACTTGTGAACAAATATCGTGTGTCAAGTGTTTGCATCTCTCTTACTTTATTACCTTGAATGCTTGAGTAGAATTGCATAGTCTTTATTTATCTTTAACTTGCTTAAGTTGAAATTCTGCTCAGGGAAGTAGAATAAATTTTAAATTTGCCATAGACCCTAATCACTCCCCCTCTAGGGTCAATACTTGGGCAACAAGTGGCTTTGCTATATATGGAGGAGTCATTAGCAACTACAAAGTTCGATTGAGAAGAAAGGAAAACATGGAAGTTTTTGAAGATTTTGGTCAAGGCTTGACCAAATGGGAGGCACCTTGACTTCCTCTTATAAGCATTATCCATGCAATGGACAATGATATAAGATAGGTCAATAAGTGTGGAGGTTAGAATGCACCACATAAGAAAAACATCGAAGAAATTACGATATTCCCTACCACCAGCTTTAGAGACTAAATTGTATGTGATAATGTGGTGGACAAGTCTAGAGGTCAGAGTGAGCTCTTTGACTTGGGGTTGGAATGTTGTGGTGAAGTCTTGATTTATGCACATGAGTTTAAGTGCTTCAACCACATCAAATTATTCATGTTTGATCCACTGACCATTCACAAAGGTTTGAAGAGGTTATTTGGGAATTCTAAGAATGTTTGGCAATTGATCTAGGTGAAAAAAAATTTTCTTTCCTAGAACATAGGAAGAAACAATTTGAGTGGATTGGTTAAAATGAAAGTGAGTGTAAAAGATTCTAACTAATTCAGAGAACATGATTTCATTAGAAGCTATGAAAGAATCCCACTTAAGGGCAGAAAAGAGGATTTTAATTTGACATAGCCTGTAGGCTTCTAGGTTAACAAAGTTTACTACCTTACTATACAAAGGAGTACGAGAAAAGAAATTTTCTTTGAAAATTTTTTCGAACTTGGGAGCTTTGAACTTGGCAGGAGCAAAACTTGTGGCCACTTCTTTTCTCTTGTCTGTGCGAGCTTTCTTCAATGGGGCCTCCACATATGCATTTTTCATTCTTGGTGGCATCTTCAGTGATTAGGACTTGATTCGAGATGGATTTAGAGAGAAATGGAAGGGATTAGAGAGAGGAGTAATGAGACAGTGAACTGGAGGGAAAGCTAGGTTTGAGAAATGATTTGAAACAATTCGGATTGGGGGTTTTAATTTATACCCACGAAGCATTTCGTCGCGGAATTAGAATTGAGCCCTGAATTCATCGCCGAAATCAACTCAAGAAACATACTGATTTAGGTTTCGGATTGACATCATCGCCGAAATTGAATGACCATTCAATTTCATCACCAAATTTGGTATAGGAAGCTTACTGTTTCCTGTCCTCCCAAAATTTGTCGCCGAAATCAAACTCCCTAACTGAATTCGTTGCCGAATTCAGTACGAAATCTGCAAAATATTTTATTTATGATTTTAAAGCCATTTTTCCTGAAACTCTTGATTCATTTTATCATCCAAAAACATCATAAACCATTTAAATCGAACTCATAACATAATCAAACAAATTATAACACATTAATCCACATTTTTTCATTTTTGAGCAAGTTTTGGCATAAATATGATCAATTTAGCTCATTTATACTAGTCATACCCAATTCTCTTCTCAATGTGCTAAATCTATCAGATTGAAGGGGTTTTATGAAAATATCAGCAAGTTGATTGTTTGTATCTACAAACTCCAAAACAATATCCCCATTTTATACATGATCTCTTATAAAATGATATCTGATTTCTATATGCTTAGTTCTTGAGTGGTGAATGAGATTTTTAGTCAAGTAAATGACACTTGTATTATCACACTTAATTGAAATTTTAGAATAGAAAAGTTTGAAGTCTTCTAACTGTTGTTTCATGTATAAAGTTTGAGCACAACAATGTCCAGTTGTCATATACTCAGTCTCAGTGAATTTTGTTTCTTACTAAACCATGAAACAAGAGAATGTCATAGAAAGTAACAAGTTCCACTAGTGCTTTTTCTATCAAGTTTGCATCCAACAAACTCAGCATTTGAATAGCTTATTAGTTATAGATTTGTGTCTTTAAGATACCATAAACCTAATTCAATTGTGGATAATAGGTATCTAAAGATCCTTTTTACAGCAATTATATGTGATTCTTTTGGACAAGCTTGGAATCTTGCATATATGTACACACTGAATATAATGTCAAGCCTACTTGATGTGAGATACAATAGACTACCTATCATGCCTCTATATAGTTTTTTATTAATATTTTTTCATTTTTCATCTTTATCAAGTTTGGTTGATGGACTCATAGGAGTATCAATTACTTTAGTATTTTTCATTTCGAACATTTTAGGCAATTCTGTAGTGTACTTGGCTTGATTCACAAATGTTCCTTGTTTAGTTTGCTTAATTTGGAGTCCTAGGAAGAATGTTAGTTCTCCCATCATACTCATTTCAAATTCCTCTTGCATAGTTTTAGCAAACATTTTACAAAGTGATTCATTATCCAAATATGATACCATCCATATAGATTTGAATTATTAGCATATCATCATTTTTTGACATTATAAATAAACTAGTATCAATTTTTCCTCTAATGAATCCATTTTCAATTAAGAAACTACTTAGCCTATCATACTAAGTTCTTGGAACTTGTTTTAATCCATATAAGGTTTTAGTTAACTTGAATATATGATTTTGAAATTTATGATTTTCAAAGCAATGAGGCTGATTTACATCTACTTCTTCATTTATAAATCCATTAAAAAATATGTTTTTTACATCCATTTGAAATAATTTAAATTCTTTATGACTAGTAACTACAAGTAGCATCCTTATAGCTTCTAGTCTAGCAACCGGGGCAAAAGTTTCTTCATAAGCTATCCCCTCTTCTTCTTTGTAACCTTGAGCTACTAGTCTTGCTTTGTTTTTAATTATATTTCTATTTTCATTTTTATTTCTAAAGATCCATTTTGTACCAATTATAGGTTTATCATATGGTCTAGGCACTAGATCCCACACTTGGTTTCTATCAAATTGATTTAATTCTTCTTGCATAGCAATACCCCATGATTCATCTTCAATGACTTCTAAGACATTTTTAGGTTCAATTTGACTAAGGAAAGTAAGGTTCATTAAGTTTCTTCTTGTTCTAATCCCTTGTTCTATATTACCAAGGATTAAATCTTTAGGATAATCTTTTATTAATTTTTGAGCTTTGAGAAGTTGATATGATTCTTCATCCTCATTATTTACTTCAATGATTTTATCATTAGATTCTTCTTTTACTTGGTTATCTTTATTAGCTTCATTAATTTTCAAGTTAGAGATTTCTTTTAGAAGATTTTCAATTTCATTATTAGATGAAGTCTTATTAAATGGGTATGATTCATCAAACACCACATTAATTGATTCTTCAACAGTTAAGGTTTTCTTATTGAATACTCTATAAGCTTTGCTATTGATAGAATATCCTTGGAAGATTCCTTCTACAGATTTAGGTCCACATTTCTTTAGATGTTGATTATCATTTAGTATAAAGCATTTACAACCAATCACCTTAAAGTATCCTATATTAGGTATTCTTCCTTTCAAAAGTTCATAAGGAGTTTTATTTAGTTTGTTTCTTATAACTATCATATTAATTACATAACATGAAGTGTTAATGGCTTCGGTCCAAAAGTAATTAGGTAGTTTATTTTCATTAAGCATAGTTCTAGCCATTTCTTGGAGAGATCTATTTTTTCTCTCAATTACATCATTTTGTTGAGGAGTTCTACGAGCTAAAAATTATGGTTAAAATCATTATCATCACAAAATGACTCAAGCTCTTTATTTTTGAACTCTCCTCCTCTATCACTTCTTACATTGTTTATAGCATATCCTTTTTCATTTTGAAATCTTTCATAGAAATTTTTAAATAAAGAATGTGCTTCACTTTTGTGAGAAAGAAATAACACCCACGAGTACCTTGAAAAGTCATCAACTATTACAAAGGCATAAGATTTACCTCGTAGGCTAGCCACTAAAAAGTTCCATATACAACAGTTCTAAAGGCCTAGAAGTATAAATGATTTTCTTAGATTTGAAAGATGATTTTATTTGTTTTCCAAGTTGGCAAGCATCACAGATTTTATCTTTTATAAATTTAGTTCTAGGCAAGCCATTAACTAGATCATTCTTAGATAATTTAGATAATAGATCCATACTAACATGACCTAATCTCCTATGTCATAACCAACTATCCTCATCTATAACAAAAAAACAAATCATATTCTGAGATTGAAGCTTATCAAATTCTAAAGTATAAACATTTTCATTTCTATGAGCTATAAACACGGTATTGAGGTTATCTTTATCCTTATTAATGGAAATGTTGGATTTGATTGAAATATTTAAACCTTTGTCACATCATGGACTAATGCTAATGAGGTTATATTTAAGACTATCTACTAGCAAAACATTTTTAATAAAAATAGAATTATTCTTACCAATGTTACTTATTCCAATGATCTTCCTTTTAGCATTGTCTTCAAAAGTCACATGTCCTCCATCCTTGGGAGTGAAATATATGAACAGCTTCTTGTTCCCAGTCATGTGCCTTGAACATCCACTATCTAAGAATCAAGTTGTCTTGGATGATCTTGACTTGAGACAAACCTACACAATCAATTCAAATAACTCCAAGATATTTTCCCCCGATATCCAAATAGTTTTTGTTAGAACCTGAATTGACTTTTGAGTGATCTTGGGAGGATTTGTCTCTTTTGGAACCCACATCATCTTTGGTCCACTGACATTAATTTTATAAGATGATGTTCCTTTTGGGACCCAAACTTTTTAAACTATTTTTCCATTATAAAAAGCAGTAGAAGGTGGAGTTTGATTGCTACTTAATTTTGTAAAGAAGTTTTGAAGAGGAATTGTATCTGTCGCGACCCAAAATACCCCCTAGGAATTAGGGATACTTTAGTTCATGATCGCCATATCATGCATCCCATATGACACATAAGGTATACCTAACAACCTGTCAGAGTACACAAGTTATACATAGCGGAAACGATTTATAATACATAGCGGAAGTAATTTATAATTAAACACTCCTATCGTTCGGTTCAAGTCTGAACCAACAGAACATGTCCAAATATAAAGTATGGAGTGGATAAGTCCCACTCTCAATGTAGCACCCCATACTTTTCCATCTTCAAACGAATAAGTATTTCGTAGTTGAATGGCCTTCCGCGTAGTCTAATTAATAAATAGGGGAGAAATCGGAAATTCTAAAATGTCAGAAATGTGCGTTTTTGATAGACGAATCCAACGCAAGTTGAATCGTCAAAATCGGACGAACGAGTCAAAAGATATGGCCAAAACAGTCGGGACCAGCAGAGCACCGATTGATCGGAGGCTATCGACCGGTCAAAAAATTTGTATGGGGAAATTTTCCAGAGAGTTGATTTTTGACCGAGATCTCGGTCAATCAACTGATCGCTCGGTAGGCAACCGATCGATCGGTCATAACCACCGATCGCTCGGTCTTCGTGTTTTGCAGAAATTTCATTAAGGGTTTTTTCATCTTTTGGGGGTTAAACCCTTTCTTCTTAAGGCTTGCACGAGCCTTAGGGATTCATTTACCATACTTATGAGATTTTGAGAGTTTGAGAGAGGAAAAGAGACTCTAACCTAGGGTTTTGTTTTTGAGGAGAAATCAAAGGGGGTTTAAGAACCCTAGATCATCCTCAACTTGGATTGCTTCAAGTTCAAGGTTCAAGCTCGGGTGGGGTGCATTCTCCAAGCTAGGGCAGCACTCACTCACGTTTTTGAAAGGGGTTTCTTCCCCAACACAAGTCTCCTTCAAGCAAAGGGTTCCTCTTTTCAAGTGGAAGCTCCAATCAAGGTTTACAACCAAGATCAAGCCTTGATTTAAGGTTAGTACACCCTACTAACTTACCCTAGCAAAAATCTAGGTTTTCTATATAAAAATGTGATTCTTTATATTATGTTTTCCTCCTTATGAAATGTGTTATCCCCCATTAAATATAAACAAGATAATGGAAAAGGTGTGGATGTGTGGATGGAATGTTGGATGTGGCGATTGGATGCCGAGATGTATGTTGTGTGATGTGTGTGATGGAAATGGTGGATGGGTATTTTACCAATAATGAACTTACCTTGATGTTTGGATGGAAAATATGCGCTAAAAAGAACAAGATGAATTATTAAGAAACATTGCATGTGTTGTGTTTGACAAAATGCCTAAACTATGAATAAACGACTTAGATGAAGAAAATGGAAATAGGTTTTATGCATGTGTTCTTATAGACGATGAATTGATCCAATGTCATGTGAATTACTTAAGTTACCTATGCTAATATTATGAATTGAATTGTAATGCCATATCTCTTTTGTTAAGCGCATTCCCACGATTGTTATTATTGGCACGCACATGAGCACGCATGATAGCATGAACCGAGATTTCAAGAGCATGTGCATATAATAAACAACAAGAAAATATTGCATGTCAAGGAGGTTGGTAGCCCAGGGAAAATTCGGGTACTAGCCTCTGGCTCACAAGAAAACTAAACAAGTAATAAAAATCACCTTTTGTCAAGGAGGTTGGTAGCCCAGGGAGATTCGGGTACTAGCCTCTGGCTCACAAGAAAACCAAACATTTGCATATCAAGGAGGTTGGTAGCCCAGGGACATTCGGGTACTAACCTCTGGCTCACAAGTGCATTGCATATCAAGGAGGTTGGCAGCCCAAGGAGATTCGGGTGCTAGCCTCTGGCTCACAAGTTACAAGATGAAAGTTTACAAGATGATGATCATGCATTCATGCATGCACGCATACATGATTTCTACAAGGCATATCGAGACAGGACATGGGTTTCAAGCTTGGGTTTTATCGGTGTTTTTGCATTCATGCATACACTTTTAAATGATTGTATTGTACCATGCCAAACACTGTTTAGTTTGTGATACTTCTATTACTGCTTTATATGGTATTACTATTACGTGTGTTATTATTGTTATGGCTAGCTAGTAGCTTGTACTCGCTGAGTATTCCATGCTCAACCGTACTTTCATGTCGGCAGGTGCACGAGCCCCTCTTGACATCTGTGATCAGGGTCCTTGGATAGAGGAGGACTACGTGGAGGAAGAACCGTATGAGGATCTAGTAGTTGAGCCTCAGGCGGAGGTGAGAGACTTAGACCATTGGCCCCACGGGGGTGACTATTGAGCGAGATAGTGTTGGGTCTTATGTATTTTGATATTTTGATAGGTGGGCCTGTCCACCTTAGACTTAGACGTGTTTTGTATTTATGTTAACTTGGAATACTACATTTTGGATCATTATAAAGAAAAGAAAATTTTAGTTTTCGCTTCCGCAAATTATGTTTAGCTTCCGCGCTCTGATTATCATTGTTTAGTACTTTATTTATCTTGTTTACTACAGGATGGTTCGGCAGGTACGAAGTGTCACATCTAAAATATCCCTAAACTCCTAGGGGGTATTTTGGGGCGTGACAGAGGTGGTATCAGAGCTCTAGGCATTAGAGTCCCTAGGGTCGCGTAGTACTAGAGACCTTGATTGAACAAGGCATTAGTTGTATTCCAAGTATGGACTAACAAGTTAGTCCTAGTCAAAATAGGTTGAATCTCAACCAAACTTAGAGTCCTACGCTAGGAACACGGATTGTATGGATGATGTTGTGTTGTATACCATGTGTGCATTAATTGTGTTATGCTTATTAAATATGCTTGATGAATATGTATTGAGCGAATTGTGAAATTTGTACTAAATGCGTATCCAAGTTAGACTCATGTTGTATTGTCGTTCTCAGGAGAAATCATGAGACGCAATACCCGGGGTCGCGGGTACAACACGAGGGGCAATGGAGGTGATGCTCCATCGGGTGATGATTAACCCGACTTTGCCCAAGCATTCGCATCCATAGCCGAGACTTTGGCTATATTGGCGGCAAGGCAACCGGCCACTCCGCCTAATGCGGCACTTATACTGGCTCCTCCTAACCGAGCCCAAGCCGGGATAGAAGCTTTTCGAAGGATGAGGCCTCCAACTTTTTATGGAAGCATTGATCCACTTGTCGCCGAGGGTTGGATTCGGCAACTCGAGAAGATATTCTCGGTATTGGCACCTACGGAAGTGGAAAGGGTCACTTGGGCCGCCTTTATGCTTGAAGGCGAGGCCGACCATTAGTGGAAATCCACACTTCGGACCCGAGAGTTGACCCGGCAAGGTCAAGATTGGACTTGGGAGGAATTCTTGGAAGCTTTCAACAAGAAATACTTTCTGGTCAGAATGAGAGAGAAGATGGAAGTGGAATTTATTACCTTGGAGCAAGGTAATATGTCCGTAGCGGCTTATGAAGCCAAATTTTCAGAGCTATCTCGATTTGCTCCACACATGATAGCTACCGAGGCTATGAAGGCCCGAAAATTTGAGAGGGGGTTGAAGGCCTACCTCAAGGATCGTGTCTCAATGTTCCGACATGAGACATATTCAAAAGTTGTGGACAAGGCATTGTTGGCCGAGTCGAATTCCGAAGAGTTCTTTAAGAGAAGAGGAATGGAGAAAGGACAGTCAAGTAGTTCAGGGGAGAAAAGAGCAAGGACTAGCTTGTATCAGTCCACAGGGCCGGCTCAGTCACAGAGGATGTATTCGGCACCACAGGCCCCTCGCTCTTTTGCTCCACCGGCTTTTCGCTCGGCTACCTCATATGCTCCTCGCCCCGCAGTTACTCAGGCTACGGGATATGCTCCTTCCCCCTATTCACATGATGTCTGCACTCTTTGTGGAAGGAGGCATCCAGCGGGAGAATGTCAGAGGATTACAGGAAGTTGCTTCCATTGTGGTGACCATGGCCACATGGTTAGGGACTGTCCCAGACGTCAATTGCCAGCTCAGTCTTTCGGGGAGCAGGCCCCCGATTAGGCAGACATCTCAGCCTAGCTCTTCCCAGGCTTCGAGGGCCTCACATTCTACCCGGCCTCCTCGCCCAGCCACACAAGGCCGAGTCTTTGCCTTATCCGAGAGAGACGCACGTGCATCCGACGATGTCGTGCAAGGTACGCAAAAATTCTAGAGTCTAAGTTGTGTAAAATTTCTATGGTTTATTATGTGATTATTTATACTAAGGGTTACCTATGTATGATGCTTGTTGTTGTTTGAAATCTACTAATAGTAGCTACTTAATCGCACAGGCGTTTTATTAGTGAACGAGTGTCTCGCCCGAGTGTTGATCGACACAGGATCCACTCACTCCTAGTTTCGCGAAGGGATTTTTGACTGAGGCTACTCCGTTAAAGCAGGAGTTGACCATTGCAACTCCACTCGGCAAGTCAGTTGATATGGACAAGATATTCAGGGATAGTGTGGTTCAAGTGGGGGAGAATGAACTGTTAGCCGATCTCATCGTCCTAGATTTTCAAGACTTGGATTTTGATGTCATCTTAGGGATGGATTGGTTGTCAAACCATCACGGGCATGTTGCGTGTTTTGAAAAGATGGTGAATTTCAAGCCGGGAAGGGGGTAAGCCTTTTCACTTCCGAGGATTAAGAGAGAGGGACATTGCTCACCTCGCAGCCTTGAGTATAGCAAACCTAGAAGCACAAAACTCCTCGGCCATTCCGGTCGTGAGTGATTTCTTGGACGTGTTTCCGGAGGAACTTCCCGGGTTACCTCCGAATCGGGAGATTGAGTTCGCTATAGAGCTTACTCCGGGCACCGCTCCGATTTTAAGGGCACCGTATAGAATGGCCCCTATAGAGCTGGAAGAATTGAAGAAACAGATTGAGGAGTTACAACAACTTGGTTTCATCCAACCAAGTGTCTCACCGTGGGGAGCTCCGGTTCTCTTTGTAAAGAAGAAAGACAGGTCGATGAGAATGTGTATAGACTACCGTCAGTTGAACAAGGTAACTATCAAGAATCGTTATCCCTTGCCAAGGATCGATGACTTGTTCGACCAACTGAAGGGAGCGAGATTCATCTCCAAAATTGATCTTAGATCGGGGTATCATCAATTAAGGATCAAGGCGGAAGATGTTCCGAAGACAGCTTTCAGGACTCGGTATGGACATTACGAGTTCCTTGTCATGCCTTTTGGGCTGACGAATGCACCAGCGGCATTCATGGATTTGATGAACCGGGTGTTCCGATCGTATTTGGATCGATATGTGATTGTGTTCATTGATGACATCTTAGTGTATTCTCAAACACGGGAAGATCACGCACGAGACCTCAGCCTTGTTCTGGAGATGTTAAGAGAACATAGGCTATATGCCAAATTGAGTAAGTGCGAATTCTGGTTAGAGAAAGTCTCATTTCTTGGACACGTAGTGTCGGCCGAGGGTATTTCTGTAGATCCAGCCAAGGTTGAGGCAGTCATGAGTTGGGAGAGGCCCAAGAGCGTCACAGAGATACGTAGTTTCCTCGGATTAGCAGGCTATTATCGGAGATTTGTGGAGGGATTCTCCTGTTTGGCCGCACCCCTCACTTACCTGACGAGGAAGAATGCCAAGTTTGTATGGAGTGAGAAGTGCGAAATCAGTTTCACGGAACTGAAGAAGCGGCTTACTACGGCCCCCGTCCTTACTGTGCCTTCAGGACCTTTTGGTTATGAGGTGTATAGTGATGCCTCGCATGTTGGACTCGGGTGTGTCCTAATGCAACACAAGAAAGTCCTTGCCTATGCATCAAGGCAGTTGAAAGAGCATGAAAAGAACTACCCCACTCACGACTTGGAGCTTGCGGCGGTCGTGTTTGCACTCAAAATTTGGCGACATTATCTGTACGAGGTGGAGTTCTATGTGTACACGGACCATAAGAGCCTCAAGTATCTCTTTTCCCAAAAAGAGTTAAACTTACGACAACGACGTTGGATTGAGTTCTTAAAAGACTATGAGTGCACTATCCAATATCACCCGGGAAAAGCAAACGTGGTGGCAGACGCCTTGAGTAGGAAACCACCGGGGTTGTTGGCTCACATGTTAGTGCGAGAATGGAGATTGTTAGAAGAATTGGTAAATTTGAACATCAGTGTGAATGACTCCGTCCTCAGTCCCGTTTTGGCAAATGTTACGGTTCGACCGTACCTTATAGATTTGATCCAAGAGTATCAAGCCACGGATGCTGACTTGTTGGCTTTTCGGGACAAGGAAGTTGCCAAGGGTAGCACGGACTTCTCTCTCACTAGCCGGGGTGCTATTACATTCAAGGGAAGACTTTGTGTCCCAGCCAATGCAGACCTTCGGAGAGAGATCATGGATGAAGCTCACCGTTCAAAGTACACAGTGCATCCTGGGGGTACGAAGATGTACCGGAACCTCAAGAGTCACTTTTGGTGGCGAAACATGAAGAGGGAGGTTACGGAGTATGTGGCACGGTGTTTGGTGTGCCAACAGGTGAAAGCGGAGCATTTGAGACCGGCGGGTCTTTTGCAATCTCTCCCTATTCCCGAGTGGAAATGGGAACATATCTCTATGGACTTCATCGTGGGGTTGCCGAAGACGGTTAGGAAGACTGATGCTATATGGGTAGTTGTTGATAGACTCACGAAGTCCGCTCATTTCTTACCGTACCGGACTACATTCAACTCCAATCAGTTAGTGGAACTATACATCAAAGAGATAGTAAGGTTGCATGGGGTGCCAGTGAGCATTGTGTCGGATAGAGACCCTCGATTCACTTCCAGGTTTTGGAAAAGCTTTCAGGATGCTATGGGTTCCCGACTATACTTTAGCACGGCTTTCAACCCACAGACTGATGGGCAAACAGAGAGGGTGAATCAAGTGATAGAAGACATGCTCCGAGCTTGTATGTTGGATTTTAAAAGAAGTTGGGAGGATCACCTACCTTTGGTGGAATTCGCCTACAATAACAGTTATCAAGCAAGCATACAAATAACACCTTTTGAAGCCTTATACGGAAGAAGTTGTAGATCCCCTTTGTATTGGAATGAAGTTGGAGAAAGAAAGATTTTGGGCCCCGAGTTGATTGAACGAACCGCGGATAGGGTCAAGCTTATCCGGGAGAGGTTAAAGACCGCCCAAGATAGGCAGAAAAGCTATGCCGACAATCGAAGGAGGGATCTTGAATTCCGAGTCGGTGATTTTATATTTGTAAGGATTTCACCAACCAAGGGTGTTATGCGATTCGGGAAGAGAGGCAAGCTTAGCCCGAGATATGTGGGTCCGTTCGCGATCATTACTCGAGTTGGCGAGGTGGCTTACCATGTTGCTTTGCCCGCTCACATGGCGGCGGTCCATAATGTATTCCATGTCTCTATGCTCCGGAAGTACATCTCGGATCCTTCTCATGTCATCGAGCTTGATCCGATAGAGATCCGAGAGGACCTCACTTTAGTTGAGAAACCGGTTCATATTTTGGATAGGAGAGATCAAGTGTTTCGCAACAAGACTATTCCGCTAGTCCTCGTGCAATGGCAACATCATGCACGAGAAGAAGCCACGTGGGAGCGTGAAGCCGAAGTCAAAGTAAAGCATCCCGAGTTGTTTGAATAGACTTGTGCATATGGCTTGTAATTTTGTTTTGATTTTGTGCATGTATGTATCGTCCAAATTTCGGGGATGAAATTTTTGTAAGGGGGGGAGAATGTTGCACCCCAGACTTTTCCATCTTCAAATGAATAAGTATTTCGTAGTTGAATGGCCTTCCGCGTAGTCTAATTAATAAATAGGGGAGAAATCGGAAATTATGAAACGTCAGAAATGTGCATTTTCGAGAGACGAATCCAACGCAAGTTGAATCGTCAAAATCGGACGAACGAGTCAAAAGATATGGCCAAAACAGTCGGGACCAGCAGAGCACCGATCGATCGGTCCAAAACCGATCGATCGGAGGCTATCGACTGGTCGAAAAATTTGTATGGGGAAATTTTCCAGAGAGTTGATTTTAGACCGAGATATCTGTCAATCAACTGATCGCTCGGTAGGCAACCGATCGATCGGTCATAACCACCGATCGCTCGGTCTTCGTGTTTTGCAGAAATTTCATTAAGGGCTTTTTCGTCTTTTGGGAGTTAAACCCTTTCTTCTTAAGGCTTGCACGAGCCTTAGGGATTCATTTACCATACTTATGAGATTTTGAGAGTTTGAGAGAGGAGAAGAGACTCTAACCTAGGGTTTTGTTTTTGAGGAGAAATCAAAGGGGGTTTAAGAACCCTAGATCATCCTCAACTTGGATTGCTTCAAGTTCAAGGTTCAAGCTCGGGTGGGGTGCATTCTCCAAGCTAGGGCAGCACTCACTCACGTTTTTGAAAGGGGTTTCTTCCCCAACACAAGTCTCCTTCAAGCAAAGGGTTCCTCTTTTCAAGTGGAAGCTCCAATCAAGGTTTACAACCAAGATCAAGCCTTGATTTAAGGTTAGTACACCCTACTAACTTACCCTAGCAAAAATCTAGGTTTTCTATATAAAAATGTGATTCTTTATATTATGTTTTCCTCCTTATGAAATGTGTTATCCCCCATTAAATATAAACAAGATAATGGAAAAGGTGTGGATGTGTGGATGGAATGTTGGATGTGGCGATTGGATGCCGAGATGTATGTTGTGTGATGTGTGTGATGGAAATGGTGGATGGGTATTTTACCAATAATGAACTTACCTTGATGTTTGGATGGAAAATATGCGCTAAAAAGAACAAGATGAATTATTAAGAAACATTGCATGTGTTGTGTTTGACAAAATGCCTAAACTATGAATAAACGACTTAGATGAAGAAAATGAAAATAGGTTTTATGCATGTGTTCTTATAGATGATGAATTGATCCAATGTCATGTGAATTACTTAAGTTACCTATGCTAATATTATGAATTGAATTGTAATGCCATATCTCTTTTGTTAAGCGCATTCCCACGATTGTTATTATTGGCACGCACATGAGCACGCATGATAGCATGAACCGAGATTTCAAGAGCATGTGCATATAATAAACAACAAGAAAATATTGCATGTCAAGGAGGTTGGTAGCCCATGGAAAATTCGGGTACTAGCCTCTGGCTCACAAGAAAACTAAACAAGTAATAAAAATCACATATTGTCAAGGAGGTTGGTAGCCCAGGGAGATTCGGGTACTAGCCTCTGGCTCACAAGAAAACCAAACATTTGCATATCAAGGAGGTTAGTAGCCCAGGGACATTCGGGTACTAACCTCTGGCTCACAAGTGCATTGCATATCAAGGAGGTTGGCAGCCTAGGGAGATTCGGGTGCTAGCCTCTGGCTCACAAGTTACAAGATGAAAGTTTACAAGATGATGATCATGCATTCATGCATGCACGCATACATGATTTCTACGAGGCATATCGAGACAGGACATGGGTTTCAAGCTTGGGTTTTATCGGTGTTTTTGCATTCATGCATACACTTTTAAATGATTGTATTGTACCATGCCAAACACTGTTTAGTTTGTGATACTTCTATTACTGCTTTATATGGTATTACTATTACGTGTGTTATTATTGTTATGGCTAGCTAGTAGCTTGTACTCGCTGAGTATTCCATGCTCAGCCGTACTTTCATGTCGGCAGGTGCACGAGCCCCTCTTGACATCTGTGATCAGGGTCCTTGGATAGAGGAGGACTACGGGGAGGAAGAACCGTATGAGGCTCTAGTAGTCGAGCCTCAAGCGGAGGCGAGAGACTTAGACCATTGGCCCCGCGGGGGTGACTATTGAGCGAGATAGTGTTGGGTCTTATGTATTTTGATATTTTGATAGGTGGGCCTGTCCACCTTAGACTTAGACGTGTTTTGTATTTATGTTAACTTGGAATACTACATTTTGGATCATTATAAAGAAAAGAAAATTTTAGTTTTCGCTTCCGCAAATTATGTTTAGCTTCCGCGCTCTGATTATCATTGTTTAGTACTTTATTTATCTTGTTTACTACAGGATGGTTCGGCAGGTACGAAGTGTCACATCTAAAATATCTCTAAACTCCTAGGGGGTATTTTGGGGCGTGACACTCAACATACACAAAATATCAGTGTCATCTCTCTCATTCTCTCAGCAGAAATCAAATTCGGGCCGCCCATCTAGCGATCCATCATCTTGGTAATGGTCCATAGAAGGCTCCGAATCGTAGTATTCTTCTTCTATCCAAGGCTTCATACCACAGACATTGAAAGGAACACGTGCACCTGCCAAAGTAAAATAATCAGCTGAGCATGGAATACTCAGTCATATACAAACTACTAACTAACAGTGAATAATATCATGAACATGCATAAGCTTAGAGTATATCATTCATGAAAGTAGTTACCAAAATCCTTTTCTTAACAGTATTCATGTGAAATAAAAATCAAGTAAATCTTGTGAGGTCATGTGATAATCATGGTTCTTGTGAGTTCTTGTGAATTCTTGCGAGAGTTGGGATTCCTTGTGAGCATGTGAGATCTGAGTATGCATGATTTCTTGTGAACTTGTGAGCTTCTGAGACATGACTACTTGTGAGTCCATGTATAGTTGGATTCCTTGTGAGCTTTAAAACGATTTAGAGTTTGGCCTTGTCACTTACCAACCCATAGTTTGGCCTTATCAATTTCTTGTGAACTTGGGAGAATTCGTTTAACAAAACCTTGCTTATGAACTTTTGGAAAAACACATTTTCTTGTGAGAAATCATCGAATCATGCGAGACTTATGAACATCATGCTAGACTCATGAACATAAGGTGCATATAGTACTTGTGAATATCATGGTGATCTTAGAAAACTTGTAAACATGACATCATATTCATAGAAGATCAATACTAGTGATAGCTTACATCCCATATACCAATCAACCCAAGAACATCCTTAAACATAGTGTTTTTTTTAAAAAAATAAAAGCATAAGGTAGGTAGTAGAGTGTATCTACCTTTCTAGATCAACCCTTTGATCTAAAACGCTTTAGAACGGTTGAGAAGTGTGAAGGAGCACCTCCGGTGTTGAGAAATCAACTCAAGAACTCCCAAAACCAAAAACCCAAGTACTTCTTCCTTCTTCCTCTTTCTTCTCTTCTCTTTCTCTTTCTCTCTCTTTTCTCTTTTCTTAGTGTTCTAGGGTTCTTGAAACCCTAAGGCACGAAATTGGGTCTTTTATAGACCCAATTGGGTTGTTAGGAAACACCCAAAAGGCCCTCAATGGAACAGTAGGTCAGCCAAAGGCAAAAACAGCATGATCGGTCGACCGGTAATGAGGTTCGGTCGATCGGTCAAAAGACCCCTCTCTGTTGAAAAACCCCATACAATTTTTCGTGCCTTCGGTTGACCGGTCAATGTTCGATCGACTGGTAGCAAATTCAGTTGACTGGATTTGCCTGTTTTTCCTTGTTTTGCCCCGAGTTTTGTTCTTCTTCCCTTCCTTCTTCTTCCTCTTATACTTATTTTTCTTTAAAACATTTAAGTTAATGTTTTTAACCTTTAATTTTTAAATTTTAAATTAAAATAAGGAAGTACCCCCCATTTGAATCCAATAAAAATACCTAAAATTTCCTATTCCTTATAACTCAAAATCTGAATGTCTAGTTTTAGGCAAAACCTGATAAATCCGGTTCATCGTAACTTTTTTCATTGTCCGGGAAACCACTCTAATCATATGAATAAAATCCCATGAAATTAACTAAGCTTAGTGAAACTACAACCAACCATTTCCGGGACTTTTTATCTCAAAATTTAGAAAATTACATTAAATGGTCACTATTCATAGCACTATTCATAGGCTATGAAAGTGAGATCGGGGGTTCTACAGTATCCAAGTCCAGCTTTGCTAAAAACACATCTTCGTTGACTTAAAAATCTTTCTAAGTTCTTTTGGCCATTAGTGAATGTGAGAATGATACTAGTCAAATCCTTGACTTTTGCCTTAAGCTCATCACATTCACTCATCTTCTAAAATACTCTTTTCATTTTACAGAATTTCATAGGAATTAGTAAGAGTATGGATGACCTTTTTAAAAGATTTATTCATTTGAGCTATTCTAGTAAATTTAGTGTAAAACTCATCAAATGCATCCCTTATTTCATCATATGAAAGAGATTCATTGGAAGTAGAAGTTATCACTTCCTCATTTGCCATGAGGCATAGATTTGCCACTTCTTCGTCACTTGAGTCCTTTGACTTGCTCACTTCAGAATCATCCCAAGTGGCCATCATAGCTTTCTTCTTGAATTTGTGGCTCTTCTTGAGTTGAGGGCAGTCGGTTATGATTTGGCCAGGCTTCTTGCATTCATAACATGTAAGAGTCTCCTTCTTTCTTGACTCAGACTAGGACACCTCCTTGAAGAACTCATTCTTGTAGGGTCTCTTCTTGAAGTTCTTCTTATGCTTGAGATGTCGTGCCCCAAAATACGCCCTAGGAGTTAAGGGATACTTTAGTCGTGACAATACTTAACCTGTCAAACCATCCTGTAAAGAACAAGGTAAAACATACCAAAATAAGACATAAATCAGAGTGCGGAAGCTATAACATGAATGCGGAAGCGTAAATCAACTTTTTCTTTTTCTATACAACTCCAGTATTCCAAGTTTACATATACAAGACATAATCATAAGGGTAAAGGTCGAAACGCCCACCGATCAAAATACAAAAAGAAACGCTCGTATACACTCCTCTCAACAATAGTCTAAGTATGGCCACACATCTAGATCTTTGTCTGCTTGCTACTGCATCAGAATAGGTAGCTCCCTCTCCTCGGCGTATTCTTCCTCAACCAAAGGCTTAGGGTCAAGGGCATCCACAGTACCTACCAACACAAACGTACGGCTGAGTATGAAATACTCAGTGAGTACAAGCTACTAGCTAGCAATAGTAATAACGGAATACAAAGATAATAATTATAGATAACTCACAACATAGTATTTAAAGCAATGTTATGATTCGTGACATGCATGGAATGATGTAAAAACACCGATAAAACTCATACTTGAAATTCTTGGCTTGTTCTTGAAAATAGCTTTTTTGTGTGTTTGCAAAACTTGCTTGTCATATTTTAAAAACTATGTCTTGTCTTGGTCTCATTCGTAAGAATCACGCATGTATCATGTCTTGCTTGGAATCACGTGTCTTGCTTGTCTTGTCTTCACTTGCCTTATTTTCTTGTGAGCCAGATGTTAGTGCCCTTGAAGCAACTTGTGGCCAAGAATGTAAATTCCCTTCAGCGAATACATATATATATAGAAAATGGTAGACTAACATCCTTGACCGGCCTGATGTCTGACTTGATCAACTTGTTTTCTTGTGAGGCAAGTATGACATATCTTGCTATATGCCCTACCCTTGACCGGCCTGATGTCCGACTTTATCAACCTGCTTGTTTGCTTGTGAGTCAGGTATGACATATCCAGAGATATGCCCTACCTTTGACTGGCCCGATCTCTGGATTTATCATTCATTTCGTGAATCACATTTGTTGTTCTTGTTGTTTCTTTCAAATACTTGTACTTTAAAAATATCGGTTCATGCATGCATTCTTGCTTATGTGCAACAATTCGTGGCAATTATACTAGCATAAACGATTGAAAAGGGGAAACATATAACATCTTAATCCTACCTAAAATCATGTGATATGTGAGCAATAGGGAAAAAATTACATCAAAATTAGTATTTTAAGAAGAATTACATGATCTGTGCTTTTATAATCTTCATCAAAATTGAAATTTATCCAGATCAATGATCTCTAAGACCTAGAGGGGGGGTGAATAGGTCTATCTAATAATTTCTAACCAATTTTAATTTTTCAATTAATATGTTTAAAAATCAATGATTAACTCAATCAGACAATCCACACAAATCAAACACAGAAGATTTTTACGTGGAAAACCCTAACGGGAAAAAACCACGGGACCTTGTCCAGCAATAAACTTCACTATGAAAAGATATCAAGTACAAGACAAGACCTTACCAAAACAGAAACGACGTTCCTAGGTATAGACTCTTACTCTTGATTTCCACGAACCAGCAGGTTCGATCTCCGCCTTAGCAGCTTCGGTTCCACACCGACCAAATCTTTTCAAGCAACTTCAAATCCACGATCACACACGATCGATCTCCTTCCACGAAGGCTCCGGATCAAACACCGGACACACACACAAGGTGTAGGGTTGTGAATCAATTTAGTAAATTTCAAACCCTAGAGGGATCTCATACAGATCTGAGATCACACAATGCAAGATCAAAGATTTTTAATCTATACTTGCATTCTCTAGGATCTAAGAAAGAGGAGGGATCAACAAAGATCTAATAAAAACAATTAGAAAAACCCTAGAAGAGTTTCTCAGACCTCTACTCTTTCAAAAATTATCAAAGACACGAATTAGGTCTCTCAAAAGTTGTTTATATAGGGTTAAAAAAAGAATCCAGAAAAAGAAAAATTCTTTTTACGGGGACCGATCGATCGGTGCTCACAACCGATCGCTCGGTTCACAACCGATCGATCGGTTCTAATGACCGATCGCTCGGTCTTAAAACATCTCTCTAGAAAATTTCCCCATACAAATATTTAGTCCAGTCGATAGCCACCGATCGCTCGGTAGGCCACCGATCGATCGGTCGCAATACCGAGCGATCGGTTGAGACAGAATTTTTGCCAAAATTAATTCATTTTATTTTTATTTGATTCAACTAATATCAAATAACTTTGGTAGGCTTAAAACTATCCTCCTAGGTATTTTTAGGGTTATCTAAGTCAAATCAAACCTAGGTAGGGGTCTCTAAGTCCATTACCTGTCTAGATCCGGAGTAGAACCTTTTTCTTCTCTTTCTTCTATCTTCTTTAAGCTTTAGCTCTTCTCTTCTTTTCTGACAAGTTGAACATGACTCGACGACTCGACTCAACTGACCTATCTAATGATCACGGAATTTGCCAACACCTATTTAGGGATTTACAATCTCCCCCTTTGGCAATTCCGGGACAAAACAAAACTGTCGCGACCCAAAACCCACCCTAGGAGTTAGAGTGAATCTTGGACGACTCAATCATGACTTACATGACTTGCTTGACAAACCAACCTGCAAAACCCCACAAAGCATATACAATAGAGGACATTATAGCGGAAACATAACTATAAAACACAGCGGAAGTCTAACAAACCTCTAAGTATATACATATGGTCCAAGTTTATACAAAAAAGGTAACCAAAGAAAGTGCGGACAGACCCGCCAAAATACATGGATAAAATCTCTCATCTCACCCACAGCTAACCCTCTCAGAATCTACAACCACCTAATGGTAACCCTCAACTGGAGGTTCCTCAAAAGGCTCCTCGACGTACTCCTCCTCCACCCATGGACTCGGAGCACAGATATCAAATGGAGCAGCTGCTCCGCCGTCACCTGCCGACATAAGAAGTACGGCTGAGCATGGAATACTCAGCGGGTACTAAGCACTAACCAACAGTCATAGCATACAGATAGCATACACAAAGGAGGAAGCAAGTTGCATATATAGAACATGAACAATTTATATCATACAAGGAAACAAAACAATTTATAATCATGCTTGTATTTCGTAGAAAGCCGATGAAACCTCTTGAAAACATCGTGCACTTGACTTGACTTGAAAATACCATTCCGTGCTTGAAACTTGTTATGTTGTCTTATCTTGTCATATCATGCGTGTCATGCGAGTATCATGCTTGCTTGTTCATAATTTAAACATGTTCACATGCCTAGTTGCCGTTCATAGTCCGTCACAACTAGTACCCTATATGCAGATGGGTATGCCTAGTTGCCGTTCATAGCCCGTCGCAACTAGCATCCATGCAGAATGTGAATGCCTAGTTGCCGTTCATAGCCCGTCGCAACTTGCATCCATGCAGAATGTGTATGCCTAGTTGCCGTTCATAGCCCGTCACAACTTGCATCCATGCAGAATGTGTGATGCTATGCTATGCGTGTCATGCCATGCTATGCTATGCGTGTCATGCGATGCTATGCATGTCATGCGAGGGGATGGGAGACCTTTCCCCATGCAATGCATGATTGTCTCGCCCTTGTCAAAAGCGAAGTGAAACATATCTTAGGATATGCCCCACCTCTACGTCCCATACTCAAAACATCGGTAAATCACGTCGTTTCATGCGTGCTCGTGAGATCGTGTGCATACTTGCATTTGGAATTGAATATGACAATTTGGAGTGATTCACAAGGCATAGCATATAACAATTTAAGTAATTAATAATCTACACATTTTAAGAAATGTAAGAAACACACTATCATGAACCCTAACAAATTTCAAGAGCAATTAAACATGGGTTCCCTTAATTTATCATTTATTTTATTCACCTTGGCATTTCATCAAACATGTGGTGTGTTCATTATTCACTTAAACCTAAATCATGCTTTTCTATGTGGGTTATGCTCACATCACACTTGTATGTTCATTATTAGTACAATGCCCTTTCCCATTCGTTCATCACATCATCCACACGGCATCCATTCGCCAACATCCATCTCCATTCACCATTCATACCACCAATCTCATAACACATATATAGGTGAAAGAAAACAAGAAGAAATAAAGGGAAAGAGAAGCTATAACTAGGAGGGTAGTAAGAAGTACCGACTTTGATCAAGTGAGGAAGAAATCCCCCTTTCCAAAACGACCGTGAGTTGCTGCCCTAGCTTGAGGAGAGTGCCCCACACGAGCTTGAGCCGAGATCTTGAAGGAAAACGTGCTTGAGGATGATCTAGGGTCTCAAACCCCTTTGATTTCTCTTCAAAATGGAAACCCTAGGTTTAGGAACCCCTTCTCCTCTCTTCTAATCTCCCAAATCTTCTAAGGGTTGAGAATGAGCCCTAAAGGCTCGGGCAATCCTATATAAGAAAAGGTATAACACCCTTATGTCGAAAATGCCCTTAGTGAAAATTCTGCAAAAACGCGAGTACCGAGCGATCGGAGTTAATGACCGATCGATCGGTTGCCTACCGATCGATCGGTTTCATAACCGAGCGATCGGTTAAAATTTCACTCTCTGGAAAATTTCCCCATACAAAAATCTTGACCAGTCGATAGCCTCCGAGCGATCGGTTTTGGACCGATCGATCGCTCCATGGACCGAGCGATCGGTGGTCTGCAGGTCCAAACTGTTTTGGCCATAACTTTTGATTCGTTCGTCCGATTTTGACGATTCAACTTGCGTTGGGTTCGTACTTCGAAAACGAACATTTTTGACGTTTCGGAATTTCAAATTTCTTCCTTATTTATTAATTGCATTACTTTAAAGGAAAAATGGCTACGAAGGGTCATGCATAAATGTGAAAAGGTCCGGGGCTCTACATCCTTCCCCCCTTACAAAAATTTCGTCCTCGAAATTTGGATGAGACATGCATTACAGAATCAAATAATATTACAAGCTACATATACAAAACCTATACAAAATTCATTCAAACAATTCCGGGTACTTCGCTTTGACTTCGGCTTCACGCTCCCATGTAGCTTCTTCCCGAGCATGGTGTTGCCATTGCACTAGGACCAAATGGATAGTCTTGTTGCGAAGCACTTGATCTCTTCGATCCAATATGTGAATCGGCTTCTCAACCAACGTGAGATCTTCTCGAATTTCCAACGGTTCCAATTCTAGTACATGCGAAGGGTCCGCAATGTACTTCCGAAGCATAGACACGTGGAAAACGTTGTGGACCGCGGCCATGTGAGGTGGGAGAGCTACTCGATAAGCAACTTCACCAACCCGCGTGATAATCTCAAACGGTCCAACATAGCGAGGACTGAGCTTGCCTCGCTTGCCAAATCTCATGATCCCTTTGCTAGGAGATACTTTCACAAAAACTTGATCCCCTACTTGAAATTCCAAGTCCCTACGGCGCGTGTCCGCATAACTTTTCTGGCGATCTTGAGCGGCTTTCAATCGATCCCGAATGATCTTAACTGTGTTTGCAGTTTGCTCAATCAATTCTGGACCAAGTAATTTCCTTTCTCCTACCTCATCCCAATAGAGAGGAGACCTACAACTTCGCCCATATAAGGCCTCAAATGGTGCCATTTGGATACTTGCCTGATAGCTGTTATTGTAGGCGAATTCAACCAAAGGCAAATGCTCTTCCCAACTGCCTCTGAAATCCATCATACAAGCCCGAAGCATGTCTTCAATGACTTGGTTCACTCTCTCGGTTTGTCCATCTGTCTGTGGATGAAAAGCGGTGCTGAAATCAAGTCGGGAACCCATGGCCTCCTGGAAGCTTTTCCAGAATCGCGATGTGAATCTTGGATCCCGATCCGACACAATACTGACAGGCACTCCGTGCAACCTCACCACTTCCTTGATGTACAAAGCAGCTAACTGACTAGAGTTGAAAGTAGTTCGGTAAGGCAAGAAGTGAGCGGACTTCGTCAAACGATCCACTACTACCCATATCGCATCTGAGCCCCTTGCCGTCTTTGGCAAGCCAACTATGAAATCCATGGATATATTCTCCCATTTCCACTCGGGAATCGGAAGGGACTGTAATAGACCGGCGGGCCGCATGTGTTCTGCCTTCACCTGTTGGCACACCAAGCACCGTGCTACATATTCCGCAACCTCCCTCTTCATATTCCGCCACCAAAAGTGACTCTTGAGGTTCCGGTACATCTTTGTACCCCCTGGATGCACTGTGTACTTCGAACGGTGTGCTTCATCCAAAATCTCTCTTCGAAGGTCTGCATTGGCTGGGACGCACAGCCTTCCCTTGAATGTGATAGCACCCCGACTAGTGAGAGAAAAGTCTTCACTGCCCTTGGCAACTTCCTTGTCCCGGAAAGCCAACAATTCCGCATCCATGGCTTGATACTCTTGGATCAAATCTATAATGTACGGCCGAACCGTAACATTTGCCAAGGTAGGACCACGGACAGAGTTATTCACACTGATGTCTAGATTTGCCAAATCTTCTAGCAGCTTCCATTCTTGAACCAACATGTGTGCTAACAACCCCTGAGGTCTTCTACTCAAAGCATCAGCCACTACATTTGCTTTACCCGGGTGGTATTGAATGGTACAATCATAGTCCTTCAGGAATTCCATCCAACGCCGTTGCCTTAGATTCAATTCCTTTTGGGAAAAGAGGTATTTGAGACTCTTGTGATCCGTATACACATAGAATTCCACCCCGTATAAGTAATGTCGCCAGATCTTGAGCGCAAACACGACAGCGGCAAGCTCTAAGTCGTGCGTGGGGTAATTCTTCTCATGCTCCTTCAATTGCCTCGATGCATAGGCAATGACCTTCTTGTGTTGCATAAGCACACATCCAAGTCCAACGTGTGAGGCATCACTGTACACCTCATACCCAAGAGGTCCAGATGGCACTGTAAGGACAGGAGCTGTGGTAAGCCTCTTCTTCAGTTCCGTGAAACTGATCTCACACTTGTCGCTCCATACAAACTTAGCGTTCTTCCTTGTCAGGTAAGTGAGCGGTGCTGCAAGGCTGGAGAAACCCTCTACGAATCTCCTGTAATAGCCTGCCAACCCAAGAAAACTGCGTATCTCCATGACACTCTTGGGCCTCGCCCAATTCATGACTGCCTCTATCTTCTTTGGGTCCACCGAAATGCCTTCCGCCGATACAACGTGGCCTAGGAATGCCACCTCTTCCAACCAAAACTCACACTTGCTAAGTTTGGCGTATAGCTTGTGCTCTCTTAGCATTTCCAAAGCAAGGCGCAGGTCGCGTGTGTGATCTTCCCGTGTCTGGGAATAAACCAAAATGTCATCAACAAATACAATCACGCACCTATCAAGATATGGCCGGAACACCCGGTTCATCAAATCCATAAAGGCTGCCGGCGCGTTCGTGAGTCCAAAAGGCATCACCAAGAACTCGTAATGTCCATATCGAGTCCTGAAAGCAGTTTTGGGAACATCTTCCGCCTTAATCTTCAACTGGTGATAACCCGATCGAAGATCTATCTTTGAGAAAAATCTCGCTCCCTTCAACTGATCGAACAAGTCATCAATCCTAGGCAAGGGATACCTATTCTTTATAGTGACTTTGTTCAATTGCCTGTAATCGACACACATCCGCATCGAGCCGTCTTTCTTCTTAACAAACAACACCGGGGCACCCCATGGTGAGACACTTGGTCGAATGAAGCCAAGGCCTTGCAATTCCTCCAACTGAGTCTTCAACTCCTTGAGTTCAATAGGGGCCATTCTATATGGAGCTCTGAATACAGGAGCTGTGCCTGGTGCAAGCTCGATCATAAACTCAATCTCCCTGTCTGGAGGCAATCCTGGCAACTCCTCTGGAAATACATCCAGGAACTCACTCACAACCGGAATAGTCGATGAGTCCTTTGCCTCGGGGTTAGCTAAGCTCAACGCCGCAAAACGGGCAATGTCTCTACATTTTAACCCCCGAAAGTGAAATGGTTTTCCTTTTACCGGCTTGAAGAGTACCATCTTCTCAAAGCAAGCTACATGCCCATGATGTGCTGCCAACCAATCCATTCCCAATATAACATCAAAGTCTTGGAATCCAAGGACGATGAGGTCAACCGCCAACTCGTGGCTTCCAACTTGGACCGCACTATTTCTATACACTTTATCTGCCAATACTGTTTTGCCGAGCGGAGTCGAAATGGCTAACTCCGGTTTTAGCTGACTAGGCTCCACAGAAAAGCCTTCTGAAAAACTCGGCGAGACAAACGAATGAGTAGACCCGGTATCAATCAACACTCGAGCCAAATACTCATTGACTAGTAGGGTTCCTGAAATTTTAGGCTAGTTACGTCAATTCAAGCCTCAACAGTGTATACACGTAGGTATATATACATATAGCATACCAACTACGTACACAAGGAATAAAACATAACATAACAATCACGAATAAGGAAAATAACTCCTAACGCGTACCTTGCACCACATCATCAGATGCAAGTGCATCGCCCTCTGTCAAGGCAAAAACTCGCCCCTGGTTCGCCTGGCGAGACTGAGGTGTAGACCGGGTAGTCTGAGATGACGCCTGATATGATCCTGCTGGGCGTGTTGGTGGCCTAATCCCCTGAGACTGGCCTGGTAAATGCCGGGTAGGGCAATCCCTGATCACGTGGCCCTGGCGACCACAGTGAAAACATCCACCCGATGCTCTTAGGCAATCCCCAGCTGGGTGCCGTCGGCCGCATGAAGGGCAGGCCTCGTGTGTGCGGGTAGGAGGGGCCTGAGGTGGAGCATATCTCGCCACCTGAGGTGCAACTGGCCATGGGGCCGGGAGAGCCTGAGGTCGAGGTGCCTGTGGCACGTACTGCCGTGGTGCTGGGGCCGCATAAGTCGGCCTCATCGGTGGTGCTGGCCATGTATACTGATACGGGCCGGTACGATTCCGCCTCTCTGGAGGTGCTGAACTACTGGCTTGGCCTCTCGCCAACTCTCTCTTCTTAGACACTGCTTCCGAATTGGCCTCAACCAATAAGGCCTTATCCACTACTTCGGCGTAAGTGGCGTGCCTGAAAACCGACACTTTCTCCATGATGACATCCTTGAGCCCTTGCTCAAACCTCCTCGCCTTCATTGCCTCGGTGGCAATCATATGTGTCGCGAAGCGTGATAGCTCCGAGAACTTGGCCTCATAAGCGGCCACAGACATCGAACCTTGCTCAAGGTTGATGAATTCTCTCTCTTTCTTTTCCCGAGCTCCAACCGGGAAATACTTCTTATAGAACGTGTCCTTAAACTCCTCCCAAGTCCAAGGTTGACCCTGCATGGTCAAGTCTCGTGTCCTCAATGCGGACAACCACCAATGGTGGGCTTCACCCTCTAGCATGAAAACTGCCCATGCTACTCTATCCTCCTCTGTAGGCGAGAGGACTGCAAAAATCTTCTCCATCTGGAGGATCCACGCCTCCGCAGCAAGAGGGTCCACACTCCCATGGAAGGATGGAGGCCTCAATCTCCTGAATGCCTCAACTCCAGCTGTACGATGTACTGGAGCTGCGGGCGGTGGAGTAGGTGCCGCTGATGCCGGTATAGTTTCCCGAGCCGCCAGGATGGCGAGTGTCTCAGCAATAGAGCCTAAGACCTGGGAGAGGTCCGGCTGCTCATCCTCATCTCTGGAAGAAGATGAAGCTCTGGTGTGTGGTCCACGACCCCGTGTGCCCCGCCTCATGACTAAAGTCCTGAGAACAATTGCACCACATGAGTCTCACTAGAACCACAGTTTATTTCAATGTCATTTCACAATAATTCAATTTGTATTAGTTGTATAATACTAATATACATCACATCAAGTCATCAGAGTATTCATCACATTATACTTATACTTTAGTGTTCTAGCGTACCTAGGACCCGTACTTGGCTAAAGCAACCATTTTAGACTAAGACTAAAGTTTAGTCTTATACTTGGATCAAGACTCTCTTCCGACTTACCTTCTTCCTAACTTGTTTCCTAACATATGCTCTTGTCAAGCCGTGGTATAAGATTCTAAGTGACCCTAGAGACCTAAAGCCTAGGCTCTGATACCACTTCTGTCGCGACCCAAAACCCACCCTAGGAGTTAGAGTGAATCTTGGACGACTCAATCATGACTTACATGACTTGCTTGACAAACCAACCTGCAAAACCCCACAAAGCATATACAATAGAGGACATTATAGCGGAAACATAACTATAAAACACAGCGGAAGTCTAACAAACCTCTAAGTATATACATATGGTCCAAGTTTATACAAAAAAGGTAACCAAAGAAAGTGCGGACAGACCCGCCAAAATACATGGATAAAATCTCTCATCTCACCCACAGCTAACCCTCTCAGAATCTACAACCACCTAATGGTAACCCTCAACTGGAGGTTCCTCAAAAGGCTCCTCGACGTACTCCTCCTCCACCCATGGACTCGGAGCACAGATATCAAATGGAGCAGCTGCTCCGCCGTCACCTGCCGACATAAGAAGTACGGCTGAGCATGGAATACTCAGCGGGTACTAAGCACTAACCAACAGTCATAGCATACAGATAGCATACACAAAGGAGGAAGCAAGTTGCATATATAGAACATGAACAATTTATATCATACAAGGAAACAAAACAATTTATAATCATGCTTGTATTTCGTAGAAAGCCGATGAAACCTCTTGAAAACATCGTGCACTTGACTTGACTTGAAAATACCATTCCGTGCTTGAAACTTGTTATGTTGTCTTATCTTGTCATATCATGCGTGTCATGCGAGTATCATGCTTGCTTGTTCATAATTTAAACATGTTCACATGCCTAGTTGCCGTTCATAGTCCGTCACAACTAGTACCCTATATGCAGATGGGTATGCCTAGTTGCCGTTCATAGCCCGTCGCAACTAGCATCCATGCAGAATGTGAATGCCTAGTTGCCGTTCATAGCCCGTCGCAACTTGCATCCATGCAGAATGTGTATGCCTAGTTGCCGTTCATAGCCCGTCACAACTTGCATCCATGCAGAATGTGTGATGCTATGCTATGCGTGTCATGCCATGCTATGCTATGCGTGTCATGCGATGCTATGCATGTCATGCGAGGGGATGGGAGACCTTTCCCCATGCAATGCATGATTGTCTCGCCCTTGTCAAAAGCGAAGTGAAACATATCTTAGGATATGCCCCACCTCTACGTCCCATACTCAAAACATCGGTAAATCACGTCGTTTCATGCGTGCTCGTGAGATCGTGTGCATACTTGCATTTGGAATTGAATATGACAATTTGGAGTGATTCACAAGGCATAGCATATAACAATTTAAGTAATTAATAATCTACACATTTTAAGAAATGTAAGAAACACACTATCATGAACCCTAACAAATTTCAAGAGCAATTAAACATGGGTTCCCTTAATTTATCATTTATTTTATTCACCTTGGCATTTCATCAAACATGTGGTGTGTTCATTATTCACTTAAACCTAAATCATGCTTTTCTATGTGGGTTATGCTCACATCACACTTGTATGTTCATTATTAGTACAATGCCCTTTCCCATTCGTTCATCACATCATCCACACGGCATCCATTCGTCAACATCCATCTCCATTCACCATTCATACCACCAATCTCATAACACATATATAGGTGAAAGAAAACAAGAAGAAATAAAGGGAAAGAGAAGCTATAACTAGGAGGGTAGTAAGAAGTACCGACTTTGATCAAGTGAGGAAGAAATCCCCCTTTCCAAAACGACCGTGAGTTGCTGCCCTAGCTTGAGGAGAGTGCCCCACACGAGCTTGAGCCGAGATCTTGAAGGAAAACGTGCTTGAGGATGATCTAGGGTCTCAAACCCCTTTGATTTCTCTTCAAAATGGAAACCCTAGGTTTAGGAACCCCTTCTCCTCTCTTCTAATCTCCCAAATCTTCTAAGGGTTGAGAATGAGCCCTAAAGGCTCGGGCAATCCTATATAAGAAAAGGTATAACACCCTTATGTCGAAAATGCCCTTAGTGAAAATTCTGCAAAAACGCGAGTACCGAGCGATCGGAGTTAATGACCGATCGATCGGTTGCCTACCGATCGATCGGTTTCATAACCGAGCGATCGGTTAAAATTTCACTCTCTGGAAAATTTCCCCATACAAAAATCTTGACCAGTCGATAGCCTCCGAGCGATCGGTTTTGGACCGATCGATCGCTCCATGGACCGAGCGATCGGTGGTCTGCAGGTCCAAACTGTTTTGGCCATAACTTTTGATTCGTTCGTCCGATTTTGACGATTCAACTTGCGTTGGGTTCGTACTTCGAAAACGAACATTTCTGACGTTTCGGAATTTCAAATTTCTTCCTTATTTATTAATTGCATTACTTTAAAGGAAAAATGGCTACGAAGGGTCATGCATAAATGTGAAAAGGTCCGGGGCTCTACAAAAACTAATTCATATACTAGGTTCAAATTTTCCCAATTGATTCAAAAATGGAAAATTGACCTTTACATGACTCAAAAATAATTACATGACTTTTGACATGTTAACTTGTCATGATTTACCAAACTTAGAATGTAACTACATGTTCCATGGAGTCTTTATCCTCATCAGTTTATATTATAAGGATAATGCATTTGGAACTCGAGGACACCCAGGAATTTAGAAACCAAATCAGCATTTATGACAACAGATTGTTCTAATGCTCGAGATTTGAATGACCATTTTTTCTGGTTGATTTCAGAAAATTAGAGTAAAATTCTCTAACTAACTGGACAGAAGCAGGACCGGATAAGGTAAGTATACCTTCCCATTGACGATCTGAAATGAGAGTAGGAAGATAATAATCACCAAAATCAGAAATATGTATGTCCCTTTCAACCATAACACCTTTCTTGCTAAAATACTCACTATAGAGTTGAGCAGCAGTAGGACTGATAAACTGGGATAACTTACTGGACTGGGAAGATGAAGCTTTACCTTTATTTTTCCGAGTTTTATCAGCCAGAGATTTTTGACGATTCTCAATTGTAGAATCAATCATTCTATGAATTGGCCTGTCCCCAATGGAAATACCATGCCCTATTGGAGTGAAAGTAAAGGGCTCTAGGTTTTCCTCATCTTGAGGAGGATCCTCTTGGTTGTTGAGGACCAACCTCCGACGTTTGGGATGCCAGACATGAGATAGGCAAGAAGGATTAACGACAAAACGAAAGCCATTGAAGAAAATGCAAGAAATGATGCCCTAGATGAGAAAATCAATCTAAAGCAAAGAAAATGCACAACTCTTACCTTTTAGATGCTTGGGAAACCTTTAGAGTAGAATGGAATGTTCGTAGGAAAGATTTGGAGGAGAGGAAACCGAGAGATCGCTCTGGAGATCGGAGAACAAGTGAACAAAAAAAATAGAAATGAGGGTTTTATAACCCTGTTCACGAAAGACCGATCGATCGGTCTTTAGCACCGAGCGATCGGTGGTCTGAAAATTTTTCAAAAATTTTTACTGTTAAAACCTTTTCTCCCCCTCAACCAATGGAACATTTAAAATACATTTTCACCTCAAAATGACCAACTGATAAAAAAAATTTGCAAGATGTGATTTCATAAAAATCATAGATAATAATCACCCAAGAATTGATATATCAAGTATAGGCATAAACAAGGATTATGAAAACATTAATTGATTTTCACCGGTGATTAAATATGGTATTTGCATCAAATTCACAATCAGAGTCAAGATACAATTAGAAGTAATGTGAGTATGAAATCAAAATTCATTACTTGACTCGTTGAATTGGTTTCCTTCCTTAATCTAGATTTTGACATTATATTTCAAATGAGACTCTAAAATTTTCAAAAACTAGTGTTAAAACCAATAATCATCCATATTTATCTGATGAGCAATTTTTACCCCATATTTGACTAATAAATTTATTTCATTTCTTTTTCAGTCAAATTGTACTCATTATGTAAATTCTTTTTGGAGTACACATATATAGACACTTGCACACTGGTGACTTTCACTCAAGTGAGAAGGTAGCTCTTTCTAATGACAGTAGGGGCTTTCACACTAGCAATCCATATAGATACCTACTGTTTGTCTAGGTAGCCATTACTCACTGTTTGCATTCACTAGTAGCTATCACACAAACTCACAGGTAGTCCTCTCCATGTCAATATTTTTATATCTAGGGGGCTCACCTTATGGAATTTTTATGACATTGGTTATACTAGATTTGATTAATCTAGGGAACCATATGGTATAATATCAGAACCTTTATATAGGAACTAAAACAATCTAAAGAATCAGTCAGAGTGCTTGTGCAAATTAGAACATCATTGTATGCTCAACTCTAACTGAGGTTAATTAGCATGACCAAATTCAATCACAAGATCGAACCAACAATTGAACTTTCCTATTTTATTCAATCCTATGATATATTTATCCTTGGATTATATGGTTAAATATGATTTCAAGGAAATAACATTAAGCTAAAAGATAGGATAAATAAGGTCATATAAACACATTATTTTTTGCAATATTTTTCAATTTTTTGAATGTTTTTGGATTTTTATTACCTAAAAAAAATAGCTCTATGACTTAAATAGAACATGAAAAACACATAGGCTATGAAACCAGTACACCATTACTCAACTCCACACAAACCGATGGATTTCCTAAGGAGTTCAAACCTAAGGGAATCTAAAGGTTTTGTGAGAATGTCCGCATATTGATTCTCTGTTTGGACATACTCAATAGACACAACTTTTTGCTCAACAAGATCACGGATGAAGTGATGCCTAATGTCTATATGCTTTGTACGAGAGTGTTGCACAGGATTTTTGGAGATATTGATTGCACTTGTGTTATCACAATACACAATCATAGTGCTTTGATCAATCCCATAATCCTTCAACATCTGTTTCATCCACAGGAGTTGGGTGCAACAACTACCAGCTGCTATATACTCAGCCTCGGCTGTAGACAAGGAAATGGAATTCTGCTTTTTGCTAAGCCAAGCAACCAAGCAGTTTCCAATATAGAAACACCCGCCGGAGGTGCTCTTCCTATCATCAGTATTTCCAGCCCAATCAGCATCAGAATACCCCACAACAATGACATTTGTATCGAAAGAATACCAGAGGCCTAAGGACAAAGTTCCACTCACATAGCGAATGATACGCTTGACAGCAACTAAGTGAGACTCTTTGGGATTTGCTTGATAACGGGCACATGCTCCAACACTAAAGGCTATGTCGGGTCTAGTAGCAGTTAGGTAGAGCAAACTACCAATCATGCTTCTATAATTAGTCTGATCGACATCCTTCCCTGAAGTATCTTTACTAAGCTTTATAGTAGTACTCATAGGAGTCCTAGCATGCTTAGCAAAACTCATTCCAAATTTCTTCACTAAATTTTTTGCATATTTGATTTGAGATACTGAGATCCCAGAATCCAATTGCTTGATCTGAAGACCAAGGAAGAAACTTAGCTCACCAACCATGCTCATTTCAAATTCATTTTTCATTTGTTCAGCAAATGAATGAGCATGTAAGTCTAATGTGGAACCAAATACTATGTCATCAACATATATCTGGGCGATGACAATATCACCTTTCACTTTCTTTATGAAAAGGGTTCTGTCTACTCCCCCTCTCGAAAATCCGTTTTCCAAGAGATAAGTAGTCAGCCTCTCATACCAAGCTCTTGGAGCTTGTTTTAAACCATAGAGGGCCCTTTTTAGTCGATAAACTTGATCAAGGTGATGTGGATCTTCAAACCCTTTTGGTTGTTCCACATAGACTTCTTCATGTAGAATGCCATTCAGAAAGGCACTCTTAACATCCATTTGAAAAAGTTTGAATTTCATATTACAAGCCACAGCTAGAAGAATTCTTATTGATTCTAGCCTGGCTACAGGAGCAAAAGTTTCATCGAAGTCAATACCTTCAATTTGGGTATATCCTTGTGCAACTAACCTAGCCTTATTTCTTATGATAGTACCTTTTTCATCAGATTTGTTCTTGAAAATCCATTTGGTACCTATCACATTTGTATTATTAGGCCTAGGTACTAAATACCAAACATCATTCCTAGTAAACTGAAGTAACTCTTCTTGCATTGCATTTATCCAATTATCATCTGCAAGAGCTTCAGCTACATTCTTGGGTTCAAAAGATGAAGTATAGCAAATGTAGCTAACTTCATTTTCAATTTGTTTCCTCGTTCTCACTCCACTTTCAACATCACCAATAATATCAGTGGAGGTGTGAGGACTCATGACCCTAGGATGTGTAGGTTTTAATGGAGATGTTTGCTTATCAATAGGTGAAGTTGAAATAATTTCAACATCTTCATTTTCAGCACTTTCATCATCCTCACATTGCACATTTTCAACACCAGAGTCATCCACAATTACATTTATGGACTCCATAATTGTAGAGGTTCTCAAGTTATACACTCGATAAGCTCTACTGTTGGTGGAATACCCAAGAAATATCCCTTCATCACTCCGGGATTCAAATTTTCCCAGTTGCTCTCTATCCTTAAGGATATAGCATTTACTTCCGAATTCTCGAAAGTACTTGACACTAGGTTTCTTGTTATTCCACAACTCATATGGGGTTTTCCTTGTTCCAGGTCTTACAAAAACTCTATTAACTATATAGCAAGCAGTGTGAACTGCCTCAGCCCAGAAATGAGAAGCTAGATTGTTGCTATGAAGCATAACTCTAGCCATCTCTTGGAGAACCCTGTTCTTCCTCTCTACTACACCATTCTGCTGAGGTGTAATAGGTGCAGAAAATTCATGTTTGATACCAGACTCATCACAAAATTCGTTGTACTTAGAGTTTTCAAACTCCTTTCCATGATCACTTCGAATTCGAGTGATTGGGCATCTTTTCTCATTTTGAATTTTCAGGCAAATACTTTTGAAATTGTCAAAAGCATCGGATTTCTCTCTTATAAATGCCACCCAAGACATTCTAGAGAAATCATCAACCATGACTAGGATGTATCGCTTTCCACCTAGACTTTCAGTTCTTGTAGGACCCATAAGGTCCATATGAATTAATTCCAGTGGATATGAAGTAGCAATACTTGAAGTCTTCTTATGTGGGGTCCTAATTTGTTTACCAATTTGACATGGCCCACACACAGCAGTAGAAGGCTTTCCTAGTTTGGGAACACCTCTCACAAGCTCTTGCTTAGAGATTTTACATAGGTCTTTGAAGTTCATGTGACCTAGTCTTCGGTGCCACAAATCAACCTCCTCAATTCTAGTCTTATAACAGACATTTGAGGGAATAGGACTGGGAGTTAGGCCGTAGCAATTGTCAGTGGTTCTCAATCCTTCTAGAACACACTTACCTTTACCATTAATGACTAAGCATTTATTTTGGGTAAAGTGCACAGCATGATTATCATCACATAGTTGACTTATGCTAATTAAATTAGCTTTCAGTCCTTCAACAAACAAGGCATCTTTCAATTTAGGTATGCCTGGTGAATTGATGATACCCTTTCCTTTGACTAAAGACTTGCTTCCATCCCCAAAAGTAACAGTCCCATCAGGACAGTCCTCAAATTGAATAAATAAGGACTTGTTACCTGTCATATGCCGAGAACACCCACTATCGAAGTACCACATTTCTGTGTTTTGGGCTTTCAAGGCAGTATGAATGACAAAGCACTTAAGGTCTTCCTTTCTCACATACACAGTCTTTAAACTTTGTTTAGATCTTTGATCATTAATCTGTGTAGTAGAGACCTTTTTCCTTTTTGTCCTCCTTGACCTTTTTCTGTTTTGTTCAGTTCTAGCTTTTTGATAAGTCAAATTATTTCCTCTTGTATAATCATTTGGAATAAATTGACCAGTCCTTGTCCTAGATATTTGAGCAATTCTGTTAACATCATCGCTCAACATTCTAGACTTTTCAGCTAGAACCTGAATCTGCCTTTGAAGAGTCCCTTGACTCAGATTTTGGTTCCATGAACCATTTCGGGGAGCTCTCCTAAATGCATTACAATTAGGTCGAATGTGACCTCTCACACCACAAAAGTGACATGTGGGTATGAATCTTGGTAGAGGAGGAAGATTTCTTCTAACTGGAATTTGATTCCTTAAAGCATTCACTCTAGGAGCTGTATATCTAGGCTTTACAAAATTTGTATAAGCCTTAGTACTTGATGTAGAAGGTAAATTTTCTTTGGGTTCAGAATGTATTGGCTCAAACACTGCACTAGCCATTGTTCCAACAGCTAAAGGACCAGTTGGTGTGTCAACATGTCCTATCCCAGATCTACTAGAATTTGATCCATACTTTCTGACTAATTCATCTAGGCAGCTGGTGTTACCAAACATTCTCACTTCTTTTTCAAGAGTATAGACCTTCTGAATCAAGTCAGTCTTGTCTTTAAGGGTAATTTGGTGTTCTTTTTCAAGAAATTTCACCTTATCAACAAGAGAGACTTTAAAAGTTTCCAGCTCCATTTGCAGAGTTTTTAACTCTTCAATTTCTTTCATGGAAGTGTCTCTTTCATCTTCTAATTTTCTGACCACATTAGTCAATGAGACATTCTCTTCCAAAAGACATTGAACTTTTATAACAAATGCTTCTTTTTCATTTTCCAACTGACTAACTAGTGCACTCTTCTCTTCTGCTACTAGTTTACAGATATCTCTTTCATTTTGAATGAATTTGAGTTTTTTGCTCAAAGAGATTTTGTTTTAGTCAGTTTTAAACTTTCAGCATACAACTTATCATAAGTTGTTTTCAAATCTTCATCACTTTCAGAGTCAGTTTGACTCTTCTGTAAGTCATCACTTGACTCAGTATGAATACTTTCATCACTTCTATCCTTTTCATCAACCGCAGAGGTAGTCTCAAGAATCCCAGATAGGGAAACAGTGAAAGCCGTATGATTTCCAGTATCTTCACTTGAAGAGGAACTGTCCGATTCTTCATTCTCGGAATCACTGTCATCCCAACAGGCATTCATCACCTTGCCCTTACTCTTCTTCTTGTTAGGACAGTTAGGTGAAATATGTCCGAAGCCATGTCATTCATAACATTGAACACCTTGGGATTTCTTGTCGCCACTTTTGGAATTTTTCTTGTTTTCCCAGGGCTTAGACTTTGACTTATCAAAAGATTTTCCTCCCTGTTTGGGATTAAACCTCTTTTTCGTTCTAAAAAATTTTCGAAATTTTTTAACGAAAAGAGCCATTTCTTCCTCATTCATTTCTCCATCACTGTCATCCTCATCCAAAGTTTCCTTGATGGTTTTCAAGGCTAAAGATTTATTCTTCTTGGATGGACGTAGATTGAGTTCATAGGTTTGGAGTGATCCAACCAATTCCTCAATCTTCAGAGAGTCAACATTTTTACTCTCTTCGATTGCAGTGACTTTGGGTTGAAATCTCTCTGGGAGAGATCTAAGGACTTTTCTAACTATTTTGGACTCAGATATTTTTTCACCTAAATTGAAACTAGCGTTGACAATGTCACTAAGTTTTGCATAGAATTCATCAAAAGTGTCATTGTCGTCCATGTTTAAATGTTCAAATTTGGTGGTTAACATTTGGAGTTTTGAGATTTTAACAGTGGTAGTACCCTCATGGGTAATTTTAAGAATGTCCCAAGCCTCCTTTGCTGTTTCACATGAAGAAATTCGTCTGAATTCCTCTGCAGTGACTGCAGTAAAGATAGCATTGAGACCTTTAGTGTTCCATCCACTTGAATCAAGCTCTTCTCTGGTCCATTCATCAGAATATTTGACGACAGTCAAATCACCTACAGTTTTTACGGGCGTAGTCCACCCATTCTGTATAGACATCCAAATTCTCTCGTCTATAGATTTGAGAAAGGCTCTCATTCTAGCTTTCCAGTATGCATAATTATTTCCATCAAAAAGTGGGGGACGAGAGACGGATCCTCCTTCTCTTAGAGTACTCATGATCACGGATAATACAGGATCACACTTAAGGGATTAGCCTTATCAGTGAACTAGCTCTGATACCAATTGAAATTTATCCAGATCAATGATCTCTAAGACCTAGAGGGGGGGTGAATAGGTCTATCTAATAATTTCTAACCAATTTTAATTTTTCAATTAATATGTTTAAAAATCAATGATTAACTCAATCAGACAATCCACACAAATCAAACACAGAAGATTTTTACGTGGAAAACCCTAACGGGAAAAAACCACGGGACCTTGTCCAGCAATAAACTTCACTATGAAAAGATATCAAGTACAAGACAAGACCTTACCAAAACAGAAACGACGTTCCTAGGTATAGACTCTTACTCTTGATTTCCACGAACCAGCAGGTTCGATCTCCGCCTTAGCAGCTTCGGTTCCACACCGACCAAATCTTTTCAAGCAACTTCAAATCCACGATCACACACGATCGATCTCCTTCCACGAAGGCTCCGGATCAAACACCGGACACACACACAAGGTGTAGGGTTGTGAATCAATTTAGTAAATTTCAAACCCTAGAGGGATCTCATACAGATCTGAGATCACACAATGCAAGATCAAAGATTTTTAATCTATACTTGCATTCTCTAGGATCTAAGAAAGAGGAGGGATCAACAAAGATCTAATAAAAACAATTAGAAAAACCCTAGAAGAGTTTCTCAGACCTCTACTCTTTCAAAAATTATCAAAGACACGAATTAGGTCTCTCAAAAGTTGTTTATATAGGGTTAAAAAAAGAATCCAGAAAAAGAAAAATTCTTTTTACGGGGACCGATCGATCGGTGCTCACAACCGATCGCTCGGTTCACAACCGATCGATCGGTTCTAATGACCGATCGCTCGGTCTTAAAACATCTCTCTGGAAAATTTCCCCATACAAATATTTAGTCCAGTCGATAGCCACCGATCGCTCGGTAGGCCACCGATCGATCGGTCGCAATACCGAGCGATCGGTTGAGACAGAATTTTTGCCAAAATTAATTCATTTTATTTTTATTTGATTCAACTAATATCAAATAACTTTGGTAGGCTTAAAACTATCCTCCTAGGTATTTTTAGGGTTATCTAAGTCAAATCAAACCTAGGTAGGGGTCTCTAAGTCCATTACCTGTCTAGATCCGGAGTAGAACCTTTTTCTTCTCTTTCTTCTATCTTCTTTAAGCTTTAGCTCTTCTCTTCTTTTCTGACAAGTTGAACATGACTCGACGACTCGACTCAACTGACCTATCTAATGATCACGGAATTTGCCAACACCTATTTAGGGATTTACAAAACTCATTAAATTCTCATTTGGGCATTTTATCGAGCACTTGGCGTGCAAGCACTACATAGTCAATCATTTCCTGTCTTTATGCTTGTAATTTCATAAACATCACATGTTTATTCATTATGATTCCAATATCCATCCAATATTTTTCCATCACACAACATTCATCACACTATACGACATCCAATCGCCTCAACCCCTCATCCATTCATACATCCCCACCATTTATTATCTTGTTCATTTTGGGAAAATTA
This sequence comes from Tetracentron sinense, assembly GCA_015143295.1. Classification (NCBI taxonomy): domain Eukaryota; kingdom Viridiplantae; phylum Streptophyta; class Magnoliopsida; order Trochodendrales; family Trochodendraceae; genus Tetracentron; species Tetracentron sinense. The sequence goes on from CM026554.1 coordinate 24,232,156, forward strand.
GTGTATTACAACAAAAGAGGAAATTAGAGGAGATCAATATACTACATTCATGAGGAAATCTAGATTATTACCAAGGTATTTAGTAGGGTGTACTAACCTTGATGATCAACCCTTGAGCTTGAAGAAATCCCCCTTGATTTGGAACCTTCAAGCTTGATGGAGGATGATTCTAGCTTGGAATTCTTCAAGCTTGAGCTCCTTGATCTCAATCCCAAAAACTCCTCTTGGATTTTCCCCAATTCCTCTTCTCCTCTTCCTCCCCTCTTTCTCTCATTTAGTTTTAGAAAACCCTTAAATGAAATCCCTTACTAAGTCACGGGTTTAAAACCCTCAAATTCGGCATTAGCTACCACGTGTGATCGATCGCGGATCAGTGCGATCGATCACATATGGATGCGATCTATCGCACATGAACCTAAGAGTTTTGGTCTGATTTCCCCCTGCATGCGATTGATCGCACACCTTTGTGATCGATCATAGGTCCCTGCGATCTATCGCACCTGGGGACCCATCCATCGCACTTGGTCCAGAACGTTTTTGTTCAAATTCACCTATATGTGATCGATCGCACCTAACCTGCAATCGATCGCACTCCCCAGATTTTGTTTTTCTTCCCCTGTAGACCCATGGGGGGTGTTTCCAACCTCATTTTCACAATCCTTAGGGTCCTAAACTCCTTCCTTCATGCTGCCCTTAGGTGGTTAACCCTCTAATTTATCATAAACATCAATTCTAACACGGGGAATGTCATTTGGCTTTGATTACACTATTCATTAAACAAATAAAGTTCCGGGGTACTACATCCTCCCCCCTTAAAAAAATTTCATCCTCGAAATTTGGACGGCACATACATGTGCAAAACAACAAGAAAATGCAAAAGAGGTCGCCAAAGTTCTATTCAAATAGTCGAGGATATTTCTCCCTCACTTCGGCCTCTCGCTCCCATGTAGCCTCTTCCCTCGAATGGTGTTGCCATCTTACAAGGACTAAGGGATTGGTTTTATTTTGCAAGACTTCATCCCATGTAGCCTATCCAAGATCTACACTGGTTGTTCAATTAGTGTGAGATCCTCCCAAATGTCTATCGGATCAAGCTCTATTACATGGGAAGGGTAACGTACTTCCGGAGCATAGAAACATGGAATACATTGTGGACTGCCGTCATGTGAGCGGGTAAGGCAACACGGTAAGCTACCTCACTAACTCTAGTGATAATCCCGAACGGACCTACATATCTCGGGTTGAGCTTTCCTCTTTTGCCAATCTCATAACGCCCTTAGTTGGCAAAAACTTCACGAATACCATGTCGCCAACCCGGAATTCAAGAGCTCTCCTATGGGTGTCGATATAGCTCTTCTGTCGATCCTATGCAGTCTTTAATTTCCTGTATAAGCTTGACTATGTCTGCTGTCTGTTAAATCAATTTGGACCCTAAAACCTTCCTTTCTCCGACTTCATCCCAATACAAGGGAGATCTACAACTCCTCCCGTACAAAGCCTCAAACGGCACCATCTGGATGCTTGTCTGGTAGCTATTATCATAAGTGAACTCCACTAAAGACAAGTGGTCTTCCCAGCTACCTTTAAAGTCCAGCATACAAGCTTGGAGCATATGTTCGATGATTTGGTTCACCCTCTCAGTTTGTCCATCCGTCTGTGGATGAAAGGCGGTGCTAAAGTCTAATCGGGAAGCCACGGCACTCCGAAAGCTCTTTCAAAATCTAGAGGTGAATCTTGGATCCTGGTTTAAGACAATGCTCACTGGCACTCTATGCAATCGAATGATTTCCTTGATGTACAGTGCCACTAACTGATTTGAATTGAAGGTAGTCCAGTATGGCAAGAAATGGGATGACTTGATTAGTCTGTCAACCACAACCCAAATAGCATCAGAATTTCTAGTTGTTTGTGGTAATCCCACTATAAAGTCCAAGGAAATATGCTCCCATTTCCACTCGGGAATGGGGAGGGACTGCACTAGACCCACCGGTCTCATGTGCTCAACTTTAACTTACTGACACACCAAGAATTGAGACATGTACTCAGCCACTTCTCTCTTCATGTTTCGCCACCAAAAGTGCCCCTTTAAGTTTCTATACATTTTGGCACCCCTATGGTGGACGGTATACTTGGACCGGTGAGCTTCATCCAATCTCTCTTTTAAGCTCTTCATTGTCAGGAACACATGTTCTTCCCTTGAAGGTGATAGTTCCATCTCTGCTTGTGGCAAAATCCTCACTACCCCTACTAATCATTTTGTCTCGGTAAGGAAGTAACTGGGTATCCGATTCTTGCAATTCTCGGATCCGGGCCAAGATGTAAGGCCTAACGGTGATATTAGCCATTATTGGTCCAAAAGTAGGGAGGCTAAAACTAATGTCGAGGTTGGGTGCATCTTCCAACAACCTCCACTCATGCACCATCATATGAGCCAAGAGTATAGTAGGCTTCCTCCTAAGTGCATCTACGACTACATTAACCTTGCATCGGTGGTATTGAATGGAATATTCATAGTCTTTCAAAAACTTCATCCATCGTCTTTGCCTTAAGTTCAGCTCCTTCTCGAAAAATAAATACTTTAGGCTTTTATGATCCGTGAATACGTCAAATTGATCCCCATAGAGGTAGTGCCACCATTTTTTTAATTCAAACACTACTGTAGCAAGCTCTAAGTCGTGTGTAGGGTAGTTCTTCTTATGATCTTTTAATTGCCTTGAGGCATAGGCAATGACCTTACCGTGCTACATGAGCACACATCCCAACCCCATGTGGGAGGCATCACTGTATATTACGAAGCCCCACTCCCGGATGGCACTGTGAGGACGGGAGCCGTAGTGAGCCGCTTCTTCAACTCTTGGAAGCTAATCTCACATCTATCGCTCCAACTAAACTTGGCACTTTTCCTTGTAAGGTAAGTGAGAGGCGCAGCTAAACTGGAGAATCCCTCCACAAATCTTCGGAAGTAGCCTGCTAACCCGAGGAAACTACATATCTCGGTGACACTCTTTGGTCTCTCCCAACTCATAATTGTCTCTATCTTCACCAGATCAACTGAGATACCTTTGGCCGATACCACATGTCCGAGAAATGCCACCTTCTCCAACCATAACTCGCACTTGCTTAGTTTGGCATACAATCTGTGCTCTTGAAGCGTCTCTAGATTAAGACGAAGGTCTCGATCATGATCTTCCCATGTCTGGGAATATACCAGAATGTCATCTACGAATACCACAACACATTTATCAAGATACGGTCTGAACACCCGATTCATCAAATCCATGAACGCTGCCGGTGTATTCGTTAACCCAAAAGGCATAACAAGGAACTCGTAATGCCCATACCGAGTCCTGAAAGCCATCTTCGAAACATCTCCCTCCTTGATCTTCAATTGATGATACCCCGACTTTAGATCAATTTTGGAGAAGAATCTCCCTCCCTTAAACTGGTTGAATAAATTTTCTATCCGTGGTAAAGGATAACGGTTCTTGATCGTGACCTTATTTAACTGTCAGTAATCAATACACATACGCATTGAACCATTTTTCTTCTTCACAAATAGCACTAGGGCAACTGGTTGAGTGAGACACTTGGTCTAATGAATCCCAAGATTTGCAGTTCTTCTAACTGCACCTTCAACTCCTTGAGTTCAATAGGGGCCATCCTATATGGTGCTCTTGAAATTGGAGTTGTGCTTAAAGCAAGCTCAATTGCAAACTCGATCTCTCGATCAGGAGGTAATCCAGGAAGTTCCTCTGGAAACACATCTAAAAATTCACTCACAACCGGAATGGCTGAGGAGTTTTGTGCTTCTGAGTTCGCCAAACTCAAAGCTACGAAGCGAGTTATGTCTCTTTCCCTCAATCCTCAAAAGTGAAATGGTTTTACTCCTTCCGGCTTAAAGTTCACCATCATCTCAAAACATGCCACATGCTCGTGGTGAGTCGCTAGCCAATCCATACCAAGAATGACATCAAAGTCCAAGTCTTGGAAGTCCAGGATGATCAGGTTAGCTAATAACTCATTCTACCCCACTTGAACCACACTGTCCTTGTAGATCCGATCCGTGTTAATAGACTTGCCAAGCGGAGTCGAAATGGAAAATTCATGCCCTAACTGACTAGGTTCAGATGAAAATCCTTTCACAAAACTAGGCGAAATGAAGGAATGAGTGGATCCTGTGTCGATCAATACTCGGGCTAGACATTCATTTACTAGCAACGCTCCTGTGTAATTAAATAACTAACCTTAATAGTTTTTAAACAAGAGCATACATAATGCATAAGTAGCATATAACACACAAGCAAACATATCATACATTAGTATGCATTCATAACTTAATCTCGATAATTTTGCATACCTTGCACGACATAATCTGATGCACGTGCGCCTCTCTCTGACAGGGCAAAGACTCATCCTTGAATGGCTTGGCGAGGAGGCCGTGTAGACGGTGAGGGCCTCAAAGCCTGTAAAGAGCTCTGCAAAGGCGACTACCTAACCAGGGGCCAACTCCCTTGAGATTGAGCTGGTAGATGACGTCGGGGACAATCTCGAATCATTTGGCCTTGATCCCCACAATGAAAACAACTTCCCATCACCTTTCTACAGTTGCTGGCCAAATGCCTCCTTCTGCAATAAGTACAAGGCTCATACGAGTATGTGGAGGGCGTATATCTAGTGGCCCGAGGTACTACAGGACAAGGAGCTTGAGTAGTAGCCAGGCGTGGAGCCGGTGGAGCAAAAGGACGGGGAGCCTGCTGTTCAGAATACAGCCTCTGTGACTGTGCTGGCCCTGAAGGCTGGCAAAAACTAGTCCTGGCTCTCTTTTCTACTGAGCCACTAGACTGACCCTTTTCTATTCCTCTTCTCTTGAAAAATTCCTCAGAATTTGACTCTACCAAAGGTGCCATATCCACAACTTCTGAGTATGTCTCATGCCAGAACATTTAGACTCGGTCCTTTAGGTAGGCCTTCAATCCCCTTTCAAATTTTTGGGCTTTCACAACCTCTATCACTATCATATGAGGAGCAAACCTGGATAGCTCCAAAAATTTGGCTTCATAAGCTGCCACTGACATATTACCTTGCTCCAAGGTAATAAATTCTACTTCTTCTCCTTCACTCCAATCGGGAAGTACTTCTTATAAAACACGTCCAAGAATTCTCCCCATGTCCATTCTTGGCCTTGTCGAGTCAAATCTTGGGTCCTAACAGCGGATCTCCACCAATGATTGGCCTCATCTTCAAGCATAAAGGCAACCCAAGTGACCCTCTCTGCCTCAGTAGGCGATAAGACTGAAAAGATCTTTTCAAGTTGTCGAATCCATCCTTCAGCCACTAATGGATCGATGCTTCCACAAAAGGTCGGAGGCCTCATTCTCCGAAAGGCTTCTAATCCGGCTTATGCTCTATTGGAGGAGCAGCTATAAGTGCGGCAATAGGATTAGGCGAAGTAGGTTGCCTAGCCGCTAGCATAGCCAAAGTCTTGGCTATGGACGTAAAAGCTTAAGCTGAGTCGGGTTGCTCATCACCCAAGGGGCCATCACCTCCTTTTCCTCTCGTGTTGTATCCGCGACCCCGTGCACCACGCCTCATGATTACTCCTGAGGACAACAGTACCACATGAGTCTAACTTGGATACCCATTTAAGAACCATTTCACAATTTATGCAATACAACAGTATAACAACATGCTAAGGTGTACATAACAACATAGCAGGCAGACAATTTGTGTTTCTAACATATGACACTAAGTTTGGTTGGGTTACAACCGGTTAGGGACTAAGATTAACTTCTTAGTCTATACTTGGAATATGACTCTTTAAGATGACCCTCATGCCTTGTTCAAGCCTGGTATCAGTTCTAAGTGACCCTAGGGACTCTAACACCTGGAGCTCTGATACCAATTCTATCGCACCCCAAAATACCCCCTACGAGTTAAGGGATACTTTAGTCGTGACTATACTTAACCTGTCAAACCATCCTGTAATGAACAAGGTAAAACATACCAAAATAGGACATGGATTAGAGTGCGAAAGCTATAACATGAATGCGGAAGCGTAAATCAACTTTTTATTTTTCTATACAACTCCAGTATTCCAAGTTTACATATACAAGACATAATCATAAGGGTAAAGGTGGACACGCCCACCGATCAAACTACAAAAAGAAACGCTCGCATACACTCCTCTTAACAGTAGTCTAAGTATGGCCACACGTCTAGTTCTTTCTCCGCTTGTGACTGCATGCGGAATAGATGTCTCCCTCTCCTCGGTGTATTCTTCCTCAACCCAAGGCTCAGGGTCAATGGCATCCACAGTACCTGTCGACATAAACGTACGACTGAGTATGGAATACTCAGCGAGTACAAGCTACTAGCTAGCAATAGTAATAACGGAATACAAAGATAATAATTATAGATAACTCACAATATAGTATTTAAAGCAATGTTATGATTCGTGAGATGCATGGAATGATGGGAAAACTCTGATAAAACTCATACTTGAAATTCCTGGCTTGTTCTTGAAAATAGCTTTTTTGTCTGTTTGCAAAACTTGCTTGTCATATTTTAAAAACTATGTCTTGTCTTGGTCTTGGTCTTGTTCGTAAGAATCACTCACGTATCATGTCTTGCTTGGAATCACGTGTCCTACTTGTCTTGTCTTGTCTTGACTTGACTTGCCTTGTTTTCTTGTAAGCAAGATGTTAGTGCCCTTGAAGCAACTTGTGAGAAAGGAATGTAAATTCCGTTCAGTGAATACATATCTTTACCATTATAATGGAAGAGGCAGGCGTAGCCTGAATTTTTTGAAATTCCTAAACTACCCTTATATAAAACAAAACTTTAATTTAATGTTTTACTTTAATTCCCAAACTACCCTCATCTATCTATTTAAAGAATAGAATCACAGTCAATCACGATTGAACACGGGGAGAGTTCAATCGCAACTGCGGGTTAACACATGTCCCTTTTAACTCCTATTAACTGTGGTTAACTCCTTTCCCTAGCTCGCACGTGCATCACACGTGCCACCCGCTAGTATATATATATAGAAAAGGGTACACTAACATCCTTGACCGATCCGATGTCCGGCATGATCAACTTGTTTTCTTGTGAGCCATGTATGACATATCTTGCGATATGCCCTATCCTTAACCGGCCCGATGTCTAGCTTTATCAACCTGCTTGTTTACTTGTGAGCCAGGTATGACATATTCGGAGACATGCCCTACCCTTGACCAGCCTGATGTCTGGCTTTATCATTCATTTTTTGAATCACATTTGTTGTTCTTGTTGTGTATTTCAAATACTTATATATTAAAACCATCGGTTCATGCATGCATGCATGCTTGTATGCAACAATTCGTGATAATCATACTAGCATAAGCGATTGAAAAGGGGAAACATATAACATATTAATCCTACTTAAAATCATGTGATATGTGAGCAATAGGGAACACATTACATCAAAATTAGTATTTTAAGAAGAATTACATGATCCGTGCTTTCATAATCTTTATCAAACTCATTACATTCTCATTTGGGCATTTTATCAAGCACTTGGCGTGCAAGCATTACGAGTCAATCTATAGATACTCCCAAATATACTCCCTAATCCTAACCGTTTATAACCAACCATTAAGGGTTAGGATTTGAGTTGACTTATTTTATCTTTTCTAATGCCACATCAGTTCTAATCCTAACTGTTTATAATTGAGATAGACTAATAAGATTTGGGAATATATTTAGGAGTACACTTTGGGAGTATCCCTAGACTAATTCAAGCATTACATAGTCATTCATTTCCTCTTTTTATGATTGCAATTTTATAAACATCACATGTGTATTCATTATGATTACAATGCCTTTCCAACATTTTTCCATCACATAGCATTCATCACACCATACGACATCCAATCGCCTCAACCCCTCATCCATTCATACATCCCCACCATTTATTATCATGTTCATTTCGGGAAAATTAGTGCATTACAACAAAAAGGGAAAGTGCAGGAGATCAATATACTACATTCATGAGGAAATCTAGATTATTACCAAGGTAGTTAGTAGGGTGTACTAACCTTGATGATCAACCCTTGATCTTGAAGAAATCCCCTTTGATTTGGAACCTTCAAGCTTGATGGAGGATGATTCTAGCTTGGAATTCTTCAAGCTTGAGCTCCTTGATCTCAATCCCAAAAACCCCGCTTGGATTTTTCCCCAATTTCTCTTCTCCTCTTCCTCCCCTTTTTCTCTTCTTTAGGTTTAGAAAACCCTTAAATGAAATCCCTCATTACGTCAAGGATTTAAAACCCTCAAATTTGGCATCAACTACAGCGTGCAATCGATCGAACACTTAACTGCGATATCGCGGATCTGTGCCATTGATCGCACATGGATGCGATCTATCGCACATGACTCGAGAGTTTTGGTCTGATTTCCCCCTACATGCGATCGATTGCACACCTTTACGATCGATCGTAGGTCCCTACGATCTATCACACCTGGGGACCCATCCATTGCACTTGGTCCAAAATGTTTTTGTTCAAATTCGCCTGCTTGCGATCGATCGCACCTATCCTGCGATCGATTGCACTCCCCGGATTTTGTTGTTTTTCCCCTGTAGACCCATGGGGGTGTTTCCAACCTCATTTTCACAATCCTTAGGGTCCTAAACTCCTTCCTTCATGCTGCCCTTGGGTGGTTAACCCTCTAATTTATCATAAACATCAATTCTAACACGGGGAATGCCATTTGGCTTTGATTACACTATTCATTAACCAAATAAAGTTCTGGGGTGCTACATGAGAAACCTTTTGAACCTTCTTGCCATTAAGGCATTGTCTTCACTGTCACTGCTAGATTCTGCATCACTTTCTTCCACTAGAGATGACTTAAGGACCAGCCCCTTTTTGGCTCTTAGTTCCTCAGGAAGTTGGTCCTTCATTATGACCTCATGGGTCATGAGAGATCCCAACAGCTCATCCATAGGCAGCTTGGTCATGTCTTTAGCTTTTTGGATGGTAGTAACTTTTGGTGTCCACTCCTTGGGTAGTGAACGAAGAATCTTCCTCACATTTTCTGTGTAGAACCCCGGATCTTGATGGCCATGTACGACGAATGATATCATATACTAAAGCATGTAAGAATGTATTTATGGTGTATGGGTATTTGGAATGAAATAGGCAAGAGTATAGAATACTCTTGAGTATTGACAATGGTTATGCCTTGGCATACCCTCGACTCTAAATAGCCCTAACGTTCACACCGCTCGTCGGAATCAATCGATTCTTGGATTTTTGGAAAGGTAATTGAACCCTCTTCGGGGTTCTTGTTGATCACTTGTCTTGTTTTTGAGTTGGTGTTAGGTCAAAAGACCGATTTCTGAAGTCGGGTGGGTTTAAAATCTGGATTGACGAAACCCAATTTCAGATCAGTCAGGTTTAGGGGCAAAATGGTCCAAGAAAGAGGAATAATTGGAAGTTGTGAAAAACATGAAAGTTGTTCTCCTTCGAAATAAGAATCCAACGCAAGTTGAATCGTCAAAATTGGACAAGCGAGTCAAAAGTTATGGCCGAGATACGAAAACGCAAAAATGCTGAAGCTTTCTGCAAAAGTTGCGATCGCTCGTAGGGACCCTACGAACGATCGTAGCGGAGCTACGAACGATCGTAGAGTTGCTACGATCGATCGTAAAGCCCCAGAAATGCTGGAAACTCTCAGGTGAAACTACGATTGATCGTAGGAAGCTACGATCGATCGTAGAAGGCTACGATCAATCGTAAATCGCTACGAACGATCATAGATACGCGATTTTACTTTCTTGGATGCGATTTTTTAGGGGTTTTTCACCCCTTACACTATAAATAGAAGACTTTAGGAGGGTTTTTGGGTTACCCTAAACCAAGGAGAGTTCCTAGAAAGAGAAGGAAATGATCTTGAGCATTCCAAAGAGGGTTTTGCTTGAAACCAAGAAGAGCTTCAATCAAGGGTTGGATCTTCCCCAAATCAAGCTTGGATCATTCAAATCAAGTGAGGATTTCTCAAGGGGTTTCTTCAACCTAGAAATTGATCCAAAGAGGTTAGTAAACTACTATCTAGCCTTGTTATCATACAAAGATGATTCAAATAGGTGATTTTAATTCTATTATGATACAAATAGGAAGTGTGGAAATTTGGGTGAACTAGATCATGAATAAACAATCAAATAAGGTTTTACAAATTGGGGGTTTTTCAATAACAAGGATGAATATGGCTAAACTTGTAAGAAAATTGTAATACCTTTAAATGAACCATGATTTTAAGTATACTATGATGCAATGATAAACAAGGGATTTTGGGTGAACTTGATTATGTTCAAATAAGCAAATAAGGATTTAAGATTTTGGGGGTTTTCCAATAAAAGGGTGAATATGACTATAAGTGCAAGTAAGTGTTAATATCCTCCAAGGAACCATGATTTTAAGTGTGATATGATGAATTAGGCTTAGAAGCCATGATTGTTATGATGTGACGCAATGAATGAAATGTTCTACATTCTAGAATTGTTTAAGTATGTTATGATGCTAATATACTTTGTATGAACCATATGAGTTACTTAAGGTCTTCAAGTATACTATAATGATCATTATGCCTTGCATGAACATGTTTAATTAGTTAAAGCTTTCCACATAGATGTTATAATGCTCACAAGCACTCTACGCATGATAAGTATTGCACGACCGTGGTTTTTCTCATAAGCATGAATTTTCAAGAAAACATAAGGGGATTTTCAAAGGCATTCATAAGTAAGAAGCATACATGCATAAGCATAGACTAAGCCAAACTTTGGGTTGGCATTCTAAGATCGATTACTTCACGCTCACAAGGATCAAGTCTAGATCTTGCATGAACTCCACGGATCATAAGTCTCGCAAGGCTTTTCAAGAACTCATAAGAAACTCACAAGTCTAAGATCTTGCATATGTCTCCAAGGAGAACAAGCTCGCAAGGATCATAAGCTCACAAGAAGCTCACAAGTACTCATAAGCTCACAAGAAGCTCATAAGCTCACAAGTACTCACAAGCTCACAAGAACTCTAAGCTCACAAGAACTCATAAGAAAACACGAGGCTCACAAGCATTCATAAGATTTCATAAGCATACATGAGAGGGTTTTTTTTCCATAAAAAGAACAAGTTTTATGAAAGGTTTTTCCCGACGGGTTTTAAGCATGGATTTTGGTGATTTGTATTCTTTTACGCACTGTATAAAATATTATGATTATGATAGCATTGTTAGCTAGTAGATTTTGCTCGTTGAGTATTCCATGCTCAGCCGTACATGTTATGTCGGCAGGTACACGGACTCCTTTTGACATCTGTGATCAGGGGCCCTGGATAGAGGAGGATTATGGCGAGGAGGAGCCATATGTAGAGCCTCAGGAGGAGGCAAATGACTTAGACCACTGGCCCTTTTAGAGTGATTACATAGAGAGAGAGAGAGTATTATCATTTTGTATTTTGATAGGTGGGCATGTCCACCTTTACTTTTGTGATGTATGTACAAACTTGGAATACACAGCATGTATAGAAAAGAAATTTTTGGATTACGCTTCCGCACATTGGTTTAAGCTTCCGCCTTATTCATGATTATGTTTGTCATGACTTGGATGTTATTACAGGATGGTTTGGTATCGGATATGGCACATCACGAGCCAAAGTATCCCTAACTCCCAGGGGGTATTTTGGGTCGCGACAGAGGTGGTATCAGAGCTTAGGCATTAGAGTCCCTAGGGTCACTTAGTACTCGATACCACGATCAAAACAAGGCATTAGGATTGAGGAAAGAGTCGTATTCCAAGTATAGACTAATCTTTAGTCTTAGTCCATAACCGGTTGGAATCCGACCAAACTTAGTACCCTACGCTAGAACCACACATTGTATGATTATCTACTACAATGTATACCTTCATGTATTACTATCAATTACCTTATGAATTTGAAATGAGCTTGAAATTGTGATTGAGATGAAGTTGGTTTCCAAGTTAGACTCATGTTCTGCTACTGTTCTCAGGATTAACATGAGACGTGGTAGTGGACGGGGTCGCGGTTACCAAACTCGGGGCAACAGTAATGGTGGAGACCCTCCCTCGGGTGATGATCAACCCGATATATCTCAGTTGTTAAATACTATGGTGGAGACCATCACCATGCTAGCAGCCCGACAGCCCGCTGCTACTACTGCGTTGGCACACCCACCTCCTTCACATCACACCTCGGGACTCGAGGCATTCCGAAGGCTACATCCACCTACCTTTTATGGGACCACCGACCCCATGGTTGCAAAGGCGTGGATTATGCAACTGGAGAAAATATTCCGTGCTCTTCGTTGCACCAATGAGCAAAGGGTAGATTGGGCTGCCTTCATGATGGAAGGAGAAGCCGACCATTGGTGGAGAGCGGCGTTGAGACAGAGAGACACCGCCAGGGCAGGAGAGTCGTGGACTTGGGGTGAATTCCTTGATGCCTTCTATGGGCAGTACTTTCCCAAGATTTTCAAGCAACAGAAGGAGATGGAGTTCATGTCCCTAGTGCAAGGGAATATGAGTGTGGCCGAGTATGAGGCCAAATTCGTTGAATTGTCCCGATTCGCACCACACTTGATCACGACGGAGGAGATGCGAGTCCGGAAATTTGAGAATGGGTTGAAGCCCTTCATCAAGGATTGAGTTTCCATTCTTCAAGTGGAGTCTTGGAGAGAGATTGTGGGGAAGGCAAGGATTGCCGAAAAGAACTTAGAGGAGTTTCTTAAAAGAAGAGAGGGTGGCTTCGGGAGAGCCATGCAGAAGGGTCAGTCTAGTGGCTCAGCACCACCGGAGAAGAGGGCCAGGATTTCCCAGTACCCACCTCCTAGGCCTACACAGACACAGAGGTCTTCGTTTGCATCACCAGTGCCTCGCCCGACTACTTCACAGGCACCTCGCCCCGCTTTTTCTCAGGGCACCAGATATGTACAGCCGTCACCCTCTTCATCCTTTGAGGAGTGTGACTATTGTGGTCGGAGACACCCGGCTGGAGAGTGTCGGAGAGCATCGGGAGGATGTTTCCATTGTGGCGAGCAGGGCCACATAATTAAAGATTGCCCATGCCGACAGTCACGGGCTCAGCCTCAGGGGAGCAGGCCCCCAGTTCGGCAGACTTCTCAGCAGGGGTCTTCACAAGCTTCGGCATCTAGACCCGCACGGCCCACTCAGACCACACAGCAGCCTCGCCACGCAAACAGAGGCCGGGTCTTTGCCTTAACAGAATGGGACGCACAGGCATCAGACGATGTTGTGCAAGGTACGCGAGAATTTCTAAAGTGTTCAAGTATGAAATGATGAGTGCTATAAGTATACGTATAATCACTTGTATGTCATGCTACCTATACTCTATGTATGTTGCTGAAAACCGTTGATATAGTTAATTACAATGCACAGGCGTATTGCTAGTGAACGAGTGTCTAGCTCGTGTGTTGATTGACACGGGATCGACACATTCTTTTGTATCGCCAAGCTTTGCCAAAGGTTTTGAGTCTAAGCCGAGTCGCCTACGTCACGAGTTAACCATTTCGACTCCGCTTGGCAAGTCAGTTGACACAGACCGAGGATATCGGAATTGTATAGTTCAAGTCGGGCAGTATGAATTGCCGATTGATCTAATCATCCTTGAGTTCCAGGACTTGGACTTCGATGTTATTCTCGGGATGGATTGGCTAGCTGCACACCACGGGCATGTGGCTTGTTTTGAGAAGATGGTGAAGTTCAAGCCAGAAGGCGTCAAGCCATTCCACTTTCATGGACTTTGGAGGAGAGATATAGCCCGTCTAGCAGCTCTAAGTCTTGTAAATCCGGAGGCACGAGACTCCTCAGCCATACCGGTTGTGAGTGAGTATTTGGATGTGTTTCCCGAGGAATTACTAGGGTTACCTCCAGATAGGGAGATAGAATTTGCAATAGAGCTTGCTCCTGGAACGGCTCCAATTTCTAAGGCTCCGTACAGGATGGCCCCTATTGAACTAAAGGAATTAAAGGAGCAAATAGAAGAGTTGCAACGGCTTAGTTTCATCCAACCAAGTGTGTCACCGTGGGGAGCACCGGTACTCTTTGTGAAGAAGACGGATGGGTCGATGAGGATGTGCATTGACTATAGACAGTTGAACAAAGTCACCATCAAGAATCGATACCCCTTACCACGAATAGATGATTTGTTCGACCAATTGAAAGGAGCAAGGTTCTTCTCCAAGATTGATTTGCAGTCCGGCTATCATCAGTTGAAGATCAAGGCCGAAGATGTGCCAAAGACTGCCTTTAGGACTCGGTACGGGCACTACGAGTTCCTAGTTATGCCTTTTGGTCTAACAAATGCACCGGCGGTGTTCATGGATTTGATGAACCGGGTATTCAAGCCTTATCTCGACAAATGTGTTATCGTCTTTGTCGATGACATCTTAGTATATTCTCCGACCAGGGAGGATCATGATCGAGATCTTCGTCTTACACTTGAGACTCTTCGAGAGCATAAACTATACGCCAAGTTGAGTAAGTGCGAATTTTGGTTGGAGAAGGTGGCGTTCCTTGGCCACGTAGTATCTGTCGAGGGTATTTCAGTAGACCCAGCAAAGATAGAAGCGGTGATGAAATGGGAGAGACCCAAAAGTGTTACCGAGATACGCAGCTTCCTCGGTTTAGCAGGATACTATAGTTGATTCGTAGAGGGATTCTCCAGCTTAGCGGCACCGCTCACGTATTTGACACGGAAAAATGCTAAGTTCACTTGGAGCGATAAGTGTGAAGCGAGCTTCACGGAGTTGAAGAAGAGGCTTACTATTGCCCCCATTCTCACAGTACCATCTGGGAGTGGAGGTTTCGTGGTTTACAGTGATGCCTCGAATGTTGGGCTAGGATGTGTTCTTATGCAGCGCGGGAATGTCATCGCCTACGCTTCCCGGCAATTAAAAGAGCATGAAAAGAACTATCCTACTCACGATTTGGAGTTGGCCGCGGTGGTTTTCGCATTAAAGATTTGGCGGCATTACCTTTATGGGGAAGAGTTTGATATTTTCACGGATCATAAAAGCTTAAAATACCTATTTTCCCAAAAGGAGTTGAATATGCGACAGCGCCGATGGATGGAATTCTTGAAGGACTATGAGTGTTCAATCCAGTACCATCCGGGCAAGGCTAATGTAGTGGCAGATGCTTTGAGCAGGAAGTCCACTAGGCTTATAGCACACATGATGGTGCAAGAGTGGAAGTTGTTGGAAGATGTTTCTAACCTTGATATTAGTTTCAGCCTTCCTACCTCTGGGCCAGTGATGGCTAATGTCACAGTTAGGCCTTACATATGGGCCATGATCCGAGAATTACAAGAGTTGGATGCCAAACTACTGGCCTATAGAGACAAGTCGGTTCGCGATGGCAGTAAGGATTTTGCAGTGCAAAGTGATGGGACAATCACATTCAAGGGAAGGATATGTGTTCCAGCCGATGAGAAGCTCAAATTAGAAATCTTAGATGAAGCTCACCGGTCTAAGTACACTGTGCATCCTGGCGGTACAAAGATGTATCGGAACCTCAAAGGACATTTTTGGTGGCAGAACATGAAGAGGGAAGTTGCCAAGTATGTGTCAAGATGCTTGGTATGCCAACAAGTGAAGGCCGAGCATATGAGGCCAGCAGGGCTTTTACAATCCCTCCCTATTCCCGAGTGGAAATGGGAGAACATCTCCATGGATTTCATCACTGGGTTGCCAAAAACGACAAAGAAATCGGATGCAATATGGGTAGTGGTTGATCGTTTGACAAAATCCGCCCATTTCTTGCCTTATCGGACTACGTTCAACTCGAACCAACTTGCAGAATTGTACCTCAAAGAAGTGGTTCGGTTGCACGAGGTGCCAGTCAGTATCGTGTCAGACAGGGATCCAAGATTCACTTCCAGGTTCTGGAAAATCTTTCAGAGCGCTATGGGTTCCTGTTTGGACTTTAGCACCGCCTTTCATCCTCAGACCGAGAGGGTGAACCAGGTTATAGAGGACATGCTCCGAGCTTGCATGTTGGACTTCAAAGGCAGTTGGGAGGATCACTTGCCATTGGTGGAATTCGCCTACAATAACAGCTATCAGGCGAGCATCCAGATGGCTCATTTTGAGGCCTTGTATGGTCGAAGTTGTAGATCTCCCCTATACTGGGATGAAGTTGGAGAGAGAAAGATATTGGGCCCGAAATTGATTGAACAAACCGCAAATAAAGTCAAGATCATCAGAGAGAGATTAAAGACGGCTCAGGACAGGCAAAAGAGCTATGCCGACACCCATAGACGAGATCTTGAGTTCCGTATTGGCGATATGGTATTTTTGAAGGTTTCACCGACAAAGGGTGTTATGAGGTTTGGCAAAAGAGGAAAGCTCAGCCCGAGGTATGTTGGTCCATTTGAAATTATCACCCGAATTGGTGAAGTTGCATACCGGGTTGCTCTACCCACTCACATGGCGGCGGTTCACAACGTATTCCATGTATCTATGCTTCGGAAATATATTCCGGATCCTTCTCATGTGATCGACCTTGATACGCTAGAAGTCCGGGAGGATCTCACTTTGGTGGAAGAGCCGGTTCAAATTTTGGACCGTAGGGATCAAGTCTTGCGCAATAAGGTCATCCCCTTGGTTCTTGTTCGATGGCAACACCATTCACGAGAAGAAGCTACATGGGAGCGCGAAGCGGAAGTGAGGGAAAAATATCCTAATTTGTTTGAGTGATGTTTATGTAATTTTGTTCTTTATAATCTCTATATATCGTTCCAATTTCGAGGACGAAATTTCTGTAAGGGGGGGAGGATGTAGAACCCCGGATCTTGATGGCCATGTACGACGAATGATATCATATACTAAAGCATGTAAGAATATATTTATGGTGTATGGGTGTTTGGAATGAAATAGGCAAGAGTATAGAATACTCTTGAGTATTGACAAGGGTTATGCCTTGGCATACCCTCGACTCTAAATAGCCCTAGCGTTCACACCGCACGTCGGAATCAAGTGATTCTTTGATTTTTGGAAAGGTAATTGAACCCTCTTTGGGGTTCATGTTGATCACTTGTCTTGGTTTTGAGTTGGTGTTAGGTCAAAAGACCGATTTCGGAAGTCGGGTCAGTTTAAAATCTGGATTGACAATCCCAATTTCGGATCAGTCAGGTTTAGGGGCAAAATTGTCCAAGAAAAAGGAAGAATTGGAAGTTATGAAAAACATGAAAGTTGTTCTCCTTCAAAAGAGGAATCCAACGCAAGTTGAATCGTCAAAATAGGACAAGCGAGTCAAAAGTTATGGCCGAGATACGAAAACGCAAAAATGCTGAAGCTTTCTGCAAAAGTTGCGATCGCTCGTAGGGACCCTACGAACGATCGTAGCGGAGCTACGAACGATCGTAGAGTTGCTACGATCGATCGTAAAGCCCCAGAAATGCTGGAAACTCTCGGGTGAAACTACGATTGATCGTAGGAAGCTACGATCAATCGTAAATCGCTACGAACGATCGTAGATACGCGATTTTACTTTCTTGGATGCGATTTTTTAGGGGTTTTTCACCCCTTACACTATAAATAGAAGACTTTAGGAGGGTTTTTGGGTTACCCTAAACCAAGGAGAGTTCCTAGAAAGAGAAGGAAATGATCTTGAGCATTCCAAAGAGGGTTTTGCTTGAAACCAAGAAGAGCTTCAATCAAGGGTTGGATCTTCCCCAAATCAAGCTTGGATCATTCAAATCAAGTGAGGATTTCTCAAGGGGTTTCTTCAACCTAGAAATTGATCCAAAGAGGTTAGTAAACTACTATCTAGCCTTGTTATCATACAAAGATAATTCAAATAGGTGATTTTAATTCTATTATGATACAAATAGGAAGTGTGGAAATTTGGGTGAACTAGATCATGAATAAACAATCAAATAAGGTTTTACAAATTGGGGGTTTTTCAATAACAAGGATGAATATGGCTAAACTTGTAAGAAAATTGTAATACCTTTAAATGAACCATGATTTTAAGTATACTATGATGCAATGATAAACAAGGGATTTTGGGTGAACTTGATTATGTTCAAATAAGCAAATAAGGATTTAAGATTTTGGGGGTTTTCCAATAAAATGGTGAATATGACTATAAGTGCAAGTAAGTGTTAATATCCTCCAAGGAACCATGATTTTAAGTGTGATATGATGAATTAGGCTTAGAAGCCATGATTGTTATGATGTGACGCAATGAATGAAATGTTCTACATTCTAGAATTGTTTAAGTATGTTATGATGCTAATATACTTTGTATGAACCATATGAGTTACTTAAGGTCTTCAAGTATACTATAATGATCATTATGCCTTGCATGAACATGTTTAATTAGTTAAAGCTTTCCACATAGATGTTATAATGCTCACAAGCACTCTACACATGATAAGTATTGCACGACTGTGGTTTTTCTCATAAGCATGAATTTTCAAGAAAACATAAGGGGATTTTCAAAGGCATTCATAAGTAAGAAGCATACATGCATAAGCATAGACTAAGCCTGTCGCGACCCAAAACCCACCCTAGGAGTTAGAGTGAACTTTGGACGACTAATCATGGCTTACATGACTTGCTTGACAAACCAACCTGCAAAAACCCACAAGGCATATACAATAGGGGACATCATAGCGGAAACATAACCATAAAGCACAGCGGAAGTCTACCAAACCTCTATGTATATGCATACGCAAATCCAAGTTATACAAAAAATAATCAAAAGAAAGTGCGGACATGCCCGCCAAATTATACAAATCTAACTCTCATATCACCCACAGCTAATTCACTCAGAATCTACAACCACCTAATGGTAACCCTCTACCGGAGGATCCTCCAAAGGCTCCTCGACGTACTCCTCCTCCACCCAAGGGCTC
The DNA here is from genome assembly GCA_015143295.1 of Tetracentron sinense. Lineage (NCBI taxonomy): Eukaryota > Viridiplantae > Streptophyta > Magnoliopsida > Trochodendrales > Trochodendraceae > Tetracentron > Tetracentron sinense. Next base: position 24,251,097 of record CM026554.1, read on the forward strand.
GGAGCACAGATATCAAATGGAGCAGCTGCTCCGCCATCACCTGCCGACATAAGAAGTACGGCTGAGCATGGAATACTCAGCGGGTACTAAGCACTAACCAACAGTCATAGCATACAGATAGCATACATAAAGCAGGAACAATTCATATATGTTAGAAGAAAACAATTCATATCATACAAGGAAGCAAAGCAATTTATAATCATGCTTGTATTTCGTAGAAAGCCGATGAAACCTCTTGAAAACATCGTGCACTTGACTTGACTTGAAATATCTTTTCGTACTTGAAAGCTTGTCATGTTTGTCTTGCTTGATTCTTGTATATTGTGTCATGTCATGCATGTCGTGCGTACTTGCTTGTGATCATGTAACTTGTGAGATGCACTTGTGAGATGTCTTGAGAGGGAAGGGAGACCCTTCTTTATGCAATGCACTTGCGAGGGAAGGGAGACCCTTCTTCATGATATGTATGTACTTGCGAGGGAAGGGAGGCCCTTCTTCATGATATGCACTTGTGAGTGAGGGGTGACCCCTCGTGTAATGTTGGTTCTTGTCTTCTTGTGAAAAGCGAGGTAAAACATATCATAGGATATGTCCCACCTCTAACCATGTTCTTGAAAACCTCGATAAATCATGTCATGCATGCCGTGCTCGTGGGAACCGTGTACATACTTGCATTTAAATTTAAACATGACATTTGGGTAATTTCACAACATACATAACATCGAAGATTGAACAATATAACATTCATGTCATTTAAAGAAAGCAAGAAAACACACTATCATAGGCCCTAGCAATATTCAGAATTTATTAGGCATGCATTCCCTAATTTACAACTCACTGTATTCACCTTGGCATTTCATCAAACATGGTGTGTTCATTATGGATTTACCCTACAACATGCTTTTCTAGGTGGGTTTTACTCAAATCATACGTATGTTCATTATTTGGAACAATGCCCTTCCCCATTTATTCATCACACAAAACCATTGGCATCCAGTCGCCCATTCCATCTCCATTCACCATTTACGACCATCCATCTCATAATACATGTGTAAATAAAGAAAATAGAGAGAAATGAAGGGGAAAGAAGAACTATAACTAGGAGGGTAGCAAGAAGTACCGACCTTGAAGAGATGAGGAAGAAATCCCTCTTCCAAACGACTGTAAGTTGCTGTCCTAGCTTGGAACACGAGCTTGAGCCGAGATCTTGAAGAAAACGGGCTTGAGGTTGATCTAGGGTTTCAAAACCCTTTGATTTCTCTCCAAACTGGAAACCCTAGGTTTAGGAATCGCCTTCTCCTCTCTTCTTATCTCCCAATCTCTCTAAGTGTCGAATGATGCCCTAAAGGTTCAGGTTAAACTCTTAAGGTAAGAGTGAACCGACCAAAAGACCAAAATACCCTTACTGAATTTCTGAAAAAAACGCGAGGGCCGTGAATAGTGTCGAACACGTTGTGCTGTGAACAGTGCCAACTCGTTGTGCTGTGAATAGTGTCAACTCGTTGTGCTGTGAATAGTGCCAACTCGTTGTCCGTTGTGAATAGTACCAAACACGTTGTCCGTTGTGAATAGTACCAAACACGTTGTCCGTTGTGAAGGGTGCCGAACCCGTTGTCACGTCATGTCGTGCATAGTGCTGAGCTCGTAGTCCGTTGTCTTCTGTACAACGTGCCCGTTGTGCTGTACAACGTACCCGTTGTGAGCTGTACAACGGATGCACAACGTATACGTTATCAGAGTACGTTGTCAGAGCACGACCTTAGTGCCTTCCGCACTACGTCCTTAGTGCATAACCGAGCTACGATTGCCTACAGGTCCAGACTGGTTTGGCCATATCTTTTGACTCGTTCGTCCGATTTTGACGATTCAACTTGCGTTGGGCTCGTACTTCGAAAAGGAACATTTCTGACATTTCGAAATTTCCAATTTCTTCCTTATTTATTAATTACACCTCTTTAAAGGCAAAATGACAACGAGAATGTCATGCCTTAACTGTGAAAAGGTCAGGGGCTCTACAAAGCCAAACTTTGGGTTGGCATTCTAAGATCGGTTACTCCACGATCACAAGGATCAAGTCTAGATCTTGCATAAACTCCACGGATCATAAGTCTCGCAAGGCTTTTCAAGAACTCATAAGAAACTCACAAGTCTAAGATCTTGCATATGTCTCCAAGGAGAACAAGCTCACAAGGATCATAAGCTCACAAGAAGCTCACAAGTACTCATAAGCTCACAAGAAGCTCATAAGCTCACAAGTACTCACAAGCTCACAAGAACTCTAAGTTCACAAGAACTCATAAGAAAACACGAGGCTCACAAGCATTCATAAGAACTCATAAGCATACATGAGAGGGTTTGTTTTCCATGAAAAGAACAAGTTTTATGAAAGGTTTTTCCCGACGGGTTTTAAGCATGGATTTTGGTGATTTGTATTCTTTTACGCACTGTATAAAATATTGTGATTATGATAGCATTGTTAGCTAGTAGATTTTGCTCGCTGAGTATTCCATGCTCAGCCGTACATGTTATGTCGACAGGTACACGGACTCCTTTTGACATCTGTGATCAGGGACCCTGGATAGAGGAGGATTATGGCGAGGAGGAGCCATATGTAGAGCCTCAGGAGGAGGCAAATGACTTAGACCACTGGCCCTTTTAGAGTGATTACATAGAGAGAGAGAGAGAGAGTATTATCATTTTGTATTTTGATAGGTGGGCATGTCCACCTTTACTTTTGTGATGTATGTACAAACTTGGAATACATAGCATGTATAGAAAAGAAATTTTTGGATTACGCTTCCGCACATTGGTTTAAGCTTCCGCCTTATTCATGATTATGTTTGTCATGACTTGGATGTTATTACAGGATGGTTTGGTATCGGATATGGCACATCACGAGCCAAAGTATCCCTAACTCCCAGGGGGTATTTTGGGTCGCGACATTCTGCATTAGAATACACTTTACCCAGAGATTTTAGACCATTAAGAATGTTAGCAAATATCGTGAACATGTCACCAATTGATTCTTCTTTTTCCATTTTAAACAATTTATACTTGTGAACAAGCATGCTTATTTTTTCTTCCTTAACTTGATTTGTCCCTTCGTATGTGACTTCAAGTTTATCCCAGATTTCTTTAGCAGAGTCACATCCGGATACTCTATTAAATTCCCGGGGACTTAAGGCACAGTAAAGGTTACTAATGGCTTTAGCATTGATTTGAATGAGCTTAATGTCTGCTTCATTCCATTCTTCCTCTACTTTGGGGATTCTAACATCATCCACAGTTTTTGTGGGAAGATGGGGCCCTTAACTATTACCCTCCAACACTCATAATCTAGAGCTTGGATCTAATACATCATTCTAGTATTCCAATAGTTATAATTCTCTCCATTAAACAATGGAGGTCTGGTGGTAGACTGACCTTCTCCTAGGCTGGTTGCAAAAATGTTGTTTGTCATTTAAAATTGATTACTCTAAGATATTTTAGATCTATTTAGAGTATTAGACTTTGATACCAATTGTTGGCCAAGTAATAACCCTAAAAGGGGGGTGAATAGGGTCTATGGCAGATTATAAAATTTTAGAATTATGTCTATAATGCGGAATAAGATTTAATCTGCAACTAATAATTAATCATAAATAATGCTAAAAGTAAAGGAGAAGAGTAAGAGAAGCAAACACAGAAATTTGTTCACGAGGTTCAGCAATTTCATCCTACTCCCTGCCTCAAGCTTTTCCAGCTAGAGGATTCACCACGATTCCTTAATCGTACAGACTCCTTCACTGGTGGAGCCTAAACCTTTACAGTCTCTCTTCAGGTCAAGACAGAACCTTTACACACCCTCCTTTAGGCCGGGTTGAAAACTGCAAAAGCACCTCCCTCTCTTGCTAAAAAATGAAGGAACAGCTTGAATACAAGAATACTGGATTCTTGACGTTCCTTTAATGAAAGATTTTGGATTTGAAAATTCGAATTGAAAGCTTCTGAATTGAGTTGAATATGAGTGAATGAGAAATCAATGTAAGTGAATGAGTAGTTGTTTGAAGTTATTGCATTGATCAAAGGTTGTATTTAGTTCATAAATGAACTCTTTTTATAACACTTGATCCAATATAGCCGTTGATGAAACATTAAATGCAATTTAGGCCGTTTGAATATAGCCGTTACAATGTTTTTTCCAGTTTCAGGCTTCAATTCATTGACAAAATAGGTTTCCCACTTCAATTCATCGCTGAATCTTAAGACAGTAAGCACTGCTACATTTCCTATCTCCAATTCATCGTCGAATTTAGATTGCTCTAAGAATTCGTCAATGAATTCAGAGTAGAATTTTTGAATTCTGCCTTGGATCAGACCAAAAAGATGAGATTGAATTCCTAGGTCAATTTGCTATCTTTTAACATGAGTTTTGTGAATCCTTAGGGCCTTAGAATGATTATCAAAATGTGTCCTAGGCTACATAAATCCTAGACACTCTGAAAATAAAATAAAAATACATTTGAAGGCTTCTTGAGAGTTGATCTTGATTGAACTTGAGTCTTGTGATTTGGCTCTAACTTCAAGAGACCTAACTTGTACTATGGGTGCAACTATAGAATCTTCACTTTTTACTTTGAGTTGAACTTCCTCTTGGATAATTTCTATCCTTTTTCATGATTGGAGTACTAGCTTTCTTATAATCTAAAATATTTAAGTACTTAAACAAATTTATTAGTACCATAATTTTTATTTCATTATTATGTTATCAAAATTAGTAGGGGTGCCCAATGTTGTAACCTTGAGGCTAACAGCCTTGAGAGATGAGGTTTTACAGGGGTAGGTACATCCCAACTGAGATTAGATTAAGTGATGTGATGTCAATACCTGACAAAATTTGATGTTAGACGTATTGTGCTTGATGAGATTTGATGTCAGAGGTGGTTCCTGACAGAGTGTGATATGTTAGAGGTGTTGTTCTTGACAAAGTGTGATATGTCAAAGGTGTTGTTCCTAACAAAGTGTGATATGTCAGAGGTGTTATTCATGGCATTCATCGGATGAAGGCTTGAGTTATGTGTGGAGTAATATCCAGAGATTCTCTTTAACGAGGTGCATGATTGATCGTCGGGAGTGGGTGGATTGATATCCATAGATCCTCTTTGTTGAGATGCGTGACTGATCATCGAGAGTGCTGGATTAATATTCATAGTTCCTCTTTGGCGATGTGCATGACTGATCGTCGGGAGTGGGTGGAGTGTTACCCGGTGATTCTTTCTGATTTTGTCAAGAGAAATGAATATTGGCTTGAGTGGTGGGGGCCTCTTTACTTCAGTATGCTCCAATAGTACCTTGCGGCGAAAGGCCTTGTGAATTCAACAGAGGATGACCCAAGATAGGGGAGTCTGGGGGTAACAAGATACCTGGAGGTGAAAGGCCTTGTGGATTCGAGGATGACCTAAAAGGTTGAGTTTCAATAAAGAAGATACTTTGGGTGAAAGGCCTCGTGGATTCATTGGATGACCTAATACAGGTTGAGGAATGAGGATCGTTGTACTTAGGTATATCCCAAGACAGCTAAATGAATAAGAAACACTGTACTTAAGTATGCCTTGAGATGGTACAAGATGTGGATTGTGTGTTTGTACAAAGTTTACAGACTTAAGGTTCGATTTCATTGGATGTAAGCCAGATCATCTCGATAGTTATCATGGTAGTATGGGATGTTATGGTAATGGAGTTGTATGATGATGCCAGATGATCTTGATTGTTATCATGGTAGTATGAGATGTCATGGTAATGGAGTTGTATGATGATAATGGATTTTGGAATAGATACTGACTCTGCGGACTCAAGAATAGAACGATAATTTGTTATCATGGACAATGATTGCGTGATCTTGGTAATTGGAGGTTGGGAACCTCAGGATAGGGTGAAATACCGCTAGGTGACATCGGGTCGTGGATTATGATATGATATTATCGCGACCCAAAACCCACCCTAGGAGTTAGAGTGAACTTTGGATGACTAATCATAACTTGCATGACTTGCTTGACCAAAATAACTTGCAAAAGACCTGGAGCATATACAATAGAGGAAAATAATAGCGGAAACATATAACAAAGCACAGTGGAAGTCTAACAAACCTCTATGTATATACATACACGATCCAAGTCTGATACAAAAGAAATCAAGACAAAGAAAGTGCGGATAGGCCCGCCAAAATACATGAATATCTCTCTCTCAATTCACCCACAGCTATCCACTCAGAATCTACCACCACCTAATAATAACCCTCACCCTGAGGTTCCTCCACAAGCTCCTCAACATACTCCTCCTCCACCCATGGGCCGGGAGCACAGACATCAAAAGGAGCAGCCGCTCCACTATCACCTGCCGACATGAGAAGTACGACCGAGCATGGAATACTCAGCGTACACCAAATTCTAACCAACAGTCATAGCAACACCATAGCAGTATAGGAAGCAGGAAGCAGTTCACATATATAAAGCAGGAACAATTAATATCATAACAAGGAAATAAAGTAATTTATAGTCATGCTTGCATTTCATAAAAAAATCGATAAAACCCTTGAAAACATCGTGCACTTGACTTGACTGAAATTACCCTTTTCTTGATTGAAAACTTGTCTATCGTGTCATGCGTATCATGCTTGCTTGCTCGGAAAATAAACTACTTGTGAGGGAAGGGAGACCCTTCTTCCTAAATGTTCATGTCATGTCAAGCTAGCTTGCTCGGAAAAGTAAACTACTTGTGAGGGAAGGGAGACCCTTCTTCCAAAATACATCATGCTTACTATGCCATGTATCTTGCCCGCTTGAAAAATAAACTACTTGTGAGGGAAGGGTGTAGAGCCCCGAACTTTTGACATTTATGTATGACACTTTCGTAGCCATTTTTCCTTTAAAGTGGTATAATTAATAAATAAGGAAGAATTTAAAATTCTGAAACGTTAGAAATGTTCGTTTTCGAAGTGCGAACCCAACGCAAGTTGAATCGTCAAAATCGGACGAGCGAGTAAAAAGATATGGCCAAAACAGTTTGGACATGTAGGCAACCGATCGCTCGGTCAATGGAGCGATCGATCGGTCCAAAACCGATCGATCGGAGGCTATCGACTGGTGGAAAATTTTGTATGAGGAAATTTTCCAGAGAGTTAAATTTTGACCGAGAGATCGGTCAAGACACCGATCGCTCGGTAGGCAACCGATCGATCGGTCATTAACACCGATCGCTCGGTACTCGCGTTTTTGCAGAAATTTCAGTAAAGGTATTATGGTCTTTTGGTCGGTTCACTCTTACCTTAAGAGTCTTGCCCGAGCCTTTAGGGCATCATTCAACACTTAGAGAGTTTGAGAGAATAGGAGAAAGGGGAGAAGGCGATTCCAACCTAGGGCTTGTCTTTGGAAGAGAAATCAAAGGGGTTTGAGACCCTAGATCACTTCAAGCTCGGCTCTTCTCCAAGATCTCGGCTCAAGCACTCGTGGAGAGCGTTCTCCAAGCTAGGGCAGCAGCTACACGGTCGTTTTGGAAAGGGGATTTCTTCCTCACTTGATCAAGGTTGGTACTTCTTGCTACCCTCCTAGTTATAGTTCCTATTTTCCCTTTATTCCTCTTTATTTTCCTTTATTTACACATGTGCTATGAGATGGATGGTTGTAAATGGTGAATGGAGATGGAATGGGCGATTGGATGCCAATGGTTGTGTGGTGATGATTAAAATGGGGAGGGCATTGTTCCAATAATGAACATACATGCATGATTTGAGTAAAACCAATCTAGAAAAGCATGTTGTAGGGTAAATCAATAATGAACACACCATGTTTGATGAAATGCCTAGATGAATGAAATGAATAATAAATAAAGAAATTGCATGCTTAAACATTCATGGAAATTGCTAGGGTGATGGTAGTGTGTTTTCGCGCTTTCCCTAAATTGTGACGCCCCGAACCCGCGCCTAGGGAATCAAGTTCCGAGACGCGTGTCCGTTCGTCAAATCATGCAAGCGGAAGACTTTACCCGCAAAAATGCGGGAAATTTAAACATTTATCAAATGCTCCCAAAAGGCAAATAATACCTGTCATCACAATAGCCATCATACAAACCATATACCTGTATTATTTACATCAAGTTTGTTTTACAAAAGTAGGCGTCTTTATCACGCCAGGTACAACTTGTACAAGCTTCCAAAATGTCCAATTGGACTTTCCACTTACTGGTCAGCAGCTCCGAGATCTGCTGACACAAAAAGTCAGTGAGCTATGAAGCTCAATAAAACCACAATCCTTCTAAACTATTTTCCACATAATAACACACATCAATAATGATATAATAAGCAGTTCAATTTGCATGTTACAGTAAAATAGAAAAATATATAATAAATTGTGACCCAAGGTCACTTAGGGTTACGTCACCCTAACAGAGGTTCCCGACCTCACATTACTTTCCAATTATGAGGTTCAGTTATGAATGTATTATATTACCAAATTATCGTTTCAATCATCAATCATGTTTCATTTCGAGTCCTAAGACTCTATTAATTGGCCACAGCCCACAAATGTTTAGCTTAAAGTCTCTAAATCATAACCATAATACATTGAGTCATTTAGACTCACACACGCTGTTCCGGCTTTCACCCGAACATCACAAAACCTTGGGTATACCAACCCAACTCACCTGGAATCCGATGATTCCATACCGAACTATGAGTCCACCAACTCAAACAAATACACCAACTCTGAGTATACCAACTCAGACCACTTCGTATCCGAAGCTTACACACACAACATGGGCATTCACCCAATAAGGACATATTTTTCCATTCAATTGACTGGCCACATCTACCGTGTATTCGCCGCCATCGCCCTGGGTATCAGTTATGAAGGAACCCCGACCAACCTGCCTACCGTCACCTTCTGGCTAGTCTACGGAGGAACCCCGACATCTATACCAATGCTGACATCTCCTGACGTTCCACCAAGAAGGGACCACGATAGACACGGTGCCGACATCTTCTAACCCACCCAGAGAGGAACCCCGGACTATACACTATCTGATGTTTAGCCACTTTAAACTCCCTAGGACTCCGACATCTCCTGACTACCAGTCACGGAGGAACCACGAGCCATGCAGGACACCGCCACTCCTGACTTAGTCCAAGAGGCACCACGGACGACCTAGACAAACAGACCGACATCTCTCGACTATCAGTCACGGAGGAACCCCGGGCCTTACTGGGCACCGTCTCTCCTGACCTAGTCAAAGAGGAACCACAGACTATACTTAACCCTGGTTAGATTTTCTAACCACAGGTTAACCCCAGTTAACCCAAGCCTCGCTTGATTAACTGAAATACTTGGGCCTCGCGCCCGTGAACTAACTCCGGTAACACACCGTCCCGTTAGGGAACGTTTTCAAGCTAATGGATGTCTCCATAGCCTTACAAGACATGCAAAACAATTTTTCGTCACCCTAGGGTGGCGATACAATTTACTCGGGACCCGATTTGGGCTCCCTGAGGGACCACATAAAATCACAACATCATATAGGGGTCTCCGCCCCTTTTTCATTCACGTCAAAAGACATGCATATACATCACATGAAATAATATAACAAAATAAGTGGAAAATGAGAAGAAAAGATAGGGGTTTTACTGTTTCACGCGTTTCGAGGCAACTAGAGTCAAAACGGACACCGCCAACGCGCTCGGAAGGATGATCAACCCCAAGGTAGAGCGCATGCAACTTTCTCTCTCAACTTTCTCTCTCTACCTTTTTCTCTTTCTCTCTCTACACGCAAAACGAGACGCCGGAGAGAAAATCAGACGCCGCCAACGCGTCGGGGACGTCGAAAAACCTCAAGGGGACCTCCCTTTCCCTTTCTCTCTCTTCCTTTCTCTCTCCTCTTTCTCTCTCTTCCTTTCTCTCTCCTCACTTTCTCTCTCTAAAGTGCTGTGTGGCAGCCTTCTGTCTCTGCAGAAAAATATAAGAGAATGAGGGTTTTAACCCTCCTTATATAATAGTAAGGGGTGGGATCATGTGCAACAGCACATGACCAATAATGTGTGGAGAGTTGACCGGTCAACTCATTTGACCGGTTGACTCTTTGACCAATTTTTTGAATTTTTCTGCATTTATGGTATTCAAAACCTTACTACATAGAGTCCGATTTTGACGAAACTTTAGGTGACCGAACTTGGGACAGTCCGACACCTACTGTAAAAATTCTGGGGAAAAATACTGAGTTTTGACAGCTGCACTTTAGTCCGGAAGAAAATTGCAAAACCCACTAATTTTCTGATTTCGGACACAAAACACGCTGTCGCTTCTTCGTTTGAGATAACTAACTGCCGAGACGACAGACATTAGTCCTCACGGCCGACTGACACACATTAGTGCCAACCGCACGGATTTCTATTAGGATCTCTAACAAATATTGGGTCCCACTTAATTTCTGGAAGTATGAAAAATTCCCGTTTTTCTCAATTTTATCACACATAATGGCCCCGCGGTCCCGTGAAATGGTACATGACGGAACCGATACGGTAGGGGTGTGTCCCGGCAGTCGACCGGCACACTGTGTGCGAATTTTGCTAAATGATACTGAGATTTCCTCGGTGCACTTCAATCCCGAGCAAAGTTCACTTTTTATTAATTTAACAAATAATTAACCTCCATTAAGGACCCATAAACACAAAATTTTATTATATTAAAATTCCGGGTCGTTACATAAATTGTTTAATTTATTACTTGTATATATGGTGATGTGCAATGTATTATGAATTCCCCAAAATGTCATATTTAATTTCCATTGCAAGTGCGTACACGATTCCACGAGCACGGCATGAAACGACATGATTTACCGATGTTTTCAAGGACGAGATGTAGAGGTGGGGCATATCCTACGATATGTTTCACTTCACTTTTGTCAAGGACAAGATGATCATGCATTGCATAGGGAAGGGTCTCCCATCTCATCGCATTACAAGCATGGCATAGCATCGCATGACACCCATAGCATAGCATCTCATGACACTCATAGCATGACATGGCATGACATGCATGGATGCTAGTTGCGACGGGCTATGAACGGCAACTAGGCATACCCATCTGCATATAGGGTACTAGTTGTGACGGACTACGAACGGCAACTAGGCATGTCATTCTGCATATAGGGTACTAGTTGTGACGGACTATGAACGGCAACTAGGCATGTCATTCCGCATATAGGGTACTAGTTGTGACGGACTATGAACGGCAACTAGGCATGTGAACATGTTTAAATTACGAACAAGCAAGCATGATACACGCATGACATGACATGGCACGCATGATGCAAGCATGACAAGCATGACACGGTAAACAAGTTCCCAATCACGAAAAGGGTATTTCAAGTCAAGTCAAGTGCACGATGTTTTCAAGGGTTTTATCAGTTTTTCTGAATGCAAGCATGAATATAAATTTCTTTACTTCCTTGTATGATATAAATTTTTCATGTTCTATATATGCAATTTGTTTCCTACTTTATGTATGCTATCTGTATACTATGACTGTTGGTTAGTATTTAGTACCCGCTGAGTATTCCATGCTCAGCCGTACTTCTTATGTCGGTAGGTTCTGAGGGAGCTACTGCTCCATTTGATGTTTGTGCTCCTGGTCCATGGGTGGAGGAGGAGTACGTCGAGGAGCCTTTGGAGGAACCTCCCGTTGAGGGTTATCAGTAGGTGCTGTTAGATTCTGAGTGGATTAGCTGTGGGTGAGCATGAGTGATTATATCCATGTATTTTGGCAGGCATGTCCGTACTTTCTTTGTTTTGATTTCTTTGTATTAAACTTGGACCATGTGTATATACTTAGAGGTTGTTAGACTTCCGCTGTGTTTTATAGTTATGTTTCCGTTGTCATCCTCTATTGTATATGCTCTGTGGGTTTTTTCAGGTTGGTTTGTCAAGCAAGTCATGTAAGCCATGATTAGTCGTCCAAAGTTCACTCTAACTCCTAGGGTGGGTTTTGGGTCGCAACAGGAGGGTTAGCAGAAATGGGTGCATAGGTCTCAATGAGGGGCCTTTCTACTGGCATGGGAATTTGAAGGGAGAAGGAAGGGGAAGACTCTGGAAATGATTCCAGGAGAATTGAATGACTCTCAGATTGAATCAATCGCTTGTTGGATTGGACCCAATAGGGCATATACTTGAAAAATATGCCCTAGAGCTGACAAAAAGTTACCAAAGGAGACACTAACCTGAGTGAATCTATATGATGTGCACTAAAATACAAAGATAACCCTAAGCCAAAGTTAAACAATCAACAATTTTCTGGGCTTTATCTTTTTATTGCAAGTTAGTCTGGCGGATTAAACAAGATAAAATCAGTGGTTCCGCCCATTGTGATAACCTGCTTGCCAACACAGATAAAAAGATAAAGCCCAGAAAATTGTTGATTGTTTAACTTTGGCTTAGGGTTATCTTTGTATTTTAGTGCACATCATATAGATTCACTCAGGTTAGTGTCTCCTTTGGTAACTTTTTGTCAGCTCTAGGGCATATTTTTCAAGTATATGCCCTATTGGGTCCAATCCAACAAGCGATTGATTCAATCTGAGAGTCATTCAATTCTCCTGGAATCATTTCCAGAGTCTTCCCCTTCCTTCTCCCTTCAAATTCCCATGCCAGTAGAAAGGCCCCTCATTGAGACCTATGCACCCATTTCTGCTAACCCTCCTGTTGCGACCCAAAACCCACCCTAGGAGTTAGAGTGAACTTTGGACGACTAATCATGGCTTACATGACTTGCTTGACAAACCAACCTGAAAAAACCCACAGAGCATATACAATAGAGGATGACAACGGAAACATAACTATAAAACACAGCGGAAGTCTAACAACCTCTAAGTATATACACATGGTCCAAGTTTAATACAAAGAAATCAAAACAAAGAAAGTACGGACATGCCTGCCAAAATACATGGATATAATCACTCATGCTCACCCACAGCTAATCCACTCAGAATCTAACAGCACCTACTGATAACCCTCAACGGGAGGTTCCTCTAAAGGCTCCTCGACGTACTCCTCCTCCACCCATGGACCAGGAGCACAAACATCAAATGGAGCAGTAGCTCCCTCAGAACCTGCCGACATAAGAAGTACGGCTGAGCATGGAATACTCAGCGAGTACTAAATACTAACCAACAGTCATAGTATACAGATAGCATACATAAAGTAGGAAACAAATTGCATATATAGAACATGAGCGGAACCACTGATTTTATCTTGTTTAATCCGCCAGACTAACTTGCACTCTAGGGTTCTCACAAAGGTTTCACTCGCAAGCTAACCCTCCAGTACTAACACTAGTTAACTACAAGAGAATCCGTAGCCTAGACAGATGTGTCGCATAATGGGAAGCTTAAATACGTCCCAGACTAGCCGGATCAATCAAGTAGTTTAACAAGTGTATTCCAGAAAGAATAACTTGGGCTAGATTGTGTTCCTAAGTCAACAAGCACAGTTAACCAACAAGATTTTGAGGAGGCCACTTAAGAGCTCAGTATACTAAAGTAATAGGGACCTGTTGGTATGTTAGGAAATAGGGACCCACACTCGTGGTCTTATTCGACTCAAAAATGAAGGATTCACTGATTTTGTGATGGTCCTATGAACACCGAGCTAAATTTGGCTCTAAACTTGGTTCATTTTATTAAATTGCTTTCGGATTCACACAGTTGGAGTGACGAGGTGGGTGATGAAATCCCACCAGTTTCAAATAGAGCTGGGTTTTCTCTTTTTAATTAAAGTAAGTTTCGACCATCCACGCAGTTCGAAATAGTTGTATGAAAGCAAATAAACAATCACCACAATTTTCAACAAATCACCCTTCAAAAACTCACCTCCCATAGGCCACACCACGGGGCATCCTCTTTGGAGTAGGGAGGGGTATCCACAAACTTTCGCTCCCTACTCACAATTGCAATCCTGCACAAGTTAGTGCAAAATAAAATATAGATCACGTGATTGGGAATTATTTTTAGAAGGTGGCTGCCTTTAAGGGGTTGCACACAACATTCAGTTAATTAGGCAGATTAATTAATTTCCAAATGTGGGTTTAATTCAAACTTAGTAGTTTCCTAAAGTAGGGAACTGCTATTTCTGAATTTTGCCTCAAGTTTTGGAAACCTTCCAATTTAAATTGATGAAATCAAGGCAAACTTCCTAAAATGGAATTGTGTTAAAAGATGGACTTTTTCCACTATAAAGATTTAGAAATTTTTTTTGAAAAGTAGAAATTTCCAAAAATATGCTAAATCTCAAAAAGATGTAGGAAATGCCTAAAATTAACAAAATTCTCAATATTTGAAACGTCTCCAAAAGTAATAATTCCCAAAATACTAATAACCTAAAAAAAACATAATGTAAATCTAAACCTAACACTTTTTTTATTTTTTACTTTTTATATATCCACGAAATATATTTATATATATTAATATATATATATATATATCCCAAGAATATATAAACCCTTTTTTTTTACTCAAGGGTTGCTAAGCCCTTGAACACATAAAAAAAAATAGAAAGTCTTAAATTATTACAAGTTGCACTCAGCCATCCAAGGCTTGAAAAAAATATTTTTTTAAAAAAAAAAAGTAGAAAAGAAAGAGAAGAAAGGGATCACAAATCCTTTGCTATTTTTTTTTTTCTGAAAATTTTTCTTCTTTCTTTATGCACTTCCTTCACCCGAGCGGCAATGGTGCCATTTGAAAGTAGGTTTTTCCATCGTCTAGAATCTCCCTACTTCAACAATTATTTTTTTATCCAATTCCTTTCAATTCCTGCAAAATATGAATTATACAAAGATTAGCACAATGGTATTACGGATCTCGAATCCTCACTCAAGATTAGTAGGGTTAGTGCAATAAAGAAAATAAAATAAAATAAAATAAAGAAAAGATTAAAATGGTGGAGAGATGAGAAGGGTGGATTAATTTTTTAAAACAATTTTTTAAGAGATTATCAAGATCTACTAATGAAATGAAATAAAACCATCAAATTAAACAATGAAAGATGGCAAGCATAAAATAACAAACATGAAATTTATTTATTGAATTAAAAAGTCGCCTACAAAATTTGAATTAAATGCAAGAACATCAAATAATAAGAAAAGAAAAAAAGTGGTGAGAGCCCTAGGCGTAGGGCCAACCGTGAAGAGATGGGCGAGACAATGGTGATGCTGTGAGCTTGCAGGGACCTTCTTATAACTTCTTAGGTGAGAGAGAGAGAGAGCCGTGAGATGAGAGGGCTGCTATATGAGGTGGGGTTAGAACTCAAGATGAGAAAATAAAAAGAAGAGTGAGAGAGATACATTAGAGAAAGAGAGGGGTGAGAGAGAATAAGTGGATCTTGGTGAGAGGATAAGAGTGGCCACACTATGGCCGTGTGTTTTTGAGAGGGTGAGATGAGAGAGAGGTTTTGAGAAAAGAAGATGTTAGGATGAATGGATGAGAGAACATACCCTTACACTTAGTCCAATGAGGGGTTTATATAGAGTTGAGGGAGAGAGGGATGGACGGTTTTTGATGAATGGATAAAGTTTTGATTTAAAGCCCTAGGGATGGATGGTATTGGAATTAGTAACTAGGAATTTATGAAAATGGAAAGTTTTTGAATTAGTCAAGAGAAGGTTTTGGAAATTAGCAAGGATTTCTAACTAAAGAAGAATGGCTAGAATAGAAGGTTGGATACAAGGAAAGTAGGAAATAGGAAAGTGAGGTGTAGGGATGATATGGACAATCATGGCTAAGAGTAGATTAGGGTTTTGCAAATGGAGGGTGGCGATTAGGGTTAGGATAAACTGGGTGGCTAAGATTTAATTAGGATTTTGACAAGAAAAGGAGGCTAGGGTTAGTAGAGGACTAGGGTTTGAGAGAGGTGGACGGCTAGGATTAAGAGAGAGAGATTAGGGTTAAGAGAAATAAAAGAGAAAAGAAAATGATGGCAAAGGGTTTTAAACCCTGGTCTCTAACACAATCTCCCATAGAATTCACCAACTAAGCAAGCTTTTCTCCTTTGTCTTGTATAGTGATCTTTATTACTCAAGTCCTCTCTCTTGAAATCGACTTTTCAGCTCCCTAGGCCTCGTTCTGTGATTGTGATCTCTTGGCTTAGCCCACACTTGGCCTGCATCTACTTGGTATAGCCTGTTGGCTCTTTAAGCTTTAGTGCTTAACTACGGCCTTAGGTTCTTGAGAATCATCCAATCAGGGTTCCTGAGAAAGTTAAAACACGTAATGAGGGTTCATCGAAATAGCTTTGTATCTAGACTTTCATGAATGTGTTTAAATCATGCTATATACCATTTTGACCAGAAAAGTGTGTTCCATGCAATGGAGAAAACTCTTACATCGAAAGTTTGTAAAAATACAAGTTTTACGTAAAAGAGTGCGATAATGCTCAAAGGACAATCATGAAAAACAAACACTTTTAAGCGAATATCATATATCATGTCTGGCTCTAAGTAATCTCATAAGAATTTGATAAAGACAACGGAAAGGTTGGTCAAGGATTTTGGCTGCTCACTTCAATGTATTCAATGAAGGGTATTTATATACCCAGCTCTAAGTCTTTTTACGGGTGCTAAGGTCTAGCTCTAAGTTATTGCTCATAAAAACCTCACAAGCTCATAAGATCTCATAAGTCTCATAAGTGAATGCTCACAAGCTCATAAGTGCTCTAAGATTTCACGGCTCACAAGAACTCATAAGACTTGATTCTCATAAGCTCATAAGACTCATACGGTTTTGGATTTCATATGAAACTCATAAGGAAATGGTTTTGGAACTAATACGGGTTTTCACGGATTTCTACGCTCTACAGCTCTATGTCTTACATGCTCCATGATATTATTATTTCATTGTTCGTTAGTAGTTTGCAGACACTGAGTATTCCATGCTCAACCGTATATGTTATTTTGGCAGGTGCACGCATTCCATTTGATATCTGTGGTTCGGATCCTTGGGTGGAGGAAGAGTACTACGAGTCGGAGCCTACCATGGATCATTATCTGAATGAGTGTGTCACGACCCAAAAATACCCCCTACGAGTTAGGGATACTTTAGTTCAGACCGCCGTATCATACCAACTGTATGACACATAAGGCATATATACTTACCATCCTGTCAAAGTACACAAGTTATAAAACATAACGAAAACGATTTATAATAAAATACTCCTATAATTCAGTCCAAGTCTGGACCAACAGAACATATCCAAAAATATGGAGTGGACAAGTCCCACTCTCAACATACGCAAAATATCAGTATCATTCCTCTCATCCTCTCAACAAAAATCAAAATCGAGTTGCTTATCCAGCGATCCATCATCCTGGTAGTGGTCCAGAGAGGGCTCCGGATCATAGTATTCTTCCTTTATCCAAGGCTCCGTACCACAAACGTCAAATGGAACACAAGCACCTGCCGAAGTCAATAATCGGCTGAGCATGGAATACTCAGTGATATACAAACTACTAACTAACAGTGAATAATATCATGAACATGCATAAGGTTAGAGAATAACATTCATGAAAGTAGTTACCAAAACCTTTTTCTTAACAGTATTCGCGTGAAAACAAAACCAAGTAAATCTTGTCATGTGATAATCATATTCTTGTGAGTTCTTGTGAATTCTTGCGAAAGTTGGGATTCCTTGTGAGCATGCGAGGATCTGAGTATGCATGATTTTGTTGTGAACTTGCGAGCTTGTGAACTTGTGAGCTTGTGAGACATGACTACTTGTGAGTCCATGTATAGTGGGTTTCCTTGTGAGCTTTGAAACGATCTTAGAACTTGTCACTTACCAACCCATAGTTTGGTCTTATCACTTGTGAGCTTGTGAGAATTCTTTTAATCAAAACCTTGCTTATAAACTTTTGGAAATACCCTTTTCTTGTGAGAAATCATCGGATCATGCGAGACTTGGGAACATAAGGTACATATAGTACTTGTGAACCTCATGGTGAACTTAGAAAACTTGTAAACATGGCATCATATTCATAAAATTTCAATAGTAGTGATAGCTTACATCCCATATACCAATCATCATCCAAATCAATCCAAGAACAACCTTAACATAGTGTTTTGCCTTAAAAATAATAGCACAAGGTAGGTAGTGGAGTGTATCTACCTTAAAAGGAAGTTCTTACACTTCTGTAGGATGGAAATCAAGCTTGAAGAAAGCTTGGTTGAAGCTTTAAGAAGCCTAAACCTTAATTGGAAAACAAACCAAAAACCCCTCTTTTGATTTCAGAATTTATGAATCACCTTGGATAGAAAACCCAAGCTCTATAACACCAAAAATAGTAAAATACCAACCTTAGAAGCAAGGATTTAGCTTCCCTTTGGTCTGAGAAGAACGGTTTGAGAAATCAGATCTTTCTTCTTTTTCTTCTCTTCTAAAATCCTCAAAATCTATGCTTTAGGTTTGGGTAAATCCGTACCCACGAAATCTCATCTAATATAGGCTAAAGGATGCCAAAAATCCCAAAATATCTTAGGAAAATATCCCAAAATATCTCCCAAAGTCGGTGTAAGTGTTCTGGGCTGTTACAAGACATTTTTTGGCATTTTCAGGGCTGACTCATCGACGAGTGATGCTCACTTGTCGACTAGTGAAAGGCACTCGTCGACTAGTGAATACAGTAACTCGCTTGAGTTTTTCCCGCTTTAGTAATTTGACCATAACTTTTGACTCCATTATCGGATTTTGACGATTCAACTTGCGTTGGATTCTTCGTTCAAAGGGGAACAACTTTCAAGTTTTACAAAATTTTTAATTCTTCTTTATTCATGGACCAAATTTCCCTTAAAGCTGACTGGTCTGAAAATGGGTTTTAGCAGCCCAGATTTTCAGCAGACTCATTTCTGGAAATCTGACGTTTGACCCAACCTTGACTGAAAATATGAAACAGTGATAAACATGAACCTTGAAGAGGGTTTCAATACATTTCCAAAAATTCAAGAATCATTCGATTCCAATCTACGGTGAAAATTCTAGAGCTCTTTAAAGTTGAAGGTATGTTTAGGCATCCCTTTCTTTGACACTTGGAGTAAGTTATACTTTCATTTTTCATTTGTCCCTAACCCCCAAAAATACTTTTCATACATATTTTGATTCATTCAAAACCTCCTTTCATTATAAAACATGAACCCACAATTTCATTAAGGCTTTAAGCCTTGAAGGCACTATTCACACACTATTCACAGCACTATTCACATGAATAGTGAACTTAAATTCTGGGGCTCTACATCCTCCCCTCCTTACAGAAATTTCATCCTCGAAATTAGGATGATACAAAAACATACCAAGGAACAAAATACATGGAATCTCACAAAAGAAACTATACAAACAAGTGAGGGTATTTTTCCCTCACTTCGGCCTCACGCTCCCATGTAGCCTCTTTCTTGGAATGATGCTGCCACTTCACAAGGACAAGTGGAATAGTCTTGTTGCGCAAGACTTGATCTCAACGATCCAATATCTGAGCCGGTTGCTCCATTAAGGTGAGATCCTCTCGAATCTCCACATGATCAAGATCAATGACATGTGAGGGGTCCAGAACATATTTCCTGAGCATGGAAATATGAAAGACGTTATGGACCGCCACCATGTGAGGAGGTAAAGCCACTCTGTAAGCGACTTCTCCAACGTGTGTGATCACCTCAAAAGGTCCCACATACCTCGGGCTAAGCTTCCCCCTCTTGCCAAACCTCATGATTCCTCGGCTTGGAGAAATCTTTACAAAAACTCAATCCCCAACTTTGAATTCTAAGTCTCTGCAGTGAGTGTCTGCATAGCTCTTCTGCTTGACTTGGGCAGTCTTCAGCCTCTCTCGAATGATCTTGACCCTATCCGCGCTCTGCTCGATCAACTCAGGACCAAGTATCTTCCGCTCTCCCACTTCATCCCAATATAGAGGAGCTCGACAACTTCTCTCATACAAAGCCTCGAAAGGTGCCATCTGGATGCTCGCCTGATAACTGTTGTTGTAGGTGAACTCAACCAATGGCAAGTGATCCTCCCAACTGCCCTGAAAGTCTAGCATGCAAGCTCTGAGCATGTCCTCAATCACCTAGTTTACCCTCTCGGTCTGACCATCAGTCTGAGGATGAAAAGCGGTGCTGAAATCTAGCCGAGAACCCATACCACTCTGAAAGCCCTTTTAGAACCTGGAAGTAAACCTCGGTAACCAATCAGAAACAATGATAACTGGTACCCCGTGCAGCTGAAGCACCTCCTTGGTGTACAAGGCTACAAGTTGGCTCATGTTGTACCTAGTCCTATAGGGTAAGAAATATGCAGACTTTGTCAACCGATCAACTACAACCCATATTGCATCGGAGCCCCTTGTCGTCCTTGGCAAGCCAACTATGAAGTCCATCAAGATATTCTCTCATTTCCATTCCAGAATAGAGAGGGACTGTAAAAGACCTGCTAGTCTCTGATGCTTTCCCTTCACTTGCTGGCACACCAAACAACGAGCCACGTACTCTGTGACTTCCCTCTTCATGTTTCACCACCAGTAATGCCTCTTGAGATTTTGGTACATCTTAGTACCTCCAGGATGTACCGTATACTTGGATCGATGAGCCTCATCCAAGATCTCACTCCTCAACACCGTATCAATGGGAACACACAACCTGCCTTTGAATGTGATGGCACCATCACCATTCAAAGCAAACTCCTGACTGTCACTGCTAACCGACTTGTCTCGGTAACCAAGCAACTCTGCATCCGAACTCTGTAACTTCTTAATCCGAACCTGGATATAAGGCTTGACCATAAGATTAGCCATGACTGGCCCAAAAGCAAGTATGCTGAAACTAGTATCACGGTTCGTCATCACCTCCAACATCTTCCACTCGTGAACCATCATGTGAGCTAAGTGTCCAGGAGGCTTCCTGCTAAGAGCATCTACTACCACATTCACCTTACCCAGGTGGTATTGGATAGTACAGTCATAATCCTTTAGAAACTCCAACCATCTACGCTATCTTAGATTCAGCTCCTTCTGGGAAAACAAGTACCTTAAGCTCTTATGGTCGGTAAACACCTTGAACTGCTCCCCATAAAGGTAGTGACGCCAAATCTTTAGCGCAAAGACAACTGCAGCAAGCTCTAAATCGTGTGTAGGGTAGTTCTTCTCATGGTCTTTCAACTACCGTGAAACATAGGCAATGACATTCTCATGCTGCATCAATACGCATCCTAGACCGATAAGTGATGCATCACTGTAGACTACAAAACCACCACTCTCAAATGGGACCATGAGAACAGGGGCTGTAGTAAACCTCTTCTTCAACTCCATGAAGCTTGTCTCACACTTCTCGCTCTAAGTAAACTTAGTGTTCTTCCTCGTAAGGTAGGTAAACAGAGCCACTAAGCTGGAGAACCCTTCCACAAACCTCCTGTAGTACCCTGCCAGGCCGAGAAAACTGCGAATCTCAGTAACACTCTTCAGCCTCTCCCAATTCATCACTGCATTTATCTTCGTGGAATCGACTGAGATACCCTCGACAGATACCACGTGGCCAAGGAATGGCACCTTCTCTAACTAGAACTCTCACTTGCTCAACTTAGCATACAGGCTATGCTCTCAAAGAGTCTGCAATGTAAGGCAGAAATCTCTCATATGATCGTCTCGTGTCTTGGAATACACAAGGATATCATCGACGAACACGATCACACATCGATCGAGAGATGATCTAAATACCCGGTTCATCAAATCCATGAAAGCAGCCGGCGCATTCGTCAGACCAAAAGGCATGACCAGGAACTCGTAGTGCCCATACCGAGTCTTGAAGGCGGTCTTGGGAACGTCTTCACCCTTGATCTTCAATTAATGGTACCCAGATCGAAGATCAATCTTCTAGAAGAACCTCACTCCCTTTAGCTGGTTAAAAAAGTCATCTATCAGAGGTAATGGATAACGATTCTTGATCGTGACCTTGTTCAGTTGCCTGTAGTCAATGCACATCTGCATCGACTCATCCTTTTTCTTCATGAAGATCACAGGAGCTCCCCATGGTGAAACACTCGACCGGATGAAGCCAAGGCCCTGTAATTCCTCCAATTGCTCCTTCAACTCCTTAAGCTCAATAAGGGCCATCCTGTATGGAGCCCTAGAAATTGGAGCAGTCTTAGGAGTAAGCTCAATAGCGAGCTCTATCTCTTAATCCGGAGGTAATCCTGGTAACACCTCTGAAAACATGTCCAGGTACTCACTCACTACTAGAATGGCTGAGGAGTCTTGTACCTCTAAACTTGAGAGACTAAGGGATGCAAAGCGAGTGATGTCTCTACTCCATATCCCTCGAAAGTGAAATGGCTTCACACCCTCTGGCCTGAAGTCTACCCTCTTTTCAAAACATGCTACATGCCCATAGTGAGTCAAGAGCCAATCCATCCCTAGGATGACATCAAAGTTCAAGTCTTGGAACTCAAGGATGATTAGATCGACTGGCAACTAATGAGCAAGGCGCCTGAATATTTAAACTAACTTACGTCAATAAATTTCACAAGTCACACATATGATATAGGTAACATGTTTGTACAAGCATGTATATACATCACATACAAACAACAATTCATAAATTTAAACAACTTGACTTGAGCGTACCTTACACAACATTTTTTGATGCATGTGCATCCTGCTCGGTCATGGCGAAAACTCAATCCTGATTCGCCTGGTGAGGCGGCTGGGTGGGCCATGCAGGTCGAGAAGCCTATGAAGACCCCTGTTGTATCGTCGGCCTAAGTGGAGGTCGGACTCCCTGAGGTGTGGCCTGCAACTGCCTCTTCGAGCAATCCCTGATCACGTGGCCTTGCTCGCCACAATGGAAACAACCAACCAAGTGTTTATGGCATTCTCCTGCCCTGTGCCTCTTGCCACATGTGGCACACTCATCAAAGGAAAATGACACCGAGGAAGCTGGAGGTGCATACCTAGGGGCCGGTGAAAAAATAGAGCGTGGTGCCTGTGGTACAAAAGGAGGCCTCTAAGCCTGCATAGGCTGAGAAGTCTGGAATGGAGCAGTCCTGGCCCTCTTCTTAGCCTATGCTGAGCCACTGGACTGTCCTCTAGATATGCCTCTTCTGAAGCCACTATCCCTCCTCTTGAGAAACTCCACAGAATTCCTCTCGGCGATCTTCGCCTTCCCCACAATATCCTTCCAAGTCTCTACCTAGAACATAGAAACCCGGTCTTGGATAAAAGACCGCAACCCATCCTCAAACTTTTTGATTCGCATACTCTCAGTAGCGATCAAATGTGGAGCAAATCTTGACAGTCTGACAAACTTCACCTCATACTCGGCTACGCTCGTCTCTCCCTGCTCGAGGAGCACAAACTCTCTCACCTTCTGCTCTTTGATAAATCTGGGGAAGTACTGCTCATAGAATACATCTAAGAACTCTCCCCATGTCCAGGGTAACCCTGCCTTTGCAACATCCCTCTGCTGCTGGGTAGCTCTCCACCAATGTTCGGCTTCACCCTCTATCGTGAAGGAAGCCCACTCGATTTGCTGCTCATATGTACAGTAGAGTGCCCTAAAGATCTTCTCCAGCTACATGATCCATGTCTCTGAAACCAAGGGATCCAGAGTCCCATAAAAAGTAGGAGGCTGCAGTCTCCGAAAAGCCTCTAGTCCTGAGGTGTGATGCACTGGAGGAGGAGCAGGTGCAGCAGTAACAGGAGTATCAACCCTGTCTGCAAGCCTAGTCATCACTGCTACCATGGTTCCAAGGATCTGAGTCAAGTCGAGCTGCTCATCACCTATAGGAACATCTCCTCCATTTTCTCGGGTCTGATACCCTCTACCTCGAATGTTCCGCCTCATGATAATAATCCTGAGCACAATAGCGAACGTCAAGCTCTTGAATACTGCAGTTTAATAAGTACTTAGTGCTTTATATAAGCATCGTATACATCGGAGTACACATATAAATCATAAGCATACTACAGAGTCCTAGCGATGCTACGTTCTCACGGTCTCGTATTTTAAAGGTCATCTGAGTTCTAAGTTCAACTCAAAGAACACCCTAGCCCAAAAACCTACTTCCGCTTAGAGCACAACCGAGCCCAAGGGAAGCTAATCCCTAAGCTCTGACACCAAGTCTGTCACGGCCCAAAATACCCCCTAAGAGTTAGGGATACCTTCGTTCGGACCACCGTATCATACCATCCTGTATGACACATAAGGCACATATACTTACCATCCTGTCAGAGTACACAAATCATAAAACATAGCGGAAACGATTTATAATAAAATACTCGTATAATTCAGTCCAAGTCTGGACCAACAGAACATATCCAAAAATATGGAGTGGACAAGTCCCACTCTAAATATACACAAATTATCAGTATCATTCTCCTCATCCTCTCAATAGAAATCAAAATCGAGTCACTTATCTAGTGATCCATCATCCTGGTAGTGGTCCATAGAGGGCTCCGGATCATAGTATTCTTCCCCTATCCAAGGCTCCGTACCATAAACATCAAATGGAACTGGTGCACCTACCGAAGTCAATAATCAGCTGAGCATGGAATACTCAGTTATATACAAACTACTAACTAACAGTGAATAATATCATGAACATGCATAAGCATAGAGAATAACATTCCAGAAAGTAGTTACCAAAACCATTTTCTTAACAGTATTCGCGTGAAAACAAAACCAAGTAAATCTTGTCATGTGATAATCATATTCTTGTGAGTTCTTGTGAATTCTTGCGAAAGTTGGGATTCCTTGTGAGCATGCGAGGATCTGATTATGCATGATTTTCTTGTGAACTTGCGAGCTTGTGAACTTGTGAGCTTGTGAGACATGACTACTTGTGAGTCCATGTATAGTGGGTTTCCTTGTGAGCTTTGAAACAATCTTAGAACTTGTCACTTACCAACCCATAGTTTGGCCTTATCACTTATGAGCTTGTGAGAATTCTTTTAATCAAAACCTTGCTTATAAACTTTTAGAAATACCATTTTCTTGTGAGAAACCATCGGATCATGCGAGACTTGTGAACATAAGGTGCATATAATACTTGTGAACCTCATGGTGAACTTAGAAAACTTGTAAACATGGCATCATATTCATAAGATTTCAATAGTAGTGATAGCTTACATCCCATATACCAATCATCATCCCAATCAATCCAAGAACAACCTTAACATAGTGTTTTGCCTTAAAAATAATAGCACACGGTAGGTAGCAGAGTGTATCTACCTTAACAGAAAGTTTTTATACTTCTGTAGGATGGAAATCAAGCTTGAAGAAAGCTTGGTTGAAGCTCTGAGAAGCCTGAACCTTAATTGAAAAACAAACCAAAAACCCCTCTTTTGATTTCAGAATTTACGAATCACCTTGGATAGAAAACCCAAGCTCTAAAACACTAAAAATAGTAAAATACCAACCTTAGAGCAAGGATTTAGCTTCCCTTTGGTCTGAGAAGAACGGTTTGAGAAATCAGATCTTTCTTCTTCTTCTTCTCTTCTAAAAATCCTCAAAATCTATGCTTTAGGTTTGGGTAAATCCATACCCACGAAATCCCTACTATTTATAGGCTAAAGGGTGCCAAAAATCCCAAAATATCTCCCAAGGTCGGTGAAAGTGTTCTGGAAATTTTTTGGCATTTTTGGGGCTGACTCGTCGACGAGTGATGCTCACTCATCGACTAGTGAAGGGCACTCGTCGACTAGTAAAGACAATAACTAGCTTGAGTTTTTCCCGCTTCAGTAATTTGACCATAACTTTTGACTCCGTTATCGGATTTTGATGATTCAACTTGCGTTGGATTCGTCTTTCAAAGGGGAACAACTTTCATGTTTATAAAATTTCTAATTTTTTCTTATTCATGGACCAATTGTCCTTAAAGCTGACTGGTCTGAAAATGGGTTTTAGCAGACTCGTTTCCAGAAATCGGACTTTTGACCCAACCTCGACTCAAAATCTGAAAAATTGATAAATATGAACCTTGAAGAGGGTTTCAATAGCTTTTCAAATATTCAAGAATCACTCAATTCCAATCAGAAGTGAGAATTTTAGAGCTCCTTAAAGTTGAGGGTATGTTTAGGCTCCCCTTTCTTTGACACTTGGAGTAAGTTATACTCTCATTTTTCATATGTCCCTAACACCCCAAAACACTTTTCATACATATTTTGATTCATTCAAAACCTCCTTTCATTATAAAACATGAACCCACAATTTCATTAAGGCTTTAGGCCTTGAAGGCACTATTCACACACTATTCACAGCACTATTCACATGAACAGTGAACTTAAATTCCAGGGCTCTACAGAAGGGTCATTAGATAGGTTGCCCGATTTCGATTTCGATTTCTCTTGAGAGAGTGAGAGAGAGATAGTACACTTATATTTTGATAGTATTAAGAGTGGGACTTGTCCACTTCATACTTAATATTTTGTGATATTCTATTGGTTCAGACTTGAACCTGATGATAGGAGTATGTTATTTGAATTGCTTCCGCTTAGTTTCCACTATATTTTACAACATGTGTACTCTGACAGGGGGGATAAGTATGCCTTATGTGTCATGCATGATGGTCTGACACAGCAGTCACGAGCTAAGGTATCCCTAACTCCTAGGGGGTATTTTGGGTCAAGAAGAATTTTAAATTTGCCAAGACCCTATTCATCCCCCCCTAGGGTCGTATATGTCACGACCCAAAACCCACCCTAGGAGTTAGAGTGAATCTTGGACGACTTCTCATGACCTACATGACATGCTTGACAAACCATCCTGCAAATCACACGGGGCATATACAATTGAGGACAAAATAGCAGAAGCATAAACTAACATGACACAGCGGAAGTCTAACCAAAACCTCAATGTATATGCATGTTCCAAGTTTTTGTACAAAAGTGTAAACAAAAAGAAAGGTGTGGACATGCCCGCCAAAATAGATGGGTATATAATCTCTCATTCTCACCCACACTCACTTAGAATCTACCACTAAATAGTAACCATCTACATGAGGCTCCTCAGCAGGGACCTCCTCGAAGTACTTCTCTTCCTCCCATAAACCGGGAGCACATATGTCAAAAGGAGTGGTCGCTCCATCAACACCTGTCGACATCAAATGTACGAATGAGTATTGAAATACTCAGCGGGTACCAAATACTAACTAACAGTCATACCAAAATAATAATGAAAATAAAGCAAAAACAGTTCATATCATAACAGGAAGGTAAACAGTTTATATTTCATGCTTGCATCACATCAAAGCGAGGAAAACTCTTGAAATGATCGTGTGCTTGACTTCACTTGAAATACACTTTTTGTTCTTGAAAACTTGTCGTGTCATGTTCTGTCTTGCTTGTCTTGTCATGTTCTGTCTTGTTTGTCTTGTCGTGTTATGCATGTCATGTCAACAAATTAAAATGCTCATGCTTGCTTACTTGGAATTTAAACATGCTCATGTGCTTGGGTATTAGTGCCCTTGAACCACTTGAAGGGAGGGTGGTGTAAACCCCCTCTTTTTCAGATATGAAAAATTCAACTTGAAGGGAGGGAAGTGTAAATCCCCTCTTTTGCGAAATTGCAATAAAGTAAACATGCATGCTTGGAGGCGCACTAACATCTTGCTTGACGTGCTCTTGTTCTTGTCAAAAGTGAGGCAAAATATATCGTAGGATATGCCCTACCTCTTATACCAACCCTTCCGTTTGGCCTTGTCATAGTGTACGTGAATCGAGACTAAAACCCTTCTCTTGAAAAACTCGGTAAACCATCTCATGCATGCCGTGCTTGTGGTTTCATGTACATGCTATCACTTGGAATCAAACATGACATATGGAGTTCAATAATACATGTAATAGCAATCATTTCAACACATTAATTATATTCATGCTGCCATTCTAGAAAACAATTAAACACACTAGCAAGAAACCCTAGAATTTTCACGTCTTAAATCATGCTTTTCTTGATCACTAAATCATCCAATCCATCATCATCCATGTGTTTTCATTATTGGTGAACTACCCTTCACATTTGTTTTCATCACAACACAACATCCATGGCATCCATCACCCAACATCCATCTCCACTCATGCATCCCATCTCATAGTATGTTCATAATTTAGGAAAAACGAGGAAGAATGAAAGAAAAAGGGAAAACATGACTAGGAGGGTAGCATAGGGTACCGACCTTGAAAAAGGAAAGAAAACCCTTGAGAAATGTCATGGAAGATGCTGCCGAGCTTGGAGAAGAAACTCCACGCATGCTTGAGCCTTCGATTGAGAAATCTAAGTTCTGGGGACGATCTTGGGTTCTCAAACCCTTGATTTCTCTCAAGTTGATGCCCTAGGTGAAAACCCATTTCTCCTCTCTCACTCTCTCTCAAATATATTGCTAAGGGTGTTTATGAACACCCTTGGTTCGAGCAAGCCTTTATAGGTAAGGGTGGAATGCCCAAAAGACAAAAAGGCCCTTAATGAAATTTCTGCGAAACACGAAAAACCGAGCGATCGGTGCTTATGACCGAGCAATCGGTTGAAAACACCCTCTTTGAAATTTTTCCTCATAGGCTTAAGGAAAAACCTTATGCCTTTTCCATCATAAAATGAACACCTATTATCTTCTTAATACTTAAATAACATATACATGATTTCAATATTTTCTTTTACTGAATTTTGAACATTACAAAGGCTTCATGCCTTGACACGCATCCCGAGATACGTACGAAAGTTTTGGGGTTCTGCATCCTCCCCCTTTATAAAAATTTCATAATTGAAATTGAATGACACTTGCATTACAAAACCAAAACAGAATTACATGGCACATACAAAAACCTATTCAACCAAGTCTGGGTACTTTGCTTTGACTTCGGCCTCGCGCTCCCATGTGGCTTCTTCTCGAGCATGATGTTGCCATTGCATGAGAACCAACGGGATAGTCTTGTTGCGAAACACTTGATCTCTTTTATTCAATATCTGAACCGGCTTTTCAACCAGAGTGAGATCCTCTCGAATTTCCAACAGTTCCAAGTCTATGACATACGAAGGATCTGAAATGTATTTCCAGAGCATCGACACATGGAACACATTGTGGACTACGCCATATGAGTTGGAAGAGCTACCCGGTAAGCAACTTCACCAACTCGCGTGATAATCTTGTTAGCACGGAATTTCTTCGCTCACAAAAGGGGAGATGGTGAGATTACCTGTGTACCCTCTTGGGTGTGAAAGGGTTTTATCATTTAAGAGTTACCACCTATTCATTTAAAAGGGATAAGTCCCCCGGGTTTGGATAAGGTCTTGGTCTGCGAGTGAGATCAGGGTAAGGGGTTCGGTTAAGTCCGGGGAAGGTGTTAGGTACCCCGAGGCTTCCGTTTTTCAACGGTTCCGTACTCCCTAAGTTTAAGCCTCTTTAAAGTTAATCTTGATTAGAATGTCGGAGTATTTAAGTTAACACTAATCCAAGAAAGGAAAAGCTAACTGGGGGCGGGCCCATGTTGGGCTGCCTACGTACTCACAGGGTGAGATCAGACCGAGCGTAGTTCTGGCACGTGACCTGTGCCAAGGCTAGGGGTGTGTGTGTGCACCAAGGGTGGCTAAGATGGGCTAGTCCGGTAGATTAGGGTTTGGTTGATCGAGGAAGGTCAAGTGCATGGTTTTTAAGCCCGGTGGGCTTAGGAATAGTCTGGTAGACTAGGACGTTGTCTGGCCTGGGTTAGGGTTGCTAACCGGGGTTAGGCCGAACTAACTATGGTTAGGGTTGCTAACCACGGTTAAGGGTAAGTGAGATATAGCCTGGTAGGCTAAGGGGAGGCCCGGTAGGCCAAAGATAGTCCTGTAGACTTGGTTTTTAGGCCCAGTAGGCCGTAAACCGAAAGATAACTGCGATTAGGGTTGCTAATCGGAGTTAAGGGGGGTCTAACTGTGGTTAGGGTTGCTAACTAGGGTTAGGGAGAGGACCAAAGTCAGTATTATGGTCTGATTGATTTTAGAAATTTTCGTTTAGTTTCCCAAATAGTTTGTAGGGTTAAGGGGTGCTTAACCATGGTTAAATGTTAACCGGAGGTGCATTTAACCGTGGTTAAGGGTCAGGTGAGGTCCAAGGTGGGCCCAAGGGGCTAGGCAGGGCCTAAAGTGGCCTCCTACTAGGCTTGGGCCCCTGTAAAAGCCAAAAAATCAAAACACAGTTAATGTCGGTAATAGGATTACCGACATTATGAATGGTGTTTTTAACTATGGTTTTGCCACTGCTAACTAGGGTTAAGCTGTAACCCAGGGGGATCAGTGATCAGGGGAGTGAAGAGGGGACTCCTGGGAGTCTACTGAGATCGGTGTGGGCCCCCAGGGGATACCTAGTGTGGGCCCCACAAGGCTGCAAAGGTGCTGTGACAGGAAGCTCATATTGGCGGTAGTTATTCTACCGCCAATAACAAAGGAGGCCAAAACAGGTTGTCGGTAGAAGGTTCACCGACAGTATGAAAATAAGCTCTGCCAGGAATGGTGGTACTGGGTTCACCACCATTCCTGGATTTTTCTGAAAAACTAGTTTTTATCCATGGGGGCTGTGCACAGGTATGTCTAGGGGTTCCCTCATGATGTAAAGAACCCCCAGAGAGTCTGTGAAGGCTCTTGAAGCTCCAAGGATGGTGATGTACCCGTAGGGGTTCACTACACCTATGGTTGAGGTGGGTGAACACCCTGTGAGGGTTTTGAATGTTAACTACACACCAAGCAAGCAATAAAACGTCCCCTGGAGATGACCAGGGGCTCACATTGATTACAAAAGGGGAAAATGAGGGTAGGAGATGGCCCTACCCAAATGCTCTGTTTCCACCAAAATGGGAGGTGGTTTGTGTGTGAAGTGGTGGTGACCTTCGGTGGTATCGCAACGACTGGGTAGCTCGGGACAAGCCAACAGAGGCCCTAGGTTTAAGAATAGGATGCTGAATAGGCTGTAGGATGGGATTTCAGAGCAAGGGTTCACCTTCAGAAATTCAGACCGTTTGCACAGGAGTGTGGATTGGGTTTTATAGAAAACTCTACAAGGGACCTAATGGGGTTTAAGGACAAGGGGAGAAGGGCATTAGACCTGGTGGTGGTCGACGAAGGTACTTGAGGAGAGAGCTTAAGATGAGGGTTGAGTGTTCAAGGGGCTTGCAGACTGCAAACTCGGTACTCACATATTATCGATAGAAGGTCTACCGACACTGTGAAACAAGGCCAAAATGAAATGTCAGTACACCTTCTACCGACATTATGAATTTTGATTTGAAATGGGCCTGGCCCTGCACATACGGGTTATGGGGGCTTGTGCTTTGTGGGCTTGAGGCCTAGGGTTAGGCCCTATAGGCCATGGGTCTTAAGCCCTAAGGGCTCTAGGGTTATGCTAGGGTCACCTAAGGCTAGGATTTTGGTCTGGGGTTGAGTCCTAGGATTAACTAGGGTTAAACTAGGGATAGGTCCTAGGGTTTTCTAGGGTTTGACTTAGGGTGAGTCCTAAGTATAACTAAAGGCTTACCTAAGGTGTGAGGGATTTGGCAGGGGGTAACCATAGTTAAAAGTCATTAACTATGGTTTAGATGAGGTGTAAGAATTGGGTGCTTATAGCTGCCCCTCTTTGCTAGAGAATGCCAAGATTGGCGATTTGAATGGCAAAGACTGGAATCATCCTATTTTTATACCGAACTCGGATAATAGGGATGCAGAATGATGACATGTATGCATATAGTGCAAATGGTAAGTGCAATGTGGTGGCATAACCACTGCTAGGAAGAGTGAGAAGTTCAGACTACTCACTAGGGAGTGATGGATGCAGGGATGGCATAGCCCGGAGGTGTCGGCCGAAGGGATTCGAATCGAGTTTGATTGAAAGGACACACAGGGTGTCGAGAGCACACAAGGTGCTGAAGGGGTGACATGCGGGTGGTGTACACTGTAAAGGTACACACGGGACGTCGAGGACACACAGGGGTGTCGAAAGGGAGGACATGCAAGTGGTATACACTGTAAAGGTATACACGGGATGTCAAGGACACATGGGGATGTCGAAAGAAAGGACATGCAAGTGGTATATACTACAGGGGTGTCGAAAGGGTGCGACATGCAAGTGGTATACACTGTAAAGGTATACACGGGATGTCGAGGACACACGACGGTGTCGAAAGGGTGCGGCATGTCCAAGAGGCACTAGCCAGATGATTGAAATGGCCAAGAGGCGCTGAAATATTGATCAAAGATGATGTTGAGGAGTTTAGTCCCACAAGGTATGATGCTATGCAGGGATGTCATGCAGGGGATAAAGGTGAGGATGCTTTCCCATGACTCTGCTGATTGCGACCTGCAGGGATGCGTGGTGTCGGCTTCTTCTGCTTTGCCCTGTTGGGGCTGCTCAGTGCAGGCTGGTATGATCTGGTCAGGATACCAAAGAGGAGCTGCTTTTGGAAACATTTTATAAAAGGTTTTGAACCTTTGTAAAAAGTTTTGATTTCAACAGGAAGAATGTTCAACAGGCTATCAGTTTTGCTAGGAAGTTACCATAGACAGGGCTTGGGGATCATATATTCTGCCTTTCGCTCTTGGAGAACAGAGTTTGACCCAGAAGGGGTTTTGTCACCGCTGGGGATGCTTGTGGATAGACCTGTTTGCCTTGTTATTGCTGGAGATTATACTCTGGCTGGGGAGAAGTTTACTGGGGAGTAATTTGGATGCCTCTGCTTGGGGATCCACTGGGGAATGTAATACCATTGTAGATCGTTACTGGGGATCTATTAGGGGATATGACACTGTCGTAGATCACTGCTGGGAGTCTGAACTCTACCTAGGGACTAGTGTCGAGGAAGCTTCTCTTCCATGTCATCTACCGGGGATCGCTGTAGGGGATTTATCTGGCTAGAACGATTGCTGCCGGATTCTGTTACCAAACTGCTTTTCAGCTTTTTCGCCCTTTTTTACCCTTGGAATGACCAAGTTATGGGGTTCGCATAATTTTTGCGTAATGAGGCCGTTACCGGTTTTCTTCATGCTTGCGAAGCTGATTGATTTTTATCCATTTTTTGCCTCTAGTCACAAGACTAGGTCTGGAGGTCATGTGATTTTTGCACAATGAGGCCATTGCCAGTTTTCACTCATGCTCGCGACTTACTAGGGAAGCTTTGTTATGCTAGGAAAAAAGGTCTTCTCCCGTCATCACCCTGAATGGCTCTCCTCTGGGGATTTGAGGATGATATTTTCGCTAGGGATACAGATATGATATTATACTTACACTTGTAATTACTAGGGGATCTAGAAAGACTTTGTAGTAGGATGAAATGTAGGCTGAGGGATCGATGTTTGGGACAACCTAGGATTTCTCCTGTTTGTTGTTGATTTGCACTCCCCTGGAAGTTTTAGTTTAGATATAATTGATTTTCACCTCCTAGGGGGAACCCTTCTGTTTCTAGGGGAATTTGTCTGCTTAAGGCTTGTGCCTTGGGTTTCCCGACGATTTTTTTTTTTTACAGGAGGATTGTTTAGAGAGGTTGTCTCTGCCATGAAGGGTGAGAGAGGTTGTCTCTGCTGAGGATAGAGAGGTTGTCTCTGCCCGAGGATTGTTTTTCAGGAGAGATTGTCTCTGAAAGGTTTCCTGTTGGGTAAAGAGTCTGGAGAGATTGTCTCTGGCTATTGAAATATTTCAACTTCTATTTTGGGTTTTCTTTTAATAGAAAATTTGTACCCTTGAGAATCGATTCGCTTGGGAAGCTGGGAGAGTTTGTCACTGCTTGAAGAGTGACTTGGTGAGGGATAGTTGATGACTCTTTTTGGGGAAAGAGGGACTCTGTTTGGGGAAGTTCGGGGAGTGGATACCCCTTTTTGTGACCGCACCTGATTTAACAGGTTACCTACGTACCTTTGTAGGATCAGGTCATGACGTAGTTTAGGACATGGCCGTAGAGGGCGAGGGAGGGTGTCCCTGAAAATGTGTAATGAAATAAGGGCTATCAGGCTCGAGGGGCTAATTAGCGGATTTCATTGATTTGTAAATGGGTTACAAGAAAGAGGGATGAAGAGTGTGCCAAAAATGGACCCTTGTCATTTTCTGGAGAAACTATAAGTGCAAAGTGCCTATCAGATCTAGACCCTAAGCGTAGTATCTTTTGACTTTGTCTATGTTGACGGGTTCTGAGAGGTCTTCGTCATCCATACGTCCGAGTCGAAGGGCACCGCTGGAGAATTTATCTCAGATGACATATAGGCCTTCATAGTTGGGGATGAACTTACCCCTCGGGTCAGGGCGGTTTGGCAACATTTTCAGAGGACCAAGTCACCAATCTCAATGCTTCTTGGCTTGACTTTCCTATTAAATGCCCTAGCCATGTGCCTCTGATAGGCCTGAGAGTGGTTGATGGCTTTCAGTCGCCGCTCTTCAATCAGATTCAATTGCTCATACCGGGTCTGTGCCCCTTCTGCTTCTGAGAGCCCTGCTTCTATTAACACCCAGAGTGATGGAATCTATACTTCGATGAGGAGGACTGCTTCCATACCATAGTAGCCTAGTCGGAGTATCTTCTTAGACAGCATCAACCCGTTCATGTGTGGGCCGCAAGCTCCTCTATGAACTTCTTCAACTACCTGTGCTACTCCACTGAAGTCAAGGCATCTGAGCCAAAGTAGGTTCGGTGACCTTTTGTAAAAGATTCCTCCAGAGAGGATAAACTGAATGGTTAGTCTTCTGATTGCCCAGTGATCTGTTTTAGTTGCGTTGAGGGGGAAGGTCCCATCCTCGAGGTACTGCTTGATGTCTGCGTACCAAGGCTTGTTGTTTGACACTTCTTCGATCTGCAGGTAGTAGGCGGGCTAATCTTGTTGCTGAATTTTGATCAGCCAGAGCATGATGCCTGTAGGGATCTGTACCATGGAAGCGAGAGTGGCCAATGCATCGTCGAATCTATTTTGTGTCCTGGATCTATGATTGAAGCTAATTCTTCTGAATAGACTGATTAGAAAATTGAGGTAGGCTAAGCACGGGACTAGCTTTGCTTCTCGGATGGCCCAAGATTCATTCGCCTGACAAATCACCAGAGATGAGTTGCCGTAGACATCTACCTCTTCAATCCCAATGTCAAGGGCTTCTTTCAGTCCAGCTATGCATGCCTCGTATTCTCCTTCATTGTTGGAGCATCTGAATTTTAGCTTGACTGAGATAAAGAGGTGTGCTCCCTTAGGTGAGATCAGGACTGCTCCGTGCCCGTGACTGTTGGTGGCCCCGTCAAAGTACAACTCCCAACCGGAGTACTCTTGTTTATCTGCTTTTGCATACAGGATGGCTTCATCTGGAAACCGATCATGTATAGACATGTAGTCCTGTGTTGGACAGTGGGTAAGGTGATCTGCTATCGCCTGCCCCTTGATTGACTTCTGAGTCATATACGTGATGTTGAATTCAGACAACATCATAAGCCATCGAGCAGTCCTTCCGGTGGTGGCTGGCTTCTCCAGTAAGTACTTGAGTAGGTCCATCCGATAGATTAGGATTATCGGGTAGGACAGCAGGTAGTGGCAGAGATGCTGAGTAGCCCAGACCAATGCCAGACATGTCTTCTCAAGAGGGTTATACAGCTCTTCATACTCAAGCAGATGCTTACTGATGTAGTAGATGGCTTGTTATATTCTGTCTGTCTCGTTATGTTATGCCAGGATGCACCCCATAGAGGTCTCTTGTACCGAGATGTAGAGTAGTAGTGGTCGTCCTAGTGTAGGAGGCACAAGTACTAGAGGGTTTAGATGATACTGTTTTATTTTGTCAAAGGCTTCTTGGCAGTCTGCTGTCTAGACTGTCGATGTGGTCTTCCGGAGAAGCTTGAAGATCGGCTCGTATATCGAAGTGAGCTGAGAAATGAATCTACTGATGTACTGAATTATACCAAGGAAACCACGGATTTCCTTTTCAGTTTAGGGTGTTGGCATTTCAATGATAGCTTTGGCTTTAGCTGGATCGATCTCAATGCCTTTCTTACTGACTATGAAGCCAAGGAGTTTTTCTGATGAGGCTCCAAAGACACATTTGGCTAGATTCAGTCTTAGGCTGTACTCTCAGAGTCTGTCACAGAGTCTCTTCAGATCTTCTGGGTGCTGCTCAGCAGTAGGAGATTTGACGATCATGTCATCCACATAGATTTCAGTGGACTTGTGGTTCATGTCATGGAACAAGGCTGTCATGGCCCTCTGGTAGGTGGCCCTTGCGTTCTTAGTCTGAAGGGCATGACCTTGTAGCAGAATGTACCCCAAGGTGTGATAAAGGAGGTTTTCTCAATGTCTTCCTCCGCCATCCTGATTTGGTTGTATCTGGAGAAACCATCCATGAACGAGAGTTTCTCTTGTCCTGTAGTATTGTCAACCAGAATGTCAATGTGTGGGAGAGGAAAGTTATCCTTGGAGCTTGCCCTATTCAGATTTCGGTAGTCAATACACATTCGGACCTTACCGTCCTTTTTGGGTACCGGTACAATGTTGGCTAACCACTCAGGGTAGGTTGTAACTGCCAGGAAGCCTGCACTGGTCTACTTTTCAACTTCTTCCTTGACCTTCTGTGACCATTCGGGCCTCATCCGTCTCAATTTTTGCTCAACTGGTCTGACATCAGGGTTTAAGGACAGTCTGTGTGCCACCAATGTTGGGTCTAAGCCTAGCATGTCTATATATAACCAGGCGAAGACGTCACTGTAGCTTCTCAGGAAACTGATCATATCTGCTCTCTGTTGCGGGCTAATGCTTGTGCCGATCTTTACTAGCCGGGGGTTGTCTATGGATCCCAAATTGACTGTTTCAGTGTCTTCCCTATTTGATTGCAGGAGTCCTTCGTTGTGCTCAAGGAGGTCCAGAATTTCCTGAGGCGGTTCCTCTTCCTGTTCTAAATCATACTCTACTTCGGAGAGTTCAAGGAGGGTTTGAGGGGTAGCCCTGTCAGAGGTAATTTCCTGGCAAATCAATTAGCTTCAGTTTAGCATGCTTGATGATGATGATTTTTTGTTTTGTTGGCTTCAAGACACTAGGCCTTCCAGGGGAAGAGTCCGAGTAATTTCGTCATCAGCCGATATGAAATGTTTTTTTTTTAAAAAAATATGATTTTTGAGTCAAGACAATCTGATTTTCATTGACAAAATGAAGAATTGTTACAAAAAGACTCAAACAAAAAGAGGCCGACAATGGCTTGACTTTTGAATTTTACAAATGGGAGCAAAAGAGAGGTAGATGAAGGAGAAGGGTGATGTTGGGTCACTGCTGTCTCGGACCAACCTGTCCTGCACTCTGCTTGCCCTAGCCTTGACTAGCCTCGATGGTGAGAGCCTCAGTCCACTAATGGATCAGTGGCTGGCAATTGGAAGGTGCTTCGGCGCTGTTGGAGAGGGTGCAGACTTGCTCTCCTGCTGGATATTTTGCTTCAGTAGCATCTTCGACAGTCAGCTCGTCGAACATCTAGGCCATGCTGAACACTTCTGGATCTGGAATCCCTGAAGACTCCTCACTGGGCTAGGGGATTAAGGCAACGGGTGCGGCAGAGGCTTCTAGGTGGGTTTTAAAGATTCCCACGGGGAAGGTTACAGAGATGTGTGGTCGGGGCTCAGGTTTCTCCAACTGTCTATCTTTCTTAGTCAGCTTGGAGAGCTAATCCTCATATCTGGGCTTGTACCCCAAACCATGGGGAGGTGTATAGGGAGGGGGCATGTATCTCTTCTTCATACCTTGATTTCTGACACCAAGACCATTTTCGGGCTGGTAGTTCATCCTAGCCATCATTCTAACAAAAGGTGACACTGCTTGCTTGCTTTGATGTTCTACCTGGGCGATAGAACTAACTTGCTCGAACTGGATTATCATAAAGGTAGTACCTTGCCCCAGCTCTTGGACATCTCCAAAGGAACTTGCCAACTCCTCAGAAGGAATGAAACTAAACGGTCATCCTGGATGAACTTGATCCTTTGGTGCAAAGAGGAGGGGATGGCTCTGACCGCGTGGATCCATGGCTTTCCTAGGAGTAAAGTGAAAGAGGCTGGCACATTCATAACCTGAAAGTTTATTGAGAATTGAGCAGGTCCGATCCCGATGGTTAGATCGATGTCACCCAGGTTTTGCCTGGTGGTGTTATCAAAAGCCCTGATGGTCATGGGCCTCTTCTTCACTTGACTGAGGTTCAGGCCCAAGTTTTGCAGTGTGGAGAGTGTCCAGACATTCATGCCAGAGCCATTGTCGATGAGCACTGATGATAATGTTCGGTCCATGCACTGTACTGCAATGTACAAAGCCCGGGTGTGGTTCCTGTCAATGTCTGGTATCTCCTCTTCTATAAATGAGATGACTTTGGATTCAAGGATTTTCCCTACCATTTGCCCTAATTTCTCAGGCGTTATGTCTGGTGTCACATGGGCATTACCAAATACTTGGAGTAGTTGCTTCCTGTGATGCTCTGAAGTGAGAAGAATACCGAAGATAGATATCTGTGTTGGGACCTTGCTCAGTTGCTGAGTGATATTGAACTCCTCTGCTTTTTCTAGGATTTTCAATAAAACTGCAAAATCAGTTACTTCCTTCTATGGGTCTGACACCCCTGCTTCTCTTTCTCCTTCTCTGTATTCTTCACCTTTGCTGGCTCAGTTGCAGGAGGTTGATATACCCAGCTAGATTAGGTTAGGTTGGCAATGCTCTCGCTCTCAAGGATGAGAGAGTAGGGAGCAAGTACTCGGTTGAGGTTGAAGGGAGGTTCTGGGATGTAAGGGATCCAGATAGGGACTGAAAAGGCTGGGGCTTGAGCTAGAGCTGTGGGTCAATTCACTGGGCAAGGAATTGTGTAGATGATCTGTTCGGGGACAAGTATCTGGGTCAGGGACTGAATGGTTTGTATGTTTGACTAGGGGAAGGGGATTATGACAGGTGATCGGTAAGAAGGCCTGATGATTCACTATGGGTATACTGGGTCCTGGTTGCCCTGCCCCGGGCTCTTCCCACTGGATAAAGTTAACTTGATTGTTATGTGGGGGCAGTGGCACCTGATTGATGCTGGTGTTGCTGGGAGCCAGCTTAACCCTTCTATCATCCAAGAGATCTTAGATTGCACACTTCAGGCCTATGCAATAGTCTGTAGCATGGCCTGGGCCTCTGTGAAAGGCGCAGTGATGATCGGCATTGTAGTTCTTATTCTGTTTATCTGGAAGTAAGAGAGGTGTGGGGCCTTTCAGCTCGAGAAGACCCTACTTGGTGAGGAATTCCAATAACTGGTTGAGTATATATGGAAGAGGGGTAAAGTTTCTGGGAGGACGGTTTTGCCCCTGGGCTGGTTGGGTTGGCCGGGTATTCCTAATAGTTGACTGTTGTTGAGCTGCTGGAGCTGGTAATCTAATAGGTGCTGTAAAAGCAACCATATGGACATCTTCCTTCTTTCTGTGGTCCCGGGGACCGATGTTTCTACTGGATGAGGATGTTACCTTGGGAGGATCAAGTCATAGACTGGAATAAATGGCCCCGTTCTTGATGGCCATCTCGATACGGGCACTCGTCTTGACGATGGTGCCGAAGTCCACTACTGGTAAGGTCACCATGAGCGTAGAGTGGGGCTACTTTAGAGTGCCCATGAACATGCCTGCCAGCTCCTCCTTAGGGATAGGAGTCGGGATCTTTGCTGCCATTTCCCTCCAGCGGGTAGCGTACTCTAGAAATGATTCATTGTTACGCTAGTTTAACTGCTCAAGCTGGCTCCTCTGAGGGCGGAGCTCCTTGTTAAAGGAGTATTGCTCCACGAAGCTGTCTATGGCATCTTGCCAAGTTTTCACCTTCTGCTTGTCAACAGACATCCACCATGTAAGGGTTGCCCCCTTCAGACTCTTTTGGAAGTACTGGATGAAGCAAGGGCTGATTTCTGTTGTGCTGGAGCATGTCACCCAGGTACAACTGTAGGTGTTATTTTGGATAGCCCGAGCCATCATATTTTTCAAAGTCTATGACCTTTAAACCTGTAGGAACAGCATCCCCTGATGAGAAAGTTAAGTCCTCAAGTGATAGACTTGTATTGGTGGATGCACCCTTCATTCTTCTCATCTCTTCTTTCATCTGCTTGATCTTGTCCTGTAAGGATCGGGTAGGATCCGAGGATGATGGCCGGTCCTGGTGGACGTGTGAGGCCTTGGGTTGCTCTTCGTACTGGTCATACTCCTCTCCTCCGCCTATTACAGGTATGGGGTCAGGTATGATGAAGGGGGGAGGACGAGGCACTGGTATAGGTTGCTCGGTTGGTTTTCCTATTGGGATTCGAGTGGAGGGTTCTTCGGTTTGGGTATCAATTAAAATCTTCAGGGATTCCAGAACACTCTCAAGCTTTGACTGCATGGCTGCTATGTCCCTATTATGTGACTGTAGGATCTCGGTGGTTTGCTGGTGTTGATCTGCAGGTTCTGCCATTGAGTCTGCGCTGCTTTCTGATTGTGCTATGTAAGATACTAACTCTGTGATTGGTACCTCTGTCAAGACTGCGTCTGCGGCTACTGCTTCTGCAAGAATCACAGTTAGAGAACGAGTCACAGTCGGCTCATGCAACTAAAAAGAATGCAACGGCTAATCATGATTATGCATGATGACAAGAAGCAAATGCTAGAAAAAGAGTTTTTCATTGATGCATGAAGAGTGCAGTGAGTACAAGGATAGTGAGACTCAAAAGAAAAAAGGACTCGATCCTAGGCAGGCCCTTAGGGGATCGTAAAGTCAAGTGGCCGGGGCACACCCTTAAGATCCATGATCTGTTACAGGAGGGATGTGACTTCAACCTCCATGTGTGTAAGGGTTTCGGTAGTGTTGAACATGCGGTATCCAAATTGTTGGATACAGGAGGTCATCTCCGCCTTTATACTATCAAGCTGCTCTTGGTGGAAGTGGACGGCCCGGATGACGGCTGCTTCCCTGTCGTTGCCTCTGCATCTCCTGTGAAGAGACTAGATTGTCTGCTCCAATTGTTCAACCTGTTCTTGTATGGCTTGAAGTTCACGACCTTATTCTGCTTCCTGCTACCTGAATGCATGCTGGGCTTTCCGTAGCCTATTCCATTTCTGCTGGATCCGGAGCTGTATCTCCAGGAAGAAGTCTGTCCAGGGAACCACCATTTCTACTAAAGGTATGGTTCCTTGTGATGGAGCTGTGACTGATGTGGGCAGTTCCCTAGGTACAGATATACCGGGTAAAATGTCAGGATTATCCACCCACTGTCGGTATGCTGAGTTGGTCAGTGGTCCTAATGTAACCATAAAGTTCGGCCATTGGGTTCGTCTGGAGCTGCGCCAAGCTGACTGGAAGCGTCGGGTGAGGTTGTCGGAGTGCACTGTGAAAGTGATCCAATCATTTTCCTGCTGGTCTATCACTGAGATATGCTGAGGGAGTCCAAACTGCCGGAAGACTCGAATTGGTGTATAGACTACGGAGCCTGTTAGACTAGCAAGAATCATGCATCATCTGCCGGTGATGACAACACGAGGTAGCTTATTCAGTACAAGTCAATCGCATTGCCAAGTGATTTCTTCCTCTTACAGGTCCTGGAGAAGCTGGTAGAGCTCTCCAACGTCTGTAGTTACTATCGGGCCTTGATTCTGAGAAATCTTCTGAGGTAGACTGCAAGCATCGCGGAACCGTCCGATACCGACATGATTGTAGGCAAATGACTTACCAACCAGAGGTGTAGGAGAGGTGTACTGGCATGGAAGATACCCTTTTTGTGGTCTGCCGACTAGTTGAGAGCCTTGAGAAGCTCGACTAGGATGACTGGTACAACTAAGCAGGAGTTGTGCATATCCTCGATGATCCCGACCAGAACTGCTTCAACAAGTGAGTGGCACCTTAGGAAAACTAGCTGAGACAAGGCTATCAGTGCAAGGGCATTGAGACTGGGAAGTTCCGCTGCAATAGAGTCAGGGTTCCACTTACACTTGTACCTCTTTTCAAGAAAAGTTTTTCAAGAAAAGACACGGGTATCGATCAAAAGAGCCGTTAGGACCGGGCTGCAAGCAGGCAGGCTTGATATGCAAGAACTTGGATAGGTCTGCCTAGTATGTTGTCTTGTAGCGCGGTACTATGGCTTCACAGTCCATGTTTAACCCTAGAATGCGCTGAATCTCTTCTAGTGTTAGGCAGAGCTCGTTCTTACCATAACGGAATACCATGTGAGATGGGCTCCAACATTGGATAGCAGTGTTCATGAGGCGCGAGTCCGGGTTAACCACGGATAGGTCTAGGATAGTCCCGATTTTGTAGTACTTAGCTCAAACAAGACGCTGACTCGAGGTGAAAGCCCCAATTACTTCCTGGAGGTTGTTATCACATGCCCCTTGATAAGTTAGATGCATGGGTCTTGATGGTCAACCCATTGACTGAACAATCTCTGAAGGACCTGCTATCTACCTGGATAATAATATACAGACTCTATGAGTGCATTGTGTATGCAGATGGGATGCAAAATGATGATGCAATATTTTTTTATTTTTGATTTTGATTGGGTGTGACAAGACACATGTGATCCGATAGGGCAGACAGACGGAGGTCCGACGTGCTTTAGCCCAGGTTGTTGGAAACCAATGGACCTATCAGATCAAGGTTGGGACAGGCCCAATGACGGCCTGTTTGCCTGGGATTTGGACCCCATATGCTATGTCGAGAAGCAGGATTAGATGTAATTTACTACAAGCACAGGTTTAGCTCATTACATGTCCCTGGGTGGGTGGCTATCCGGGTAGAATGTGCCCGGGTAGTCAACCATGATTAGGGACAAGTATAGGGTGCAAGCAG
Organism: Tetracentron sinense; assembly: GCA_015143295.1. Lineage (NCBI taxonomy): Eukaryota > Viridiplantae > Streptophyta > Magnoliopsida > Trochodendrales > Trochodendraceae > Tetracentron > Tetracentron sinense. Next base: position 24,293,907 of record CM026554.1, read on the forward strand.
GTTAGGGTTTATAATAGCCCTCCCCGGATAGGCTGCTTGTAGACTATGCCCTGACTTAGACTACATGTATGAATGCTGGTTTGATGCAGGTGTGTTCCTAGCAGGATGGGGGGATCACTTAACACCGTATATGCAACTCCCCGGTATAGAACATACCTGAAAATGGACGAATGATGTAAACGGGAGCGTTCAGAATCCTTCCTTGGGGGTAATCAACCAACAGGAGTAACTCTGCGGACCTCCAAGACGTTTAAGTCACTAACACTGAGGATGATCATCCAGCATCCGTTAACGTAATAAGCCTGTCTACTGGGTTGAATGAGATAATTACACTACTATGACATGTATGGATGCACTGTACACAATTAACCAAGAGAGGTAAAATGATTAGTGTTAAGTTAAATGCTTAGGTATTTTAATCAAGATTAAGGTTTAGTTGGCTTAAACCAAGGTTCTTGGTTGAAGCCTGAAGTGTTCTATAACTCCCCAGCAGAGTCACCAGAGCTGTGAGCGCAGAATTTCTTTGCTCACAAAAGGGGAGATGGTAAGATTACCTGTGTACCCTTGCGGGTGTGAAAGGGTTTTATCATTTAAGAGTCGTCACCTATTCATTCAGAAGGGAAAGTCCCCCAGGTTTGAATAAGGTCTTGGTCTGCGAGTAAGATTAGGGTAAGGGGTTCGGTTAAGTCCGGGGAAGGTGTTAGGCACCCCGAGGCTTCCGTTTTTCAATGGTTCCGTACTCTTCAGGTTTAAGCCTTTTTAAAGTTAATTTTGATTAAAATGCCGGAGTGTTTAAGTTAACACTAATCCAAGAAAGGAAAAGCTAACTGGGGTCGGGCCCATGTTAAGCTGCCTACATACTCACAGGGTGAGATTAGACCGAGCGTAGTTCTGGCACGTGAGCCTGTGTCGAGGCTAGGGGCATGTGTGTGTGCACCAAGGGTGGCAAACATAGGCTAGTCCGGTAGACTAGGGTTTGGTTGACCGAGGAAGGTCAAGTGCATGGTTTTTAAGCCCAGTGAGCTTAGGGATAGTCCAGTAGACTAGGGCGGAGTCCAGCCCGGGTTAGGGTTGCTAACCGAGGTTAGGCCGAACTAACTATGGTTAGGGTTGCTAACCGCGGTTAAGGGTAAGTGAGATATAGCCCGGTAAGCTAAGGGGAGGCCCAGTAGGCCGAAGATAGTCCTGTAGACTTGGTTTTTAGGCCCGGTGGGCCATAAACCGAAAGATAACTGTGATTAGGGTTGCTAATCGGAGTTAAGGGGAGTCTAACTGTAGTTAGGGTTGCTAACCAAGGTTAGGGAGAGGACCAAAGTCAGTATTATGGTCCAATTGATTTTAGGAATTTCCGTTTAGTTTCCCAAAAAGTTTGTAGGGTTAAGGGGTGCTTAACCGTGGTTAACTGGGTAGCTCGGGACAGGCCAACAGAGGCCCTGGGTTTCAAAATAGGATGCTGAATAGGCTATAGGATGAGATTTCAGAGCAGGGGTTCACCTTCAGAAATTCAAACCGTTTGTGTGATGCCCCAAACCCGTGCCTGAGAAATCAAGTTCCAAGACGTGTGCTCATTCGTTATAACCACGCATGCGGAAGACTTTACCCGCAAAAATGTGGGGATTTTTTAACTTTTCTGATGAGCTTATATAAGCAAGAACAACTAGTCATCACAATAACCCATCATATGCAAATACGTTACCTCACTGGCTACAATAGCCGTTACTTTTGGCGCCACAACTGTGCCGGTACACTTTCAGAATCCATCAAGTATAACTCTTTGTCAATCGGCAATTGCTTAATCTGAAGACATAAAAAGAGAGGAGTGAGTTATAGAGCCCAGCAAAATCCACAATCCATCTAGGCTATTCTCCATCTATAACAATCATCATCATCAACAACAATATAGTGTTGCAATACAATTCTCATATTATAATAATATATAATATCGTAATCCGTGATCCGAGGTCACTCAGGGCTATTTCACCCTATTTCGAGGTTCCGAACCTCAATTTCCAAGTTCATCTAATCATCGTTTACACCACTAGGTTACCCTTCCAAACAATCGCTCACACTCTATCCTTGATTCTGTAGACTCAATCAACTGACCTTCGCCCATATTCAACCTGAGTCCGTAGACTCCATATCCAAGTTAGAGTTCGTAGACTCGCTATCCATTTCCAAATCCGTTAACATTAATTTTGTTACCATGGCGTCCCATACCCCCATGATAACTATCAAGATCAAACCGAGCTTACACCCAATGAAATCAAACCTTGAGTCCTTAGACTCCGTACAACCTTGAGTCCATAGACTCCGTACAACCTTGAGTCCATAGACTCCATACATAATCCGAGCCTTCACCTGCTAAAACCAACACAATCGTCTAATCTCAGCCACGGCGAGGAACACTAGCCTCACGGCATCTCAATCAAACAACGCAACCATCTGACTCAGCCACGATGGAGAATTCTATCTTCACGATATATCTATCAGATCACAGAAAACACAACCATCTGACTCAGCCACGGTCGGGACCTCTATCCTCACGGCATATCTATCAGATCACAGACGACACAACCATCTGACTCTGCCACGGTGGGGATCTTTATCCTCATGGCATATCTATCAGATAACACAACCATCTGACTTAGCCACAGTACGGACGGCATATCTATCAAAGGCATCACAACCTACTGAATCAGCCTCGGTACGACATATTTATCAGATAAAACAACCATCTGACTCAACCACCGTACGGACGACATATTTATCAGAGGCATCACAACCTACTGACTCAGCTTCAGTACGGCATATCTATCAGATAACACAACCATCTGACTCAGCCACGGTGGGGACTTCTATCCTCACGGCATATCTATCAGATAACACAATCATCTGACTCAGCCACGGTACGAACGACATATCTATCAGAGGTATCACAACCTACTGACTCAGCCTCGATATGGCATATCTTTCAGATAACACAACCATCTGACTCAGCCACGGTACGGACGACATATCCATCAAAGGCATCACAACCTACTGACTCAACCTCGGTACGGCATATCTATCAGATAAAACAACCATCTGACTCAGCCATGGTACGAACGGCATATCTATCTGAGGCATCACAACCTACTGACTCAGCCTCAGTATGGCATATCTATCAGATAACACAACCATCTGACTCAGCTATGGTACGGACGGCATATCTATTAGAGACATCACAACCTATTGACTCAGCCTTGGTACAGCGGTACGGCATATCTATCAAATTACACAACCATCTGACTCAACCACGGTATGGATGGCATATCTATCAAAGGCATCACAACCTATTGACTCAGCCTCAGTACGGCATATCTATCAGATAACACAATAATCTATTCTCCCCTAACCTAGTCAAAGAGGATCTATGGATATCAAATCCACCCACTCCCAACTATCAGTCACGGAGGATTATACTTTAACCCTGGTTAGGTTTTCTAACCACAGGTTAACCCCAGTTAACCCAAGCCTCGCTTGGTTAACAGAAATACTCAGGCCTCGCGCCCGTGAACTAAATCCGTAACACACCGTCCCGTTAGGGAACGCTTCCAGGCTAAAGGATGTGTCAATAGCCTTATATGACCTATAAAACAACTTTTTGACACCCCAGGGTGACGATACAAGTTACCCGGGACAGGATCTGGGCTCGCCGAAGGTCCACATAAAATCACAACATCACATAGGGGTCTCCGACGCTTTTTCCTTCCACGCCTTTTACACAGTGAGTCTAAATCTGAGGTTTTGAGACTCAAGACCTGTAGCACCCCGAACTTTTTCATCCTTAATGAATAGCACCTTCGTAGCTAATTGGCCGTTTTTGTAGTCTAATTAATAAATAAGGGAGAAATCGGAAATTCCGAAACGTCAGAAATGTGCGTTTTCGAAAGACGAACCCAACGCAAGTTGAATCGTCGAAATCCGACGAGCGAGTCAAAAGATATGGTCAAAACAGTCCAGACATACAGAGAACCGATCGCTCGGTCCAGTCAGCGATCGATCGGTCCATAACCGATCGATCGGTAGCTATCGCGCGGTCAGAAATTTTGTATGGGGAAATTTTCCAGAGAGTGAGTTTTTGACCGGTCGATCGGTCATAAACACCGATCGCTCGGTAGGCAACCGATCGATCGGTCATAACCACCGATCGCTCGGTCTTCGCGTTTTAGCAGAAATTTCATTAAGGTCGTTTTCGTCTTTTGGGGGTTAAACCCTTTCCTATAAGGCTTTGCCCGAGCCTTAGGGCCTCATTCTCATCACTTAAGAGAAATTGAGAGATAGAGAGTGAGAAGAAGGGGGTTTCTAACCTAGGATTTCCATTGAGGAAGGAATCAAAGGGGTGAAGACCCTAGATCGTCCCCAAGCACATTTTCTTCAAGATTTCAACTCAAGCTCGTGTGGGGTTCCATTCTCCAAGCTAGGGCAGCAACCCAAGCACGTTTTTGAAAGGGGTTTCTTCCCCAACTCAAGTCTCCTTCAAGCAAAGGTATTCTTCCTTCAAGTTGGAGCTTCAATCAAGGTTTCTACCAAGGATCAAGCCTTGATTTAAGGTTAGTACACCCTACTAACTTACCCTAGCAATAAATCTAGGTTTTTCCTTATGAAATATGATTCTTGTTAGTGTGTTTTATTCCTTACAAAATATGTCATCTATAATAAATATAAATAAGATAAAGAAAGAGTAGGGATGCTTGGATGGAGGTTGGATACGGCGATTGGATGCCGAATGTGTGATATATGATGTGTGGGATGTGGATTGGAAAATGGAGGATGGGCATTGTACAAATAACAAACTTACCCTTGTGTGATTGAATGGAAAATATGCATTAAAAAGAAGGAGATAAACTACTAAGGAATAACGTATGAAAGTTTTTGACAAAATGCCTAAACTATGAATAAATGATCTCAATGAAGGACATGGAAATGGGTTTTATGCATGTGTCCTTATAAATGATAAATTGATCAAATGTTATGCAAACTACTTATGTTACTTATGTTCATATCATGAATTGAATTATAATGTCATATTTGGTTATTTCCATTATCATGATTGTCACTATGGACACGTACACGAGCACGCATGATAACATGAACCGTGATTTCAAGAGCATGTGCATATAATAAACAACAAGAAAGCATTGCATAACAAGGAGGTTGGTAGCCCAGGAAGGATTCGGGTACTAACCTCTGGCTCACAAGTGCATTTCATAACAAGGAGGTTGGTAGCCCAGGGAGGATTCGGGTGCTAGCCTCTGGCTCACAAGTGCATTGCATAACAAGGAGGTTGGTAGCCCAGGGACATTCGGGTGCTAGCCTCTGGCTCACAAGTGCATTTCATAACAAGGAGGTTGGTAGCCCAGGAAGGATTCGGGTACTAACCTCTGGCTCACAAGTGCATTGCATATCAAGGAGGTTGGCAGCCCAGGGAGATTCGGGTGCTAGCCTCTGGCTCACAAGTTTACAAGATGGAGGTTTACAAGATGATGATCATGCATTCATGCATGCACGCATACATGATTTCTACGAGGCATACCGGGACATGACAAGGGTTTTCAAGCATGAGTTTTATCGGCATTTTCGCATTCATGTACGCACGTCAGGATGCTTGTATTGTGTCATGCCCTATACTGTTTCTTTGTGATGTCTCCATTACTGCTTGTATGATATTACTATTATGTGTTTTTATTATTGTTATGGTCTGCTAGTAGTTTGTACTCGCTGAGTATTCCATGCTCAGCCGTACTTTCATGTCGGCAGGTACTGAGGGAGCCCTCGACCCGGAGCCTTGGGTCGAGGAAGATTATACAGAGGAGAGAGAGTCGGCTATCCCATTACAGTCTCAGGCGGACCGAGACCTCGATGCGTGGCCATACCTCGACTACTGTTGAGGGGAGAGTATGAGAGAGTTTGGTGTATATTGATATTTTGATAGGTGGGCCTGTCCACCTTAGGCTTAGACATGTCTTGTATTTATGTTAACTTGGAATACTATTTTGGATCATCAGAAGAAATGAAAATTTGTTTACGCTTCCGCATATATGATAGCTTCCGCGCTCTGATTATCGTTATGAGTACTGTATTTTATCTTGTGCATTACAGGATGGTTTGATAGGTTCGCAGTGTGACACCTAAAATATCCCTAAACTCCTAGGGGGTATTTTGGGACGTTACAGAGTGGTATCAGAGCTCTAGGCATTAGAGTCCCTAGGGTCACTAGATGATTGAACAATGTATTAGAATCACCTTAGAGAGTTGTATTCCAAGTATAGACTAACAAGTTAGTCTTAGTCAAAATGGGTTGAACTTCAACCGAACATAGAGTCCTACGCTAGGAACACGTATTGTATGTTATGCTATTGTGTTATATACCATGTGTACATTATTTGTATTGTACTTATTAAATGTGCTTGATGAATATGTATTAAGTGAATTGCAAAATTGTATTAAATGCGTATCCAAGTTAGACTCATGTTGTATTGTCGTTCTCAGGAGAAATCATGAGACGCAATACCCGGGGTCGCGGGTACAACACGAGGGGTAATGGAGGTGATGCTCCATCGGGTGATGATCAACCCGACTTTGCCCAAGCATTCGCATCCATAGCCGAGACCTTGGCTATGTTGGCGGCAAGGCAACCGGCCACTCCGCCTAATGCGGCACTCATACCGGCTCCTCCTAACCGAGCCCAAGCCGGGATAGAAGCTTTTCGGAGGATGAGGCCTCTAACTTTTTGTGGAAGCATTGATCCACTTGTTGCCGAGGGTTGGATCCGGCAACTTGAGAAGATATTCTCGGTATTAGCACCTACTGAAGTGGAAAGGGTCACATGGGCCGCCTTTATGCTTGAAGGCGAGGCCGATCATTGGTGGAAGTCTGCACTTCGGACCCGAGAGTTGACCCGGCAAGGTCAAGATTGGACTTGGGAGGAATTCTTGGAGGTTTTCAACAAGAAGTATTTTCCGGTCGGGATGAAAGAAAAGATGGAAGTCGAATTCATTACCTTGGAGCAAGGTAATATGTCCGTAGCGGCTTATGAAGCCAAATTTTCAGAGCTATCTCGATTTGCTCCACACATGATAGCGACCGAGGCAATGAAGGCCCGGAAATTCGAGAGGGGGTTGAAGGCCTATCTCAAGGACCGAGTCTCGATGTTTAGACATGAGACATATTCTGAAGTTGTTGATAAAGCACTATTGGCCGAGTCGAACTCCGAGGAGTTCTTCAAAAGGAGAGGAATAGAAAAAGGACAGTCGAGTAGTTCAGGGGAGAAAAGAGCAAGGACGAGCTTGTATCAGTCTGCAGGCCCGGCTCAGTCACAGAGGATGTATTCAGCACCACAGGCTCCCCGCTCTTTCGCTCCACCGGCTTTTCGCCCGGCTACCTCATATGCTCCTCGCCCCGCAGTTACTCAGGCTACGGGGTATGCTCCGTCCTCCTATTTGCATGATGTTTGCACTCTTTGTGGGAGGAGGCATCCAGCGGGAGAATGCCGGAGAGTTTCAGGAAGTTGCTTCCATTGTGGTGACCAAGGCCACATGGTCAGAGATTGTCCCCGGCGTCAATTGCCAACTCAGTCTTCAGGGAGCAGGCCCCCGGTTAGGCAGACATCTCAGCCTAGCTCTTCTCAGGCTTCGAGGGCCTCACAGTCTACCCGGCCTCCTCGCCCAGCCACACAGGGCCGAGTCTTTGCCTTATCCGAGAGAGATGCACGTGCATCCGACGATGTCGTGCAAGGTACGCACGAATTCCAGAGTTTAAATTATGTAAAATTTCTATGGTTTGTTTTGTGAGTTTCTATACTAAGGGTTACCTATGTATGATGCTTGTTGTTTGAAATCTACTAATAGTAGTCACTTAATCGCACAGGCGCTTTGTTAGTGAACGAATGTCTTGCCCGAGTGTTGATCGACACAGGATCCACTCACTCCTTTGTGTCGCCTAGTTTCGCAAAGGGATTTTTGACTGAGGCTACTCCGTTAAAGCAGGAGTTGACCATTGCAACTCCACTCGGCAAGTCAGTTGATACGGACAAGATATTCAGGGATAGTGTGGTTCAAGTGGGGGAGAATAAACTGTTAGCCGATCTCATCGTCCTGGATTTTCAAGACTTGGATTTTGATGTCATCTTAGGGATGGATTGGTTGTCAAACCATCACGGGCATGTTGCGTGTTTTGAGAAGATGGTGAATTTCAAGCCGGAAGGGGGTAAGCCTTTTCACTTTCGAGGATTAAGAGAGAGGGACATTGCTCGCCTCGCAGCCTTGAGTGTAGCAAACCTAGAAGCACAAAACTCCTCGGTCATTCCGGTCGTGGATGATTTCTTGGACGTGTTTCCGGAGGAACTTCCCGGGTTACCTCCGAATCGGGAGATTGAGTTCGCTATAGAGCTTACTCCGGGCACCGCTCCGATTTCAAGAGCCCCATATAGAATGGCCCCGATAGAGCTTGAAGAATTGAAGAAGCAAATTGAGGAGTTACAACAACTTGGTTTCATCCAACCAAGTGTGTCACCGTGGGGAGCTCCGGTCCTTTTTGTAAAGAAGAAAGACGGGTCGATGAGAATGTGTATAGACTACCGTCAGTTGAACAAGGTAACTATCAAGAATCGTTATCCCTTGCCAAGGATCGATGACTTGTTCGACCAACTGAAGGGAGCGAGATTCTTCTCCAAAATTGATCTTAGATCGGGGTATCATCAATTAAGGATCAAGGCGGAAGATGTTCCGAAGACGGCTTTTAGGACTCGGTATGGGCATTACGAGTTCCTTGTCATGCCTTTTGGGCTGACGAATGCACCGGCGGCATTCATGGATTTGATGAACCGGGTATTCCGATCTTACTTGGATCGATGCGTGATTGTATTCATTGATGACATTTTGGTGTATTCCCAGACAGGGGAAGATCACGCACGAGACCTCCGCCTTGCTCTGGAGATGTTGAGAGAGCATAGACTATATGCCAAATTGAGTAAGTGCGAGTTCTGGTTAGAGGAAGTCGCATTTCTTGGACACGTGGTGTCGGCCGAGGGCATTTCTGTAGATCTAGCCAAGGTTGAGGCAGTCATGAGTTGGGAGAGGCCCAAGAGCGTCACGGAGATATGTAGTTTCCTCGGATTGGCAGGCTACTACCGGAGATTTGTGGAGGGATTCTCCAGTCTGGCTGCACCTCTCACCTACTTGACAAGGAAAAATGCAAAGTTCAGTTGGGGTGACCGATGTGAAGTAAGTTTCCAAGAGTTGAAGAAACGCCTCACCACAGCCCCTGTCCTTACTGTGCCATCTGGACCTTTTGGGTATGAGGTGTATAGTGATGCCTCGCACGTCGGACTCGGGTGTGTCCTAATGCAACACAAGAAAGTCATTGCCTATGCATCAAGGCAGTTGAAAGAGCATGAAAAGAACTACCCCACTCACGACTTGGAGCTTGCGGCGGTCGTGTTTGCACTTAAAATTTGGCGACATTATCTGTACGGGGTGGAGTTCTATGTGTACACGGACCACAAGAGCCTCAAGTATCTCTTTTCCCAAAAAGAGTTAAACTTACGACAACGGCGTTGGATTGAGTTCTTAAAGGACTACGAGTGCACTATCCAATATCACCCGGGAAAAGCAAATGTGGTGGCAGACGCTCTGAGTAGGAAACCATCGGGGTTGTTGGCTCACATGTTGGTGCGGGAATGGAGACTGTTAGACGATTTGGCAAATCTAGACATCAGTGTGAACGATTCTGTCCGCAGTCCGGTTTTGGCAAATGTTACAGTTCGGCCGTACCTTATAGACTTGATCCAGGAGTATCAAGCCACAGACACTGACTTGTTGGCTTTCCGGGATAAGGAAGTGGCCAAGGGTAGTACGGACTTCTCTCTCACTAGCCGAGGTGCTATTACATTCAAGGGAAGGCTTTGTGTCCCAGCTAATGCAGACCTTCGGAGAGAGATTATGGACGAAGCTCACCGGTCTAAGTATACAGTGCATCCCGGGGGGACAAAGATGTACCGGAACCTCAAGAGTCACTTTTGGTGGCGAAACATGAAGAAGGAGGTTGCGGAGTATGTGGCACGGTGTTTGGTGTGCCAACAGGTGAAAGCAGAGCATTTGAGACCAGCGGGTCTTTTGCAGTCTCTCCCTATTCCCGAGTGGAAATGGGAACATATCTCTATGGACTTCATCGTGGGATTGCCGAAGACGGTCAAGAAGACCGATGCTATATGGGTAGTTATTGATAGACTCACGAAGTCCGCTCATTTCTTACCATACCGGACTACATTCAACTCCAACCAGTTAGCAGAACTATACATCAAAGAAATAGTCCGATTGCATGGGGTGCCAGTGAGTATTGTGTCGGATAGAGACCCAAGATTCACATCCAGGTTTTGGAAAAGTTTTCAAGGTGCAATGGGCTCCCGGTTAGACTTTAGCACAGCTTTCCACCCACAGACCGACGGGCAAACCGAGAGGGTGAATCAGGTTATTGAAGATATGCTCCGAGCATGTATGCTAGACTTCAAGGGAAGTTGGGAAGATCACCTACCTTTGGTGGAATTCGCTTACAACAATAGTTATCAAGAAAGCATACAAATGGCGCCTTTCGAGGCTTTGTACGGAAGGAGTTGTAGATCCCCGTTGTATTGGGATGAAGTGGGAGAAAGAAAGATTTTGGGCCCCGAGTTAATTGAACAAACCGCGGATAGGGTCAAGCTTATCCGGGAAAGGTTAAAGACCGCACAAGATAGACAGAAAAGCTATGCCGACAACCGAAGGAGGGATCTTGAATTCCGAGTCGGTGATTTTGTGTTTGTAAGGATTTCACCGACCAAAGGTGTTATGCGATTCGGGAAGAGAGGCAAGCTTAGCCCGAGATATGTGGGTCCGTTCGAGATCATTACTCGAGTTGGCGAGGTGGCTTACCGTGTTGCTTTGCCCGCTCACATGGCGGCGGTCCATAATGTATTCCATGTCTCTATGCTCCGGAAGTACATCTCGGATCCTTCTCATGTCATCGAGCTTGATCCGATCGAGATCCGAGAGGACCTCACTTTAGTTGAGAAGCCGGTTCATATTTTGGATAGGAGAGATCAAGTGCTTCGCAACAAGACTATTCCGCTAGTCCTCGTGCAATGGCAACATCATGCACGAGAAGAAGCCACGTGGGAGCGTGAAGCCGAAGTCAAAGCAAAGTATCCCGAGTTGTTTGAATAGACTTGTGCATATGGCTTGTAATTTTGTTTTGATTTTGTACATGTATGTATCGTCCAAATTTCGGGGACGAAATTTTTGTAAGGGGGGGAGAATGTAGCACCCCGAACTTTTTCATCCTTAATGAATAGCACCTTCGTAGCTAATTGGCCGTTTTTGTAGTCTAATTAATAAATAAGGGAGAAATCGGAAATTCCGAAACGTCAGAAATGTGCGTTTTCGAAAGACGAACCCAACGCAAGTTGAATCGTCGAAATCCGACGAGCGAGTCAAAAGATATGGTCAAAACAGTCCAGACATACAGAGAACCGATCGCTCGGTCCAGTCAGCGATCGATCGGTCCATAACCGATCGATCGGTAGCTATCGCGCGGTCAGAAATTTTGTATGGGGAAATTTTCCAGAGAGTGAGTTTTTGACCGGTCGATCGGTCATAAACACCGATCGCTCGGTAGGCAACCGATCGATCGGTCATAACCACCGATCGCTCGGTCTTCGCGTTTTAGCAGAAATTTCATTAAGGGCGTTTTCATCTTTTGGGGGTTAAACCCTTTCCTATAAGGCTTTGCCTGAGCCTTAGGGCCTCATTCTCATCACTTAAGAGAAATTGAGAGATAGAGAGTGAGAAGAAGGGGGTTTCTAACCTAGGATTTCCATTGAGGAAGGAATCAAAGGGGTGAAGACCCTAGATCGTCCCCAAGCACATTTTCTTCAAGATTTCAACTCAAGCTCGTGTGGGGTTCCATTCTCCAAGCTAGGGCAGCAACCCAAGCACGTTTTTGAAAGGGGTTTCTTCCCCAACTCAAGTCTCCTTCAAGCAAAGGTATTCTTCCTTCAAGTTGGAGCTTCAATCAAGGTTTCTACCAAGGATCAAGCCTTGATTTAAGGTTAGTACACCCTACTAACTTACCCTAGCAATAAATCTAGGTTTTTCCTTATGAAATATGATTCTTGTTAGTGTGTTTTATTCCTTACAAAATGTGTCATCTATAATAAATATAAATAAGATAAAGAAAGAGTAGGGATGCTTGGATGGAGGTTGGATACGGCGATTGGATGCCGAATGTGTGATATATGATGTGTGGGATGTGGATTGGAAAATGGAGGATGGGCATTGTACAAATAACAAACTTACCCTTGTGTGATTGAATGGAAAATATGCATTAAAAAGAAGGAGATAAACTACTAAGGAATAACGTATGAAAGTGTTTGACAAAATGCCTAAACTATGAATAAATGATCTCAATGAAGGACATGGAAATGGGTTTTATGCATGTGTCCTTATAAATGATAAATTGATCAAATGTTATGCAAACTACTTATGTTACTTATGTTCATATCATGAATTGAATTATAATGTCATATTTGGTTATTTCCATTATCATGATTGTCACTATGGACACGTACACGAGCACGCATGATAACATGAACCGTGATTTCAAGAGCATGTGCATATAATAAACAACAAGAAAGCATTGCATAACAAGGAGGTTGGTAGCCCAGGAAGGATTCGGGTACTAACCTCTGGCTCATAAGTGCATTTCATAACAAGGAGGTTGGTAGCCCAGGGAGGATTCGGGTGCTAGCCTCTGGCTCACAAGTGCATTGCATAACAAGGAGGTTGGTAGCCCAGGGACATTCGGGTGCTAGCCTCTGGCTCACAAGTGCATTTCATAACAAGGAGGTTGGTAGCCCAGGAAGGATTCGGGTACTAACCTCTGGCTCACAAGTGCATTGCATATCAAGGAGGTTGGCAGCCCAGGGAGATTCGGGTGCTAGCCTCTGGCTCACAAGTTTACAAGATGGAGGTTTACAAGATGATGATCATGCATTCATGCATGCACGCATACATGATTTCTACGAGGCATACCGGGACATGACAAGGGTTTTCAAGCATGAGTTTTATCGGCATTTTCGCATTCATGTACGCACGTCAGGATGCTTGTATTGTGTCATGCCCTATACTGTTTCTTTGTGATGTCTCCATTACTGCTTGTATGATATTACTATTATGTGTTTTTATTATTGTTATGGTCTGCTAGTAGTTTGTACTCGCTGAGTATTCCATGCTCAGCCGTACTTTCATGTCGGCAGGTACTGAGGGAGCCCTCGACCCGGAGCCTTGGGTCGAGGAAGATTATACAGAGGAGAGAGAGTCGGCTATCCCATTACAGTCTCAGGCGGACCGAGACCTCGATGCGTGGCCATACCTCGACTACTGTTGAGGGGAGAGTATGAGAGAGTTTGGTGTATATTGATATTTTGATAGGTGGGCCTGTCCACCTTAGGCTTAGACATGTCTTGTATTTATGTTAACTTGGAATACTATTTTGGATCATCAGAAGAAATGAAAATTTGTTTACGCTTCCGCATATATGATAGCTTCCGCGCTCTGATTATCGTTATGAGTACTGTATTTTATCTTGTGCATTACAGGATGGTTTGATAGGTTCGCAGTGTGACACCTAAAATATCCCTAAACTCCTAGGGGGTATTTTGGGACGTTACAAGACCGAGGGCTACACCCCTCTACTCATTTTCAAAGCACAACCACCTTCCCATAACATATCCACAGGGTCTCAGACCCTTTTTTCATTAACGCACATACATTCAACATAAAGAATATAGCAAATAACGGGAAAAAGAGAAGAGATGGAAGGGGTTTTTACCTCTTTCACGCTTTTTGAGACGTCTAGGGATAAAACGGGCACTGCCAACGCATTTGAGAAAAGGATCAACCCCCAAGATGAAGCTCCTCGCCTTCAAACCTACTTTCCACAAATTTATCAAACACTTAACTAATTAACCTCAGTTAAGGACCCATAAACACATAATTTTATTCTATTAAAATTCCGGGTCATTACAGTTTGCACAGGAGGGTGGATTGGGTTTTATAGAAAACTCTACAGGGGACCTAATGGAGTTTAAGGAGAAGAGGGAGAAGGGCATTGGACCTAGTGGTGGTCGACTAAGGGATTTGAGGGGAGAGCTTGAGATGAGGGTTGAGTGTGTAGGGGGGTTGCAAACTGCAAACTCGGTACTCACATATTGTCGGTAGAAGGTCTACCGACACTGTGAAACAAGGCCAAAATGAAATGTCAGTACACCTTCTACCGACATTATGAATTTTGATTTGAAATGGGTTTGGCCTTGGACATACGGGTTATGGGGGCTTGGGCTTTGTGGGCTTGAGGCCTAGGGTCAGGCCCTATAAACCCTAAGGGCTCTAGGGTTATGCTAGGGTCACCTAAGGCTAGGATTTGGGCCTGGGTTTGAGTCCTAGGATTAACTAGGGTTAAACTAGGGATAGGTCCTAGGGTTTTCCAGGGTTTGACTTAGGATGAGTCCTAAGGCTAACTAAAGGCTTACCTAGGGTGTGAGGGATTTGGCAGGAGTAGCCATAGTTAAAAGTCATTAACTATGGTTTAGATGGGGTGTAAAAATTGGGTGCTTACAAATCTCAAAGAGGCCGATGTATCGAGGATTGAGCTTGCCTCATCTGCCAAATCTCATAATCCCCTTGCTCAGAGATACATTCACAAAGACTTGATTCCCAATCTAGAATTCCAAGTCCCTGTGGCGAGTGACCGCATAGCTCTTCTAATGATCTTGTGCAGCTTTCAACCGATCCCAGATGATCTTGACTTTATTCACGGTTTGCTCAATCAACTCAGGACCCAACACTTTTCTCTCTCCCACTTCATCCCAGTAGAGAGGAGACCTGCAACTTCACCCATACAAGGCCTCAAATGGTGTCATCTGGATTCTCGCCTGATAGTTATTATTGTAGGCAAACTCCACCAAGGGTAATTGCTCTTCCCAGCTGCCCTTAAAATCTAACATACATGCCCGAAGCATGTCCTTGATGATTTGGTTTACCCTCTCAGTTTGTTCATCCTTCTGTGGATGAAAGGCGGTGCTAAAGTCTAGTTGGGAACCCATAGCACTCTAAAAGCTCTTCCAAAATTGGATATGAATCTTGGATCCCGATCTGATACAATGCTGACTGGCACCTCGTGCAACCAAACCACTTCCTTGATATACAATGCCGCTAACTGGTTCAAGTTAAACGTAGTCTGATAGGGCAAGAAATGAGTAGACTTCGTTAAATGGTCCACCACAATCTATATTGCATCTGAGTTCATTACCGTACGTGGCAAGACAACAATGAAGTCCATGGAGATGTGCTCCCATTCCACTTGGGAATAGGGAAAGACTGTAATAGACCTGCCGGTCTTATGTGCTCTGCCTTCACCTACTGACACACCAAGCATCGGGACATGTACTCGGCCACTTCTCTTTAACCATTTTTTCTTCTATTTTTCACCCTTATAGGCTTAAGGAAAAACCTTATACCTTTTCCATCGTAAAATGAACACCTATTATCTTCTTAATACTTATATATCTTAAGAAATAGCATATACATGATTTCAATATTTTATTGTATTGAATTTTGAACATTACAAAGGCTTCATGCCTTGACACGTATCCCGAGACACATACGAAAGTTCCAGGGTTCTACAGTATACTTGGGTTACATAATGCAATGAGAATTGTGTTACTAATGTCTCCTTAAGTTTATATTAAAATCAAAATATCAAGAGCATTAGTAAAGTCATTCAAGAAAAAAGCATGAAAATGACACCATCTTCAAAGAAGATTCATCATCAAGTCAAAGCAAGTCAATTTGGATCATATTGAAGATTAGACCCAAAGCCCAAGTCGGATCATGAAGACAGAGTCAAATCCAAGAAGATGATCAAGTTGAAGAATGGACATCTCTTAGAAGGTTCAATTGTTTTATATTTTTAGTGAGAGAGTTTAGGACTTATGTAAAATCCTCAAAGTTTTGGTTGTTTGAATTGCTCAAAAGCCTAGAATGACCATAGGAGCCTAAGACTAAATTGATTAATATTCTAAGGCCCTAAGACATCATTTGGAATGACTAAAAACATAATAAATATGAGTCAAAAGACCAAGGAATTCATTCTCATCATTAAGGTCTATTTAAGATGAGATTTCAGAATAAACAGGAAATCTCGTGACGAAATTGAACAGAAACTTCAATCTCGCCAACGAAATTAATCGCAGTGCTATAGTTTTCTAATTCTATCTCAATCTCATCGAAAAATTCAGAATGCTCACCCAATCTCGTTGACGAATTCATCAAGAGCCAGAATACTTTGTAATGATTAGTTTTCAACAGCTAGTTTCGTTTTGGATGTTCCCCCAATGGTCATAAAATCTCTTGGGCTATAAAATGAGATGATTTAAGGATAAAATAAAAACTCCCAATCATTCACTCCAAAGCTTAAATTTCAAAACCAATTGAGTAAACCCTTGAATCCTAAAAAGAGTCCAAATTTGAGCTATTCAACTCCATTCTTTGAGAGACTCTTAGAAAGTTTAAAAGTGATTTATCAGCTTGTTTTAGAAGCAAAATCAGATTATAAACATCACTCTTTGAAGTGCATGTAAAAATCAAGAATCGGTGGATTCTTGTCCTTGAAGTGGGGAGCTTTGTAAGGTTGAGTCTTCACCCATAAGAAAATCAAGGAAGTCAAGAGAGGGGATTCTCTTGTATTATAACGGTTTGGGCTTCACCCGTAAGAAATCTAGGCGATTGAATAAATCATGGGAAATCTTCTACTGAGTATAGCTTGAGGCGGAGACATAGGCATGATTGTCGAACAAACTCTTTGTGTTTGTATCTCTCTAACTCTATTCTTTATTTTTTGTTTTGAATGCTTGTATAGAATTTCTAAATTCATTTCCTTTTTAATTAGTATAATTGAAATTCCACTTAGGGATTAGGATAAATTTTTAATTTTCAAGACCCTATTCACCTCCCCCCTCTAGGGTCCAAACCTTGGGCAATAGTAGCATCAAAATCCTTAAATTGAGTTTAGGAAACTTAGTATTTATAGGGATCCCCAAACAATCTCGGAATTAGAAGATAGCACCTTCTAAATTTAATTATGTGCAAATCTCGCTCGAGCCACCCTATTTTTGCTCAAGAAAGCTATAAAAAGTTGCTTGCGAAGAAACTTTCAAATCCGTTTTTAGAAGGGAATTTTTCCATCTCGCTCGAACTAGACATTTCTTGTTGTTAGCCTCTAGGTTTCCACCTTAAGTCTCCATATTAATTTTAATAATAACACAATAATGTAATGAGATTTGTGTTACTAACGTCTCACTTGAGTTTATATGAAATTCAGTTATAAAGAGCATTAGCATACCATTCAAGGTAAAAAGATGGAAATGCAACCAAGCTTCAAGAGGATTCTTCCATCAAGTCATAAGGAAGCAATTGGATCAAGTTGAGCATGTTGAAGATCATATCAAACTCAAGTCATGAAGATGAAGATATAAGAAGGAGAAGATTGATCTTGAAGCCAAATTAGAAAAATCAAGATCAAGATCAAACTTGAAAGAATGAAGACTCTTTTAGAAAGTTTATAGTTTTATATTTTATTTTAAGAGAGTTTAGGACTTTTGTAAAAAGTCCTTAAAGTTTGGTTGTTTGAAAAGCTCATAACCATATATTGGCCATAGGTTCCTTAGACTCAATTGAATATCATTATAAGGATCTTAGACATAATTTGGAATGACCAAAATCATGATAACAATAAGGTAGAAGACCAAGGAATTCATTCACATTGTATTGGTTATGTAAAGATGAGATTACAAAGAAAACAGAGTTATCTCGTGGACGAAATGGAATAGTGAAATTGGTTTCGTCGACAAAATTGGCTGTAGAGCCGTTGTTTTCTATTTCTATTCCAATCTCATCGACGAAATCAGAATGTTCATCCAATCTGGTCGACAAAATCATGCAGGACAGAGTTTCCTAAACTCTGTAACGGCTAGTTTTTAACGACTATTCTTTGTCCCATTATACCTCCAATAGCTATATTTTTGTAAGGGTTATAAATAAGAATAAATTATGAATGAAAAAAAGATCTCCAATACTTCCAATCATTCAATTAATCACTCCAAAACTTAGATTTCAAAATTCATTGAGTTTAACCGAGAATCCCAAAAGAGTCATTTTTGAACTATTCAACTCCATTCTTTGAGAGACTCTTAGTGAGCTTAAGAGAGATCATCCAGCTCGTATAGAGCAGCAAAAAGTGATTGTAAAACACTTCTAATCAAGTGTATGAGAAAATGAAGAATCGATGGATTCTTGTCCTTGAAGCGGGAAGCTTTGTAAGGTGTGATCTCTACTCGTAAAGAGATTGTAGAGTCAAGAGAGGGAATTCTTTTGGACTTGTAAACGTTTGATCTTCACCCGGAAGAAGATCATGTGATTAAATAAATCATGGTGAATCCTTGAACAGGGAAGCTTAAGGCGGGGACGTACGTAAGCGGGTTGCCGAATCTCGAGAACAAATTATTTGTATTTGCATTCTCTTACCATTCTCTTTACTTTACTATTTTGATTGTTTGTATAGATTGCTAAATTTATATTTCCTTTTAATTAGTATAATTGAAAATTTCGCTTAAGGAATTAGGAAGAATTTTTAAATTGCCATAAACCCTATTTAGCCCCCCCCCCCCCCCCCTCTAGGATCCAAACCTTGGGCAACACTTGCTTCCAGCAAGTTATCTATTAGAGGTTCAGACAAAGATGTTTTCCTAACCTCGCTCGATCCCACATTTCTCGCTTTCAGCGAGTTGGCTACTAGAATTGTTCAAACTGAGATTCTTCTCAATTTGCTCAAGTGGACAAAATTTCTCTTTCAGCGAGTTTAATATTGGCTTGTTTATATCTGAATATTTTTCCACATGTCACTCGAGCGACAAAAAAACCTCGCTCGAGTGAGTTGCTCTGTAAACAACCAATCAACTCTTTTTTCAACTAAGTTTTAATGAAGAAGTCAAGTAACTAATCACCTAAGGTTTAAATGATAGTTTTCTAAGTTACTTAGCCTAAGGTATATACTAGGTTACTAAGTCACTTACCATCCTAAGGTGAGACATCACAACACCGGAATGATGTCTTCAATAGAGTTCTTTCAGAGCTTCTTCATCTTCTCAAGCAACTATTTTGATGATTGCCTGACCTATGACACTTACTTGACATGAATTTTCACAATGGAATTTGTCAGTTACAAATATGGGCCCTTCAAGTTGTAATTATATATTATATACTAAAGAAATAGGGTGCCTACGTGACACCCTTCTTTGATCTCTATTTTATAGTTTGTGATGCCACGTAGACACTACCAATATGCCTTCAATAAAAGCAGGCCCATTATGAAATTAAATTCAAAAATTGAAATCTCCACATTCATATTTCTCATGCATCCATTCACCAGCTATGCGTCTTCACCACTTTCCAAATGTCGACACCCCCATTTGGAAGGTTGAAAACTTGCAATGTCCACATTCAAAAGTTGAAATCTCCACTTTCATATTTCTCATGTGTTTATCCGCTTCCCCATCCACCACCAATGCATCTTCACCACTTCCCATGCATAGCCACCCCCATTTGGAAGTTTGTAAACTTGCAATTTTCACTCTCTCACTCGGAGAATACAGAAATCCCCTCATAGGAGCTGCGCGTTTCATAGTCGGTCAAACCGTGCAAGAGAACTCTATTACCTTCATTTTAATGTAGGTTTCACATTCGTTCTCATTCTCATGCTCATGGTTGCAAACTTGCAATTTCCCCTCCCTCTCTCTCTGTCTCAACAGACTAAAGAGATCACAAGTTTGAGCCTCTCAGGAGCTGCATGCGCATTTCATTTTCATTCACACCCTATAAGAAAAATCTATTACATTTCATCTCACTGTATTTTTCTTACATATGAATTCTATTTCATAATCAAAGTTCAAAGATCTTTATAATTTGTATGGCATCTATTATTTTCTTTTTAATCACACCCGTGCATCGTGGGGTCTTCGCTAGTACTTTTTTTGGTTGAAGGTATCAACACCACAAGGTGAAGCTACAGGCATTAGAAGGAAGACGACACACACACACTCACACTCACACTCACACTGCACACACGCACATCGCTAGTGCTTATAAATGCTAATACTTACTAACAATTTCCAATACACTAATAATTGCTTATACTCATTAATGCTAATTAACTTGAATTTTTTTTTTAATAACGAAGAGGTATCCCTACCTTGGCCAGACTTCCGCTTCATGAGGCGTGGTGGTCAACCAACTGACCAACATGTGGGTGTGAACTTGAATTAATCAAATCAGGTTTAAAAAAAAAAATGAGGTGTGATCTCTATCGAGCATTATCAAGGGGCACGATCGAACTTTTGTCGAGACATACTTGGACAAATTCGTCAGAGAATTATAAAGTGGACTTTCATTAGGGTTAGGGTTTTGTATATGTAGTAGTACTAAGGAGGAGAGAACTGGGCGTCTTGAATTAGGGTTAGGGTTTCTTTAGGTTTTACTGTAACAGTCATACAGAAGCTCCGGTCCAGAAAGAAATGGGAGTTTTCACCTTCCTTTGCAGAAGCTCCGGCGATGAATGGAGTGCAAAGCAGCTCTCCGGCGACCTCGAAGCTTCGGCTCCATCGACCTATGATCTGCAGAGGCGACTTGTTCAATCAGCTCTCTCCAGCGACTCTTCTGGTGGAGTTCAGTCATCGTTCTCCTTGATTACTCCATGTTCGGCTGTTTTTCAGGTCAGAAAAAATTCTTGGATATTCTTGGTTGGGTGGATCTGTGATTTCGATACTTTATTGCTGATTAATACGCAGGATTTTTTAGTAGAAAGTGATGATTTGATAAGATTATTTATATCTTGATTAGGGGTTTCTGGTTTCTTTATTGTCTGTTAAAATTCCGTAAATGGTTTTGGTGATTCTGTAATGAGCTTCTATTTACTTAGATGTCAATGGTATAAATGTTAGACCCTTTCAGTGATTATTGTTTGGTCTGCCTTATTTTTATTCTGATCTTTGGTGGTTTTGATTTTTCTGCCTAATCTGTGGGCGTTTTGATTCAGTGTTTGTTTTCCTGATTTCTTCTAGTCATTTCTATTGACCAATGAACCTATATGAGGTTACAATCTTAATTCGATTCTCATACTTTGTTGTCTCTAAGATTATGGAAATTAGAGGGCCAGTTTTGAAGGTAATGTAGCTTAACAGTCCTGATTTGAGGACTGTTACATACCAAGATAAACCGTTTTACAAAAAAAAGGATAGATAAAAAAAAATAGAGAAGATGATCTCTTGAAACGGAGATCAGACCACTTGTTCTTGTTCGCGAGAGAACAACACTTCCTAATTCTTTTGAAGAATATCGTAATATACCCGTTACCTAAATATTCCCTTGATAATTTCAAATTGATTTGGGATAAATTCCTTTCTCTTTTTGGAGTTCAGTGACTGGTAGCCCACGTGTGTGTTATGGTCTATGCTGCTGGAAAATGTATCAAGTCTCAAGGAGAGGATTTGGCTATTTATTACCATGTTATCGCTAGCTTGGTGCTCGATTTTTTGGTCTGTCAGATTTCTTTTACTTG
Source organism: Tetracentron sinense (assembly GCA_015143295.1). Taxonomy (NCBI): domain Eukaryota; kingdom Viridiplantae; phylum Streptophyta; class Magnoliopsida; order Trochodendrales; family Trochodendraceae; genus Tetracentron; species Tetracentron sinense. Next base: position 24,315,651 of record CM026554.1, read on the forward strand.
AGCTAGAGACAATTTGTATTCAGTCCCAAGGCTCCAAATTTTTTTCTTTGCCTGGCTTGTTGGTGTCTGGTTCATTTCTTGATTAACCTTCCTGTAATTCTTCATATATTAATTTATTTGGCTAAAAATTAATGCCAAATACTAGGCCTTCCGATTAAAGTAACTTTTAAATTAACAATCCACTAATTAGTGCCTCCCTACTCTAGACTCTTTGCTAAAGAAACAGCCCAAAGAGACTCTAATATAAACAATCGTTCTTTATAACAAACTCATTTTTGGGGTTATAAATTGTAATTGTTCAAATTTGTAAAGGTTTTGGATTGCTTGTGTGACGCTCCGAACCCAGCGCCTAGGAAATCAAGTTTCAATATGTGCGCCCATTCATCATAAACACGCAAGCGGAAGACTTTACCCGCAAAAATGCGAGAAATTTAGACATTTATCAGATGCTTTTAATAAAGCAATATACACTGTCATCACAATAGCCATCATACAAACCATATACCTGTATTAATTAAGTTTGTTTACAAAAGCAGGCACCACTAACATGTCGTGTAAAGTCTGTACAATATCCAAAACTCTGTAGATCCAACATTTACCGCTCAGCAGCTCCTAGATCTGCTGACATGAAACGTCAGTGAGCTATGAAGCCCAATAAAACCACAGTCCATCTAGACTATTTTCTACATAATAACACGCACCAATAATGATATAATAAACAGTTCAGTTGTATGTTATATTAAAATAGATCAGTATATAATAAACTGTGACCCAAGGTCACTTAGGGTTACGTCACCCTAACCGAGGTTACCAACCTCATTATTTTCCAATTATGGAGTTCATTTATGAAATGGTGTTCATATTATCAAGTTATCATTTCAATTATCAATAATGTTTCATTTCGAGTCCTTAGACTTTATCAACTGGCCACAGCCCATAAATGTTTATCTTAAAGTCTCTAAATCTCAACCATACATGGAGCCATTTAGATTCACATCCGTTGTCTCAGCTTTCACCCGAACACGACCAAACCTTGGGTATACCAACCTAAACTACCTGGAATCTAACAATTCCATACCGAACCTTGAGTACACCGACTCAAACAAATACACAAACCTTGAGTTTGCCAACCCAAACAACTTCGAATCTGAAGATTACACACACAACCCGGGCATTCACCCGATAAGGACATACTTCTCAATTCAACTAACTGAGAACATCTACCGTGTATTCGTCACCATCATCCTGGGTATCAGTTAATACCACGACCAACCTACCTACGGTCATCTCTTGGCTAGTCTATGGAGGAACCCTGACATCCTTACCAATGTCGTCATCTCCTGACGTTCCACCAAGAAGGGATCCCGATAGACACGATGCTGACATCTTCTGACCCACCCAGAGAGGAACCCAGACTATACACTATCTGATGTTCAGCCACTTTAAACTCCCTAGGACTTTGACATCTTTCGACTATTAGTCACGGAGGAACCACGGGCCTTAGAGGATACCATCACTCCTGACCTAGTCCAAGAGGAACCACGGACGACCTACACAAACAGACTGACATCTCTCGACTATCAGTCACGGAGGAACCCCGGGCCTTACTGGACATCGTCTCTCCTGACCTAGTCAAAGAAGATCTACGGACTATATTTTTAACCTTGGTTAGGTTTTTTAACCACAGGTTAAACTCAATTAACCCAAGTCTTGCTTGATTAACTGAAACAAGAGAGGAGTGAGAGGAGAGGGGAGAGGGGAAAGTGAGGGTTAAGATTTCTTATCGGAGAGAGTAAGAGAAGCCTCACGCCGGAAGGGATGAAGAGAAAGGGGATTCTCGGTCTTCTCGTTTTTGAACTTGTTCACGCCGGAGGGGATGAAGAGAAAGACAGCATGTTTTCTACTTTTAAAAAGGGTAGTTTGGGTAATTATAAATTTAGTATAAAGAAGTCCTTTTAATCTTAGCCATTCTATGAGATCCAACGGTATATAGGAGGTGAGCTGATTATAAGGTATAATCAACCTGGCTGACTAGTCACCTCCTCTATATATATATATATATATAGTGAAGGATACTAATGTTCATGCTCATTAAAGCTTTTAATGAGTGGTCCCTCTGGAAAGATGACATGTGGCAATTTTTTTTAAAATTGGATGGTTGGATATTGAGGTGGGTCCATTGAGAGACACGTGCCAAAAAAGCAGTCTAATCGGACATGTTTAGATCATTCGATTAGACCCTAGTTTATCAGCTTGACCCCCTAAGGTTCACTAGACTCTATCTAGGTTATAGAAATAGCTAATCTTCCCATCTCCAATCAGAGATAAGAGAGGACTCTACAATGTGGAGATAGAAAGGGCTCTAGGATGAGATAATGGGTCCCAAGCTTGAGCGGTGAGGATTAAAGAGAAAAGTCATGTCATCTCTAAATAGAACTTATAGGATTGAAGGGATATGAATCCGGAGAGCAAAGAGAGAAAGTCTTATTTCTGTATAGTATAAGTAGTAAATATATTTTAAGAATATTTCATAAATTTTATTTTTAATATTATAAGTTTCTTATTATTTGATATACATTATTATTTGTATTAATTAATTAATTTTATATTAATAATTTATTATTATTTTAATAACATTTATAGGAACATCATAAGTTTCATAATATTAAATTAAATTAATACAATTAAGAGTTGGAGATAAGAGAGAACTCTACAATAGTGGAGATAGATAAGGCTCTAGGATTAGATAGTGGGTCACAAACCTGTAAGAGTTGGAGATAAGAGAATAGTCTACAATAGTGGAGATAGAGAGGGCTCTTGGATGAAATAGTGGGTCCTAAATTTGAACTGTGGAGATTAAAGAGAAAAACCACATGTCATCTCTAAAATAGAAGTTATGAGATTGGGAGGGATTGAAGTTTGGAGAGCAAAGAGAAAAGCCTTATTTCTTTATATTATAGTAGTAGATATCATTTTAATCAATTTTAGATATTATTAATGCTCTATGCTTCTCTTACAATTCTATAGAGTTTATCTAAATTTAATAGTTTAACTTAATGTGAAATGTGAAATAGTGAAATATGATTATATGATATCAACAAGAAGCATTTTCAAAACTACTTGAAGCACTTTTTTTTTTGAACAATGGTATCTGGGCCTCTTAGAGCACCTGACTAAGTCCCTCGGGTCGTGCAGATCTCCTTATTCCACACAACCGGTTAAGTCAGGATAAATCCTGAAGGATGGCCAACAAGGGGAAGAGACTCGAACTCAAGTCCTCCGCTTCTTGAGGTGTGGTCTTGGCCAATAGCCCAACCCGGTTTTGAAGTTGAATGATAAAATTCTTCATGGTTGTGTTGGTGCCCTTTTAAGGTAATCTCAAATGAACCTAAATGGAGATTTTGCTTCTGGAAAAAAGATGTCTATTAGAAACATACAGTTGAGACAAATGAGCTTCAAGTTAGAAACATACAGATCTCAAAACTAGTATCTGTTTTAAAGTTTTAAGACATTTGAGTCTTAAATAAGTTGACCTAGGATTGGGACATGGGACCAGAATAATTGTTTGACTAGATAACAATAAATTTCACAATAATTCTACCTGTGGACTTAGAAGGGTGTAGCTGGTTTCATAGAGAATTTTATTTCAAAATGTGGCCCCTAAGTGAGAGAATGTACAGGTTTTTTTTTTTAAAAGTGAGAGAATGTAAGAATTTATCCTAAAGGTGATCTTACAATGATCGCCAATGGGTTTTTTTCATAAATGTCAGATTATTTCCTAATATAGTAAATTAATAATTTATTTATTTAGTTCATTTATAAAAAAAATTCTCAATTTATAAATACTAAATATATAAGTCTATAGGTTTCCAACTAGTGTTTTAAAACAAGAAAACTCAGATCGACTCGAAATCTTATCGAGTCGAGTCAACTCAAAAATTTGGCCAAACTCGATAGAACTCAAAACTTAAAACACGAAAACATAATACATTTTAGATATTTATTATATATATAAATAATATAAATTAATGATAAATTACACCTAATATGGTACTATATATTTAATATTTTAAAAAACCAATACTCTTTTGATCGTCTTTTTGTTCAATGATTTCATTGGCTAGACCAAGGTCTTTAATAATCAAGAGTAACTCCATCAAATACCTTATATTAAAATAATAGTTTTTTTTTTATTAGCTTTGCTAATCTAAATGTGACATTGTGCAGTAATCTATTCTACTTATTTTAGTTTATTACATTATACTATTCAAAATTCAAAAATAGTTTAGTTCTTTATTATCAAAATCAAAAGAATGCATTATACTTAGGGTTGCAAATGGAGCGGATTCAAAGCAAATAGTGGTATATCCGAATTTGTATCCGATTATGTATTCGAATATCCAAATCCGAACAAATATTCGACGGATAGTGAAATATGATATCCATCTGACTCCCATTAAAATATTTGAATTCGGATAATATCTGAATTATCCAATTATTTTTCAAAAAATATAAACTAATATTTAAAAAGTGTAAAAATATATAAATTTTTATTTAAAAAATAGTAATTTAATATTTTATCTCTATTCATATTAAAAATAAAAATTCAATGTATTAAATTATGTATAAATATTTATATTTTGAAAGTTATATTAGTTTTATAAATTGAAAACATGTTATTTATATATATTATATAATCGATTGGATTTTTATCGGATCGGATATATATACCAGTGTCGCGACCCAAAACCCACCCTAGGAGTTAGAGTGAACTTTGGACGACTAATCATGGCTTACATGACTTGCTTGACAAACCATCCTGCAAAAACCCACAGGGCATATACAATAGAGGACATTATCAGCGGAAACATACTCTATCATGGCACAGCGGAAGACTAACAACCCTCTATGTATATACATACTTAAATTCAAGTTTTATACAAAAAGCAATCCATAAGAAAGTGCGGACATGCCCGCCAAAATACATAAATCTAACTCTCATTTCACCCACAGCTAATCCACTCAGAATCTACAACCACCTATTGGTAACCCTCTATGGGAGGTTCCTCCAAAGGCTCCTCGACGTACTCCTCTTCCACCCATGGACCAGGAGCACAAACATCAAATGGAGCAGCAGCTCCCTCAGAACCTGCCGACATAAGAAGTACGGCTGAGCATAGAATACTCAGCGGGTACTAAATACTAACCAACAATTATAGCATAAAAATGGCAATACATAATCAGGAGCAATTTATATATGTCAAACGGAAACAATTCATATCATACAAGGAAGTAAAGCAGTTTATAATCATGCTTGTAATTCGTAGAAAACCGATAAATCCTCTTGAAAACATCGTGCACTTGACTTGACTTAAAATATCTTTTCGTACTTGAAAGCTTGTCTTGTCTATCTTGCTTGATTCTTGTATGCCGTGTCATGTCATGCATGCTTGCTTGTGATCATGTAACTTGTGAGATGCACTTGTGAGATGCCTTGAGAGGGAAGGGAGACCCTTCTTTATGCAATGCACTTGCGAGGGAAGGGAGACCCTTCTTCATGATATGTACTTGTGAGTGAGGGGAGACCCCTCGTGGAATGTTGGTTCTTGTCTTCTTGTGAAAAGCGAGGTAAAACATATCGTAGGATATGTCCCACTTCTAACCATGTTCTTGTAAACCTCGATAAATCATGCCATGCATGCCGTGCTCGTGGGAACCGTGTACATACTTGCATTTAAATTTAAACATGACCATTGGGTAATTTCACCACACATATAGCGTCAAAGATTAAGCAATTCAATATTCATAGCATTTAGGGAAAACAGGAAACACACTATCATAGGCCCTAGCAATATTCAGAATTTATTAGGCATGTATTTCCTAATTTACAGCTCACTGTATTCACCTTGGCATTTCATCAAACATGGTGTGTTCATTATGGATTTACCCTACGACATGCTTTTCTAGATGGTTTTACTCAATCATACATGTATGTTTATTATTGGAACAATGCCCTTCCCCGTTTTAATCATCACCACACAACCACTGGCATCCAATCGCCCCTTACATCTCCATTCACCATTCACCATTCATCCATCTCATAGCACATGTGTAAGTGAAAGAAAATAAAGAGAAATGAGGGGAAAAGAGGATCTATAACTAGGAGGGTAGTAAAAAGTACCGACCTTGAAGAAATGAGGAAGAAACCCTCTTTCCAAATGACTGTGAGTTGCTGCCCTAGCTTGGATTACGAGCTCCACAATGCCTGAACCGAAATCTTGAAGAAAACGGGTTTGAGGTTGATCTAGGGTTTCAAACCCTTTGATTTCTCTCCCAAATGGAAACCCTAGGTTGGAATCGCCTTCACCTCTTTCTTCTATTCTCTCAAACTCTCTAAGTGTCGAATGATGCCCTAAAGGCTCGGGTTAAACTCTTAAGGTAAGAGTGAACTGACCAAAAGACCGTAATACACTTACTGGGATTTCTGTGAATAGTGCTGTGAATAGTGCCAACTCGTGGTCCGTGAATAGTGCCAACTCGTGGTGTTGTGAATAGTGCAAACTCGTGGTGCTGTGAATAGTGCCAACTCGTGGTCCGTGAATAGTGCCAACTCGTGGTGCCGTGAATAGTGCCAACTCATGGTGCCGTGAATAGTGCCAACTCGTGGTGAGTTGTACAACGTACCCGTGGTGAGCTGCACAACGTGCCCGTGGTGAGTTGTACCACGGATGCACACAGTATACGTTATCAGAGTACGTTGTCTGTGCTACGATTTCCTACAGGTACAAACTGTTTTGGCCATATCTTTTGACTCGTTCGTCCGATTTTGACGATTCAACTTGCGTTGTGTTCGTACTTCGAAGAGGAACAATTCTGACATTTTGAAATTTCCAAATTCTTCCTCATTTATTAATCATACCTCTTAAAAAGGTAAGATGACAACGAAAGTGTCATGTACTAAGCATGAAAAAGTCTGGGGCTCTACATCCTCCCCCCCTTACAAAAATTTCGTCCTCGAAATTCAGACACTACTTGCATTACAAATCAAAAAAGAACATTACAAGTCATATACAGACTTCACACAGAAACTCATTCAAGTAATTCTGGGTACTTTGCTTTGACTTCGGCTTCACGCTCCCATGTAGCTTCTTCCCGAGCATGGTGTTGCCATTGTACAAGAACCAAAGGGATTGTCTTGTTGCGAAGCACCTGATTCCTTCGATCTAAAATCTGGACTGGCTTTTCAATCAAGGTGAGGTCCTCTCGAATCTCCAACTGTTCTAAGTCTATGACATGCGAAGGATCCGCAAGATACTTCCGAAGCATGGACACATGGAAGACGTTATGAACTGCAGCCATGTGAGGTGGAAGAGCTACTCGATAAGCAACTTCACCAACCCGTGTGATAATCTCAAAAGGCCCAACATACCGAGGACTGAGCTTGCCTCGCTTCCCAAATCTCATGATCCCTTTGCTAGGAGATACTTTCACAAAAACTTGATCCCCTACTTGAAATTCTAAGTCCCTACGGCGTGTGTCCGCATAACTTTTCTGGCGATCTTGAGCGGCTTTCAATCGATCCCGGATGATCTTAACTGTGTTTGCAGTTTGCTCAATCAACTCCGGACCAAGTATTTTCCTTTCTCCTACCTCATCCCAATAGAGAGGAGACCTACAACTTCGCCCATACAAGGCCTCAAATGGTGCCATTTGGATACTTGCCTGATAGCTGTTATTGTAGGCAAATTCAACCAAAGGCAAGTGCTCTTCCCAACTGCCTCTGAAATCCAACATACAAGCTCGAAGCATGTCTTCAATGACTTGGTTCACTCTCTCGGTTTGTCCATCCGTTTGTGGATGAAAGGCGGTGCTGAAATCAAGTTGGGAACCCATAGCCTCTTGGAAACTTTTCCAAAATCTTGACGTGAATCTTGGATCCTGATCTGATACAATATTGACTGGCACCCAATGTAGTCTAACTACTTCCTTGATGTATAGTGCAGCCAACTGACTACAGTTGAAGGTAGTACGGTAGGGTAAGAAATGAGCGGACTTTGTCAAACGATCCACTACTACCCATATCGCATCTGAGCCCCTTGCCGTCTTTGGCAAGCCAACTATGAAATCCATGGATATGTTCTCCCATTTCCACTCGAGAATCGGAAGGAACTGTAATAAACCTGCGGGCCGCATGTGTTCTGCTTTTACCTGTTGACACACCAAGCATCGTGCTACATATTCCGCAACCTCCCTCTTCATATTCCGCCACCAAAAGTGACTCTTGAGGTTCCGGTACATCTTTGTGCCCCCTGGATGCACTGTGTACTTCGAACGATGTGCCTCATCCATGATCTCTCGTCGAAGATCTGCGTTGGCCGGAACACACAACCTTCCTTTGAATGTGATAGCACCCCGACTATTGAGAGAGAAGTCCTCACTACCCTTAGCAACTTCCTTGTCCCGTTAAGCCAACAATTCCACATCCATGGCTTGATATTCTTGGATCAAATCTATAATGTACGGCCGAACCGTAACATTTGCCAAGATAGGACCACGGACAGAGTTATTCACACTGATGTCCAGATTTGCCAAATCTTCTAGTAGCTTCCATTCTTGAACTAACATGTGTGCTAACAACCCTTGAGGTTTTCTACTCAAAGCATCAGCCACTACATTTGCTTTGCCCGGGTGGTATTGAATGGTACAATCATAGTCCTTCAGAAATTCCATCCAACGTCGTTGCCTTAGATTTAGCTCCTTTTGGGAAAAGAGATACTTGAGACTCTTGTGATCAGTGAACACATAGAACTCCACCCCATAAAGGTAATGACGCCAAATCTTAAGTGCAAACACGACCGCCGCAAGCTCCAAGTCGTGCGTGGGATAATTCTTCTCATGCTCCTTCAATTGCCTTGATGAATAGGCAATGACTTTCTTATGCTGCATGAGTACACACCCAAGTCCAACGTGTGAGGCATCACTATACACCTCATACCCATAAGGTCCAGATGGCACAGTAAGGATAGGGGCTGTAGTAAGCCTCTTCTTCAGTTCCGTGAAACTGATCTCGCACTTATCACTCCATACAAACTTGGCGTTCTTCCTTGTCAGGTAAGTGAGTGGTGCTGCAAGGCTAGAGAAACCCTCTACGAATCTCCTGTAGTAGCCTGCCAATCCAAGAAAACTACGTATCTCAGCAACACTCTTGGGCCTCGCCCAACTCATAACTGCTTCGATCTTCTTCGGATCCACCGAGATACCTTCTGCAGAAACCACGTGGCCTAGGAATGCCACCTCTTCCAACCAAAACTCACACTTGCTAAGTTTGGCGTATAGCTTGTGTTCTCTTAGCATTTCCAAAGCAAGGCATAGGTCGCGTGTGTGATCTTCCCGTGTTTGGGAATAGACCAAGATGTCATCCACAAATACAATCACGCACCTATCAAGGTGTGGCCGGAACACCCGGTTCATCAAATCCATAAAGGCTGCCGGCGCGTTCGTGAGTCCAAAAGGCATTACCGAGAACTCGTAGTGTCCATACCGAGTCCTGAATGCAGTTTTGGGAACATCTTCCGCCTTAATCTTCAACTGGTGATAACCTGATCGAAGGTCTATCTTTGAGAAAAATCTCGCTCCCTTCAACTGATCGAACAAGTCGTCAATCCTAGGCAAGGGATAACTATTCTTTATAGTGACTTTGTTCAATTGCCTGTAATCGACACACATCCGCATCGAGCCATCTTTCTTCTTAACAAACAACACCGGGGCACCCCACGGTGAGACACTTGGTCGAATGAAACCAAGGCCTTGTAATTCCTCCAACTGAGTCTTTAACTCCTTGAGTTCAATAGGGGCCATTCTATATGGAGCTCTGAAAACAGGGGCTGTGCCTGGTGCAAGCTCGATCGCAAACTCAATCTCCCTGTCTGGAGGCAATCCTGGCAACTCCTCTGGAAATACATCCAGGAACTCACTCACAACCGGAATAGTCGATGAGTCCTTTGCCTCGGGGTTAGCTAAGCTCAACGCCGCAAAGCGGGCAATGTCTCTACTTCTCAACCCTCGAAAGTGAAATGGTTTTCCTTCTACCGGCTTGAAGAGTACCATTTTCTCAAAGCAAGCTACATGCCCATGATGTGCTGCTAACCAATCCATTCCCAATATAACATCAAAGTCTTGGAATCCAAGGACGATGAGATCAACCGCCAACTCGTGGCTCCCAACTTGGACCACACTATCTCCATACACTTTATCTGCCAATACTGTTTTGCCGAGAGGAGTGGAAATGGCTAACTCCAGTTCTAGCTGACTTGGCTCTACAGAAAAGCCTTCTGAAAAACTCGGCGAGACAAATGAATGAGTAGACCCGGTATCAATCAACACTCGAGCCAAACACTCATTGACTAGTAGGGCTCCTGAAATTTTAGCTAGTTACGTCAATTCAAGCATCAACAGTGTATACACAGGTATATACATATATAGCATACCAAGTACGTACACATGGAATAAAACATAACATAACCATCACGAATAAAGAAAATAACTCTAAACGCGTACCTAAGACCCGTACTTGGTTAAAGCAACCATTTTCAACTAAGACTAAGGTTTTAGTCTTACACTTGGATCAAGACTCTCTTCCGACTTACTTTCTTCCTAACTTGTTTCCCAACATATGCTCTTGTCAAGCCGTGGTATAAGATTCTAAGTGACCCTAGAGACCTAAAGCCTAAGCTCTGATACCACTTCTGTCGCGACCCAAAACCCACCCTAGGAGTTAGAGTGAACTTTGGACGACTAATCATGGCTTACATGACTTGCTTGACAAACCATCCTGCAAAAACCCACAGGGCATATACAATAGAGGACATTATCAGCGGAAACATACTCTATCATGGCACAGCGGAAGACTAACAACCCTCTATGTATATACATACTTAAATTCAAGTTTTATACAAAAAGAAATCCATAAGAAAGTGCGGACATGCCCGCCAAAATACATAAATCTAACTCTTATTTCACCCACAGCTAATCCACTCAAAATCTACAACCACCTATTGGTAACCCTCTACGGGAGGTTCCTCCAAAGGCTCCTCGACGTACTCCTCTTCCACCCATGGACCAGGAGCACAAACATCAAATGGAGCAGCAGCTCCCTCAGAACCTGCCGACATAAGAAGTACGGCAGAGCATGGAATACTCAGCGGGTACTAAATACTAACCAACAATTATAGCATAAAAATGGCAATACATAATCAGGAGCAATTTATATATGTCAAACGGAAACAATTCATATCATACAAGGAAGTAAAGCAGTTTATAATCATGCTTGTAATTCGTAGAAAACCGATAAATCCTCTTGAAAACATCGTGCACTTGACTTGACTTAAAATATCTTTTCGTACTTGAAAGCTTGTCTTGTCTATCTTGCTTGATTCTTGTATGCCGTGTCATGTCATGCATGCTTGCTTGTGATCATGTAACTTGTGAGATGCACTTGTGAGATGCCTTGAGAGGGAAGGGAGACCCTTCTTTATGATATGTATGTACTTGCGAGGGAAGGGAGACCCTTCTTCATGATATGTACTTGTGAGTGAGGGGAGACCCCTCGTGGAATGTTGGTTCTTGTCTTCTTGTGAAAAGCGAGGTAAAACATATCGTAGGATATGTCCCACTTCTAACCATGTTCTTGTAAACCTCGATAAATCATGCCATGCATGCCGTGCTCGTGGGAACCATGTACATAATTGCATTTAAATTTAAACATGACCATTGGGTAATTTCACCACACATATAGCGTCAAAGATTAAGCAATTCAATATTCATAGCATTTAGGGAAAACAGGAAACACACTATCATAGGCCCTAGCAATATTCAGAATTTATTAGGCATGTATTTCCTAATTTACAGCTCACTGTATTCACCTTGCCATTTCATCAAACATGGTGTGTTCATTATGGATTTACCCTACGACATGCTTTTCTAGATGGTTTTACTCAATCATACATGTATGTTTATTATTGGAACAATGCCCTTCCCCGTTTTAATCATCACCACACAACCACTGGCATCCAATCGCCCCTTACATCTCCATTCACCATTCACCATTCATCCATCTCATAGCACATGTGTAAGTGAAAGAAAATAAAGAGAAATGAGGGGAAAAGAGGATCTATAACTAGGAGGGTAGTAAAAAGTACCGACCTTGAAGAAATGAGGAAGAAACCCTCTTTCCAAATGACTGTGAGTTGCTGCCCTAGCTTGGATTACGAGCTCCACAATGCCTGAACCGAAATCTTGAAGAAAACGGGTTTGAGGTTGATCTAGGGTTTCAAACCCTTTGATTTCTCTCCCAAATGGAAACCCTAGGTTGGAATCGCCTTCACCTCTTTCTTCTATTCTCTCAAACTCTCTAAGTGTCGAATGATGCCCTAAAGGCTCGGGTTAAACTCTTAAGGTAATAGTGAACTGACCAAAAGACCGTAATACCCTTACTGGGATTTCTGTGAATAGTGCTGTGAATAGTGCCAACTCGTGGTCCGTGAATAGTGCAAACTCGTGGTGTTGTGAATAGTGCAAACTCGTGGTGCTGTGAATAGTGTCAACTCGTGGTCCGTGAATAGTGCCAACTCGTGGTCCTTGAATAGTGTTAATTCGTGGTCCGTGAATAGTGCCAACTTGTGGTGCCGTGAATAGTGCCAACTCGTGGTGCCGTGAATAGTGCCAACTCGTGGTGAGTTGTACAACGTACCCGTGGTGAGCTGCACAACGTGCCCGTGGTGAGTTGTACCACATATGCACACAGTATACGTTATCAGAGTACGTTGTTTGTGCTATGATTTCCTACAGGTACAGACTGTTTTGGCCATATCTTTTGACTCGTTCGTCCGATTTTGACGATTCAACTTGCGTTGTGTTCGTACTTCGAAGAGGAACAATTCTGACATTTTGAAATTTCCAAATTCTTCCTCATTTATTAATCATACCTCTTAAAAAGGCAAGATGACAACGAAAGTGTCATGTATTACGCATGAAAAAGTCTGGGGCTCTACAACCAGTATCCGAATTCGTATCCGATTATAAACAGATAGTAAAATTACTAATCTGAATTCGCTCTGCCGGATACCTATTTGGATAATTATCTGACTAAACAGATTCGGATACAGATAATATTTGTATCCGTTTACACTGCAATACTACAATGATAGTGAATTGCTGTCAGCTTTCCTCTTTTTTTCTTTATTCTTTTTTTGGGTGTATTTCACAAAACGGATCATGGATTTCCAAGTTACATGCCTTATATTCAAGAAAGCTCACCGGACTTCAACAACTTTCATAGAAGATTGGGTGTTTCAGCACCTAATCTCAGCAAGATTCAGTAGCGCCATAACTAATATCGCCGGATAAGCACCTAATCTCACCAGGTAATCAATTAATCTTGCCGGACTTCTTCTTCTCATCCTCCTCTTTCTTCTTCTTCTTTTCTTCTTCAACCGTGAATACAAAGAGAGAGTGTCATTCATTTTTTTTTTTACAGGGTTTAAAATTAAACTATAGAGAGGTAAGTAACTCCCTTTTATACTTGGATTCTCTTTGATTTTTAGGGTTCTAAATTAATTTTTTTTAAAATCTCTTTCAAGGATTGGTCCGATCTACTCAACTCGGTCCAGTCATGTCGACTCGGTCAGGTCGAGTCGTGTCAACTCGGCCGAGTTAGGTGAGATTTGGTCCGATTAGTAATACTTCTGAGTTCCTCACTGAGTTAGATTGAAATCCGACCGACCCGAGTTGACTTGGTCGAGTTTCAAGTTAACTCGACGAAATTTAAAACACTGTTTCAAACTGGATAAAAAGTATTACATTTAGTTTCATATTATATATTAAGTTTCAATCATAGGAAAAGTAAATACTATTAATTTGTGTTTATTTTGAGTTATTTCTTACTTATGATTCATTAGAGTTTTAGTCATTATTAAAGATTAATAGTGGGTCTCACTTATTATAATTTGTTATTTAAATTTATTGACTTTTTCTGATAATCAAAATTTATTGACTTTGAGTAGCTATTGAAGATGAGTAGTGGGTCTCACTAATAGTAAAATTATTATGATCTAATTACAAAATGACCCGTACAATGACTTATAAAGCTATTTAACATAAGTTTAATAATATCTAATAAAAATGATTAAAAAAAGTTTTCTTAAAAGAAAATTCTAAGAATTACTTGTACTTTTAATAATAGAATGATATATATATATATATATATATATATATATATATATATATTATCTTGGCTTACTAAAGTACTCCCCATAAATTTATTCATCTCTGTTAGTCTTAATTGGAATAATTAATTGTTATTTTGTGTAATGATTTGTCAAATTATCAATAATTGTTTTAGTGTTACTAGCATAATCAATAGAGGTGAAACCTTTTTCTATTGAAAATATGAACAAAAACGAAGATGTAAGTTTACTTTAAATTAAAATTTTATTTGCACTATAAAGTTCTTCCTAATTTGGGAGCTCAAATAATTAAGAGTTTTAGTGTAGAGACCCGGATTTTAGTTCATGTTGATACCTTGTTTAATAGGGTTAAAATAGTCATTGATATGTCCTTGTATGTGTTTAATAATAACGAAATGGTGTAGGGTGTTTAAAACGCTTAAATGGATGAAAAAGTAGTAATAACAGCGTGACAATCTATCGTCCAAAACCTGGAAGTCTTTGAAGCTACTGTTGGGTGGGCGATTGATCGCACCTGGTTGGCAATCGTTTGCACTGTGGGGGCGATCGATTGCAGATCGCATTTCAGCTTTTTAAAAAGCGCCCCCTCCACTTCAAATAGGACTTCCAACTCGAGTTATTTTTTTAGGGTTTTAAGGTTCCAAACCTATTTTTGGAGAGAAAAAGGGGAAAACATAGGATTCTAAGGGGATTTTTACTAGGGAAAGAAGGTTTTGATTAGAGAAGAAGGATTGGAGCTTGGATATTGCTCTAAGGTGTATTCTCTAGTGCTTGGATCGTAGGGAAACCATCTAGGAAGGTAAATATGTAGAACCTCGGAAAACTAAGTTCATAGTGCTATGAATAGTGTCTATGCAGGGCATGTGAAGGCCAAGAGTCCCATGTCTTGTGCATTCTCACATGGAAGTGTGTTAGGGTATGTGTTCAGGGTCCTAAGGATCCTCTCATGTGATCAAAGTATGATCATAGTTGTAAAGAAAAGAAGAGGGGTGTCTTACCATACCCTCAACTTGAGGGAGCTCTAGTTTTTTCACCGTTGATCGAAATCGAGTGATTTTGGAGCGTAGAATGTTTCCATATTTTGAGTCGAAGTTAGGTCAAATGTGGATTTTCTGAAGACTGGTCTGCTGTAATTCATCCCAGGAGCAATCAACTTTGGGGCCCATTTAGACTATTAAGGAGTCAGAATTAGGATTTATACATTTGACGCGTAATTGTTCTCCTTTGAATTTCAAGTCCAACGTAATTTAAATCACCTAAATCTAATAAGTCAATCAAAAGTTATAGTTGAAACACCAAAGGGGACAAAACGGGACAACAACCGGTCGACCGAACATCAAATCCGATTGATCGGGCTTCATTTAGTCAACCGAATGAACATCTGGTTGGCCGAAGCTCGCAAATTTTTGTATGAGGTTTTTTCCAGAATCCACTAAGTTGTCCGGTCGACCAAGTGCAATATCCGGTCGACCGAACCTCTGTATTTTTTCCCTTTAGCCAACCTTAAGAGATAGTTTTAAGGGTATTTGGCGCTTTTGGAAAACCCCAAACCCCTATATAAACCCTTTTTCATGGCCTTAGGGTTTAAAAACCCTCAAGGCATATTTGTGGGAGATTTTTGATAGAGAAGAAGAGAAAGAAAGATAGGGTTGCTAGGTTTTTGCTTGAGGTTGAAGGTGAAGGCCGGATTTCAACTCCAAGGACTTTCTCAAGCTCTTCTCAAGCTTGGATCTCGCTACCACAGTGTTTTCTAAAGCTCTAAGACTTAGATTAAAAGAGAGTAAGGGTTTGAAGGGGGTTTTCTTGTGAGAACAAAAGTGGGGTTTGGTGTTGGCTTCTAAGAGCAAAAGTGAAGCTTGGATTTTACTTTTCTCGCTTCCTCAAGCCTTCTCCAACTTTTCTAAAGCGCTAAGACCGTAGGGATCCGGTCTAGAAAGGTAAAACAATCTTCTAACTATCTTGTTATGATTCATTCATGCTTAGTAAATAGTAAAGCATGATTTTGGTAAAATTAAGGCATATAGTCTTGTTAGTAAGCTTTGATGCATGATCTTGGATGGGTCGCGACACATATAGCCTTATATGTGTATACGATTGAAGCAACTAAAATGAAAGGGATTTCCATGATGTTTAATGGTATCCTTGTCTACCATGTTTGCACAATTGAGTTGTTGTGTAAGTAAGAGTATGGAAATGGATGTGTTGTGATGAAATAAGCTAAGTAACCCATGTATATGCTATGCTATCTCCATAAATGAAACTCCATGTTTTGTTTCGATGTTTTAACTACTCTCTAAGAATACTATGATGCTCCTAAGTACATTTTGATGCTACTCAATGTTAAAAGCTGTCTATGATCACTATGATGCTTACAAGTACTCTATGCATGTCTAATGCTCACAAGTACTCTAAGCACATGTATGATCTTGTTATTACTGTAATTCGATGGGCATGTGATGATGTTTAAATGCTTTATATGATTTTCATGATGCTCACAAGCACACTATGCACATGTATGGTGTGTATGACCAAGGTTTCTCATAAGTACGGATAGTTAAAGCACACAAGAAATTTTCATAAGGGAAAAAAAAGCTCATCAAAAGAAGAAAAAGGTTCACAAGATAAAGCTCACAAGTTCACAAGAATATGAAAGGATGTTAGTGTACTATGACCAGGTACGGGGACTAACATTTGTTTTCAAGTAAGTATGAGAGGATACTAGTATACTATGACTCGGTATGGGTACTAGTATCTGTCTCCAAGTATAATAAAGAATATGAAATGATGCTAGTGTACTATGACCAAGTACAGGCACTAATTATTTATTTCCAAGAATTAAGAAATGATGTTTTAGTGTACTATGACCAGGTACGAGAACTATCATTTGTTTCCATGAAAACAAGAGAGGATGCTAGTATACTATGACTAGGTATGGGTACTAGCATCTATCCCAAAGTACAAGATAAGTGAAAGACATGATCTCATAAGTCTCATAAGGTGCTAATAAGCTAAGAATCTCATAAGCAATGCACAAGCTCACAAGAACTCATAAGGAAATTCATAAGGAACTCATAAGACATATAAGACTCATAAGATGTTTGAAATACATTTTTGTTAAAAGCACGAACTCAAAGTATGATTTTCAAGAATATGCACTTGTTATCTTGTTTTAACTTCCTCACTCTGATTATGCATATGTTCTGATGAACTGTATCCTGTATGACATATTAATGTGTTGTAACATTGTTAGTTAGTAGTTTTTATACGATGAGTATTCAATGCTCAGCCGAACTGTTATTTCGGTATGTTCCATGTTGGACGATCGTGCTCCGAAACCGAGGGTCGAGCAAGAGCTTGCTTGGGATCATCATGCAAATGATAGGGGGCTGGATATGTGGCCTTATGGTTGAGGGAGAGTGACATGTATTGGGGTTTCATTTTAGGGGTTTTGCATTGGACTTGAGTCGGTAACTCAAGTGATGGATTTTATCTAAAGGGTTAGTTTCTATTTATGTACAAGTTTTAGTTTGTATTCAGTCTTAGTTGACTCTTGTACATGGGGCACTTGTGATATATAGAAAAATAAATTTTAGCTTCCGCTTTTAACATGCTTTAATGCTCTTAGAGGATGGTTTGAGTGTGAGTTCACGACACCAAAGTCTCATAACTCCTAGGTGAGATTTTGGGTCGCGACAAAATACCTCACTACCAATATCATTAATCATTGAAGTCTTTTAGGTTTTAAAGTTGATAATTAGGAGAAGTTACTCTTGAGCATGATTTATTGTAAGAATGTTTCTCTTATTTAAGTTTTACCATGATTATTATGTGATATCTTGAATAGTTGATGATTTAATATGGAGGAAGGGATTGATTATGGATAAGGGTGATGGAATGAGGATGATGGGATGTATGTTGGAGTTTTGGATGGATGGATGGATGTATTGTCTTATTGTTGAATGATGAGTTTTTGTATACTGATGATGATTACCATTTCTATGTTGCTACAAGTGAAATTGACTTATGTTCATCTATAATGATGTGTTGCATTTTATATTGAGACTCCATAATTATGCATGTTCAATTAATGATATTACAAAAATGATATACTATGATTATTGATATATGATGTTGATATTGTGGGTAGTGATTTATTGTCGGTTAAAAGGATCTTAAATTACGATCTTGTTGTTAGACATATATGCCCACGAAAGCTATTCCAGAATTGTATTTATCTATTTAATCAATAAATGCATATTTTACATTCACACATTGTCTTCTACATTGGGTAACATATCAAAAGTATCTCATTGGATGAGACTACTTTGTCCTTTAGGTAACATTGTAGGAAAACCATCCAATTAGTTGATAACTGATTGCTAAGGAGAAATGGTTTTCCGGTTCCTTGTAGACCTAAAATTGTTCTAAGTTAATCAGGGTACATCTGGACAATGTATT
The DNA here is from genome assembly GCA_015143295.1 of Tetracentron sinense. Lineage (NCBI taxonomy): Eukaryota > Viridiplantae > Streptophyta > Magnoliopsida > Trochodendrales > Trochodendraceae > Tetracentron > Tetracentron sinense. The sequence continues at coordinate 24,334,352 of CM026554.1, forward strand.
CCTAATAACTTACACATTGTTAGTTCCATATGATGGAGTGATGAATATCAATCACTGAGAAAAGAGTTTCTTGATTAAGATGTGGATATAAGTAAAAAGTACTTATATTGCAACTGGATTGCTCAGTGGATACCCTTAGAAATATACTGTCTTTATATTTAGGGTAATCCATTTGACAGATTGTCCTTAACCTGAGAGGTCAACATCTTCTCTAGTATTTGCCTATGTAGCTTTGATGTAGCCAATCGTCAAGGTCCAACACACCGGACTAAATATGGGCTCGTTGGGTTATGTACGCTGTATTAGAAGAAGTATGTGTACGCTCAACAAGGATTCCACTACTCTTAACAGAGTAAATAATATTGAGTTGATACTTATCAAAACCGGACTTGAAAAACCCAGCGCTAGTATTTATCGATGAAATGGTTTTATCGATGAGTTTATTTTCCGTATAAAAGAAATGTAATTATTATTATTATTTCTTTTAAAGAATTTCTTAAAATGTTTTGAAAGTCCAAGTTTGACTAAAAATATCAAAGAGAATGGGTTCTCAATATAAGCCAGGGATTAAAGACAGTATTGGATATTGTCTCGTAAGCTTATAATAATATTGGAAGTGGAGGGATGCATCTGTAAACAAACCTTGAGATAGAAATACCTGCAAGTAATTCTCTATTTTCTGGGGGTTAATCACATTGTGTTAATGGACATTAATAGTGATTGATGGAAATCCAGAGATATAGAGAAAATTTTATAATCCTAATGGAGTATAGGAAAGGTGTTTCCTAGTAACAATGCTTTAACCAAAAGGTTGAGTACTTGGTCTCACAACCGGAAATAGGAGATCTCTTTAGATCCCACACACAAGGACTTTCTTAAAGTATTTAATTTAATTATTTATTAAATTAATTAATTTCTCCAAGTAATCATCACTATATGGTATAGTGAAGGTCTAAAAGGTGGAATCACACTACATGCGAAAAACCAAATGGGTAGGACCCATTGGGAATTATTATAAAATAATAATTAAAGTGACCTAAGGGTTTGTGAAACCCTAGGGGCGTGTGGAGTGGGGCCCACCTAGGGTGGGACTCCCACTTCGAGGAGGTAATAATAATAATTGTTATTATTGTTTAAGTAGTTTATAATAATTAATATCCTTATTGGATAAGGTTAGTTAGTTAGTTAGAGTTAGTTACTAATTAAGGATTCCCTATTTGTTAGGGATTCTATTAGTTTCTTGCTAATCAAGGAATCCTAATTGGATTAGGATAAGGATATGGTTAGTTAGTTCCTAATGGATAAGATTAGTTTCTATTTTGATTAATCCTAATTAATTTAGGAGAAATCAAGAATAGAAACAACTTGAGGAATCCTAATTGGATTAGGATAAAGTATTGAGGGAATCTTAATTAGATTAGGATAAGGATGAAATCCAAAAGGGACTCTATATAAGAGTGGATGACCACTATAGAGAGAACACAATTGTCTCCACATTTTTGGATCTCCCCTCCTCTCCTCAAATCTGACGCCTCCTCTCTTTGTCCAGAGGTGTACGGTCAGCCCCCTTCCCCCTTTCTTCTCCTTTCTTGTGTTCTTAGTTTTGAATATCAAGAAGAGATTCAAGAAGCTTTCTTGAAGATAAAGTGTAGAGCCCCGAAAATTTCATTTCACTAAGAATGAATAGTGTGTGAATAGTGCCCAAGTGTGGTTTTGTACACTTATGAGTCTTACGTTAATATATGTGTTTGGAATTCTGGCGTATATGTTCCAATGGGTCTATATGTCCTTAGGGAATGTGTTGAAAGCATAAAAGAGTGTTGGAAGTGCATTGGGGAAGATTCGAGTGGTGTAAACAACGTTTTTCAGCAAAACAGGGGTCGATCGATCGCTCGGTCATTACCTGCGATCGATCGGTCAACTACCGATCGCTCGATAGCTGTCGCACGGTCAACTTTTTTGTATGGGGAAAAATTCCAGAGAGTGTGTTTTTGACCGATCTCTCGGTCATAACACCGATCGACCGGTAAGCCACCAATCGCTTGGTCCATACCACCGATCGATCGGTCATACGCAGATTTTTCTTCATTAAGGGTATTTAAGACTTTAACCATCACCCTTTGCCTATAAAAGGGCTGGGTTCGTGCCTTAGGGTTTCACAAACCCTTTGTGCATTGTTTTTGAGGGATTTAAAGAGGAGAAGGAGGAGAGGACCTTGGTGATCGTTCAAGCTTGTGGAAGATCAAGTTCTTCCTTTCCATTGGTGTTTTCCAACCAAGAACTCACTGTTCTTGCTTGTTCCAGCCATTGGGAGTCAAACTCATTGATTTCTCTAAGGTAGATACACTCTACTAGGTTCTAATTTCATAAACCCTTAATGAAAAGCATGATTTTCTTGACAAGTATAGTTATATATAGCCTCTTATATGTAAAAATACACTCTTCTAGCAATTGATTTCATGAAACCCTTTCTACATCAAGATAAAATCCCATGAATGATGGTGTGAATTAAATGTGATGATGTTATGCTTCCAACCAACAAATAAAAGATGGTAATTTTTGAGTTGTTCTATATGTTAGTATCCAAAGCATGTTAAAAGCAACAAGTTTTGGGAAGAATAAGTAGAAAAACCTTATTTTAAATGTGATTGGAATGGTGTGATGTTATTGTATATGGATTATGGTGATGGATGAATTATGTTGAGTATGAGACATATGACCATATGTAAAGGGTTTTCCCTAATGTCTACTATGTTATATCACAATTGCTACACGGACACATACGCATATGCATGATCGAGTTTTTCTATATTATGGGTATCCAAAAGAAGAAGTCCATGTATATAAGATGCAACACAAGAATAAGAAGAAGAAGAGTATAAGACTCAAATGAATTACATGAAAAGTATAAGATGTAAATGAACCACATGAATAGTACAAGAAGCAAAAGAAGTATAAGAAAAGTACAAGAAGCACAAGATGTATACGGAAAGCATAAGAAGCACAAGATACATACGGAAAATACAAGAAGCATAAGATGTTACAAGAAGTACAAGAAGATGGAAAGTATACGGAAAAAGCCGACAGGGATGCGACGATAGCAGGCCGCCTGAAAGGGAAAGGGATACTGGCATCGGACTCCGATGATAGCAGGCCGCCCGGAAGGGAGATGGATACTGGTCGTCTACCCTTGAGGTAGCCGAAGGTGAGGAGAACATTAGGCCACCCAGTTTACATGGGTACAGGTACTAGTTGTCCTACTCCGGAGGTAGCAAATGATGAATACCAAGGTATTTTAAATACCCGTGCAGGATAATAAAAGATAAAAGCTAAGGTATTTTAAATACCCGTATATGCAAAGGTATAAGACGAAAAAGGATGATAAGAAGATGTAAAAGACAAAAGATGATAAGAAGATGTTTTCCGATAGTATTTTCTGAGATATATGCACATGATATGATTTTGTTTTCCGCGCTGATTTCAGAAATGCATGTGAAATGATAAACCGTGATATATGTTGGATTACTGTTTATGATATTACTATCTAGTGGTTTGTATACGCTGAGTATTCCATGCTCAGCCGTACATATTATGTCGGCAGGTCCCTTCGACATTTGCGGCGAGCGTCCTCAAGAACCATGGGTCGAGGAAGAGTATGTTGAGGAGGAGGAGACTTGGGGTAGTCTTTAGCAGCAGAGGGCTCAGGAGGAGCAGAGGGCTTTTGTTAGGTGGCCCCATCATGAGTGACGAGAGGGAGAGACATGTACATATATTTTGTTGAGCGAGTATGTTCGCTCTTTATTTTGGGTCATGTATAAACTGAGACATATACTATTGATAGAAATTTTGTAGTCCGCTTCCACTACCATATATAGATTAGTATTACGCTTTCGCTATCACAGGTTCTATACGTTGTACATGATTCATATGTTATATAGGATGGTTTGGTTATGAGTTCACGTCGCCAAAGTATCCTAACTACTAGGGGGTATTTTGGGTCGTGACATAAAGATTGGATCTTTTATTCAAGATCCTAGAGCTGGATATTTGGAAGGGTCATTAGCTTCCATTAGAGAAAGCTTTAAAGAAAAAGAAGGTCCATGTGGATTGCGAATGAGACTTGGCATTTGTGAAGTTTTGCCGGTATTGCTTTTATCATGGATTTGACTTAACAATTTCAAAATCGCAAAGGTGATTGTGATTTTTACTCTCATTGAATAAAATCAATTAGAATCTTAATCAAATCTTGGGATTCGATGTATGCCCCCCAAGAACTATTTTTCTAAAATTAAAAAGATGCATACTTTCAGTGGAATCAGAGCCATATTATGCTTCTCTTTGATTTTATTGCTTAATCAAGATTTATAGATATAAATCATACTTCCACTTTGAATTTCGGGTGTCCTAGGGATTGAATCTTTTCAATTCTTGATTCTTGATCATGAGATAATCACTAATAGGGCTAAGGGGTTCCCCTGTAATTATTGAGGGAATAAAAATTAAGCCCCTAGAAATTAGTGTGAGACTAATTTCAAGTTTGGATGATTCCAAAGCCTCTCGAAATTTAGTAGGGACAAATATTTGGTGATATCTAAATCTTGATTATAGCCCTTAAGGATTTAGAGATCCTTATTAGTATTAAATTAAATTGTTTAATTTATTCTGAGAGCCCCGAACTAGCATAAATAATATATAATATATTTATCATGATAAATAAATATTATTTTATGTGTTGGATGGGTTCCACAAATCATACTTCCTTCTCTTTCCCCTTCCCTCCCCTTTTTCTTATTTTTAGAATAGGGTTGCTGATTTATAGTGGACTAAATCAACCAAAGGAGATGCCCTGAGAACCATTGCGAGATAGCAAATTGTTGTAAGGCTTTATTTAATTCCCATGTTGTAATTAAATAAGGTCGTATGATTTTTGTGAACCCATTGTGAGATTATAATATGATTATAATTATTATATTATTATTCATGTGATGATTAATAGTATTTCCTTTAGCCCGAAAGCTGTGACAATTGTGATTATCGCTTTTATGATAATTTAGGATAATTGGACTATTAATAGATTGTGTTTAATTATAAATTGTTTATATTTAGACACAATACATTACTAGTACTCTTTTGGACGTGGAGTTTGTGACCCATGTATAAATTTTTACGTAAAACCTTTGCGAACGAGATTATTGGATAATCATGTCTGAAAGGACATTAATGGTTATGAAAAGTAGATGGATCACTAAACTGACATCCAAATACCCTAAGGTTATAGGGATGAGTAGGTTTTGATTATAAGTTGAAAACCCTAATGATCAAAACCCCCTGTGAGGGCTAGTGGGAGTTTATCACTTCTTGATAATCCTATTATCGAAGATTTTCATAATTTATATGATGAATATTTGGATAATGATATGATCATGCCTGTTTATATATGTTCCCTTTAAGAAAAATATTAAGTGATAATAAATGGGACTATTAATCCTAAGGCCTTCCATTATCAATAAGACTAGGAATTAATTAGCCCGAGTCTTGTCTTGCCAAAAGGTATTAACATAATTCAGTCTAAATTAAAATCCTAGAGACTTATTTCTATTGTAGATAAGTTTGTGTATGGCCTGATAAGGAGTGTCAACTAAAATGGGGGTATACCCTTACTTGATCATATGACGAACGAGAATAATGAGTTTCACTTAAATAAGGAAACATGACGGCTGAAACAGTGACAGTCATGTTATCCTTGTAGGTCGTAAGAAAATTGAGAATCACTGATTTACATAAGGAGTTATGCATGAGATGCTCAGTGATGAATGGTTACTATCCACCTTATAGTGCATGTGTGGTACTATCCTAAAATGGAAGATTACATGTGTAATATGAGGATCCCAATACTCATCTGGAATAAAAGGTTTATTCTCTAATTTCATATACTGAAGGGAATGATGAAATTTGAAGAAAGATGAGAGGATCATCAAAATTTAAAATCCCAAAAATCCGATGAATATATGTGTGAAAATTAATGTAATAATTTATGCTTATTTTATTGTATAGATAAGCCATGAATTCCCTTTCCAAGATTCTAGAAGAGAATCGGTTGACTGGTCCAAATTTTGTGTACTAGAAAAGAACCCTTGACATTATGCTTATCTCTCAGAAGATAGCTTATGTCCTCACTTCCGACTATCTGGAATTTGATGAAGCAGTTCAGACCCTTGAGGCAGTTGAGAAAGCCTCAAAGTGACATGAGTCAAATAGTTTGGCCAAATACTACATGCTTGCATCTATGTCGAATGTCCTTTAGCAACAACACGAGGGTTTTGCTACAGCTAAGGACATATTAACTAATCTCAAGGAGATGTTTAGGGAGCAAAACAGAACTACTAGGCAGTTGGCAATGAAAGGACTGATGGGGACCAAGATGTCTGATGATAGCCCAGTCTGGGAGCATGTTGTCAAGTAATGAACTCTTGACCCTTGGAGCAGATCTTGATCAACAGAGTCAAACGGATGCGATCCTGAACTCTCTCCCGGAATCCTTTTCTGCTTTTGTGTTGAATTTCAGCATGAACAAATTGGAGACTTCTCTACCAGAGCTCCTAAACATGTTGCAAGGAGCTAAGGACTTTATGAAGCGTACTAAGCTCTATGCAAATATGGCAAAGAGAGTTCGACCTTCAAGGCCCAAGCCTAAGGGCAAAGGCCATAAAAAAAAGAAATCCACTTTCTCTAGGTTCCTCAAAGGCAAGAAGGGTAAGAACAAGAACAAGAAAGCTTCTGAGAAAAAGGACAAGGAAAAGAATCAGAATGTCTGCTTCTATTGCAAGAAACCGGGTCACTGGAAGAGGAATTACAAAGTTTACTTAGCATCTCTCAAGGACAAGCCTTTGGAAGGTATGTCAGAATCTTTCATCATTGAATCCAATTTCATTATTGGTTCCTCAAACTCTTGGTATGCAGATAGTGGATCTACCTCATATATTTGTAATATGTCATGCTCCCTGGACCACACCATGAATGTATTTGGCTTCCATCTTGACAGCCTCGATCATCCCCAATCCCTTGGCCGTCTCTACCTCTGCTTCCTTTGTCTCTTCCCCTGAGACAAAGTCGTGTTTAACCTCCGTGACTCCCAACGCACGCAAGGCATCCCCTTTGAGGTGCTCCTCTATATTACAGGGGTTTCAAGAGAGCAGAAAACTCAAGGATGGGGAAGTCAAGATAAGGATGGGAATGGAAGCAAGTGTTACAGGGATCACCATCGGGACTTATATTTTAGAATTTTCTTTTAATAAGATCTTAGTTTTAAAAGACTGCTTATATGTGCCAGACATGCGCATAAATTTGATTTCTGTTTCTAGTTTAATCTTTAATGGTTATTCAGTGAATTTTGATACCAATGTAGTTATCAAATACAATAATAGTTTTATTGTTTCCGGCACATTGTCTAATGGTCTTTATTATCTTGATCCTATAAGCAATTCTGTAAATAACATTGAGGATAAAGAGTCCACCAGTGTGACACCTCAGAAAAGAGGTAGTGTCGCGACCCAAAACCCACCCTAGGAGTTAGAGTGAATCTTGGACGACTAATCATGACTTACATGACTTGCTTGACAAACCATCCTGCAAAAACCCACAGAGCATATGCAAAGAGGATATAAAACGCGGAAACATACTCTAACATAGCACAGCAGAAGACTTAACCAAACCTCTATGTATATACATTTGTGATCCAAGTTACACAAAAGAAGTCCAAAAGAAAGTGCAGACAGGCCCGCCAAAATACATGGATATACATCTCTCAACTCACTCACAGCTCTATCACTCAGAATCTACAACCACTACCTAATAGTAGCCCTCTACCGGAGGTTCCTCCTAAGGTTCCTCGACGTACTCCTCCTCCACCCATGGGCCAGGAGCACAGACATCAAAAGGAGCAGCCGCTCCGCTATCACCTGCCGACATAAGAAATACGGCTGAGCATGGAATACTCAGCGTGTACCAAATGCTAACCAACAGTCATAGTACAACAACAATGTTACACATATATAAAGCAGGAAACAATTCAGATCATGACAGGAAAGTAAAGCAGTTTATGATCATGCATGCATTTTTGTAAAAGCCGATAAAACCCATGAAACCTTATGCACTTGACTTGACTGAAAATACCTTTTCCGTGCTTGAAAACTTGTCATGTTTGTCTTGTCTTGTCGTATCATGCGTGTCATGCGTGTCATGCCATGTCATGCTTGCTTGGAAAGTAAACTACTTGTGAGGGAAGGGAAACCCTTCTTCCTAAATGTTCATGCTCGCCATGTCATGTATCATGCTTGCTCGAAGAGTAAAGTACTTGTGATGGAAGGGAGACCCTTCTTCCTAAATGTTCATGCTTGTCATGCCATGTATCATGTTTGCTCGAAAAGTAAGCTACTTGTGAGGCAAGGGAGACCCTTCTTCCTAAATGTTCATGCTTGTCATGCCATGTATCATGCTTGCTCAAAAAGTAAGCTACTTGTGAGGGAAGGGAGACCCTTCTTCTTAAATGCACTTGCAAGGGAAGGGAAACCCTTCTTTATGCATGGTGGTCTTGTTCTTGCCCAAAAGCGAAGTAAAACATATCGTAGGATATGTCCCACCTCTAATTCTCATTCTTGAAAACCTCAGTAAATTCATGTCGTGCTCGTGGAAGCGTGTACATACTTGCATCTAAATTTAAATATGACATTTGGAGAGTTAACAATACATAGAACATCAATCAATTGAGCAATTCCATATTATGTAATTTAGGGAAAACAAGAAGGCACACTATCGTAGGTCCTAGCAATTTCCGCAATTAATTAAGCATGCATTTCCTTAATTTACAATTCATTTCTTTCACCTTGGCATTTCATCAAACATGGTGAGTACATTATTTGTTAAGCCTATCACATGCTTTTCTAGGTGGGTTCATATTCACAACATGCTTGTATGTTTATTATTGGTGCAATGCCCTTCCCCATTTCATTCATCACATCATCCACACGGCATCCATTCGCCAACATCCACCTCCATTCACCATTCACACAACCCATCTCATAACACATATATAGATGAAGGAAAAATAATGGATAATAGGAATAAGGGAAGAAAATAAAGAACTATCACTAGGAGGGTAGCAAAAGGTACCGACCTTGACAAATGAGGGAAGGAACTCTCCTCCAAAATATGCGTGTCGATGCTACCCTAGCTTGAGGAGAGTGCTCCACGAGTGCTTGAACCAGAATCTTGAAGCAATCCAAGCTTGAGGTGATCTAGGGTTCACAAACCCTTTGATTTCTTCTCAAAATCAAACCCTAGGTTTAGAAATCTCCTTCTCTTCTCTCTTTCTCTGTAATATCTTCTAAGTGTTGTAAATGAGCCCTAAAGGCTCAGGCAAACCTTAATAGGGAAGGGTATAACACCCCAAATGCTGAAAATGCCCTAAATGAAATTCTGTAAAAACACGAAGACCGAGCGATCGATGGTTATGACCGATCGATCGGTTGCCTACCGAGCGATCGGTGTTCTTGACCGGGCAATCGGTCAAAGACATGCTCTCTGGAATTTTTCCCCATACAAAATTTTTGACCAGTCGATAGCTACCGATCGATCGGTTGCTCTGCAAACTTGATCCTGAGCCCATTTTTCTCACCCATTTCACTACTTAAACTAGTCCTAGTTCTCTTTTGACCTTTCCTAAACATGACTAGGGTCTCCTTAAAGCTTGCATAGGTGCTTAAATAATTTATTAACTTAATTATAACATTCTTGACACAATTTTCTCAAAGTTCCCAAATTTCCATTTCATGAATTTGAGATTACATAGGCTACATGCCTTGGCACACATACCAAGACATGTACGAAAAGTTCCGAGGCTCTACATCCTCCCCCCTTACGAAAATTTCGTCCTCAAAATTTAGATGATACTTGCATTACAAACCAAAACAAAATTACAAGTCATATACAAAACCTATACGAAAACTCATTCAAACAATTCCGGGTACTTCGCTTTGACTTCGGCCTCTCGCTCCCACGTAGACTCTTCTCGAGCATGATGTTGCCACTGCACGAGAACCAACGAAATCATTTTGTTGTGAAGGACTTGATCTCTCCGATCCAATATATGAACCGGCCTCTCAACTAAAGTGAGATCCTCTCGAATTTCCAACGGTTCCAAGTCTATGACATGCGAAGGATCCGCAATGTACTTCCGAAGCATAGACACATGGAAAACATTGTGAACCGCGGCCATGTGAGGTGGAAGAGCTACCTTGTACGCAACTTCACCAACTCGCGTGATGATCTCAAATGGGCCAACATATCGAGGACTAAGCTTGCCTCGCTTGCAAAATCTCATAATCCCCTTGCTAGGAGATACCTTCACAAAGACTTGATCCCAAACATGGAATTCCAAGTCCCTGCGGCGCGTGTCCGTATAGCTCTTTTGACATCTTGAGTGGCTTTCAACCTGTCTCGGATGATCTTGACCATACCAGCAATTTGCTCGATCAACTCCGGACCCAACACCTTCCTCTCTCATACCTCATCCCAATAGAGAAGAGACCTGCAGCTTCACCCATATAAGGCCTCAAATGGTGCCATTTGGATGCTGGACTGATAGCTATTGTTATAGGAAAATTCCACCAAAGGCAAGTGTTCTTCCCAACTGCCCTTGAAATCCAGCATACAAGCTCGAAGCATGTCTTCGATGACTTGGTTCACTCTCTCGGTTTGTCCATCCGTTTGTAGATGAAAAGCGGTGCTGAAATCAAGTCGGGAACCCATGGCTCCCTGAAAACTCTTCCAAAATCTTGATGTGAATCTCGGATCCCGATCTGAGACAATACTGACTGGCACCCCGTGTAGCCTAACCACTTCCTTGATGTATAGCTTAGCCAACTAGCTAGAGTTGAAAGTAGTTCAGTAGGGTAGGAAATGCACGGACTTGGTCAAACGATCCACTACTACCCATATCGCATCTGAGCCCCTTGCCGTCTTTGGCAAGCCAACTATGAAGTCCATGGAGATGTTCTCCCTTTTCCACTCGGGAATAAAAAGAGACTGTAATAAACCTGCGGGCCGCATGTGCTCTACTTTCACCTACTGGCACACCAAACACCGTGCCACATACTCTGCAACATCCCTCTTCATATTCCGCCACCAAAAGTGACTCTTGAGATTCTGATACATCTTTGTACCCCCAGGATGCACTGTGTACTTTGAACGATGTGCTTCATCCATGATCTCCCTCCGAAGATTTGCATTGGCTGGGACACATAGCCTTCCCTTGAATGTGATAGCACCTCGGCTAGTGAGAGAGAAGTCTTCACTACCCTTGGCAACTTCTTTGTCCCGGAAAGCCAACAATTCAGCATCCGTGGCTTGATATTCTTGGATCAAATCTATAATGGATGGTCGAGCCGTGACATTTGCCAAAACAGTACCGCGAACTGTATCATTCACACTAATGTCCAGATTTGCCAAATCCTCCAATAATCTCCATTCTTGCACTAACATGTGTGCTAATAACCCTGGAGGTCTTCTACTCAAGGCATCCGCTACAATGTTTGCTTTGCCCAGGTGGTATTGGATGGTGCAGTCATAGTCTTTCAAAAATTCCATCCAACGCCGTTGCCTTAGATTCAGTTCCTTTTGGAAAAAGAGATACTTGAGACTCTTGTGATCCGTGAACACATAGAACTCCACCCCATAAAAGTAATGGCGCCAAATCTTGAGTGCAAACACGACCGCCGCAAGCTCCAAGTCGTGCATGAGATAATTCTTTTTATGCTCTTTCAATTGCCTGGATGCATAGGCAATGAATTTCTTGTGTTGCATGAGCACACACTCGAGTCCGACATGTGATGCATCACTATACACCTCATACCCAATATGTTCGGATAACACTGTAAGGACGGGGGCTGTGGTAAGCCTTTTCTTCAGTTCTGTGAAACTGATCTCACACCTATCACTCCACACGAACTTTGCATTCTTCTTTGTCAAATAAGTGAGCGGTGCTGCAAGGCTGGAGAAACCCTCTACGAATCTCCTGTAGTAGCCTGCCAACCCAAGGAAATTACGTATCTCTGTGACACTCTTGGGCCTCGCCCAACTCATGACTACCTCTATCTTCTTCGGATCTACCGAAATGCCTTCCGCGGATACCACGTGGCCTAGGAATGCCACCTCTTCCAACCAAAACTCACACTTGCTAAGTTTGGCGTACAACTTATGCTCTCTCAGCATTTCCAAAGCAAGAAGAAGGTCTCGCATGTGATCTTCCCGTGTCTGGGAATATATCAAGATGTCATCGATGAACACGATCACACATCGATCAAGACATGGCTGGAACACCCGGTTCATCAAATCCATAAAGGCTGCGGGCGCGTTTGTGAGACCAAAAGGCATCACCAAGAACTCGTAGTGTCCGTATCGAGTCCGGAAGGCAGTTTTGGGAACATCTTCAGCCTTAATTTTCAATTGGTGGTAACCCGACCGAAGATCGATCTTAGAGAAAAATTTTGTTCCCTTCAACTGATCGAACAAGTCATCAATTCTAGGCAATGGATACCTATTCATTATAGTGACTTTGTTTAATTGCCGATAATCGACGCACATCCGTATCGAGCCATCCTTCTTCTTAACAAATAAAACCAGGGCACCCCACGGTGAGACACTTGGTCGAATGAAACCGAGGCCTTGCAATTCCTCCAACTGAGTCTTCAACTCCTTGAGTTCAATCGAGGCCATTCTATACGGAGCTCGGAAAATAGGAGCTGTGCCTGGTGCAAGCTCGATCACAAACTCAATCTCCCTGTCTGGAGGCAATCCTGGCAACTCCTCTGGAAACACATCCAGGAATTCACTCACGACCGGAATAGTCGAAGAGTCCTTTGCCTCGGGGTTTGCTAGGCTCAACGCCGCAAAACGGGCAATACCTCTACTTTTCAACCCTTGAAAGTGAAATGGTTTTTCTTCTACCGGCTTGAAGAGTACCATTTTCTCAAAGCAAGCTATATGTCCATGATGCGCTGCTAACCAATCCACTCCCAATATAACATCGAAGTCTTGAAATCCGAGGATGATTAGATCAACCGCCAACTCGTGGCTCCCCACTTGAACCACACTATTTCTATACACTTTCTGCCACTACTGTCTTGCCGAGAGGAGTCGAAATGGCTAACTCCGGTTCTAGCTGGTTAGGCTCGGAAGAAAAGCCTTTTGAAAAACTCGGCGAGACAAACGAATGAGTAGACCGGTATCAATCAACACTCGAGCCAAACACTCATTGACTAGTAAGGTTCCTGAAATTTTAACTAGCTAAGTCAATCCATGCATCAATATCATATATATAGGTAGATAGATATATATAGCACGCCACATACGTACACAAGGAATAAGGCATAACATGAAATCACAGTCAAAAGAATAACTCTAAACGCGTACCTTTCACTACATCATCAGATGCAAGTGCATCACCCTCTGTTAAGGCAAAAACTCACCCCTGGTTCGCCTGGCGAGGCGGAGGTGCAGAACGTGCAGGTTGAGAGGACGCCTGGTGTGATCCTGCTGGGCGTACTGGGGGCCTAATCCCTTGAGACTGGCCTGGTAAATGTCAAGTAGGGCAATCTCTGATCATATGGCCCTGGCGACCGCAATGATAACATCCACCCGATGCTCTTCGGCACTCTCCTGCCGGATGCCTTTGGCCCCATGAAGTGCAGACCTCATATGTTTAAGTCGGAGGGGCTGGAGGCAGAGCATACCTCACTGTCTGAGGTGCAACTAGCCGTGGGGCCGGAAGAGCTTGAGGTCGTGGCGCCTGAGGCATTTACGGCCGTGGAACTGGAGGCGCATAAGATGGCCTCATCGGTGGCACTGGCCACGTGTACTGATAAGGGCCGGTACGAGCCCGCCTCTCCAAAAGTGCTGAACTACTAGATTGGCCTCTTGCCAATTCCCTCTTCTTGGACACGGTCTCTGAATTGGCCTCGACCAATAAGGCTTTATCCACCACTTCAGCAAAAGTGGCATGCCTGAAGACCGATACCTTCTCTATAATAACATCCTTGAGCCCTTGCTCAAACCTTCTTGCCTTCATCACCTCGGTAGCAACCATGTGAGTTGCGAAGTGTGACAACTCTGAGAACTTGGCCTCGTACTGAGCCATCGACATAGAGCCCTGCTCAAGGTTGATGAACTCCTTCTCTTTCCTTTCCCGTGCTCCAATCGGAAAATACTTCTTAAAAAAAGTGTCCTTGAACTCCTCACAAGTCCAAGGTTGACCCTACATGGTCAAATCTCGCATCCTCAATGCAGACAACCACCAATGGTGGTCCTCGCCCTCTAGCATGAAAACAGCCCATGCTACTTTCTCTTCCTCCGTCGAAGAGAAAACTGCAAATATCTTCTCCACTTGGAGGATCCAAGCCTCCGCAGTAAGAGGGTCCACACTCCCATGGAATGATGGAGGCCTCAATCTCTTGAATGCCTCAACCCCAGCTGTACGATGTACTGGAGTCGTAGGCGGTGGAGTAGGTGCCGCTGATGAAGGTATAGTCTGCCGAGCCGCCAGTATGGCGAGAGTCTCAGCAATAGAGCCTAAGACCTGAGAGAGGTTCGGCTGCTTATCCTCATCTCTAGAAGAAGATGAAGCTCTGGTGTGTGGTCCACGACCCCGTGTGCCCCGCCTCATGACTAAAGCCTTGAGAACAGTAGCACCACATGAGTCTCACTTGAAACCACAATTTATCACAGTTTCAGTTCACAATAATTCAATTTGTATTAATTGTATAATACTAATATACATCGCATCACAACCATCAATGTATTTATAATATTATACCTTGGTGTTCTAGCGTTCCTTAGACTCGTACTTGGTTGAAGCAACCATTTTGACTAAGACTAAAGTTTAGTCCTACACTTGGATCATGACTCGCTTCCGACTTACTTCCTTCCTAACTTGTTTCCTAACATATGGTCTTGTCAAGCCGTGATATTAGATTCTAAGTGACCCTAGAGGCCTAAAGCCTAAGCTCTGATACCACTTCTTGTCGCGACCCAAAACTCACCCTAGGAGTTAGAGTGAATCCTGGACGACTAAACATGACTTGCTTGACAAACCATCCTGCAAAAACCCGCAGAGCATATACCAAGAGGATATAAACAGCGGAAACATACTCTAACATAGCACAGCGGAAGACTTAACCAAATCTCTATGTATATACATATGTAATCCAAGTTACACAAAAGAAGTCTAAAAGAAAGTGCGGACAGGCCCACCAAAATACATGGATATACATCTCTCAACTCACTCACAGCTCTATCACTCAGAATCTACAACCACTACCTAATAGTAGCCCTCTACCGGAGGTTCCTCCAAAGGTTCCTCGACGTACTCCTCCTCCACCCATGGGCCAGGAGCACAGATATCAAAAGGAGCAGTCGCTCTGCTATCACCTGCCGACATAAGAAGTACGGGTGAGCATGGAATACTCAGCGTGTACCAAATGCTAACCAACAGTCATAGTACAACAACAATGTTACACATATATAAAGCAGGAAACAATTCAGATCATGACAGGAAAGTAAGGCAGTTTATGATCATGCTTGCATTTTTGTAAAAGCCGATAAAACCCTTGAAACCTTGTGCACTTGACTTGACTTAAAATACCCTTTCCGTGCTTGAAAACGTGTCATGTTTGTCTTGTCTTGTCGTATCATGCGTGTCATGCCATGTCATGCTTGCTTGGAAAGTAAACTACTTGTGAGGGAAGGGAAACCCTTCTTCCTAAATGTTCATGCTCGCCATGTCATGTATCATGCTTGCTCGAAAAGTAAGCTACTTGTGAGGGAAGGGAGACCCTTCTTCCTAAATGCACTTGCGAGGGAAGGGAAACCCTTCTTTATGCATGGTCGTCTTGTTCTTGCCCAAAAGCGAAGTAAAAAATTTCTTAGGATATGTCCCACCTCTAATTCTCGTTCTTGAAAACCTCGGTAAATTCATGTCATGCATGTCGTGCTTGTGGAAGCGTGTACATACTTGCATCTAAATTTAAATATGACATTTGGAGAGTTAACAATAAATAGAACATCAATCAATTGAGCAATTCCATATTCATGTAATTTAGGGAAAACAAGAAGGCACACTATCGTAGGTCCTAGCAATTTTCGCAATTAATTAAGCATGCATTTCCTTAATTTACAATTCATTTCTTTCACCTTGGTATTTCATCAAACATAGTGAGTACATTATTTGTTAAGCCTATCACATGCTTTTCTAGGTGGGTTCATATTCACAACATACTTGTATGTTTATTATTGGTGCAATGCCCTTCCTGTAACGCCCCAAAATACCCCCTAGGAGTTACGGTACTTTGGCGACGTGACTTGACCTTAATCGATCCTGCAAGGAGTATACGAGGCATGCCAAATCGTGATCCGAAAAATTTCTTTAAGATAAATTTAATTCCAAGTGTCAACATACACAGCGACTGAATAAAATACAATAATCAAAATAATATAAATGCTTGAGTTACCCACTCAAGCTCACATAAAAAATCCCCAAAAGGAAGTCCCAAAATACATGTCTCTCTCTCTCTCATTCTACCCTATGGCCACAGGCCAACCCCTAACATCTGGCTAACCATCCGAATAACCACCTGCTCTCCTTGAGCTGCCTCGATCCAAGGGACCAGAGTCCACATATCGTCTAGTGTACCTGCCGACATAAAAGTACGGCTGAGCATGGAATACTTAGCGAGTACAAGCTACTAGCTAACAATAGTAATAACATTAATATGTCATACATGATATAATTCATCAAAAGATACATAATTAAAGTGCGGAAGCTAAAACGAAATAACAGTGTAAAGTAAATCATGAACATCATACTTTAACTCATGCATTGTAAACTCATATTCAAAAATCATGACCTGTTCTTGAAAATAATTTTCATGGTTTTCAAAACTTGTTTGCCGTATTTAGAACTTATTCTTGTCTTGTTCTTGTATCGTGGGAATCACACATGCCTTGCTTGTTCTTGTCATGCTCTTGACTTGTTCTTGCTTGTATACTTGTGAGCCAGAGGTTAGCACCCACACATCCCTGGGCTACCAACTTCCTTGACATATCATTCTCTTGTGAGCCTTTTCTTGTGAGCCAGAGGCTAGCACCCTTCACTTGGGCTACCAACCTCCTTGACATATGTACTTGTTGCATTTACTTGTGAGCTAGAGGCTAGTACCCTTCACTTGGGCTACCAACCTCCTTGACATGAACTTGTTTCATTCACTTGTGAGCCAGAGGCTAGTACCCTTCACCTGGGCTACCAACCTCCTTAACATGTACTTGTTTCATTCACTTATGAGCCAGAGGCTAGTACCCTTCACCTGGGCTACCAACCTCTTTGACATGTCATTTTCTTGTGCTTAGAAAACTTGGTCCATGCATGAAGCGTGCTTGGTGTAGCAATTATGGTAATTCATAATAACATGAGCAATTTAAAGAATAACATGTAGCAATTCAATTATTATTATAATCACTTGAGAATTTAACAATTGTATAGAGCATTTGATTTAAAATCCCTTTCATGTTCTTGCTTGTTCCTCATATACATTAACTTTTGAAAAACCCGATTCATGCATGCGTGTGTGCTCGTGTGCATAGTAAGTCGTGAAAAGCATGGTAGCATGATGACCCAAAGGATTTCATGTAGCATTTTAACATTTCTAGGCACATGAGAAATTGAGGAGAATCATAAGGCATCACATCATAATTACTAGAATTCGGGAAAAGTCCCTATCTCATGCTTCATAGTTTTTGGTTCAACATTTCACACATGCCTTACATTAACCACCTTGCATGCAACATTTCATTAATAGGCGTATGAGAATTTAAGTACATGTTCATGGCATTTGGTCCACATCATCATTCATGAAAAACCCTATAGTTCATGCGTTTCGTAGTATTGATTAACACGTGAATTTCTCATACAAGCAATTCATCAAACACTTGGTGTGTATCATTTTCTTACTTGTTTATTCAAGTTGTTACTTCATACATTTCATCCCACACATAGTGTGTGTTTCTTATGCATACATTGTCCTTCCACCATTCCATCACACCACACACATCACCATACCCGGCATCCAATCGCCTCAACCACCATCCATCCATACACCCACATCTATTACTTTATCTTGTTTATTTTGGGAAATTAAAGCATCACCACAAGAAATGAACAATATGGGAAATTAATCTACAACATTCATGAGGAAGCCTAGGTTATTACTAAGGTAGATAGAAGGGTGTACTAACCTTGGAATGTTGTGATCCCTAGAAAGCTTGAGGGGACTTGAAGACGTAAGATCCGAGCTTCTAAGAATGAGAACCAAGCTTGAAAGGCCTTGGAGAAGAGGATTTGAGCTCCTCTTGGTCTTCTCACAAAATCCCCTTTGTGATTGTTCCCCATAGCTTAGCTCATGAGAAAAACTTTGGCTTGCATGATCCTTGCTCCCCCTTTTGGTCTTGAGAAGCTTGAAGATTGAATTTGGGGGTTTCCTTGATCTTGAGAGAAACCCCATTTTTGGAAACCTAAGTTTTCCCCTTTTTCTCTCGAAAAGTCATTCTCTAAGTGTTAGAAACTTTGATCCCCGAAAATTGGGTATATATAGGTGTTTGTGTTGAGGAAAACCAAAAAAAAAACATTTCTGGGCAATCTCTCTTGAGCAGGCTTCAATCTCGCTCGAGCGGGTTGCTCCCAGTACTCAAAAACAGCATTTTGGTCAATCTCGCTCGAGCGGGTTTGGATCTCGCTCGAGCAAGTTTTTCTGCAAAAACGCGCTTCAGTAAATCGGCCATAACTTTTGACTCGGTGGTCTGATTTTGACGATTTAACTTGCGTTGGATTCATATTTCAAAGGGGAACAACTTTTATGTTTTATACAACTTCAAATTTTGGGTTTTAATTTAAAAAAAATGGATCCAAAGCTGACTAATCTGTAAATGGGTTTCGACAGCCCAGATTTTCAACAGTCCCAACTTTGGTAATCGGACTTTTGACTCAACCGCGACTCAAATTATGGAAAAATGGTAAACATGAACCTCGAAGAAGGTTCTAATACCTTTTTAAAAATTCAATACTCACTAGATTCCAAGCAACGATGACTAAACTAGAGTCCTTTAAAGTTGAGGTAAATGCCGAAACATACCTTTTCAACACCTATAACACTTCGAGTGTTTTCACACTCTTTTCCCTTGGGTCCAACACCCTACTCAGACCTCATAAATAATTGTCCATAGGTTTTTTTTAACCCACCTCAATGATCATTAAAGTCACACCGACATACATGAGAGGCTCCGACCTCTTTATGCCTCATGCACTAGCACCATTCAACTACAACCCATTTAAACACTTAGGGTATTTTATACCCTTGTTTTTAGACACTTAGAGTATGTTTATACTCTCTTTTGAGATTCAAAACACGCACCTAAAATCCTCACTTAGCTCAACACACTAACTAGAACAAAATGGACCATCCTACCAAGAACAAAATGTAAAGGCCTTAAGCCTTTACACACACCACACAAGGCACTATCCACACACCATTCATGGCACTATTCTCGGCCTAGGGAGCTCGGTTCCGGGTTTCTACAAACATACTAAGGGTATTTTCATAACCACCTCGAATCCAACCCCTACTCCATTCTCATAGCTCCCGACCCTAGGTTCTTAAACCAACTAAGGTAACCCATTAGGCACAACCCAAATGCATGGGAGGCTCCGACTACTACAAAATCGCTCAAATTGACACTTAGAGTGTTTTTACACTCTTTCATCTTTCCCAAAACACCTTACACTTCTTGATTCATACACCAACTCCCATCACCCTCAAGCCATGAGGAAACCCTCACTCTCATTAACCAAACCCAACTTATAATAAAGGCATTTGGCCCTTCCAATACTAGTGCCCTCGACACAATTCATTAACATGAACTGTCCTTGCACATGAACAGTGCTTGTAGAAAATCCAGGACGCTACAAATGCCCTTCCCCATTTCATTCATCACATCATCCACACGGCATCCATTCGCCAACATCCATCTCCATTCACCATTCACACAACCCATCTCATAACACATATATAGATGAAGAAAAAATAAAGGATAATAGGAATAAGGGAAGAAAATAAAGAACTATCACTAGGAGGGTAGCAAAAGGTACCGACCTTGACAAATGAGCGAAGGAACTCTCCTCCAAAATGTGCGTGCAGATGCTGCCCTAGCTTGAGGAGAGTGCTCCACGAGTGCTTGAACCAGAATCTTGAAGCAATCCAAGCTTGAGGTGATCTAGGGTTCACAAACCCTTTGATTTCTTCTCAAAATCAAACCCTAGGTTTAGAAATCTCCTTCTCTTCTCTCTTTCTCTCTAATATCTTCTAAGTGTGGTAAATGAGCCCTAAAGGCTCGGGCAAACCTTAATAGGGAAGGGTATAACACCCAAATGCCGAAAATGCCCTAAATGAAATTCTGTAAAAACAAGAAGACCGAGCGATCGGTGGTTATGACCGATCGATCGATTGCCTACCGAGCGATCGGTGTTCTTGACCGGGCGATCGGTCAAAAACATGCTCTCTGGAATTTTTCCCCATACAAAATTTTTGACCAGTCGATAGCTACCGATCGATCGGTCCAAAACCGATCGATCGCTGAATGGACCGAGCGATTGGTTGCTCTGCAAACTTGATCCTGAGCCCATTTTTCTCACCCATTTCACTACTTAAACTGGTCCTAGTTCTCTTTTGACCTTTCCTAAACATGACTAGGGTCTCCTTAAAGCTTGTATAGGTGGTTAAATAATTTATTAACTTAATTATAACATTCTTGACACAATTTTCTCAAAGTTCCCAAATTTCCATTTCATGAATTTGAGATTACATAGGCTACATGCCTTGGCACACATACCAAGACATGTACGAAAAGTTCTGGGGCTCTACAGGTAGAGATTCTGTGAATCCAACATACTTAGAGAATCTTAGATTAAGCCATATCAATTTGGATAGACTCAACAGATTGGTAAAGGATGGCCCTTTAAACCATTTACGTGTTGAACCTTATCCAACTTATGAACCTTGTTTGCAAGGTAAAATGACCAAAAGGTCATTTACAAGCAAACCTATGAGAGCCACAAGTATATTGGAATTAATTCACATTGATGTATATGGACCCATGAATCATTCAACCAAAGGTGGCTTTGTCTACTTCATTACATTCACAGATGATTTTTCAAGATATGGTTATATATATCTAATGAAACACAAGTCGGAATCTTTTGAAAAGTTCAAAGAATTCCGGAATGAAGTAGAAAAGAAATCAGGTAAATATATTAAAACTCTCAGATCCAATCGAGGAAAGTACCTCTCGAATGAGTTCATGGATTATCTTAGAGATAATTGAATTTTATCCCAATGGACTCCCCCAAGAACACCCCAGCTTAATGGTGTTTCAGAAAGAAGAAATCGAACCCTATTGGATATGGTTCGTTCAATGATGAATAATACTGATTTGCTAATATCTTTTTGGGGATATGCATTAGAGACTGTAATTTATCTATTGAATAGGGTACCTTCTAAGTCTGTTTCCAAAACTCCAATTGAGCTATGAATGGGGCGAAAGCTTAGTCTAAAGCATATCAGAGTATGGGGTTGTCTTGCTTATGTGCATAAGTAGAACTTTGACAAGTTGGAAAGTAGGACTAAGAAGTGCCTATTCATAGGATACCCAAAAAGAAACTCATGGATATTATTTCTATAATCCTTGCGAAAAAAGGTGTTTGTAAGCAGGAATGCCATTTTTCTAGAAGAGGATATGATCCTCAACAGAAAAGATGGATTTAGAATTGATCTTGAGGAGCAAAGTCAGGATAAAGTGACCATGGTTAATCCCATCTTAACTGAACCTTTAAATACATAACAGCCCAGGAGAAGTGCACGGATCAGTAGACCTCCAGATAGATTGTCTTATCAGTATGAGGTATATTCTATGGAATCGGATTCCTTAGATGATGATCCTTACACTTATCAAGAAGCAATATGTGATATTGATTATGATAATTGGCATAAGGCTATGGAATCTGAAATGGACTCCATGTACTCGAATGGTGTCTGGACCCTGGTTGAAAAGCCTGAGGGAATTAGACCTATTGGGTGCAAATGGATCTACAAGAGGAAACGTGGATCCAATCGAAAGGTCTCCTTTAAACCAAGGCTTGTGGGAAAAGATTATAGTCAAAGAGCTGGTATCAACTATGAGGAAACCTTTTCACCAGTAGCAATGCTAAAAGTCCATCAGAATTCTGTTATCAATTGCAGCTTTCTATGATTATGAGATATGGCAGATGGATGTCAAAACTGCTTTCTTGAATGGAAACATTCAAGAGGATATTTATATGGACCAGCTCGAGGGTTTTAAACTCCATGACCAAAATAATAAAGCCTGCAAATTGATAAAATCCATTTATGGCCTTAAGCAAACTTCTCAAAGTTGGAATATCCGTTTTGATGAATCAATCAAATCGTTTGGTTTTCCACAAAACATGGATGAGGCATGTGTGTACAAGAAGGTCAGTGGGAGTGCAATAACTTTCCTAGTTCTTTATGTAGATGATATTCTACTAATTGGGAATGATGTAAGAATGTTATCAACGGTTAAAATCTGGTTGTCATGTAACTTTGCAATGAAAGACCTCGGTGAGGCATCATATTCTTGGTCTTAAATTGTTTAGAGATCCAAAGAAAAGGATGCTGGGATTGTCCCAAGTCAATTATATTGACAAGATCTTGCGTAAATATAGCATGGAAAATTCCAAGAAAGGGTTTTTACCCTATAGGTATGGAATTAGTCTCTCTAAATCAAAGTCTCCAAAGATTGATGATGAAAGAGAGCAGATGAGACATATCCCATATGCATCTGTAGTGGGAAGTCTCATGTATGCTATGTTGTGCACAAGACCTGATATTTGTTACACAGTGAGTATCGTGAGTAGATATCAATCAAATCCGGGTCCTGAGCATTGGACAGCAGTTCAACAAATTTTCAAGTATTTGAGGAGGACAATGCACCACTGTTTGGTTTACAGTGGAGAAGATCTGACTGTTGTAGGGTACACAGATTCAGATTTTCCGGCAGATGTTGATGATAAAAAGTCCACCTCAGGATTTGTCTTTACTCTTGGGAAATGAGCATTTAGTTGGAGGAGTTGCAAGCAATCAACAACTGCTGACTCAATAACTGAAGCTGAATATGTTGCTGCATGTGATGCTGCAAAGGAAGTAGTGTGGATAAAGAAGTTCATTCTTGAACTAGGTGTTGTCTCCTCAATTGAATCTCCTATCACACTTTATTGTGATAATAGTGGTGCTGTAGCTCAAGCCATAGAGCCAAGAGCACATTAGAAGACTAAGCACATTGAAAGGAGATTCCATCTGATTTAAGACATTTTCAAGAGAGGAGACATTGAGTTATCCAAGATTGCGTTAGCGGATAACGTGGCGGACCCATTTACTACTGTAGAGCCTCGGACCTTTTCACATTTAATGCATGACACTTTCGTTGCCATCTTGCCTTCAAAGAGGTATAATTAATAAATAAGGAAGAAATTGGAAATTCCGAAACGTCAGAAATGTTCCTTTTCGAAGTACGAACCCAACACAAATTGAATCGTCAAAATCCGACGAGTGAGTCAAAAGATCTGGCCAAAACAGTCTGGACCTGCAGGCAACCGATCGCTCGGTCCATAGAGCGATCGATCGATCCAAAACCGATCGATCGGTAGCTATCGACTGGTCAAGATTTTTGTATGGGGAAATTTTCCAGAGAGTTGATTTTTGGTCGAGAGCTCGGTCAACACACCAATCGCTCGGTAGGCAACCGATCGATCGGTCATAAACACCGATCGCTCGGTCCTCGCGTTTTGCAGAATTTTCACTAAGGGCATTTTCGGCATTCGGGTGTTATACCCTTTCTTATATAGGATCGCCCGAGCCTTTAGGGCTCATTCTCAACACTTAGAAGATTTGGGGGATTAGAAGAGAGGAGAAAGGGTTTCCTAAGCTAGGGCTTGTCTTTGGAGGAGAAATCAAAGGGGTTTTGAGACCCTAGATCACTTCAAGCTCGGCTCTTCTCCAAGATCACGGCTCAAACACTCGTGGAGAGCGTTCCCCAAGCTAGGGCAGCACCTCACGGTCGTTTTTGGAAGGGGTTTCTTCCGCATTTCTTCAAGGTCGGTACTCCTTACTACCCTCCTAGTTATATCTTCTCTTTTTCTTTATTTCTTCTTGTTTTCCTAAATAAATATATGTATGTTATAAGATGGATGGTAAGTATGGTAAATGAAGATGGATGTTGGCAAATGGATGCCGTGTGGATGATGTAATGAATGAATGGGGAAGGGCATTGTACTAATAATAAACATACAAGTGTGATGTGAGTATAACCCACCTAGAAAAGCATGATTTAGGTTTAAGTAATTAATGAACACACCCTATGTTTGATGAAATGCCAAGGTGAATAAAATGAATGATAAATTAAGGGAGTGCACGCCAAATTACCCATGAAATTGTTAGGGCTTATGTTAGTGTGTTTCTTGCGTTTCTTAAAATGTGAACATTATTACTTGCTTCAATTGTGATGTGCTATGCTTTGTGAATCACCCCAATTTGTCATATTTAATTTCAAATGCAAGTATGTACACGATCCCACGAGCACGACATGAAATGACATGACTTACCGATGTTTTATGGACGGGATGTAGAGGTGGGGCATATCCTATGATATGTTGCCCTTCGCTTTTAGCAAGGACGAGACATGCATGCATTGCATAGGGAAGGGTCTCCCATCCCCTCGCATTACACGCATAGCATAGCATTGCATGATACGCATACATGGTTCATGCATAGAGATGCTAGTTGCGACGGTCTATGAACGGAAGCTAGGCATACATGGTTCATGCATAGAGATGCTAGTTGCGACGGTCTATGAACGGCAACTAGGCATACATGGTTCATGCATAGAGATGCTAGTTGCGACGGTCTATAAATGGCAGCTAAGCATACATGGTTCATGCATAGAGATGCTAGTTGCGACGGTCTATGAACGGAAGCTAGGCATACATGGTTCATGCATAGAGATGCTAGTTGCGACGGTCTATGAACGGCAACTAGGCATACATGGTTCATGCATAGAGATGCTAGTTGCGACGGTCTATGAATGGCAGCTAAGCATACATGGTTCATGCATAGAGATGCTAGTTGCGACGGTCTATGAACGGTAGCTAGGCATACACGGTTCATGCATAGGGATGCTAGTTGCGACGGTCTATGAACGGCATCTAGGCATCCCATTTCAGCGTAGGGGTAGAGCATATCCTAAGATATGTTTTGCTCCGACATCACAAGTACACGAGCATGTTCAATTTCCAAGAAAGCACGCATGATTAGACACACTCGACAAGGTCAAGCGAGATGATTTCAAGAGTTTTTCCGACTTAGATATGATTACAGCATGAACTATAAACTGATTGTTTTTCCCCGTTAATTGTATGAACTGTTTCCTGCTTTATTCTAATTTTATATTGCTATGTTGCTATGACTGTTGGTTAGTATTCGGTACCCGCTGAGTATTCCATGCTCAGCCGTACTTCTTATGTCGGCAGGTGATAGTGGAGCGGCTGCTCCTTATGGTATCTGTACTCCGAGCCATTGGGTAGAAGAGGAATGCGTTGTGAAACCTATGGAGGAACCTCCGGTAGAGGGTTGCTATTAGGTGGTGATAGATTCTAAGTGAATAGCTGTGGGTGAGCATGAGTGATTATATCCATGTATTTTGGCGGGCATGTCCGCACTTTCTTTGTTTTGATTTCTTTGTATTAAAACTTGGACCATGTGTATATACTTAGAGGTTTGTTAGACTTCCGCTGTGTCTTATAGTTATGCTTCCGCTGTTATCCTCTATTGTATATGATCTGTGGGTGTTTTTCAGGTTGATTTAAGGTTAGGTCACGTCGCCAAAGTATCCTAACTCCTAGGGGGTATTTTGGGGCGTTACAGAAGTGGTATCAGAGCTTAGGCTTTAGGTCTCTAGGGTCACTTAGAATCTTATACCACGGCTTGACAAGAGCATATGTTGGGAAACAAGTTAGGATGGAAGTAAGTCGGAAGTGAGTCTTGTTCTAAGTGTGAGACTAAATGTTAGTCTTAATCTAAAATGGTTGCTCCAACCAAGCACAGGTCTTAGAAACGCTAGAACACCAAGGTATAATATTATAATTACTCTGATGACTTGACGAGATGAATGTGATGGTACTATACTTTGTATGTTGTATTGTTATATGGTGTTATATGCTATATGGTGTGCGTACAATGTACTTATACTATTATGTGTGGTATTCTTAGGGGGCATTAAATGTGGTGTGCATACTATATGTCACGTACTAAGTGACAACCAATGTGTTAGGAATTAATTCCCAGCTAGACTTATGAGTTGAGTAATACTCCGGCTGGAGTTCAGACTATGTGTGAGTTGGTAAATGGTGGTAGGTCCTTGCCATAGCCTGTACTATGGGGTCTTCATAAATAATAGCCTTCCGAGTGAGACAGTAGAATTCTCCTTCGTCTTACAAGATTAGTAAAAATAATAATAACAATAATAATAATAATAATAATTTAGAATTTACGAAAATAGGGACATAGGCTTGATAAGTAATATTATGAGCATTTGGTGTAATTTTAAACTTGTTAAACTATACTAGATGCGTCTTACATCACAAAGAAATAGAAGTCACACATCATGGTATGACGATAATTCCATGAAACCCCACGACTAGTAGAAACAGGTATAGATAGTAATACGTTTTAACTCAAGGAACAAATATAATTTTAACAACCCAGGGATGCTCGATGCACGCTTCTAAGTACAGTTGCGCATTTTCTGCAGCACGTCTTAGACCCAGTGCTCAGTCCCAATTAAACATAATTTTTGGATGAGCTCACGGATGTCTGATGCACGTTTCTAGATGCGCGCCTGCAGCACGCCCTAGACTCAGTGCTCGGTCCTAGTCTAGATACAGATGCGCGTTCATTCTGCAGCACGTTCTAGACACGATGCCAGTCCAAAATAATATAGAAATTACTAACTCCAACGGGTAGCATGCACGTTCATACATATCATGAGCAGCATACATAGCATAGGCATCATACATTTCATACATGGCACACACTTCATACATGGCAGGAACATCACACGGATATCAAAAAAATATCATATACATATCCTGCATGCATCATGTAGATCTTAGAAGCATTATACATGTCACCAGATTTAGAGGGCATCACCTAAACAACTCAATCAGATGAACTAGTCATTAGTATTAGTTTCAAACGAGCTAAGGTCTTAAGTTTGTGATAAGTTAATACCATGATCAAGTGTGAAGCTTATCATCAGTAAGAAAACTACTTGTATAATTGTACGATTATAATTGTACTTAGATATATACACGATGTGCTCGCATAGGTTGGGGGCTTGAGTCCAACTTCTGGTTAGGAGAAGTTGTTGCCCTTAAGAAGCAACTAAGGAGTTAGCCTTAGACCATAACCAGTTGCAACACAACCAACATCGCATCTTAGCTTCGCTAGGAACCTTAGAGTATATTATTATGCTATGGTATGTGTATCTTAATGTATGTTCTAGACTTTGATAAATACTTACTATTATGAAAATGCAATATCGGATTTTGATGGGATTCAAGTTAGACTCATGCTTTGCTATCGTCCTCAGGAGTAAACCATGAGACGTGGCGATCAGGGTCGTGGATACCACACTAGGAGGGGTGGAGTATCTCCTCCTCCATTAAGGGATGAGCAGCCTGATCTCACTCAGGTCTTGGGATCCATAGCAGAGACACTAGCAATACTTGCCACTAGGCAGCCCACTACCCCCATTCCTACGGCGGTACTTGTACCTATCCCTACACATCATGCCACAGGAAGTGAGGCACTTTGGAGGATGAGGCCCCCAGTGTTTTATGGTGATATGGACCCATTGGTCGCAGAAGCATGGGTTAGGTACCAGTCCTCTAGACATATGCAGGTACGGAGTCCTCCCACTGCACCACAGGCTTCTCTTTCGGTTGCTCCACCGGCATCGCACACGGCTACCGTGCAGCCACCCCGCCTCGCAGTATCTCAGGCAACAGGATATGCGCCCTCCACCTACTCTTACGAGATATGTACCCTTTGTGGGAGGAGGCATGTGGCCAGAGAGTGTAGGAGAATCTCCGGTGGATGTTTCCACTGTGGTCGCCAGGGCCACCTGATCAAGGATTGTCCCAGCCGTCAGATGCCACCTTATTCTCGGGGAAGTAGGCCCACGGTTAAGCGGTCACCTCCGCAGGGCTCTTGTCACGTCCCAAAACCCACCCTAGGAGTTAGAGTGAATCTTGGACGACTCAATCATGACTTACATAACTTGCTTGACAAACTAACCTGCAAAAACCCACAGAGCATATACAATAGAGGATATTATAGCGGAAACATAACTATAAAACACAGCGGAAGTCTAACAAACCTCTAAGTATATACATATGGTCCCAGTTTATACAAAAAGTAACCAGAAGCAAGTGCGGACAGACCCCCCAAAATACATGGATATAATCTCTCATCTCACCCACAGCTAATCCACTCAGAATCTACAACCACCTAATGGTAACCCTCTACGGGAGGTTCCTCCAAAGGCTCCTCGACGTACTCCTCCTCCACCCAAGGGCTCGGAGCACAGATATCAAATGGAGCAGCTGCTCCGCCATCACCTGCCGACATAAGAAGTACGGCTGAGCATGGAATACTCAGCGGGTACTAAGCACTAACCAACAGTCATAGCATACAGATAGCATACATAAAGTAGGGAGCAAGTTGCATATATAGAACATGAACAATTTATATCATACAAGGAAGTAAAGCAATTTATATTCATGCTTGCATTCCAAAAGACTGATAAAACCCTTGAAAACATCGTGCACTTGACTTGACTTGAAATACTCTTTTTCGTGATTAGGAACTTGTTAACCCTGTCATGCTTGCATTTTCATAATTTAAACATGTTCACATGCCTAGTTGCCGTTCATAGTCCGTCACAACTAGTACCCTATATGCAGATGGGTATGCCTAGTTGCCGTTCATAGCCCGTCGCAACTAGTATCCATGCGGAATGTGAATGCCTAGTTGCCGTTCATAGCCCGTCGCAACTAGCATCCATGCGGAATGTGAATGCCTAGTTGCCGTTCATAGCCCGTCGCAACTAGCATCCATGCGGGATGTGTGATGCTATGCTATGCGTGTCATGCCATGCTATGCTATGCGTGTCATGCGATGCTATGCTATGCGTGTCATGCGATGCTATGCATGTCATGCGAGGGGATGGGAGACCTTTCCCTATGCAATGCATGATTGTCTTGCCCTTGTCAAAAGCGAAGTGAAACATATCTTAGGAGATGCCCCACCTCTACGTCTCATACTTAAAACATCGGTAAATCACGTCATTTCATGCGTGCTCGTGAGATCGTGTGCATACTTGCATTTGGAATTAAATATGGTAATTTGGGGTAATTCACAAAGCATATCATATAACAATTTAAGCGAGTAATAATCTACGCATTTTAAGAAATGTCAGAAACACACTATCATGAACCCTAACAAATTTCAAGAGCAATTAAGCATGGGTTCCCTTAATTTATCATTTATTTTGTTCACCTTGGCATTTCATCAAACATGGGGTATGTTCATTATTCACTTAAACCTAGATCATGCTTTTCTAGGTGGGTTATGCTCACATCACACTTGTATGTTCATTATTGGTACAATGCCCTTTCCCATTCGTTCATCACATCATCCACACGGCATCCATTCGCCAACATCCATCTCTATTCACCATTCATACCACCAATCTCATAACACACATATAAGTGAAGGAAAACAAGGAGAAACAAAGGAAAAGGGAAGCTATAACTAGGAGGGTAGTAAGAAGTACCGACCTTGATCAAGTGAGGAAGAAATCCCCCTTTCCAAAACGACCGTGAGTTGCTGCCCTAGCTTGAGGAGAGTGCCCCACACGAGCTTGAGCCGAGACTTGGAGAAAATAGACTTGAGGATGATCTAGGGTCTCAAACCCCTTTGATTTCTCTTCAAAATGGAAACCCTAGGTTTAGGAAAACCTTCTCCTTTCTCTCTATCTCTCAAAAGACTCTAAAGGTTGAGAATGAGCCCTAAAGGCTCGGGCAATCCTATATAAGAAAGGGTATAACACCCGAATGCCGAAAATGCCCTTAGTGAAAATTCTCTAAAACGCGCGGACCGAGCGATCGGTGGTTATGACCGATCGATCGGTTGCCTACCGAGCGATCGGTGTTTATGACCGATCGACCGGTCAAAAACTCACTCTCTGGAAAATTTCCCCATACAAAATTTCTGACCGCGCGATAGCTACCGATCGATCGGTTATGGACCGATCGATCGCTGACTGGACCGAGCGATCGGTTCTCTGTATGTCTGGACTGTTTTGACCATATCTTTTGACTCGCTCGTCGGATTTCGACGATTCAACTTGCGTTGGGTTCGTCTTTCGAAAACGCACATTTCTGACATTTCGGAATCTTCGATTTCTCCCTTATTTATTAATTAGACTACAAAAATGGCCAATTAGCTACGAAGGTGCTATTCATTAAGGATGAAAAAGTCCGGGGTGCTACAGCTCTACACAAGCATTAAGCCCCCAATAGTCCACACAGCCCCCTTACTAGGCTAACCAAGGACAAGCCTTTGCCACTCCAGGATAGAATGCTCAGGCACCAAAGGATATGGCATGAGGATGTGAGAGGGAGAAGCAATTTTTTTTTTGTGCAGAAGGGAATGTATTTTGTGTTTTGTCATGGGCAGTCAGTTGCCACTTGTATGTAATTGTGCTACCTTATGTTATGAAAGTTTTTCCAGCTATTTAGAATGATGTTGAGTCTTAGGAGAAAACTAGGTGCCTCGCCAATAAGTGAGTGCCTAGCCTTATATTGATTAATAGAGGATTATCATATCGTTCAGTAGGAAAGGTTAAGCATGGGGAAGTATCCTCGATTGATTTAGTAACGCCCTAATTTCGAGGACGAAATTCCTATAAGGGGGGGAGGATGTACAGCCCCAGACCTTTTCACATTTAATGCATGACACTTTCGTTGCCATCTTGCCTTCAAAGAGGTATAATTAATAAATAAGGAAGAAATTGGAAATTCCGAAACATCAGAAATGTTCCTTTTCGAAGTACGAACCCAACGCAAGTTGAATCGTCAAAATCCGACGAGCGAGTCAAAAGATCTGGCCAAAACAGTCTGGACCTGCAGGCAACCGATCGCTCGGTCCATAGAGCGATCGATCGGTCCAAAACCGATCGATCGGTAGCTATCGACTGGTCAAGATTTTTGTATGGGGAAATTTTCCAGAGAGTTTATTTTTGGTCGAGAGCTCGGTCAACACACCGATCGCTCGGTAGGCAACCGATCGATCGGTCATAAACACCGATCGCTCGGTCCTCGCGTTTTGCAGAATTTTCACTAAGGGCATTTTCGGCATTCGGGTGTTATACCCTTTCTTATATAGGATCGCCCGAGCCTTTAGGGCTCATTCTCAACACTTAGAAGATTTGGGGGATTAGAAGAGAGGAGAAAGGGTTTCCTAAGCTAGGGCTTGTCTTTGGAGGAGAAATCAAAGGGGTTTTGAGACCCTAGATCACTTCAAGCTCGGCTCTTCTCCAAGATCACGGCTCAAACACTCGTGGAGAGCGTTCCCCAAGCTAGGGCAGCACCTCACGGTCGTTTTTGGAAGGGGTTTCTTCCGCATTTCTTCAAGGTCGGTACTCCTTACTACCCTCCTAGTTATATCTTCTCTTTTCCTTTATTTCTTCTTATTTTCCTTCATATATAAATATATGTATGTTATGAGATGGATGGTAAGTATGGTAAATGAAGATGGATGTTGGCGAATGGATGCCGTGTGGATGATGTAATGAATGAATGGGGAAGGGCATTGTACTAATAATAAACATACAAGTGTGATGTGAGTATAACCCACCTAGAAAAGCATGATTTAGGTTTAAGTAATTAATGAACACACCCTATGTTTGATGAAATGCCAAGGTGAATAAAATGAATGATAAATTAAGGGAGTGCACGCCTAATTACCCATGAAATTGTTAGGGCTTATGTTAGTGTGTTTCTTGCATTTCTTAAAATGTGAAAATTATTACTTGCTTCAATTGTGATGTGCTATGCTTTGTGAATCACCCCAATTTGTCATATTTAATTTCAAATGCAAGTATGTACACGATCCCACGAGCACGACATGAAATGACATGACTTACCGATGTTTTAAGGACGGGATGTAGAGGTGGGGCATATCCTATGATATGTTGCCCTTCGCTTTTAGCAAGGACGAGACATGCATGCATTGCATAGGGAAGGGTCTCCCATCCCCTCGCATTACACGCATAGCATAGCATTGCATGATACGCATACATGGTTCATGCATAGAGATGCTAGTTGCGACGGTCTATGAACGGCAGCTAGGCATACATGGTTCATGCATAGAGATGCTAGTTGCAACGGTCTATGAACGGCAGCTAGGCATACATGGTTCATGCATAGAGATGCTAATTGCGACGGTCTATGAACGGTAGCTAGGCATACACGGTTCATGCATAGGGATGCTAGTTGCGACGGTCTATGAACGGCATCTAGGCATCCCATTTCAGCGTAGGGGTAGAGCATATCCTAAGATATGTTTTGCTCCGACATCACAAGTACACGAGCATGTTCAATTTCCAAGAAAGCACGCATGATTAGACACACTCGACAAGGTCAAGCGAGATGATTTCAAGAGTTTTTCCGACTTAGATATGATTACAGCATGAACTATAAACTGATTGTTTTTCCCCGTTAATTGTATGAACTGTTTCCTGCTTTATTCTAATTCTATATTGCTATGTTGCTATGACTGTTGGTTAGTATTCGGTACCCGCTGAGTATTCCATGCTCAGCCGTACTTCTTATGTCGGCAGGTGATAGTGGAGCGGCTGCTCCCTATGGTATCTGTACTCCGAGCCTTTGAGTAGAAGAGGAATGCGTTGTGAAACCTATGGAGGAACCTCCGGTAGAGGGTTGCTATTAGGTGGTGATAGATTCTGAGTGAATAGCTGTGGGTGAGCATGAGTGATTATATCCATGTATTTTGGCTGGCATGTCCGCACTTTCTTTGTTTTGATTTCTTTGTATTAAAACTTGGACCTTGTGTATATACTTAGAGGTTTGTTTGACTTCCGCTGTGTCTTATAGTTATGCTTCCGCTGTTATCCTCTATTGTATATGATCTGTGGGTGTTTTGCAGGTTGATTTAAGGTTAGGTCACGTCGCCAAAGTATCCTAACTCCTAGGGGGTATTTTGGGGCGTTACAACTACAGCACTACCTTAGAAGGTGTTTGAGAAACATCTAGAGTCAATGGGTATTAGATACATAAGATATTGGCTTTAAGTGCAAGTGGGAGATTATTAGACATATATGCCCACGAAAGCCATTCCGGAATTGTATTTATCTATTTAATCAATAAATGCATATTTTACATTCACACATTGTCTTCTACATTAGGTAACATATCAAAAGTATCTCAATGGATGAGACTACTTTGTCCCTTAGGTAACATTGTAGGAAAACCATCCAATTAGTTGATAACTAATTACTAAGGAGATATGGTTTTTCGGTTCCTTGTATACCTAAAATTTTTCTAAGTTAATTAGGATACATCTGAACAATATATTCTTAATAACTTACACATTGTTAGTTCCATATGCTGAAGTGATGAATCTCATTCACTGAGAAAAAGGTTTCTTAACTAAGATGTGGATATAAGTAAGGAGTACTTATATTGCAATTGGATCGCTCAGTGGATACCCTTAGAAATATATTGTCTTTATATTTAGGGTAGTCCATTTGACAGATTATCCTTAACCTGAGAGGTCAACATCTTCTTTAGTATTTGCCTATGTAGATTTGATGTAGTCAATCGTCAAGGTCCAACACACCGGACTAAATACAGGCTCGTTGGGTTATGTACTCTGTATTAGAAGAAGTGTGTGTACGCTCAACAAGGATTCCACTACTCTTAAAAGAGTAAATAATATTGAGTTGATACTTGTCAAAACCGGACTTGAAAAACCCAACATTGGTATTTATCGATGAAATGGTTTTATCGAGGAGTTTACTTTTTGTATAAAAGAAATGTAATTATTATTATTATTTCTTTTAAAGAATTTCTTAAAATATTTTGAAAGTCCAAGTTTGACTAAAAGTATCAAAGAGAATGGGTTCTCAATATAAGCCAGGGATTAAAGACAGTATTGGATATTGTCCCGTAAGCTTATAACAATATTGGAAGTGGAGGGACGCATCTGTAAACAAATCTTGAGATAGAAATACCTACAAGTAATTCTCTATTTTTTTGAGGGTTAATTACATTGTGTTAATGAACATTAATTGTGATTGGTGGAAGTCCAGGGATATAGATAAAATTCTATAGTCCTAATGGAGTATAGGAAAGGTGTTTCCTAGTAACAATGCTTTAACCAAAAGGTTGAGTACTTGGTCCCACAACCAGAAATAGGAGATCCCTTTAGATCCCACACACAAGGACTTTCTTAAAGTATTTAATTTAATTATTTATTAAATTAATTAATTTCTCTAAGTAATCACTATATGGTATAGTGAAGCTCTAAAAGGTGGAATCACATTAGATGTGAAGAACCAAATGGGTAGGACCCATTGGGAATTATTACAAAAGAATAATTAAAGTGACCTAAGGGTTTGTGAAACCCTAGGGGCGTGTGGAGTGGGGCCCACCTAGGGTGGGACTCCCACTTTGAGGAGGTAATAATAATAATTGTTATTATTGTTTAATTAGTTTCTAATAACTAATATCCATATTAGATAAGGTTAGTTAGTTAGTTAGAGTTAGTTACTAATTAAAGATTCCCTATTTGTTAGGGATTCTATTAGTTTCTTGCTAATCAAGGAATCCTAATTGGATTAGGATAAGGATATGGTTAGTTAGTTACTAATGGATAAGATTAGTTTCTATTTTGATTAATCCTAATTAATTTAGGAGAAATCAAGAATAGAAACAACTTGAGGAATCCTAATTGGATTAGGATAAAGTATTGAGGGAATCTTAATTAGATTAGGATAAGGATGAAATCAAAAAGGGACTCTATATAAGAGTGGATGCCCACTATAGAGAGAACACAATTCTCTCCACGTTTTTGAATCTCCCCTCCTCTCCTCAAATCTGACGCCCCCTCCTCTCTTTGTCTAGAGGTGTACAGTCAGCCCCCTTCCCCCTTTCTTCTCCTTTCTTGTGTTCTTAGTTTTGAATATCAAGAAGAGATTCAAGAAGCTTTCTTGAAGATAAAGATTGGATCTTTTATTCAAGATCCTAGAGCTGGATATTTGGAAGGGTCATTAGCTTTCATTAGACAAAGCTTTAAAGAAAAAGAAGGTCCGTGTGGATTGCGAAGGAGACTTGGCATTTGTGAAGTTTTGCCAGTATTGCTTTTATCGTGGATTTGACTTAATAATTTCAAATTCGCAAAGGTGATTGTGATTTTTACTCTCATTGAATAAAATGAATTAGAATCTTAGTCAGATCTTGGGATTCGATGTATGCCCCCCAAGAACTGTTTTTCTAAAATTAAAAAGAGGCATACTTTCACTTGTGGTCTAAGTCTTTTATCATGGTGGTGTACCACGTTATGATGGATCACCGGGGTACTTGATCGATAATCTAAGGTATTATTTGGTCGAGGACCTATCACTCTACACTCATGACTTAAAGAATAATGCACGATGATCGACTTTACCCGTAGTGATGTATTGTTGGAAAATAAACTTTGAAAATTCAATCTTGTGAGCCTAAGTCTTTTATCATGATGGAATGGGATGCATGATAGATCATCTAAGGTACCGGATTGATAATGTAAAGGTTATTGACTCACGGTCCATCACTCTTCACTAACGATCTGACCTAAGCACAAGCATGAAAACATCACGATCATAAGTGAAAATAAGTACTACACAAACCTCACCATATGATTGAGTTTTGCACTTGATCAGAACCAACAAGTCTAAGATCAAGGCATGTGTGCCAAGATAAGAAATCATAAATGAATCCAGAAATACCGGAGAAAGTGCTAAGGATTGGTATACGGTATGTAGAGTATAGTAATCTCTTTCACCTATATAATTCAATTATTTTAAGCTAATAATAATGATTACGCATGTAATGATGCTCACATGGAAACAGAAAAGAATGATGACTCGTGAAAGAAAAGAAAGCAAAGTAAGATAATAAAATAAAAGAATAAGATAAGAGAAGAAAAGAAGAATGATGAAATAATTATGATGCTTTCACACTCTAACTTATGTATATTTTTATTGTCCAAATACCATGATGAACTTGCTCATATGATTAATGCTATGAAATGTTATTATGAGTAGTCATACAGATAATTTGTATATCCATGATGAATATGCGATGTTGATGTTCTTAAATTGCTAGTTAGGATTTCATATTC
The DNA here is from genome assembly GCA_015143295.1 of Tetracentron sinense. Lineage (NCBI taxonomy): Eukaryota > Viridiplantae > Streptophyta > Magnoliopsida > Trochodendrales > Trochodendraceae > Tetracentron > Tetracentron sinense. Next base: position 24,371,083 of record CM026554.1, read on the forward strand.
ACCAAGCCGCCTGTTGCTCAGTCAATATGTTTTCTTATCGACAAATTTAGATTCCGAGATAACAGTGAAGACATGGTTAGAGGAGGATTATGGTGCATGGAAAGAAGGTGATCTTCCTAATCGTTACGCAATTTAATTATTTCTTATAGTAATATTTATGTAGAATAGTGCTAGTACTTCTCAAATTGCAAACATTACAGTGAGAGTGACGATACGTCCCCTCTCAAATGATCAAGAAAAATACAAGAGATTAAATCCTAGGCATATCGTATATTCAGTTGGCACGGGTAATATACATTAAACTAGGGTTTAAAATTCTAACAAAAATTGACACAAGTGGGTTCAATTTCAATTTCCTAACGCCTAAGACAAGGATAGAAATTCCATTGAAATCAATTTTAAATCCAATAAATCTGGTTGTTAAAACAACTCTCTCATTATGCAATCAATGTCATACAAATAGGAAATGTAAATAGAAACAAAATAAAAGACACAGTTACTTGGCTAGGGTTTCATCGAAAACCTAGAATGAAAAGTTAGTTCATCGTGAGGGAGGGGCACGCCGTCTTCATAGACAAAAACGAAGAACTCATCCTTTTGGATTCCTTGATCTCCATAGATTTTCTTCTTCAAATCCCAAGATCTTTACATATTTTATGGCCAAAGAGTCTTCTATTTATTGAGAGAGGGAGGAGCATTCAGATTTGTTGGGCATATATGCCCTCAAAAGCCAATAAGAGACTTTTCTATGTTGATTAGACAAACATCATATTCACACAACCAACTATAATGGGTATTTATATTAATTACTGTCTCATATGATAAAGACATAAAGTTCCATAGGTAACATTGTAGGAAAATCATGCAAAGGTTGCGAGGAGATATGATTTTCCAGTTCCTTGTAAACCTAATATTGTTCGAAGCCTCTAAAGTACTGGTTGGGCGCCGTACTTTATCATGGCTTGCACATGTGTAGTTCTATGAGATAGTGTGATGAATCTCATTCATAAAGAGTGGTAACTCTTGACTAACATGTGAGTATATGTAGCAAGTACATAATACTGAACGGGGTCACTAGTGGATACCCTATGGAATACACTGTCAAATTGTATTAGGATTATCCATTTCACAAATTGTCCTTAGACCTGAGAGGTTAACATCTTCTTAGACATCTGTCTATATGGCTTTGATGTGCCAATCAGCAATATCTAATACACAGGACTAACTCGGGGTACGTTGGGTCATGTACACAATGTTTGGAGAAGTGTGTAAACACTCAATAAGGAATCTACAACTCTTTAATTGGAGATAATGATATCAAGGTGATACTTGTTGAACTGAACTGCTAAATCCAGTACTGGTGCTTTTCGGTAAAATGGTCTTTATCGAAGTTGATATTTTCAATATGAAAAATTATATATAAATATATATATGTCAGTTCTTTTCTAATGTTTCTTCAAAAGTGTTTTGGAGGTTCAATTCAATGAAAAAGTAATCATGAGAAAGGGTTCTATTCATAAGCTAGGGACTAAACAGTGGAATTGTTCCAATCCCGGAAGCTTACAAGTGATATCGGAATGTGGAATGATTTATTTGTAAATATATTGTGAGATGGTACTTACAAGCAATTCTCTAATTTCTGGAGGTTAATCACATTGTGTTAATGGACATTAATTGTGATTGGTGGAAGTCCAGGGATATAGATAAAATTCTATAATCCTAATGGAGTGTAGGAAATGTGTTTCCTATTAACAATGCTTTAACCAAAAGGTTGAGTACATGGTCCCACAACCAGAAATAGGAGATCCCTTTAGATCCCACACACAAGGACCTTCTTAAAGTATTTGATTTAATTATTAATTAAATTAATTAATTTTTCTAAGTAATCACTATATGGTATAGTGAAGCTCTAAAAAGGTGGAATCACATTAGATGTGAAAAACCAAATGGGTAGACCCATCGGGGAATATGATAAAAGATCAAGTAAAGTGACCAAAAGGGTTTAGAACCCATTGGGGGCATGTTGAGTGGGGTCCACCTAGGGTGGGACGCCCACTTAATGGAGGAAATAATAATTGTTATTATTTATTTAATTAGTTTCTAAATAACTAATATCCTTATTGGATAAGGTTAGTTAGTTAGTTAGAGTTAGTTACTAATTAAAGATTCCTTGTTGGACAAGGATTCTATTAGTTTCTTGCTAATCAAGGAATCCTAATTAGATTAGGATAAGGATATGGTTAATTGGTTACTAATGGATAAGATTAGTTTCTATTTTGATTAATCCTAATTAATTATGGGGAAATCAAAAAGGAAACAAATTGAGGATATCCTAATTGGATTAGGAAAAGGTCAAGATCCAAGATGGATCTATAAATAAGGGAGGACGTCCACCATTGTGGGTGTAATTAAAAATTCTAGAATTTTTTTGTATCTCTCTCTCCTCTCCTCATAAACTCATTCCCCTCTCTCTCCCTTTCTTGGAGTGTACGGTTACCCCCCTTCCTCCTTTATTCATGTTCTATTGTGTTCTAGTTTTGAATATCAAGAAGAGATCAAGAACCCATCTTGAAGAATAAAGATTGGATCTTTTATTCAAGATTCATAGAGCTGGATATTTGGAAGGGCCATTAGATTCCATTAGAGAAAGCTTTAAAGGAAAAAGAAGGTTCATGAGAATCGACAGGAGACTTGACACTTGTGAAGTTTTGCGAGTACTATTCTAACGTGGATTTGACTTAACAATTTCAAAGTCGCAAAGGTGAATGTTATTCCTACCTTCATTGAATAAAATCAATTAGAATCTTAGTCAGATCTTGCGATTCGATGTATGCCCCCCAAGAACTGTGTTTCTAAAATTAAAAAGAGGCATACTTTCAGGATTAGGGTTGTTGTAAACCTATTAGGACTTGAAGTCCTCTTTTTCGGATGCTGTTTACAAGGAAAAAACGCCAATTGCGATCGATCGCAAAGCAACTGAAATCGATCACACACAATCAAAACTTTCTAGTAGCTCTTTGCCTTCTTTGTGATCCATCGCACCTTCTTCATCTATCGCATCATGACCTGCGATCCATCGCACCTTCTTTGTAGAATCCCAAATCCGTATTTCACTAAGTAGTGAATAGTGTTCAAGTGTAGTCTTGTAAACTTGTGGTTTATGCTAATGGAAATGTTGCAATATATGGTGTACATGTGTTGATAGGTCTATATGGCCTAAAGGAGTGTGTGTTAAGCATAAAAGGTGTTAGAATTGGATTAGAGAAGGTTCAAGTAGTAGAAAAAGGGTTTTACAGCAAAACAGGGGAGCACCGATCGCTCGGTGATAACCACCAATCGACCGGTCATCTACCAATCACTCGGTAGCTGTCAACTGGTTAACTATTTTGTATGAGGAAAAATGTCAAAGAGGGTGTTTTCAACCGATCTCTCAGTCGAAATCACCGATCGCTCGATAAGCCACCGATTGCTCGGTCCTGACCACCGATCGATCGGTTATACGCAGATTTTCTTCATTTAGGGTTTTTAAGTCTTTAACCAATACCCCTTTGCCTATAAAAGGCCCAACTCGTGCCTTAGGGTTTTAGAAACCCTTGAGGCCTATTTTGAGAGGGTTTTGAGAGGAAGAGAAAGGACAAAGCTAGGGTTGGCTCAAAGCTTGAAGAGAAGGTCAAGATCTTCCCTCCTTCGGTGCTTCTTAACAAAGAACTTGAGGTTTCCATGTGTTCCAAGCTCTTGGAATCAAAAGTCATCGATTTTACCAAGGTAGATACACTCCACTACCAATCTAGTGATAACACTAGTTACTAAGAGATGTTCTTCTTATTCTATAGTATAAATCTTGATTTTATATGGTGTGGGATGTTGTTCTATACTTGGATGTAAACTATCACTATTATGCACTCTATGTGTTTGGTTTAATGTCTCTAAGGGGTTTTTTGATGACTACATGTGTTATTCTCTCATATGTTCACATGTCTCGCATGAACCAGGGTTTTTCCATGGATTTCTCAATGTTACAAAAAGGGTTTTTGAATAAGTGACTTAAATGATGATTCTAAGAAACTCCATGATATCGTCTAAGATCAGTTCACAAGCTCTAAGGATCATGTTAAACTCACAAGAACTCTATGATAATGTCAAGATCGAAGTATAAGCTCTAAGGATCACAAATGAAATTGCTCTAAGATCTTTATGGTTATGCTCTACGGTATTGCTCTATGTCTCTATGGATCATAAATAACTCTAAGGAACTCCATAAACTCCATGAACTCCAAAAACTCACAAGGCTATGATTATTGCATGACTCACACGGTTTTGGTTTCGGATTTCATCATATGTGTTATTTCACGGTTTCCATGCTTTGATATGTTTTGAGGATGTCATTCTCCATGATTCGCATGCTCTATGCTATTATTGATTTATTGTTAGTAGTATGTATACACTGAGTATTCCACGCTCAGCCGATATTTGTTATCATCGGCAGGTGCTCGAATTCCTTTCGATTCGTGTGGTACGGAGCCTTGGGTAGAGGAGGAGTACTACGACCCAGAACCTTATATGAACCACTATCAGGATGATGGTCTGCTAGATAGGTGTCATGACTTTGATTTCTATTGACTCTGTTAGTTAGAGGAATATGATATTTTGTTAATTGAGAGTGAGAGTTGTCCACTCCACCCTTTTGGATATTTTCTCATGTGTATATTTTGTCAATTCACACTTGGAACAAGAAATAGGAGTGTCTAATTATATTTTCTACTTCCGCTATATGTTTAAATCGTTTCCGCTATGTATGTCTGTGTACTCTGATAGGTTGCTATGAGTGTCTTGTCTATCATATGGAAGGTATGATACGGCGGTCACGAGTTAAAGTATCCCTAACTAGTAGGGGGTATTTTGGGTAGCAACATTCTTCATCTATTGCATCATAACTTGCGATCGATCGCAAACCACCTACGATCTATCACAGGGTACAGAATTTCCAGATTTTTCCTCTTTTGGTCTTTCACGTGGTTGAAACTCTTCTAAGTCTTTAAGAGCCTTTAAATCTTCATTTAACTTTTTTTCCTCGTATGAACCTAATAAAGGGAATCCAAATAAAAAATTTATGCGGAATACTAGATCCCGAAGATCTTTACACCATAGATAACAAATAATATTAACTACATATTTAGATAATTACCTCGATGAATGATGTTCACCGGTGAAGCACAAAACACGATGAATCGTTAGAACTCTTTGTAGAGATTTCTCAAAGAAATACTCGAAGCTCGATCCTCGTTCTTTGTTATCCCCGCAAAGCTTTTGAATCTATTCTTGGCCTTTGAAGAAGAAAAGAGATGAACAAGATGATGATGGAGTAGACTTTCTATCTCACAAAATCCCTTTGGCTTCAAAACCCTAACCTTGAAAATCATCAAAATCCCTTAGGATTCAAAAACCTAACTCACAAAATCATATAGGGTGTTACCAATACCCTACCAAAAAACCTTGAGGAGGTTCTCCCTAAGCTCACGAAATTGAGGAAAGGGATTCCCTCTCTCTCTCACGGTTTTGGGTTGAGTGAGAATAATGAATCCATCATCCCACACGTTTTGGTCTTGTAGTATTTATAGATTTGGATCAAATCCTAATCCTTATCCAATTAGTTGTTATCCCTTAAGAGTTACTAAACAAAGATAACTCTTATCATTAATTAAACTCCATATTTATCCATAACTAATTAGTTATAACAAACTTTTTAATTTAGGATTCCTTAATTAATGGGATGTAATTAATTCCCTAGATTATAGGGATACTAACCAACTCCCTAACTTTTAACAATTCTAATCAAATTAGAAACCCAACAAGGTGGGTGTGAGCATAAGGGGGGCGTGAGCTTCATGGAGTCTTGAGCACCAAGTTTGGATTAAGGATAATCCTTATCCTTATCTTTTTTTTTCCTTTTCCAAGTAAGGTATCTAATCCCATTAGATAAAGACTAATTAATTAATAATTATCTACAAACCAATAAATCCCATAAACCTAGGGATCTTGAAGTGGGCGCCCACCCTAGGGAGACTATCCCATGGGCTTGGGCCCACTAATAAGGTCCAATTGAGTTGGGTTTTAAGGATATGGGTCAAACTCATTTCCCCTAATATTTGGTTAATTAAATAATCATTATTGTTATCCTTCAATCTAGATTAACATTTAATCCAAACCACAGATTAATATTTAATCTATTTATTAAAGATTAACTTTTAATCATTTAAATTATAGATTAACATTTAATCTATTAATTGAGCTTGTATTTCTTATGTGAGCATCTCCACAGATTGCTCTGGGACATTCTAACCCTGGCTTACCCAATGTTATCCCATTGACCCTTAAATAGGAATGACATCGCAATTGTAAGTGACGTGAGATATCCATGTTGCAATTGAATCCCAGTGTAAGAACATTAACCAATAAGGATCCCGTCACATGAACTTTTTAATTCGATTGATCCTTCTAATAACATTATCCCTACTGGGCCTTTGAGATTAATATACTATCTAACTCATAGGCCATTTTACATCATCCGGGATTTCCAAGACATTTGATTAAGCCATGAGAAACCATTTCTCATGTAAAACATTTTAAGAAAAAATTTTATTATGTATAATATATTTTAGTAAAAATATATTTCAAACTTGTTTGATTTCAAAATCAATTACGCAGGATTTAAGTTTAATCCACAATCTTACCCAGAACTTGGATAATCTCTCAATTTAATGAGTATGGATTTCTTGTTTGAAATTCATCGTGACTCGAACAGCTTTCTGACCATCCAACTGTCACCGTATCATAGTCCCTCAATTAGAGAGTACTTAGGTGCAATCAAAATAGTCAGATCACTACTCAGTTTGTCGCGCCACAAAACCCACCCTAGGAGTTAGAGTGAATCTTGGACGACTCAATCATGACTTACATGACTCGCTTGAAAAACCAACCTGCAAAAACCACAGAGCATATACAATAGAAGACATTATAGCGGAAACATAACTATAAAACACAGCGGAAGTCTAACAAACCTCTAAGTATATACATATGGTCCAAGTTTATACAAAAAGTAACCAGAAGAAAGTGCGGACAGACCCGCCAAAATACATGGATATCATCTCTCATCTCACCCACAGCTAATCCACTCAGAATCTACAACCACCTAATGGTAACCCTCTACTGGAGGTTCCTCAAAAGGCTCCTCGACGTACTCCTCCTCCACCCATTGACTCGGAGCACAGATATCAAATGGAGCTGCTGCTCCGCCGTCACCTGCCGACAGAAGAAGTACGGCTGAGCATGGAATACTCAGCGGGTACTAAGCACTAACCAACAGTCATAGCATACAGATAGCATACATAAAGGATGAAGCAAGTTGCATATATAGAACAGGAACAATTTATATCATACAAGGAAGTAAAGCAATTTATATTCATGCTTGCATTCAGAAAGACTGATAAAACCCTTGCATTCATGCAGAATGTGAATGCCTAGTTGCCGTTCATAGCCCGTCGCAACTAGCATTCATGCAGAATGTGAATGCCTAGTTGCCGTTCATAGCCCGTCACAACTAGCATCCATGCGGAATGTGAATGCCTAGTTGCCGTTCATAGCCCGTCGCAACTAGCATCCATGCGTGATGTGTGATGCTATGCTATGCGTGTCATGCCATGCTATGCTATGCGTGTCATGCCATGCTATGCTATGCGTGTCACGCGAGGGGATGGGAGACCTTTCCCTATGCAATGCATGATTGTCTTGCCCTTGTCAAAAGCGAAGTGAAACATATCTTAGGAGATGCCCCACCTCTACGTCCCATACTTAAAACATCGGTAAATCACGTCATTTCATGCGTGCTCGTGAGATCGTGTGCATACTTGCATTTGGAATTAAATATGGCAATTTGGGGTAATTCACAAAGCATAGCATATAGCAATTTAAGTGAGTAATAATCTACGCATTTTAAGAAATGTAGGAAACACACTATCATGAACCCTAACAATTTAAAGAGCAATCAAGCGTGGGTTACCTTAATTTATCATTTATTTTGTTCACCTTGGCATTTCATCAAACATGGGGTATGTTCATTATTCACTTAAACCTAGATCATGCTTTTCTAGGTGGGTTATGCTCACATCACACTTGTATCATTATTAGTACAATGCCCTTTCCCATTCGTTCATCACATCATCCACACGGCATCCATTCGCCAACATCCATCTCCATTCACCATTCATACCACCAATCTCATAACACATATATATGTGAAGGAAAACAAAAAGAAACAAAGGAAAAAAGGAAGCTATAACTAGGAGGGTAGTAAGAAGTACCGACCTTGAACAATGAGGAAGAAATCCCCCTTTCAAAACGACCGTGAGTTGCTGCCCTAGCTTGAGGAGAGTGCCCCACACGAGCTTGAGCCGAGATCTCGAAGAAAATGGACTTGAGGTGAGTGTGGGTTCACAACCCTTTGATTTCTCCTCCAAAAATCAAACCCTAGGTTAGGGATCGCCTTCTCCTCCTCTCCTTAGCTCTCAATCTTCTAAGTATTGTAAAATAAGCCCTAAAGGCTCGGGCAAGACTCTTAAGGTAAGAGTAAACTGCCCAAAAGACTAAAACACCCTTACTAAGTTTTCTGTAAAAACGCGAGTACCGAGCGATCGGTGTTAATGGCCGATCGATCGGTTGCCTACCGATCGATCGGTTGCCTACCGATCGATCGGTTTCATAACCGAGCGATCGGTTAAAATTTCACTCTCTGGAAAATTTCCCCATGGTAAAATCTCGACCAGTCGATAGCCTCCGAGCGATCGGTTTTGGACCGATCGATCGCTCCATGGACCGAGCGATCGGTGGTCTGCAGGTCCAAACTGTTTTGGCCATAACTTTTGACTCGTTCATCCGATTTCGACGATTCAACTTGCGTTGGGTTCGTACTTCGAAAACGAACATTTCTGACGTTTCGGAATTTCCAATTTCTTCCTTATTTATTAATTGCATTACTTTAAAGGAAAAATGGCTACGAAGGGTCATGCATAAATGTCAAAAGTTCGGGGCTCTACATCCTCCCCCCCTTACAAAAAGTTTCGTCCTCGAAATTTGGACGAGACATGCATTACAGAATCAAACAATATTACAAGCTGCATATACAAAACCTATACAAATTCATTCAAACAATTCCGGGTACTTCGCTTTGACTTCGGCTTCACGCTCCCATGTAGCTTCTTCCCGAGCATGGTGTTGCCATTGCACAAGAACCAAAGGGATTGTCTTGCTGCGAAGCACTTGATCTCTCCGATCCAATATGTGAATCGGCTTCTCAACCAACGTGAGATCTTCTCGAATTTCCAACGGTTCCAATTCTAGTACATGCGAAGGGTCCGCAATGTACTTCCGAAGCATAGACACGTGGAAAACGTTGTGAACCGCGGCCATGTGAGGTGGAAGAGCTACTCGATAAGCAACTTCACCAACCCGCGTGATAATCTCAAAAGGCCCAACATACCGAGGACTGAGCTTGCCTCGCTTTCCAAATCTCATGATCCCTTTACTAGGAGATACTTTCACAAAAACTTGATCCCCTACTTGAAATTCCAAGTCCCTACGGCGCGTGTCCGCATAACTTTTCTGGCGATCTTGAGCGGCTTTCAATCGATCCCGAATGATCTTAACTGTGTTTACAGTTTGCTCAATCAATTCTGGACCAAGTAATTTCCTTTCTCCTACCTCATCCCAATAGAGAGGAGACCTACAACTTCGCCCATACAAAGCCTCGAACGGGGCCATTTGGATACTCGCCTGATAGCTATTGTTGTAGGCGAACTCCAACAAAGGCAAGTGCTCTTCCCAACTGCCTTTGAAATCCAGCATACAAGCCCGAAGCATATCTTCTATTACTTGGTTCACCCTCTCGGTTTGTCCATCCGTCTGTGGATGAAAAGCAGTGCTGAAATCAAGTCGGGAACCCATAGCTTCCTGAAAGCTTTTCCAGAATCGTGATGTGAATCTTGGATCCCGATCCGACACAATACTGACAGGCACTCCGTGCAACCTCACCACTTCCTTGATGTACAAGGCAGCTAACTGACTAGAGTTGAAAGTAGTTCGGTAAGGCAAGAAGTGAGCGGACTTCGTCAAACGATCCACTACTACCCATATCGCATCTGAACCCCTTGCCGTCTTTGGCAAGCCAACTATGAAATCCATGGATATGTTCTCCCATTTCCACTCGGGAATCGGAAGGGACTGTAACAGACCTGCGGGCCGCATGTGTTCTGCTTTCACCTGTTGACACACCAAGCACCGTGCTACATATTCCGCAACCTCCCTCTTCATATTCCGCCACCAAAAGTGACTCTTGAGGTTCCGGTACATCTTCGTACCCCCTGGATGCACTGTGTACTTCGAACGGTGTGCTTCGTCCAAAATCTCTCTTCGAAGATCTGCATTGGCTGGGACGCACAGTCTTCCCTTGGATGTGATAGCACCCCGACTAGTGAGAGAAAAGTCTTCACTGCCCTTGGCAACTTCCTTGTCCCGGAAAGCCAACAATTCCGCATCCATGGCTTGATATTCTTGGATCAAATCTATAATGTACGGCCGAACCGTAACATTTGCCAAGGTAGGACCACGAACAGAGTTATTCACACTGATGTCCAGATTTGCCAAATCTTCTAGTAGCTTCCATTCTTGAACCAACATGTGTGCTAACAACCCCTGAGGTCTTCTACTCAGAGCATCAGCCACTACATTTGCCTTACCCGGATGGTATTGAATGGTACAATCATAATCCTTCAGAAATTCCATCCAACGCCGTTGCCTTAGATTCAATTCCTTTTGGGAAAAGAGGTACTTGAGGCTCTTGTGGTCCGTATACACATAGAATTCCACCCCGTATAAGTAATGTCGCCAGATCTTGAGTGCAAACATGACTGCGGCAAGCTCTAAGTCGTGCGTGGGGTAATTCTTCTCATGCTCCTTCAATTGCCTTGATGCATAGGCAATGACCTTCTTGTGTTGCATAAGCACACATCCAAGTCCAACGTGTGAGGCATCACTGTACACCTCATACCCAAGAGGTCCGGATGGCACTGTAAGGACAGGAGCTGTAGTAAGCCTCTTCTTCAGTTCCGTGAAACTGATCTCACACTTGTCGCTCCAAACAAACTGCGCATTCTTCCGTGTCAGGTGAGTAAGCGGTGCTGCAAGGCTAGAGAAACCCTCTACGAATCTCCTGTAGTAGCCTGCCAGCCCAAGAAAGCTGCGTATCTCAGTAACACTCTTGGGCCTCGCCCAACTCATAACAGCTTCTATCTTCTTCGGATCAACGGAGATGCCTTCCGCGGAAACAACGTGGCCTAGGAATGCCACCTCTTCCAACCAAAACTCACACTTGCTAATTTTGGCGTATAGCTTGTGCTCTCTTAACATTTCCAATGCAAGGCGAAGGTCGCGTATGTGATCTTCCCATGTCTGGGAATAGACCAAAATGTCATCAACAAATACAATCACGCACCGATCTAGGTATGGTCGGAACACCCGGTTCATCAAATCCATAAAGGCTGCCGGCGCGTTCGTGAGACCAAAAGGCATCACCAAGAACTCATAGTGCCCATATCGAGTCCTGAAAGCAGTTTTGGGAACATCTTCCACCTTAATCTTCAACTGGTGATAACCCGATCGAAGATCTATCTTTGAGAAAAATCTTGCTCCCTTCAACTGATCGAACAAGTCGTCAATCCTAGGCAATGGATACCTATTCTTTATAGTGACTTTGTTCAATTGCCGGTAATCGACACACATCCGCATCGAACCATCTTTCTTCTTGACAAACAACACTGGGGCACCCCACGGTGAGACACTTGGTCGAATGAAGCCAAGGCTTTGTAATTCTTCCAACTGAGCCTTTAACTCTTTGAGTTCAATAGGGGCCATTCTATACGGAGCCCTGCAAACGGGAGCTGTGCCTGGTGCAAGCTCGATCATAAACTCAATCTCCCTGTCTGGAGGCAATCCTGGCAACTCCTCTGGAAATACATCCAGGAACTCACTCACAACCGGAATAGTTGATGAGTCCTTTGCCTCGGGGTTAGCTACGCCCAACGCCGCAAAACGAGCAATAGATCTGCTTTTCAACCCGCGAAAGTGGAATGGTTTTCCTTCTACTGGCTTGAAGAGTACCATTTTCTCAAAGCAAGCTACATGCCCATGATGTGCTGCTAACCAATCCATTCCCAATATAACATCAAAGTCTTGGAATCCAAGGACGATGAGATCAACCGCCAACTCGTGGCTTCCAACTTGGACCACACCATTTCTATACACTTTATCTGCCAATACTGTTTTGCCAAGAGGAGTCGAAATGGATAACTCCGGTTCTAGCTGACTTGGCTCCCCAGAAAAGCCTTCTGAAAAACTCGGCGAGACAAACGAATGAGTAGACCCGGTATCAATCAACACTCGAGCCAAATACTCATTGACTAGTAGGGTTCCTGAAATTTTAGCTAGTTACGTCAATTCAAGCCTCAACAGTGTATACACGTAAGTAAATATATATATAGCATACCAACTACGTACACAAGGAATAAAACATAACACAACAATCACGAATAAGGAAAATAACTCCTAACGCGTACCTTGCACCACATCGTCAGATGCAAGTGCATCACCCTCTGTCAAGGCAAAAACTCGCCCCTGGTTCGCCTGGCGAGACTGAGGTGTAGACCGGGTAGTCTGAGATGACGCCTGATATGATCCTGCTGGTCGTGCTGGTGGCCTAATCCCCTGAGACTGGCCTGGTAAATACCGGGTAGGGCAATCCCTGATCACGTGGCCCTGGCGACCACAGTGAAAACATCCACCCGATGCTCTTAGGCAATCCCCGGCTGGGTGCCTTCGGCCGTATGAAGGGCAGGCCTCGTGTGTGCGGGTAGGAGGGGCCTGAGGTGGAGCATATCTCGCCACCTGAGGTGCAACTGGCCACGGGGCCGGGAGAGCCTGAGGTCGAGGTGCCTGTGGCACGTACTGCCGTCGTGCTGGGGCCGCATAAGTCGGCCTCATCGGTGGTGCTGGCCATGTATACTGATAAGGGCTGGTACGAGCCCGCCTCTCTGGAGGTGCTGAACTACTGGCTTGGCCTCTCGCCAACTCTCTCTTCTTAGACACCGCTTCAGAATTGGCCTCAACCAATAAGGCCTTATCCACTACTTCGGCGTAAGTGGCGTGCCTGAAAACCGACACTTTCTCCATGATGACATCCTTGAGCCCTTGCTCAAACCTCCTCGCCTTCATTGCCTCGGTGGCAATCATATGTGTCGCGAAGCGTGATAGCTCCGAGAACTTGGCCTCATAAGCGGCCACAGACATCGACCTTGCTCAAGGTTGATGAATTCTCTCTCTTTCTTTTCCCGAGCTCCAACCGGGAAATACTTCTTATAGAACGTGTCCTTAAACTCCTCCCAAGTCCACGGTTGACCTTGCATGGTCAAGTCCCGTGTCCTCAATGCGGACAACCACCAATGGTGGGCTTCGCCCTCTAGCATAAAAACTGCCCATGCCACTTTCTCTTCCTCTGTAGGAGAGAGCACCGCAAATATCTTCTCAACTTGGAGGATCCAAGCCTCCGCAGTAAGAGGGTCCACACTCCCGTGGAAGGATGGAGGCCTCAATCTCCTGAATGCCTCAACTCCAGCTGTACGATGTACCGGAGCTGCGGGCGGTGGAGTAGGTGCCGCTGATGCCGGTATAGTTTGCCGAGCCGCCAGGATGGCGAGTGTCTCAGCAATAGAGCCTAAGACCTGAGAGAGGTCCGGCTGCTCATCCTCATCCCGTGAAGAAGAGGAAGCTCTGGTATGTGGTCCACGACCCCGTGTGTTCCGTCTCATGACTAAAGTCCTGAGAATAATAACACCACATGAGTCTAACTTGAAACCACAGTTTATTTCAATGTCACTTCTCAATAATTCAATTTGTATTAGTTGTATAATACTAATATACATCACATCAAGTCATCAGAGTATTCATCACATTATACTTATACTTTAGTGTTCTAGCGTACCTAGGACCCATACTTGGTTAAAGCAACCATTATGACTAAGACTAAAGTTTAGTCTTACACTTGGAACCAGACTCGCTCCCGACTCACTTCCTTCCTACTTGTTTCCTAACATATGCTCTTGTCAAGCCGTGGTATAAGATTCTATGTGACCCTAGAGACCTAAAGCCTAAGCTCTGATACCACTTCTGTCGCGCCCCAAAACCCACCCTAGGAGTTAGAGTGAATCTTGGACGACTCAATCATGACTTACATGACTCGCTTGAAAAACCAACCTGCAAAAACCACAGAGCATATACAATAGAAGACATTATAGCGGAAACATAACTATAAAACACAGCGGAAGTCTAACAAACCTCTAAGTATATACATATGGTCCAAGTTTATACAAAAAGTAACCAGAAGAAAGTGCGGACAGACCCGCCAAAATACATGGATATCATCTCTCATCTCACCCACAGCTAATCCACTCAGAATCTACAACCACCTAATGGTAACCCTCTACTGGAGGTTCCTCAAAAGGCTCCTCGACGTACTCCTCCTCCACCCATTGACTCGGAGCACAGATATCAAATGGAGCTGCTGCTCCGCCGTCACCTGCCGACAGAAGAAGTACGGCTGAGCATGGAATACTCAGCGGGTACTAAGCACTAACCAACAGTCATAGCATACAGATAGCATACATAAAGGATGAAGCAAGTTGCATATATAGAACAGGAACAATTTATATCATACAAGGAAGTAAAGCAATTTATATTCATGCTTGCATTCAGAAAGACTGATAAAACCCTTGCATTCATGCAGAATGTGAATGCCTAGTTGCCGTTCATAGCCCGTCGCAACTAGCATTCATGCAGAATGTGAATGCCTAGTTGCCGTTCATAGCCCGTCGCAACTAGCATTCATGCAGAATGTGAATGCCTAGTTGCCGTTCATAGCCCGTCGCAACTAGCATCCATGCGGAATGTGAATGCCTAGTTGCCGTTCATAGCCCGTCGCAACTAGCATCCATGCGGAATGTGAATGCCTAGTTGCCGTTCATAGCCCGTCGCAACTAGCATCCATGCGTGATGTGTGATGCTATGCTATGCGTGTCATGCCATGCTATGCTATGCGTGTCATGCCATGCTATGCTATGCGTGTCACGCGAGGGGATGGGAGACCTTTCCCTATGCAATGCATGATTGTCTTGCCCTTGTCAAAAGCGAAGTGAAACATATCTTAAGAGATGCCCCACCTCTACGTCCCATACTTAAAACATCGGTAAATCACGTCATTTCATGCGTGCTCGTGAGATCGTGTGCATACTTGCATTTGGAATTAAATATGGCAATTTGGGGTAATTCACAAAGCATAGCATATAGCAATTTAAGTGAGTAATAATCTACGCATTTTAAGAAATGTAGGAAACACACTATCATGAACCCTAACAATTTAAAGAGCAATCAAGCGTGGGTTCCCTTAATTTATCATTTATTTTGTTCACCTTGGCATTTCATCAAACATGGGGTATGTTCATTATTCACTTAAACCTAGATCATGCTTTTCTAGGTGGGTTATGCTCACATCACACTTGTATGTTCATTATTAGTACAATGCCCTTTCCCATTCGTTCATCACATCATCCACACGGCATCCATTCGCCAACATCCATCTCCATTCACCATTCATACCACCAATCTCATAACACATATATATGTGAAGGAAAACAAAAAGAAACAAAGGAAAAAAGGAAGCTATAACTAGGAGGGTAGTAAGAAGTACCGACCTTGAACAATGAGGAAGAAATCCCCCTTTCAAAACGACCGTGAGTTGCTGCCCTAGCTTGAGGAGAGTGCCCCACACGAGCTTGAGCCGAGATCTCGAAGAAAATGGACTTGAGGTGAGTGTGGGTTCACAACCCTTTGATTTCTCCTCCAAAAATCAAACCCTAGGTTAGGGATCGCCTTCTCCTCCTCTCCTTAGCTCTCAATCTTCTAAGTATTGTAAAATAAGCCCTAAAGGCTCGGGCAAGACTCTTAAGGTAAGAGTAAACTGCCCAAAAGACTAAAACACCCTTACTAAGTTTTCTGCAAAAACGCGAGTACCGAGCGATCGGTTGCCTACCGATCGATCGGTTTCATAACCGAGCGATCGGTTAAAATTTCACTCTCTGGAAAATTTCCCCATAGTAAAATCTCGACCAGTCGATAGCCTCCGAGCGATCGGTTTTGGACCGATCGATCGCTCCATGGACTGAGCGATCGGTGGTCTGCAGGTCCAAACTGTTTTGGCCATAACTTTTGACTCGTTCATCCGATTTCGACGATTCAACTTGCGTTGGGTTCGTACTTCGAAAACGAACATTTCTGACGTTTCGGAATTTCCAATTTCTTCCTTATTTATTAATTGCATTACTTTAAAGGAAAAATGGCTACGAAGGGTCATGCATAAATGTCAAAAGTTCGGGGCTCTACACAGTTATAAATGAATTCATCAGATCTAAGGATCATCAAAACTGTTCAATGTGAATGAGAGACCAACTGTCTGATAGTATGTTTATGCAAGAGGTCTCTCATTGCATGCAATCAGTCAGTGTACATTTAAGCACCCATATGTTGATGTGTAGTCCCCACTACAATAGTTTGAGATAAAACTATATCTTAACCATTGAGAACATCTTAGCATTGTGACAGCCATATAAGTGAAGTGCCCAGCTTCACCCATAGCTATGACTATATAAGGTATAAGGAACTAGAAAGCTATATCTGCCTGTGATAGTCTGATACCTATCACATAGCTTTCCTATAATATATCCTATGGACCTTTATCGATATCTCATATCGTATAGATCATCTCATGATCATGGTCAATTACCCATAATGAATTCACAATAGATAAAGAAGATATCTTTATTAATCTAATCAATAAGAATCTTACAATCTAAATGACTTTTCAGGGCATAATGTCTAATACCTAAAATCAACAAAGACAACCAAGTATTGTAAGATAGTCCTAAAGATTACTCTAAGGAATTAACAAGTTTAGATTAAGGTGCTTAAATGTATAACAATTAGCACCGATCACTTCTCAAGAAGGGAACGAGAGACCTTGACCGTTTTTCTTATCATTAGATTGATAGACTTTAATTTGAGTAAGTGACGTAATAGATATGGAGATTGACACAGGGTTATGTTTTGGCAACTTATAGCTTGACTTGATGATTTTTAGAATCATAAGAGACTCAACTATTAGATAGACTTGTTATAGAAGATACTTGATTTGCATATATAATATGAAGAAAATTTTTAGGTTCATATTTTAGTATTGCCTTGCATGTTTACAGGTTAATTCAGGGTAAGTAGTGTCACAGACCTAAAGTCTCATTTTAGCCTAGATGGGATTTTGGGGTCATTACATTTAGAGTGTTGATAATTCAAAATTATAATTTATCTTTATAGATATAATTCATAAAATTTGCTAAAAACTAGTTCCACATAATTGAAAAACTAAATAAAGACTTAATTGCTAAAATAAGACTGATAAAATGGAATAATATAAGAAAATTACAAAATAGATAAGATAATATATCATTAATGTAATTTGGCTCAGCATGTTCTTTTCGATACGAGTAGAAGAAGAACCTCACTCGCTATTGTTGAAAATAGAGAGGAAGTAAAACCAAGTCAAGATGATATGGATCAACCCCTTCTTGTTGCGCCAAAGATCTTACCAGTTCCATCTATTTTTTAACTTTTCCTAATAATGAGTACTTTATCTAAATTCATAGATTTACAAAATTGATAAGATAAAGACATATCTTTATTAATATAAAGAGGATGCCCTATTCAAAACATTGATTAAATCTTTAAGTAATTCCAAAACTACCATTTGCTCTATCTCATCTTCTTTATGAGAATTCTCCCTTTAAGAAACGGAATGAATTTTTAAAAATTCTCAAACTACCCTTAACACAATCTTTGTACTTTTATTGATATATTATTAATAGAATGATATATAGAGAGAGATACGACCAAGTTGTTTACAAGTGATCTTTACCACCACCTAAGGCTGTAAACGGAGCGGATATACCACTATCCGAATTCGTATCCGATTATATATCCGAATCCGAATAAATATCCCGCAGATAGTGAAATATGATATCCGTATCCGACTCCGATTAAAAATATCCGAATTCGGATCGTATCCGATTACTTTAAAAAATATTAAAAAATGAAAATTAATATTTAAAATATATATAAATTTTTATTTAAAACATATATTTTAAAGGTTATATTAATTTATAAATTTAAAATATATTTTCTATATATATATTATATAATCGGATGGACATTTATCGGATCAGATATACCACTATCCGAATTTGTAACGATTATAAACAAATAGTACTTTTACTATCCGAATTCGCTCTACCGGATACCTATTCAGATAGTTATCCAACTAAATGGATTCGGATGCGAATCAGATACGGATAATATCTATATCCATTTACAACCCTACCACCACCTCTTAATAGACAACATCTAGTGGGTT
Organism: Tetracentron sinense; assembly: GCA_015143295.1. Taxonomy (NCBI): domain Eukaryota; kingdom Viridiplantae; phylum Streptophyta; class Magnoliopsida; order Trochodendrales; family Trochodendraceae; genus Tetracentron; species Tetracentron sinense. The sequence goes on from CM026554.1 coordinate 24,389,696, forward strand.
TGTCAGATCCCAATCAATGGCAGCAACTCTTTTTTGGTATTCCTATAGATTAGCAAAATCAAGGTAATAAGAACAATTATAAGTACTGTATATTTAATTAGCACAAAAAAAAAGCCTATTAAAGGTCAATTCTTTTTGCTCTCATAGAATGCTTTATTAAGCTTTCGGCTTCACTATTTTTTTAAAGGTTTAATGCTTCACTATTTAATTGCTGGTATAAATTTAGACAATTTCATTTACAAGACTCCCAATCCCATTTTTATCTTCTGTTTTGCAGAGTCCAGTAAATCAATAATGACTATTTTGGAAGACATGGGATAGCTGAGCACAAAGCAACCTAGGCCAATAAATAATAAGGTCCGGTCTTAACCCGAGTTAATATAGTCTTGGCTTGGGCCTAGATATTTTATGTAGAACCCCCGATTCTCACAGTCACTATTCATGTGAATAGTGCTATGAATAGTGCCAATGTGTTGTTCTTGTAAAAGGCCTAAAGCCTTGGCATTTGAATTTAGTGTTTAATGTATTGTAGAATGTATGGGAGTCTTAGAGTATTTTATTTTATGATTCATGGGGGTTAAAAACAAAGTAGGAAAGGAATCTAAGTGAGAAAAATAGGAAAAACAACAAAAACATGAAAAATCAGGAGTCACTCATCGACGAGTGCAAAGGAAGCACTCCCACTCATCGACGAGTCATCAAAATAGTGAGTTGGGGAAATTCTAGAAGCCCCACTCGTCGACGAGTCCTGTTGGAGGACCCAAACTTGTCGACGAGTGAGCCCACTCGTCGACAAATGGAACCCACTCGTCGATGAGTCAAGTGTGCAGAAATCGGGAATAGTTACGCGTGTAGGGTATTTTCGAGTTTTGGCAACCCTAACTCTATAAATACCCAAATTTTGAGGGGTTAAGGGTTCTAACACTTAGAGAGAAACATTTTTAGAGGAAAATGGAGAAAACCTAGGGTTCCAAAAGGGGGTTTCATGTGAGATCAAAGGAGGAGCTCGATCCTTGCTTCCAAAGCTTCCTCAAGCTTGGATCTTCTTCCTCGAGCGTGGATCCTCATCCTCAAGCTCAAGTTCATGTCCAAGCCATCTCTCAAGCAAAGATTTGGCATTTTCCAAGTAAGTACACCTTACTAGTTGATTTAGTGATAACGTAGATTCTAAACCTACATTTTAAGAGCATGAATGTTGAGATTAGGGTATGAGTAGTTCCTATTTTCTAAATTGATCATGTTTCCCTAAAATGTATGGACTATAAAGCATGATATGGATGTAATAGGCTAAGTACCCATAATTTATGCAATGTATGCTATATTAATGATGCCCTGTGACTATGAATGCATGTTTAAAGATATTTCATGAATGTAACTATGCTTTCAATTCCAACATGTGATATTTTGAGTTTTACTATGATAGCATGATATTCACAAGCCTTTATGCATAAGCATGTATTGTATGACTGAGATTTTCTAAATACAAGTAATTGAAAGTAAACCAAACCACAAGGCAAGTGATTCCACAAACGAATGATAATGCCAAACTTTGGGTTTGCCAAGGATAGGGCATATCCAAGGATATGTCATATCTGGCTTCAAGAAAAGATAAGCAAAAATGATAATGCCAAACTTTGGGTTGGTCAAGGATATTAGTGTGCCTTTGTCCATTTTGATGAAGGGTGTTTACACACCTGACTTCAAGTGGCTTTAAGTATTTCGATGAGGGGTATTTACATACCCGACTTTTAAGTCGTTTCAAGGGCACTAATATCTGGTTTCAAGAACAAGACCAGACAAGTATGATTCAAACAAGAACAAGACAAGACAAGCATGAATCTCACGAGGCAAGAACAAGATAAGAATAAGGTTTTAAACACGTCAAGCAAGTTTTGAAAACACGAAAAAACAATTTTCAAGTATGATCAATGTAGTATACACATATGGTTTAAATGAGGAGTTTTCACTTGGGTTTCTTGCATGCACATGAAATGCATTGTTAAAATTTCAAATGTACCATGAATTGTTGCATATCACTGTTAGCTAGTAGCTTGTATTCATTGAGTGTTTCAATACTCAGCCGTATATTTTGATGTCGGTAGGAACACGATTTGATATCTGTGATCCTGGTCCTTGGATTGAGGAGGACTATGGTGAGGAGGAGCCTTTTGTTGATCCGGCATTAGAGGCTCAGGTGGAGGCAAGATACTTAGATAATTGGCCCTATCGGGGTGACTACTGAGAGAGAGAGAGTTTTTTTGTCTTTCGTATTTTGATGGGTGCCATGTCCATTCTTACGATTGATATTGTTATTGTATAAAACTTGGAATACTGTTCATATATAGAAAAAAGAATTGAGTTCACGCTTCCGCACTTTGATTTAAGCTCCCGCTATGGTTATGCCTTGTATATTTTTTGCGGTTTGTCAAGATTGATAGTCATGTCCAAAGTCTCACCTAACTCCTAGGGGGATTTTGGGTCACAATAGATTTTGGTATCAGAGACTAGGCATTATATTTCCTTAGGGTCGCTTAGGATTTGATACCGTGATTGAAACAAGCCTAAAGGTTTAAGAAAAGAGTTGTATTCCAAGTATAGATTAATTATTTAGTCTTCGTCCATAACCGGTTGGAACCCCAACCGAGCTTAGTGTCCTACGCTAGAAACACAAATTGTATGCTTATACTATTGCAATATATACCTCGGTGTATTATTATAGAACCCTGAAACTTTTTACACATGGCTGGTGAATAGTGCTTTTGGCCAAAAGGCCTTCCATGTAAATTAAAATTTTGATTTATGAGAAAAGGGATAGTAACATACTAGGTATGAGATATGAAGGGGAGTTATTGCCCTAAAAATAATAGAAACCAGGTTGGAAACATCCAAAAGAGGCTGCTGGTGAAAAAATTCAGAATATGGGATGTGCGATTGATCGCAAGTAAGGTGCGATCGATCGCATACAGAAGAAAAACTGAGAAAACATTCGGGTTGATCTGTGATCGATCGCAGCTGTAAAGTCCATGTTTTAGTGTTGGCTTATTCTAGTGTCAAAACAAGTGAGCCTAGTGTATCTTGTGTCATTACCTTCAAGCATCCATGACAAGTAAAGATGAAGACTGAAGAAGATCGGTTGAAGACATTCCGATCATATTCTTCGTTTGACTCATAGGATGGTAAGTGACCTAGATTGTAGAGACCCGAATCTTTTTCATGTTTTTAGTGCATTGCATTAAGGGTATTTTAGTCTTTATAAGGTGTTAAAGTGTGTGTATTTATATCTAAGTATGGTGATGTAAACTAGGCTTAATCAACTTGTAACGGATGGATGCAATAACACACCCTAAACTTTAGGAAGCTCTAGTTTTGGCACCGTTTACTGGAATTGAGTGATTCTTGAACCATTAGAAAGGTGTTGGAACCCTCTTCGAAGTTCATGTTTAATGTTTTTCCTTATTTTGAGTTTAAGCCAAGTCAATGGTGGGTTTTATCTAATGGAATTACAGATCAGTCAACTTTGGGGACAATTTAGTCTATTAATTAAGTAGAATTTAGAAATTCTAAAATGCCAGAAATGTTCGTTTTCGAAAGACGAATCCAACCCAAGTTGAATCGTCAAAATCCGATGAACGAGTAAAAAGTTATGGCCAAAACAGTTAAGGGAGTCAAAACCTGCAGGAACCGATCGCTCGGTTAGAACCAGCGATCGATCGGTCCAAAACCGATCGATTGGTATCTATCGACTGGTCCAAAATTTTGTATGGGGAAATTTTCCAGAGAGTGTGTTTTTGACCGATCGCCCGGTCATAAACACCGATCGATCGGTAGCAACCGATCACTCGGTCATAACCACCGATCGCTCGGTCCTTCGTGTTTTTGTCGAAATTTAGTAAGGGCTTTTTGGTCTTTTTGTTCTCAAACCTTGAGGCTATAAATAGGGGGTCCTACTCGAAATATTAAAATACTCCACCTAGTTCTAACCTAATTTGGCAAAAAGGGGGAGAAACCTTAGGGTTTTGAGAGAGGGTTTTCTTGGAGAAGGAAGAGATTGATAGGAGATTGCAAGAAAAGTTTGGGAAGCTTCTCCAAATCGTCTCGGGAGCGTTTTGAATCCAAAGGAAGGATTCCTAAGGTCGATATACTATCCTAATCAACTTTATTTTAAGGTTTTGTGAATGTTAAGATGCTAGAAATGGTAGAAATAGATGTTTGATGCATTTTCCCTAATTTTCTAAGAAGCAAGCTAATTATGGATGGATATGTGGATTGGAAATGTGGTTAGAATGTATGGAGGATGGGAAATGTATGGAGGATGGGATTAATATGTGGATGTGAATAGTGAATTGATTGTATGGATGGAATTATGATTTGATGAATGCATGAAAATGTAGAGAAACAATGGACTCATATTATGTGTACACAAGGTGTTTGTGAAAATGCTTGAAAGGATAAATGCTATTATACTTTTATGAAAGGGTGGTAAATGGATTATAAATGATGATAAGAATTATGATAAGGAATATATATGTGATTGTTTGTTAAGTATACTTAATTTCTTGCATGGGAATTGATAGTCGGGAAGGTAAGAACTTAGAGGAACATCTCTCAAACCGGGAATTCTCTAACTATTTGGTATGGGACATATAGTGGAGTTTCCATGGTGGGAAATCGGAATCTAAGCAATTACTGACTCGAACGTTAATTTCGACACTTAAGCACATAAGCACGTGTATGTTAAGATAAGAATCTCACAAGTCACACATGTGGGCCACAAGCATGAGCATGACATATGTATGGCATTCTGAATAAGCATAAGCATGACATGGTCCGTATCCGCCAAGAACGGCATGTCTCATTACTGTATGATCTGAATAAGTGCATAAGCATAAGCATAAGCAACTCACAAGCACGTGGTCTCATAAGCATAAGCAACTCATAAGTGTATTGTCTTCCAAGTCTAAGATTCTCACAAGTACACGAGTCAAGGTGATGATATGATGTATATGCGCACACGTTCTTCCGCACTCTGATTATGTTATTATGTTATTGGATATGTTTCTGACTAAGTGCAGGTATATCCTTATTGTTGGTTGGATTTTATATACACTGAGTACCTTTGTACTCAGCCGGACTTTTGTCTTGGCAGGTATAGAGCAGGAGTACCCGGCGGAGCCGTGGGTTGAGGAGACTTACCTCGAGGAAGGAGGTGAAGGTGAGCCTTCTGAGGAGGGAGCCGGAGACTTGGGCGGCTACACCTCTTAGTTTACATTTCTTTTCATTGAGAGAGTTTTGTATTTGACTTTTAGAGGATGTTGCTCAGTAGACTTCTTATTAGTTGTGTATCAGACTTGTTGGTTCATTGTGAGTTGTATATATAGACCTTAGACTTGTGCAGGTTGGATTGGGTTTATATATCGGAATTTTATTACTCTCATTTTTGGAGACTCGTGTAGTAGCCTTGTATGCATGGTTTTAAGCAGGTTAAGTGAATGTGGCGATTCCAAAGTCCTATTTTAGCCTTAGTAGGATTTTGGGGTCGTTAGATAGATACCATGTTGCCTTAGGTAGAAATTGACTTAGAATAATCATACCATGATACCTTAGGTGGAAATTGACTTAGAATAATCATATGGACCTTAGGTAACCAGATATGTAGCCCAAAAAGTGTTAGAGGTTCTTAAAGTTCTTAAAAAACTAAGATTCCTTGTAAGAGGCATATCTCTCAAACCGTAGCTCTGATTTTGCTCTATAATATATCAAATTGACCATGTCAAAAAGATATACAACTTTCATCAAGGAAGCAAGAGAAAAATCTGAGTTTTTAGGAGTTGGTCGACCGAAACAGTATTGGATCGACCTAGTCCTCAAACAAAAATGTATGGCAAATCAAGGCAAAGACCAACCAAATGTTCGGTCAACCCAAAAGTGCAATCGGGTCAACCCAAGTGCCACTTTGGGTCTACCCAAACCCCTTTGGGTCGACCCAATGCCTAAAAATCCTTCTGATTTGGTTTTAGCAACTTCTAAAATTTGGTTTTGGTTTCTCTATTTAATAAGAACCCTTCTAGTCCGTGAATGGGGACTTTGGGAGAGTATTGGGAGGGTATTGGGTTATCTCTAGAGTTCATAGAAACTCTAAAATTATTTTCTCTCATTCCCTTCATTAAGTTCTCTTTTATCCTAGAGTTTGCAAGTCATTGTTCCATTCTTGCTTGCTTGGACTTTCCCATTGATGGAATCTATCTAGGATTTGATTTTAATCAAACCATTAACCCATTCTGGAAAGAACAAATTGGCCAGAGTATTCTAGAGCCTTTGCAAAGGAGATTGATCCGAGGATGATCGTGAATGTGATATTTGGTCGGTGGAATCCGAAGCCGTCATTGACGGAGATCGATCGTGGTTGTCGAGACACAAGAGAAGAATAGGCCACTGCAGTAGATTGCAAGTCTTGTGAGATCGTGATTACTTATTGAGGCGTGGAGGACTAGTCGTGGATCGAGGAAGTCGAGTCCTGTTTGGGTGAGGTTCGAGTCTGTAAGTATCTGGTACTTTGTCTTAGTAGATTCTCGTTGCTAGATTAGGTCCTGTGGTTTTTCCTAGAAGGGTTTCCACATAAAAATTGCTTGTGTTGTGGTTTACTAGTTTCCCTTATTCCGTTCATCATCCTTAGTTAATACCTTAATTGTTAAATATTAAAAAGGGTAGATAGACTTTATAGGGAGACCTAGTCACCCCCTTGAATTTGTGAGTTCTCAACTTAAACAATAGATTTGAGGTTCACCGGATATTTTCAATTGATATCAAAGCAGGTTCACTAATTTATTAGTGTAATCTTGTCTCATATTTTCGGTGAATATAAATTCTATTAGAAATGGAGGATCCATCTTTTATCCCCCATTATTTGATGAGAATAATTATGCCTATTGGAAAGCTTGTATGAGAGCCTTTCTAAAATCTTTGGATGAGAGAATATGGATCTCTGTTGAACAAGGTTGAACCCATCCAGCAAAGATCATAGATGACCTGACCTTCCCTAAAACTTCTTCTGAATGGACCAATGTAGATCTTGAAAGTTGTAGATTGAACAATAAGGGTCTAAATGTAATCTTCACTACTGTCACTGTAGAGCCCCGAAATTTCATTTTCACTAAGAATGAATAGTGTGTGAATAGTGCCCAAGTGTGGTTTTGTACACTTATGGGTCTTATGTTAATATATGTGTTTGGAATTATGGCGTATATGTTCCAATGGGTCTATATGTCCTTAGGGAATGTGTTGAAAGCATAAAAGAGTGTTGGAAGTACATTGGGGAAGATTCGAGTGGTGTAAACAAGGTTTTTCAGCAAAGCAGGGGTCGACCGATCGCTCGGTCATTACCTGCGATCGATCGGTCAACTACCGATCGCTCGATAGCTGTCGCACGGTCAACTTTTTTGTATGGGGAAAAATTCCAGAGAGTGTGTTTTTGACCGATCTCTCGGTCATAACACCGATCGACCGATAAGCCACCGATCGCTCGGTCCATACCACCGATCGATCGGTCATACGCAGATTTTCTTCATTAAGGGTGTTTAAGACTTTAACCATCACCCTTTGCCTATAAAAGGGCTGGGTTCGTGCCTTAGGGTTTCACAAACCCTTTGTGCATTGTTTTTGAGGGATTTGAAGAAGAGAAGGAGGAGAGGAGCTTGGTGATCGTTCAAGCTTGTGGAAGATCAAGTTCTTCCTTTCCATTTGGTGTTTTCCAACCAAGAACTCACTGTTCTTGCTTGTTCCAGCCATTGGGAGTCAAACTCATTGATTTCTCCAAGGTAGATACACTCTACTACAATCTTGCAATCCTACTAGTTACTAATTATGATTCTTCTTATCTATGCCCTATCTATATGTATTGATTTTATGTATGAAAAGGTGTGATTATATACTTGGATGAAGGTTACTATTATGATGCACTCTAAGTGTTTGATAAAATACCTCTAAGGGAATCTATGTTTAAATACGATGATTTCTCTTATTAAGTGCATATGCTCGCATGTCTCGCATAAACCGATGGTTTCCATGGATTTCTCCAAGTACAAACAAAGGTTTTTCACGAAAAGACTAATAATGAATGATTCTAAGTAACTCTATGATTTCTCTAAGATCGTTTCACAAGCTCTAAGGATCATACCATGCTCACAAGGAAACTCTATGATAATGCTCTAAGATCGTCTTACAAGCTCCACGGATCACAATGAAATGCTCTAAGATCTCTAAGGTTATGCTCTATGGAAATGCTCTAAGGTTATTGCTCTATGCTCTATGTCTCTACGGATCATAATGACTCTAAGTAACTCCATGAACTCACAAGAACTCATAAGGCTATGATTATCGATTGACTCACACGGTTACAGTTTTGTTTTCGAATATTATCTCACATACGTTTCACGGTTTCCATGCTTTAAGGAATTTACGGATTTCATTCTCCATGTCTTGTATGCTCCATGCCTAACCGCTTTATTGTGATTAGTTTGTATACACTGAGTATTCCATGCTCAGTCGATATTGTTATGATCGGCAGGTGCTCGGGTTCCATTCGATTTGTGTGGCGAAGAACCTTGGGTCGAGGAAGAGTACCATGACCCGGAGCCTTCCATGGATCACTATCATGACGATGGTGCTTTAGATAGGAGTCGTGACTTCGATTTCTGTTGATCGACCGACTTAGAACTTGTGTCTTTTAGTTATGTGAGTGTGGGGTTTGTCCACTCCACTTTTGGGTTTCTCACACATGTATACTTGTTGGTTCTTACTTGAGCCAAGTTATAGGAGTATTCATTTTGCTTCCGCTATGTTTAGTATTTTATTTTCCGCTGTGCATTGTATTTCGTTTCCGCTATGTATATTCAGGTACTCTGACAGGTTTCCACGTGTGCCTTATGTATCATACTGGAGGTATGATATGGCGGTCACGAGTCAAAGTACCCTTATCTCCTAGGGGGTATTTTGGGTCGCGACAGTCACACCCGAAGAATTTTGACGTATTTCTAAATGTGACACTTCGAATGAGGCATGGGACATTCTTAAAATTACCCATGAAGGGACTACAATAGTCAAGATCTCCAAACTTCAAATGCTTACTTCTAAATTTGAAAATCTGATAATGAATGATAATGAAGCTTTTGATGGTTTTTATGCTGATTAGAATGACATTGTTAATTCTAGTTTTAATTTAGGAGAAAGTATACCTGATTCCAAAATTTTTAGGAAGATCTTGAGACATCTGCCTGAGAGAATTAGATCAAAGGTTATCGCCATCGAAGAGTAAAAATATTGATGCTCTTAAAATTGAAGAGTTGGTTGGTTCTCTCCAAACCTATGAGTTAAATCTGAATCCATCTAAGAAACCAAAATCTATTGCTTTGAAATCTGTCAAAGAATTCATACATGGTTCAGATAATGACTCTGAGGATGATGAAGAAGAGTTGACTTTATTTGCAAAGAAATTCAGAAAATTTCTGAAATTTAAAAAGAGATTTAATCTGAAATGAAGAAAATCTTTTGAGAAGCCTAAGTCCAAGCACTTTAAAAATAAGAAACATCTTAAAAGTACTGATAGTAAATCCCAAGGTGTTCAATGCTATGAATGTCAAGGCTACGGCCATATTGGCGCTAAGTGCTCTAATAAGAAAGATTTAAGGGCAAGGCAAGGGATGACAGTGAATTTGAATCTGAGGAATCAGATAGTTCTTTTTGTGAGGAGACTATGGGTTATATGGCCTTCACTGCATCTCTATCTGGAATTGAAGAATCTTCTTTAAATATTGTGAGTGACCAACACCATAGTGATGGTGAGGATGATGAGAGTCAGAACGACTCAGATTCTGAGAGAGACCTTGAGGTAGCCTATGATGAGTTATTTCAGGAATGCCTAAAGCTAAAAAAGATTCAGTTTTCCATGACCAAAAAGGTCAAATCTATTGAAATGGAAAGAGATGCTTTAGACCAAGTGACTTTAGGGTTGAAAGCTCTTGTGCCACAACTTGAGGAAGAGAAGGCTTCCCTCCTTGTCAGGACTCAGCTTCTTGAATCTGATTTACATATTTGTCTTGATGAAAAGGCAAGTCTTGAAATCAAGTTGGCTGATCTTGAGAAAAATCGGAGGTGTAAAGATGTGAAGGGAACTCCGTCTACCACGAACACTGAGCCTAGTGATAAAAAGCAACCTCCTGAAAATAGAAAAGACCCCTCTACTCAGAAATTTATTCTTAAATGTCATAAATGTGGAGAGAATGATCATATTAGGCCTTGATATCCTAAACTATGAAGAATGCCCAATCATGGTTTTGAGAACTAAAATAATCTTAATGAGAATCTTCAAAGGAGAGTTGAGGTCCTAGTGGAGAAGTCTAGGAGTTTTTGTGAAGATATGATGAAAATTGCTCACAACTCTAGACAGTGGCATGATCATAATGTCCGCCATAATTCTAGGACCCAATCCTGGAAAAGGAGGAACAGGAGGAAGAGGCAAAAGGTCATACCTACCTCAACTGAAATGGTTAGAGACCAAAGGGTTAATCAAATTGCTAAAACCGTTTGGGTGAGAAAGGAAGGCCAGAAGGGCTTCACTTAGCCCTTACCTATCATAGCCTAGGGTGTGCTTTGTTTGTTATATCTTGTCCTAGTGCTATACTGCTTGTGTATACTAATAGTTTTTATTTATTTATTTTGCTATTTGTTTTGGTTTGTTTTTCTGTTTTCTTTATTTTGAAAAATTCAAAAACATTGAAAAACTATAAAATCCAAAAATATTTTGTCATGTTGTCCTTGGTTAACTTGCATGATCTGCATTCCTTGTGTGATCTTTATTTCTATACTTGTCTAGGATTGAACATGAGTTTGTTGCTGATTGAGGATACATCACCTTCATAGTCTCTTGGTTAGACTAAAAATTAGACTGGTTTTATCTTGCACAGTTAGAGACTTATTCATGTGTGTATGCTTTGCACTTTCACATACACTCTGACTGATTCTGTTGAGAGGTTTATTTTCCAATCTGTAGGTGTATGTCTTATCCTAAAAGTGGGACCTTGGATGACCAATCTAGAATGACCATATTGTTAGTCATCCCCATTTTGTATATCCTCCATGAGGAAAAATTATTGCAATGAAAAGGGCCACCTACTGGGCTAGTGTGAAAGTCATTATTGGTTGTAAACAGTATGTAATGACTACCTATGCGGATAGTAGTTATCTATCTGGGTTGCTAGATTGAAAGTTCCTACTGCCAATAGCCAGGACTACCTACTTGGATAGTGTGAAAGCCATCATTGCATGAAAATATATGTTAAAATAAAGAACATCTAAAGAAATCTTACAAAGTTTGGAAGTATTTAACCAAAAGTAAGAGAAAAATATTGAGTCAAATAAAATGGATAAAGGAGCAACAAAATGTAAAAAAATCAGCATATTTAGATCTAACTAGGTTTGACTTCTAAGATTTGTATCTCCAGAGTCCCCTTAGTGATTAAATGTCATATCCTCGGAAAGGGAAAGAAACCTTGATTTAGTATCTAGTCAGACCACCACTACACACATATTGCTTCACTTTTGAACTGTTCACTAAATGTGACTAAGTGAATTGACTATGCTTTAGCATTCCGTGAGATTTAGTTAGATGTGTATCCTTAGTCGGACTAACTAATCATGTTCTTCATTGGATTTGTAATTTTAAATTACTACTGCTTAGAATGCTTTTGATGCATGTTAGTGTGGCACATGATACCTTTTTAGTATTATTATTATGTGTTTTCTTATTGGTTGGTATGGGCCTTTCTAGCTTAGGTGCCCTGATTTTGGTGGTATCCTTGATCTTAGGGGGAGAAGATCAAGTTGAGTTGTTGAGGAGGAGTTTTTGCTTTATATTACTATTTTGTTCCCCGCTCTTTAGTCTCCACATTGTCTGCATTTGCTTAGTTGTATTGTGATTGCCTTGATATTACACGTGTTAAATTGGTATATTCTTTGGGATATTGGCTTCCTGCCTACCTTTGGCAATTGTGCCAAAAAGGGGGAGAATGTTGAGTATTATTTCCCTAGTTCATTACATTCCTTGCAATACCTGTGCTAATTTATTTTCATATTCCATACATGCTTCACTGGGTGTTTTGTTTATGAGCATGTGCAGGTGCAGGGTTGTAGCAAATAGATCTTACTTGACAAAAGCTTCAATATCTTCACTTTAATAATATTTGTCAATCGGTGTCAGTTTGGTTTGCCACGGAATTACCAAAGGAGGAGATTGTAAAGTCCATGTTTTAGTGTTGGCTTATTCCCGTGTCAAAACAAGTGAGTCTAGTATATCTTGTGTCATTGCCTTCAAGCATCCACGACAAGTGAAGATGAAGACCGGAGAAGATCGGTTGAAGACATTCCGATCATATCCTCCATTTGACTCATAAGATGGTAAGTGACCTAGATACTATGTTACCTTAGGTGGAAATTGACTTAGAATAATCATACCATGATACCTTAGGTGAAAATTAACTTAGAATAATTATATGGACCTTAGGTGACTAGATATGTAGCCCAAAAAGTGTTAGAGGTTCTTAAAGTTCTTAAAAAAACCAAGGTTCCTTGTAATAGGCATATCTCTCAAACCGTAGCTCCAATTTTATTCCATAATATATCAAATCAACCGTGTCGAAAAGATCTACAACTTTCGTGAAAGAAGCAGGAGCAAATTCTGAATTTTTAGGAGTCGGTCGACCAAAACAGTATTGGGTCAACCCAGTCCTCATACAAAAATGTATGGCAAATCAAGGCAGAGACCAACCAAATGTTCGTTCAACCCAAAAGTGCAGTTGGGTCAACCCAAGTGCCACGTTAGGTCGACCCAAACCCCTTTGGGTCGACCCAATGCCTAAAAATCCTTCTAATTTGGTTTTAGCAACTTCTAAAACTTGGTTTTGGTTTCTCTATTTAATAAGAACTCTTCTAGTCCGTGAATGGGGACTTTGGGAGAGTATTGAGAGGGTATTGGGCTATCTCTAGAGTTCATAGAAACTCTAAAATTATTTTCTCTCCTTCCCTTCATTAAGTTCTCTTCCATCCTAGAGTTGCAAGCCATTGTTCCATTCTTGCTTGCTTTGACTTTCTCATTAATGGAATCTAACTAGGATTTGATTTTAATCAAACCATCAACTTGTTCTGGAAAAAAAAATTTGGTTGGAGTGTTCTGGAGCCTTTGCAAAGGAGATCGATCCAAGGAGGATCGTGGATGTGATATTTGGTCGGTGGAATCCGAAGCCGTCATTGACGGAGATCATTGTGGTTGTCGAGACACAAGAGAAGAACAGGCCACTGCGGTAGATTGCGAGTCTTGCGAGATCATGATTACTTATTGAGACATGGAGGACTAGCCGTGGATTGAGGAAGTCGAGTCCTATTTGGGTGAGGTTTGAGTCTGTAAGTATCTAGTACTTTGTCTTAGTGGATTCTCGTTGCTGGACTAGGTCCCATGCTTTTTCCCCGAAGGGTTCCCACATAACAATTGCTTGTGTTGTGGTTTGCTTGTTTCCCTTATTCCGCACTTTAAGTTCATCATCCCTTAGTTAATAACTTAATTGTTAAATATTAAAAAGGGTAGATAGACTTTATAGGGAGACCTAGCTACCCCCTTGAATTTGTGAGTTCTCAACTCAAACAATAGATTTGATGTTCACCTGATTTTTTCAGCAGCTGGTGTGCGATCGATCGCATGCAGTGGAAATTCTGACAGAATGGTTCGGGTTCAAGTGTGACAGATCGTCCCCAAGTGCGATCAATCGCACTAGGATATGTGATCGATCACAGTTGGTGTGCGATTGATCGTACGCGGGTGCTGAATCAAGAATTAAGGGTTTTTAACCCTTCGCCTATAAATAGGGATCACATTTGGCGGTTTTTGTTTAACCAAAACCTAGAGGAGAGTTTGAGAGGAGAAGGAAGAGAAATTTAGGGATTTTCAAGAAGGGTTTATGGATTGAAGAGAGGGGAGCTCAAGATCAAGGTTGGATCCTCCTCTACCATGTTTGGGAGTTTTCTACTCAAAGGTTTTCTTCAAGATCAAGCATTGATCCTCAAGGTTAGTACACCCTCCTAGTTAATTTAGTAATAACTTAGGTTTTCCCTTGAAAACATGATTATGCTTTGATCTTGTATATTCCATTCCTTGAAATAAAACCAATGTTCCCTAAAAATGAATAAGATTACCTAATTGGTAATGATGTGGGGGATGTGTGGATGGATGAGGCGATTGGATGCCATGTGGTCGTGATGGATGTTGTGTGATGAAAATGATGGAAGGGCAATGTACAAAATAAAATACACACCCAAGTTGTTGATGAAATGTGTGACAAGAAAATGTGAAATTAAGGACCATATAAGTGATGAATGCCATGTGTTCGATGAAACGTTCGTATGAGAAGAAATGTAGTTAATCAAGCCTATAACATGCATGCTTTGTGGGGATTTCCTAAATGCTAATTGTGACTAAATGCTATGTATATGTTCTTAAATTCTTAATGACTATGGAAGAAATTGAGATGCTATATGACATTCTTGTATTGCTCATGTCATCATGATTACCACCAATTGCTACACACACCCACACACATGCATGCATAAATTGTGATTTTTCTAGTATATGTATATGAGAAAACAAACAAGAACAAGACATGTGATTTACGAAACGAATGATAAAGCCGGACATCGGGCCGGTCAAGGGTAGGGCATATCCCCGGATATGTCATACCTGGCTCACAAGTAAACAAGCAAGACTGATAAAGCCGAACATGGGGCCAGTCAAGGGTAGGGCATATCACTAGATATGTCATACTTGGCTCACAAGAAAACAAGACAAGTATGATAATACCGGACAGAGGGCCGGTCAAGGATGTTGGTACACCTTTTCTATTTCACTGAAGGATACTTACGTATCCTTCTCACAAGTTGCTTTTCTATATTTCGCTGAAGGATACTTATGTATCCGGCTCACAAGTCGCTACAAGGGCACTAACATCTGGCTCACAAGATAAGAATGACAAGGCAAGTCAAGACAAGCATGACAAGTGATTCCAACTAGAACAAGACAAGACATGCATGATTCCCACAAGACAAGAACAAGATGAGAAAAAGTTTTAAACATGACGAGCAAGTTTTGAAACACACGAAAAGATATTTTCAAGAATAAGTATGAATTATAAGTACGGGTTTTGCATGGGGTTCTCGCATTTAGTTCCAAGCATGCCATGATCATCGCATTGCTTTAAATTGATGTTATGAATTGCGTTATGTTATTACTATTGTTGGCTAGTAGCTTGTACTCGCTGAGTATTCCATACTTAGCCGTACATTTCATGTCGGCAGGTCCAGTGGACACCTTCAACCCCGAGCCATGGGTTGAGGAAGAATATGTTGAAGAGGAAGCGCCCATTCCACTACAGCCTCAGGAGGATAGAGACCTAGATAGGTGGCCCTATCTAGACTATTGTGAGTAAGGTCTTATGGAGAGAGAAAGAGAGAGAGACTTTATCATTATTTTGTATTTTGATGGTGGGCATGTCCACCTTTACTTGATACATTTTGTATATGAACTTGGAGTACAGGTTATAGAAAAAGGAAAAATTTAGTCATGCTTCCGCACTATTTAGCTTCCGCACTCTGTATCATGTCTTCATTATGAGATGTTTATGCCTTGTATTTATAGGATGGTTTGGCAGGTCATGTATAGTCACACTTAAAGTCCTACCTAACTACTAAGGGGGATTTTGGGGCGCGACAATTTATGTACATATTAAATATTAAGTGATTGTTGAAATGTTTATTGAAATAAAGTTGGTTTCCAAGTTAGACTCATGGTTGCTATTGTCTTAGGACTAAGTCATGATACATGGCACACGGGGTTGTGGACACCATATAAAAAGTAATAGATCACCTCCTCCCATAGGTGATGCACCGCCTAACATGGCTCAGGCTTTTGCTTCGATAACGGAAACATTAGCTATGCTGACAGCCAGACAGCTTACTACTCCTCCTTCTGCTGCTGCACTCATAGCTGCCCCACCAAATAAAGCGCTAGCAGGGATAGAGGCATTTCATAGGATGAGGCCTCCGGTATTTGGTGGTAGCATTGATCACTAATTGCAGAGGCATGGATCAGGTAGCTGGAGAAGCTATTCTTCGTATTATTGCCTATTGAGGCAAAGAGGGACACCTGGGCCGCCTTTATGCTAGAAGGTGAGGCCGACCATTGGCGTCTGCTATTAGGACTCGAGATTTGATCCGACTAGGTCAAGAGTGGACTTGAGGAGAATTTCCTGATATCTTCTACAAGAAGTACATCCTAGTAGGAATGAGACAGAAGAAGGAAGTTGAGTTCATTACCTTAGAGCAAGGTAATTTGTCGATGGCCAAATATGAGCCCAAGTTTTTGGAGTTGTCCAGATCCACTCCGCATATTATTGCTACAGAGACTATGAAGGCTTAGAAATTCGAGAGGGGATTGAAGGCCTACTAGAGACCTATGCGATGGTAGTGGATAAAGCACAGTTGGTTGAGACGAATTCAGAGAAATTCTTCAGGAGAAGGAAGAGTGTTAAAGGCCAGTCCAGTAGCTCACCACCACCGGAGAAGAGGGCTAGGATTACCCCATACCAGCCTTCAGGGCCAGCACAGTCATAGAGGACTTACTCTATACTACATGCTTCTCACCCTTTTGCCCCATAGGCTTCACGCCCGACGACTACACAGGCTGTCACGACCCAAAATACCCCCTAGTAGTTAGGATACTTTGGCGACGTGAACACATAACCAAACCATCCTATATAACATATGAATCCTGTACAACATATAAAACCTGTGATAGCGGAAGTGTAATACTAATCTATATATGGTAGTGGAAGCGGACTACAAAATTTCTATCAATAGTATATGTCTCAGTTTATACATGACCCAAAATAAAGAGCGAACATACTCGCTCAACAAAATATATGTACATGTCTCTCCCTCTCGTCACTCATGATGGGGCCACCTAACAAAAGCCCTCTGCTCCTCCTGAGCCCTCTGCTGCTGAAGACTACCCCAAGTCTCCTCCTCCTCAACATACTCTTCCTTGACCCATGGTTCTTGAGGACGCTCGCCGCAAATGTCGAAGGGACCTGCCGACATAATATGTACGGCTGAGCATGGAATACTCAGTGTATACAAACCACTAGATAGTAATATCATAAACAGTAATCCAACATATATCACGGTTTATCATTTCACATGCATTTCTGAAATCAGCGCGGAAAACAAAATCATATCATGTGCATATATCTCAGAAAATACTATCGGAAAACATCTTCTTATCATCTTTTGTCTTTTACATCTTCTTATCATCTTTTTTTCATCTTATACCTTTGCATATACGGGTATTTAAAATACCTTGGCTTTTATCTTTTGTTATCCTGTACGGGTATTTAAAATACCTTGGTATTCATCATTTGCTACCTCCGGAGTAGGACAACTAGTACCTGTACCCACGTAAACTGGGTGGCCTAATGTTCTCCTCCCCTTCGGCTACCTCAAGGGTAGACGACCAGTATCCATCTCCCTTCCGGGTGGCCTGCTATCATCGGAGTCCGATGCCAGTATCCCTTTCCCTTTTAGGCGGCCTGCTATCGTCGTATCCCTATCGGCTTTTTCCGTATACTTTCCATCTTCTTGTATTTCTTGTAACATCTTATGCTTCTTGTATTTTCCGTATGTATCTTGTGCTTCTTATGCTTTCCGTATACATCTTGTGCTTCTTGTACTTTTCTTATACTTCCTTTGCTTCTTGTACTATTCATGTGGTTCATTTACATCTTATACTTTTCATGTAATTCATTTGCGTCTTATACTCTTCTTCTTCTTATTCTTGTATTGCATCTTATATACATGGACTTCTTCTTTTGGATACCCATAATATAGAAAAACTCGATCATGCATATGCGTATGTGTCCGTGTAGCAATTGTGATATAACATAGTAGACATTAGGGAAAACCCTTTACATATGGTCATATGTCTCATACTCAACATAATTCATCCATCACCATAATCCATATACAATAACATCACACCATTCCAATCACATTTAAAATAAGGTTTTTCTACTTATTCTTCCCAAAACTTGTTGCTTTTAACATGCTTTTCATCTTGGATACTAACATATAGAACAACTCCAAAATTTTCCATCTTTTATTTGTTGGTTGAAAGCATAACATCATCACATTTAATTCACACCATCATTCATGGGATTTTATCTTGATGTAGAAAGGGTTTCATGAAATCAATTGCTAGAAGAGTGTATTTTTACATATAAGAGGCTATATATAACTATACTTGTCAAGAAAATCATGCTTTCCATTAAGGGTTTATGAAATTAGAACCTAGTAGAGTGTATCTACCTTATGAGATGAAATCCCTTTGATCCAATGCTTGAAAAGGCTTGAAGAAGCTTGTAGAAGTGAAACCCAAGCTTGATGTTGGAGATCCAAGCTCCAATGGCGCGTAGGAGCGAGATCAAGGCTCGATTTGTGCTCTTCTTCTCCAAATCCAAAAACCCCTCTTGCAATCCTCCACTCTCTTCCCTTCTCTTCTAAGATCTCTCTCTAGGTTTAGGGATCGCCCTCTCCTCTCTTCTTATCTCCCAATCTCTCTAAGTGTCGAAATGAAGCCCTAAAGGCTCGGGTTAAACTCTTAAGGTAAGAGTGAACCGACCAAAAGACCATAATACCCTTATTGAATTTCTGCAAAAACGCGAGTACCGAGCGATCGGTGTTAATGACCGATCGATCGGTTGCCTACCGAGCGATCGGTTGCCTACCGAGCGATCGGTGTGTTGACCGAGCTCTCGACCAAAAATCAACTCTCTAGAAAATTTCCCCATACAAAAATCTTGACCAGTCGATAGCTACCGATCGATCGGTTTTGGACCGATCGATCGCTCTATGGACCGAGCGATCGGTTGCCTGCAGGTCCAGACTGTTTTGGCCATATCTTTTGACTCGTTCGTCCGATTTTGACGATTCAACTTGCGTTGGGTTCGTACTTCGAAAACGAACATTTCTGAAGTTTTGAAATTTCCAATTTCTTCTTTATTTATTAATTATACCTCTTTAAAGGAAAAATAGCAACGAAAGTGTCATGCATTAAATGTGAAAAGGTCCGGGGCTCTACACAGGCACCTCGTCCCGCACTATCTCAGACCACGGGATATGCGCCCTCTACATTCTATTATGAGTTTTGTGCTCATTGTGGTAGGAGGCATGTGGCTAGAGATTATCAGAAGTTGTCCGGTAGATGCTTTCACTGTGGTGACCAGGGCCACATGATTAGAGATTGTCTCCACCGGCAGTTGCCATCCCAGTCTTAGGGGAACAGGCCCTTGATTCGACAGTCTTCTCAACAGGGCTCTTCATAGGCATCGAGGCCCTCACAATCTACACGACCACCTCGCCAAGCAAACTAGGGTCAGGTCTTTGCCATGACTGAACGGGATGCACAAGAATCTGATGATGTTGTGCAAGGTACGCTAGAATGCTAGATTTTTTTCAAGTTGTGATTGCTTGCTATTATATGATGTGTTCGTGTATGTGTACAACATGCTACCTATACACTATGCATATTCTTGCTTGAAATCTATTGATGTGAGTTATTTAATGACACATACGCGTTATTAGTATATCAATGTCTAGCCCAAGTATTGATGTTAGCCTAAAGGTTACAACCCTATGTACCCCTAATAATTTTGATGATAACACATTAATGGAATGATCATGTTAGTACTAATGGTTCTTTAAAGTTTATATAAAATTCAAATTAAGAGAACATTAGCACATCAAATCATGGCATGAAGAAAGAAAGTGACTCAAAGAAAATCCAAAATAGACTGCAAATTACAAGTCATGAAATCATATGCAATGCATCAAAGTCAAGATCAAGTCATTGGGTCGTGTGAATCAAATAAAAGATCTAAAATCATACCCAAAGTCCAAATTGGATCCATAATCAAGAAAGGAAGATTGTAAGTCAAAGAAAAATTTGAAGGCCATGATCAAATTGACGAGGAACTCTCAAGGAAGATCTTATTGAATTATTTATATTTTTGAGTCTAGGACTTATGTAAGAAGTCCTCAAAATTATGGAAAGTTGAAATGCTCAAGTACCTAGATTGACCTTAGGAATTCTAGAATTTATTAGAAATATTCTAAGGCCCTTGGACATCTTAAAATATGGTTAAAGTCATGATTGAAGGAAGCCAAAAGACCTAGGAAATCATTCCCATCTTATTGGTCTTTAAAATCAGAGGTTCATGAGAATTTAAGCTTGAACCGTCGACGGATGGGCCAAGGGATTTGCCAACCATCAACGATTGAGGTTACAGAAAGTTTAAAAACTTTCTATCTTATGAACCGTCGATGGTTTCAGGATGGGAATCCCATTCGTTGACGGTTGTCTGCGGGAATCAGCAAAAATGCTAGCAACAGCTAGTTTTTTAACGGCTATTTTCGCATTTATGAATTCCTCAATGGCACTATTCATTTCTCAACTATAAATTGAGTTCATAAATGAAATTTAAACAACTCTTGAATCATTCTTGAACTACTATTGATCAAATCATTCAATTCTCATCAAGAACATCGTTGAAAAACCTAAAACCCCATCTCTCTTTATTTGAGCTTTCAACTCCCATTCTTTTGAGAGATTTATAGAGTTTGCATTTCAATCTTATTCAAATCATTAAGGAGCTTTATTATGTGGATTCAAATCCAACAACTCTTTTGTATAAAAAGAAATCAAGAATCAGGGATTCTTGTCCGAGAAGCCGGAGAGCTTTGTGAAGTCAAGAGAGGGTGTTCTCTTGCATTGAAGGTGGTAATACTTGCCTGGGAAAAGGATTGTAAAGGTTTGGGCTTCACTTGGAAAGAAGCTCGGGCGATAGTGAAATCATGTCAAATCCTTTGAGCCAAAGAGCTTGAGGTGGGGACGTAGGCGGGAGTGCCGAATCTCAAGAATAATTTTGTTGTGTTTGTATTCTTTATCTCTTATCATTTCCTTTATCTATGCATTAATTGTTTCTATCATTGTTAAATTAGCTTAGTCGTAAATTCCACAAAAAGAAGCTAAATAGTATTTTAAATCAGCCACTGACCCTAATAATTCCCCCTCTAGGGTCCAATAATTGGGCAACAAATCGACACAAGATCCACTCATTCCTTTGTCTCGCCTAGTTTTACGAAGGGATTTTCATCTAAGTCAAGTTTGTTGGAGTGTGAGTTGTCCATTTCGACTTCGCTTGGCAAGTTGGTGGTTGCTCACCGAATGTACAAGGATTGTGTGGTTCAAGTTGGGCAGAATGAGTTGTTAGCCGACCTTATCATCCTGGAGTTCCAAGACTTCGATGTCATTCTTGGGATGGATTGGCTCTCGACTCACCACGGACACGTGACTTGTTTTGAGAAGATGATGGACTTTAGGCCGGAAGGTGTAAATTCATTTCAATTCTGAGGGTTGCGAATGAGAGACATTGCCCGCTTCACAACTCTAAGTCTTTCGAACCCAGAGGCATGAGACTCCTCAGCCATTCCTGTTGT
This sequence comes from Tetracentron sinense, assembly GCA_015143295.1. NCBI lineage: Eukaryota > Viridiplantae > Streptophyta > Magnoliopsida > Trochodendrales > Trochodendraceae > Tetracentron > Tetracentron sinense. The sequence goes on from CM026554.1 coordinate 24,411,338, forward strand.
CAGTGAATACTTGGATGTGTTTCCCGAGGAATTGCCTGGATTGCCTCTAGATCGGAAGATTGAGTTCGCGATAGAGCTTAATCCTGACACTGCTTCAATTTCTAAGGCGCTTACAAGATGGCCCAAATGGAGCTTAAGGAGTAGAAGGAGCAGATAGAAGAGTTGTAACAACTTGGTTTCATCCGACCTAGTGTGTCACTGTGGGGAGCTCCAATGCTCTTCATAAAGAAGAAGGATGGGTTAATGAGAATGTGCATCGACTATAGGCAATTGAACAAGGTCACTGATAGATGACCTGTTTGACCAGTTGAAGGGAGTGAGATTTTTCTATAAAATTGATCTTCGATCAAGTTATCATCAGTTGAAGATCAAGGCGGAAGACGTTCCTAAGGACTGCCTTTAGGACTCGATACAGGCACTACGAGTTCCTGGTCATGCCTTTTGGTCTGTCTGTTGGACATTATGCCCTAAAAAGTCATTTAGATTGTAAGATTCTTATTGATTAGATTAATAAAGATATCTTCTTTATCTATTGTGAATTCATTATGGGTAATTGACCAAGATCATGAGATGATCTATACGATATGAGATATCGAATAAGGTCATTAGGATATATTGTAGGAAAGTTATGTGATTGGACTATCACAAGCAGATATAGCTTTCCAGTTCCTTATACCTTATAGAGTCACAACTATGGGTGAAGCTGAGCACTTCACTTATATGGCTGTCACAATGCTAAGATGTTCTCAATGGTTGAGATGTAGTTTTATCTCAAACTATTGTAGTGGAGACTACACATCAGCATATAGGTGCTTAAATGTACAATGACTGATTGCATGCAATGAGAGACCTCTTGCATAAACATACTATCAGATAGTCTCTCATTCACATTGAACAGTTTTGATGATCCTAAGATCTGATGAGTTCATTTATAACTAAGCAGTGATCTGACTGTTTTGATTGCACCTAAGTACTCTCTACCTGAGGGACTACGATAAGGTAACGGTTTGTCACGACCCAAAATAACCCCTAGGAGTTATGAGACTTTGGCAATGTGACCGCCATGTCATACCATCCTGTTATGACACATAAGGCGTACATACCATCCAGCAAGAGCTCACAAGGCATACAAAAGGCGAACCAAAAAATTTCCTCTTTACAGTATAATCTTCCACGAGTTAATATAAACAAAATACTGAAATATAAACTAAACCTGCACACAGGGTCCATCACTTTAGTTTCAACTCAAATTCAATACGAAAACTCCCACAAGGGCAACCCAAATACATGTCTCTCCCTCTCATCACTCAACCATCACTGATGACTGCCCATTGGTTTCTCGACATACTCCACCTCAATCCCTGGTTCAAGAGCACAACCATCCAACCTGTGACCTACCGAAGATAACAACTTCGGCTGAGCATTGAATACTCAGTGTCTACCAACCACTAACTAGCAGGGCTATAACATCAAAATAGAATACATGTGCCTAGAAACTTAAACAATTCATATGCATACTTTAATCAGAGCGCGGAAACCATACTTTAAATCTTTACTTTCAAAACCTTACATCTTTGAGCAAAACCAATACTTAGAACCAAATCATATTTTGAGTGAACCGTACTTTTTCAAAATGTACTTTGAGATCATTATTTACAAAACATACTTAGAGTTCTTTCCTTAAAAACATTCTTTACAAGGGGTTATCATATAGCCTTGTCAAAACCTCCATTCTTTCAAAACATACTTTACAAGGGGATATCACATATCCTTTTTTCCAAAACTTACTTTACAAGAGGATATCACGTATCCCTTTTCCAACTTAATTTACAAGGGAATATCACATATCCTTTTTCTTATTCAACTTAGCAAAGGGGCATGTAAATACCCTTTGTCAAAATCACATACTTTACAAGGGGGTCTCACATACCCTTTATTCTTTATTCAACTTTATTAGGGGGGAGTAAATACCCCATTTGGAAGTCACATACTTTACAAGGGAGGAGTAAATACCTCTTTTTGAATCATACTTTACAAGGGGGCATCACAATACCCTTCTTTCTTATTCAGCTTTATCAGGGGGGAGTAAATACCTCATTGTGGAATATCATAAACTTTACAAAGGGGCATCAAATACCCTTCGTACTTATTCAGCTTTACAAGGGGGCATATACATACCCATTTCACGAATCATGCTTTCCAACTTGCTTAGGGGGTATGTAACTACCCTTATCAAGACTTTCTCATCTTTACAAGGGGGTATCCACTACCCTTCATCAAAAACTTTTCACTTTAAAGGGGGTATGTAAATACCCTTTGCAAAACCTTACTTTACCAACCTTCTTTGAAAACCATACTTTAAAGGGGTATCAAATACCTTTTCAGAAATCTTACTTTAAAAGGGGGTATCCAATACCCTTCATTTGAAAACATACTTTACAATTCTTTACGAGGAGGGATTAAATACCCTTTTGTCGAAAATCATTCTTTATATAAGCTTACAAGGAGGGAGTAATTACCCTTTTTTCAAAAATCATCTTTGAGTACTTAACACTTATAGCAAAACTCCTTTTTCAATTTCCCTTTACTTATACCAAACTCATCACATGTTTAAAACTCCACACTTCCATACTTTTCATCAAAACCAAACCCTTTTTATCATTTGATAATAATAAACCAACTTTCATAAGAAAAACCATCTTTTATACCTCACTTTTACCAAAACCATGCTTTACATATTACTTTCAATACATAAATCACAACAAGGATAGTTAGTAGAGGGTATCTACCTTTCAAAACCAAATCCCTATGGTTTATAGCTTGAGAATACTCCTTGGTAGCAAGATCCAAGCTTAGGAAGAAAGCTTGAAGTGAAAACTCAACTCCACTTGATCACTAGCACAAAGCCTAGAAGAACCCAAGCTCTTCTCCCTCTTTTCTCTCAACTTTCTCCCAAAAACTCTTTCTAGGGTTGTGGTAACCCTAAGCCATGAATTTGTGGTTTATATAGGCCAAGAGGGGTTGGCCAAAGACCCTTACACCCCCTAAATATCTCTAAGGAGTCGGTTACAAGGCAAAAACATGCACCAAGGATCTATCCGTCATGAGCACGGATAGATCCTTCAAAAAACCCCTTTCTGTCAAAAAAACCCATACAATTTTTAGATTGACCGATCTATCAGTCATGACCATGGATAGATCCTTCATTAGCACGGATAAATTGATCACAAAATGGATCTATCCTTTGGTCATCCCTTCACCCATTTTTTTATGTTGCGGTATTTTGACCATAACTTTTGACTCGCTCATCAGATTTTGACGATTCAACTTGCGTTGGACCTGTCTTTCAAAGGGGAATAACTTTCATATTTTGTACAAATCTAATTCTTTGGTATTCATATTCAAAAATGGCCTTAAAGGCTACTAGTCCAAAGTGATTGCTGAATTGATAGCAGACCCGCTTTCAGAAAACCCACATTTTACCTAGCTTTGACTCACAATCTGAAAAAATGTAAAACATGAACCTCAAAGAGGGCTTCGATATCTTTTGAAAACTTCAAGAATCACTCAATTCCGAAAAGTGACGACAAAACTAGAGCTCCGACAAGTTGAGGGAATGTAAAGGCATCCCTCCTTTTCGACACTTAGAGTATGTTATACTCTTGTTTCTTCATCTCAAACACCCAACAATTAACATTTAAACTAATTTAATCTATTCTTATCATGCCTCATAAACCACGTTACATAAATGCCCCTCGGCCTTTACAAGACTTGCGCTCATGGCACTATTCACAGCACTATTCACAACCATAAGTACATGAATAGTGCATGTGAAATTTAGGGCTCTACACAGTTGGATAATCAGAAAGTTGTTCAAGTCATGATGAATTTCAAACAAGAAATCCAGGCTCATTAAATTGAGAGATTATCCAAGTTCCGAGTAAGACAGTCCATTAAGCTTAAAGCCTGCGCAGGTGATTTTGAAATCAAATAAGTTTGAAATATATTTTTAATAAAATATATTATACTTAATAAAGGTTTTTCTCAAAATGTTTTAACATGAGAAATAGTTTCTCATGGCTTAATCAAATGTCTTGGAAACCCGGATCATCTACAATAGGCTATGAGTTAGATAATATATTAATCTTGAAGGCCTATTAGGGATAATATTATTTGAATGATCAATCGAATGCATTAGTTCATGTGGCCGGATCCTTTATTGGTTTATGTTCTTTCACTGGGATTCAATTGCAACATGGATATCTCAAGTCACTTCCAATTCCGGTGTCATTCCTATTAAAGGGTCAATGGGATAACATCGGGTAAGCCAGTGTTAGAATGTTCCAAAGCAATCTGTGGAGATGCTCATAAAGAAATATAAGCTTGAAATAATAGATTAAATGCTAATATATATTAATAGATTAAATGTTAATCTATATTTAATAGATTAAATGTTAATCTATATTTAATAGATTAAATATTAATCTATAATTTTAGATTAAATGTTAATCTAATAAAAGTGATTAAATAATAATTATTTAACAAACCAAACATAAGGGAATATGGGTTTGAGCCATATTCTTAAAACCCATTAAATACGGACCTTATTGGTGGGCCCAAGCCCATGGATTGACATCCAAAGGTGGGCGCCCACTTCATGTTCCCTATAATTAAGGTTTCTGGTTAGTAGATAATTATTAATTAATTAATTAAACCTTATCTAATAGGATTAGATAATTGCTTGGTCAAGAAGAAACTAATGAGATAAGGATGAACCTTATCCCTATAAAGTAGCTCAAGCCCCTCTCTCTCTCACGCCCCCCTCTTGTGGAGTTTTCTAGATTGTCTAGAATTCCTATCTTTTAGGGAGTTGGTTAGAATCCCTATTATCTAGGGAGTTAGTTATATCCCTAAATTTAAGGAGTCCTTTTTGGAAAAGGAAACCTAAAATAGAAGGTTGTTGTAACTAACTAATTTTGGATAAACTAGGAGTCTTTTAATGATAAGGGTTATCATTATTAGTAACTCTAATGGACAACTATCATTATAAGATAATGATCAAGATGTGGATAAGATCCACATCTATATATACTCCAAGACCAAACCTTGTGGGGCAATATTTTTCATAATTATTCTTCAAGGACTTTCATGAGCTTCAAGGGAGAGACCCAAGGGATTTTCATGAGCTTCAAGAGAGAGCCCAAGGGATTTTCAAAATCTAGGATTTTGAACCCTAGAGCATTTGTGAGATAGAAAGTCTACTCCATAATCTCCTTCATCTCTTTGTTCTCCAAAAACCAAGAAAAGATTCGAAAGCTTCGCGGAGATAGCGAAGAGCAAGAATCGAGCTTGAGATATTTCTTCGAGAAATCTCTATAAAGAGTTCTCAAGCTTCATCGTTTTTGGGCTTGTAAAGACCTGAATCTTTTTCATGCCTTTCATGCAAGTAATATGAGTATAATAGTTTTTGTGATGTTTTTAATGCTTATGTAATTATATCTAAATGGTGTGGTGTGAGCAAGGCATAATCAAAGTTGTAAAGAAGAGGGATGCCTTAACATGCCCTCAACGTTGGGAAGCTCTAGTTTTCTCAACACTGATCGAAATTGAGTGATTCTTGAGCCATTTGAAAGATATCAAAACCCTCTTTAATGTTCATTTTATTTTTTATCCAGATTTTGAGTCAAGATTAAGTTAAATGTTGGATTTCCGAAGTCGACCCTGCTAAAAATTCTGGTCTGCCATAATCCATCGCAGACCAGTTAGCTTTAGAGCCTATTTAGGTAATTCTAATGTAGAGCCCCAGACTTTTTCATGCTTAATACATGACACTTTCGTTGTCATTTTACCTTTTTAAGAGGTATAATTAATAAATAAGGAAGATATTGGAAATTTCAAAATGTCAGAAATGTTCCTTTTCGAAGTACGAGCCCAACGCAAGTTAAATCGTCAAAATCGGACGAACGAGTCAAAAGATATGGCCAAAACAGTCTGGGCCTGCAGGCAATCCGTAGCTCGGTTATGCGCTAAGGACGTAGCTCGGAAGGCGCTAAGGTCGTGCTATGATAAGACACCGACAACGCATAGACAACGTACTCTAAGAACGTAGCTCGAGCTCTGATAACAAAATCGTTGTGCATCCGTCGCGCAGCAGATAACGTATCCGTTGTGCAACAACAACGGGTGCGTTGTGCAACAACAACGGGTACGTTGTAGATAACACAACGGACAACGTGTTCAACACTGTTCACAGCACAACGGGTTCAGCACTGTTCATAGCACAACGTGTTCAGCACTGTTCACAGCACAACGGGTTCAGCACTGTTCACAGCACAACGTGTTCAGCACTGTTCATAGGACAACGTGTTCAGCACTGTTCACAGCACAACGGGTTCAGCACTGTTCACAGCACAACGTGTTCAGCACTGTTCACAGTACAACGGGTTCAGCACTATTCACAGCACCACGGGTTCAGCACTGTTCACAGCACCACGGGTTCAGCACTGTTCACAGCACAACGTGTTCAACACTGTTCACAGCACCACGGGTTCAGCACTGTTCACAGCACAACGCGTTCAGCACTGTTCACAGCACAACGGGTTCAGCACTGTTCACAGCACCACGGGTTCAGCACAGTTCACAGCACAACGTGTTCAGCACTGTTCATAGCACCACGGGTTCAGCACTGTTCACAGCACCACGGGTTCAGCACAGTTCACAGCACAACGTGTTCAGCACTGTTCACAGCACCACGGGTTCAACACTGTTCACAGCACAACGTGTTCAGCACTGTTCACAGCACAACGTGTTCAGCACTGTTCACAGCACAACGGGTTCAGTACTGTTCACAGCACCACGAGTTGGCACTATTCACAGCACCACGAGTTGGCACTGTTCACAGCGCAACGAGTTGGCACTGTTCACAGCACCACGAGTTGGCACTGTTCACAGCACAACGAGTTCGACACTCGTGTTTTTACAGAAATTTAGTAAGGGTGTTATGGTCTTTTGTCAGTTCACTATTACCTTAAGAGTTTAACCCGAGCCTTTAGGGCTCATTCTCAACACTTAGAGAGTTTGAGAGAATAGGAGAAGGGGAGAAGGCGATTCCAACCTAGGGTTTCCATTTTTGAGAGAAATCAAAGGGTTTGAAACCCTAGATGAACCTCAAGCCCGTTTTCTTCAAGATTTCGGTTCAGGCATTGTGGAGCTCGCGATCCAAGCTAGGGCAGCAACTTACAGTCGTTTGGAAGAGGGATTTCTTCCTCATCTCTTCAAGGTCGGTACTTCTTACTACCCTCCTAGTTATAGTTCCTCTTTCCCCTTCTTTTCTTTTGATTTCCTTTCATTTACACATGTGCTATGAGATGGATGAATGGTAAATGGTGAATGGTGAATGGTGAATGGTGAATGGTGAATGGTGAATGGTGAATGGTGAATGGTGAATGGAGATAGAATGGGCGATTGGATGCCAATGGTGGTGTGTGATGAACAAATGGGGAAGGGCATTGTTCCAATAATGAACATACATGTATGATTTGAGTAAAACCCATCTAGAAAAGCATGTTGTAGGGTAAATCCATAATGAACACACCATGTTTGATGAAATGCCAAGGTGAACACAGTGAGCTGAAAATTTGGAAATGCATGCCTAATAAATTATGAATATTGCTAGGGACTATGATAGTGTGTTTCTTTCCTTCCCTAATGATATGATCATTACATTGCTCAATCATTAATGTTATGTGTGTTGTGAAATTTCCCAATTGTCACGTTTAAATTTAAATGCAAGTATGTACACGGTTCCCACAAGCACGACATGCATGACATGATTGATCGAGGTTTTCAAGAACATGGTTAGAGGTGGGACATATCCTACGATATGTTTTACCTCGCTTTTCACAAGAAGACAAGAACCAACATTCCACGAGGGGTCTCCCCTCACTCACAAGTGCATATCATGAAGAAGGGTCTCCCTTCCCTCGCAAGTGCATTGCATAAAGAAGGGTCTCCCTTCCCTCTCAAGGCATCTCACAAGCGCATCTCACAAGTTACATGATCACAAGCAAGCACGCATGACATGACACGACATACAAGAATCAAGCAAGATAGACAAGACAAGCTTTTAAGTACGAAAAGAGATTTCAAGCCAAGTCAAGTGCACTATGGTTTCAAGAGGTTTTACCGGTTTTCTACGAAATACAAGCATGATTATAAATTGCTTTACTTCCTTGTATGATATGAATTGTTTCCTGCTTTATGTATGCTATCCGTATGCTATGACTGTTGGTTAGTGCTTAGTACCCGCTGAGTATTCCATGCTCAGCCGTACTTCTTATGTCGGCAGGTTCTGAGGGAGCTGCTGCTCCATTTGATGTGTGTGCTCCCGGCCCATGGGAGGAAGAGGAGTACGTCGAGGAGCCTTTGGAGGAACCTCCCGTAGAGAGTTATCAGTAGGTGGTGTTAGATTCTGAGTGGATTAGCTATGGGTGAGATGAGAGTTAGATTCATGTATTTTGGCTGGCATGTCCGGACTTTCTTTTGGAGACTTTTTGTATGAACTTGGAATTGCGTATGTATATACATAGAGATTTGGTAGTCTTCCGCTGTGCTATGTTAGAGTATGTTTCCGCTGTTTATATCCTCTATTGTATATGCTCTGTGGGTTTTTGCAGGTTAGTTTGTCAAGCAAGTCATGAAATCCATGATTAGTCGTCCAAAGTTCACTCTAACTCCTAGGGTGGGTTTTGGGTCACGACATCTAAACTCAGAATTAGGATTTCTTCATTAAGGATAAAATTGTTCCCCTTTGAATGAAAAGTCCAACGCAAGTTGAATCGTCAAAATCTGATAAGCGAGTCAAAAGTAATGATCGAAATACTAAACAGGAAAAATCACGACCGCTCACTAAAATTTGGATGATCGATCATCCCAAGCTCAACAATTGATTTTACGGAACCCTGAATTTTAGATAAGTCACTGGAATTTGGACACTCGATCATCCAGACTGACAATCGATCGTCAGAACACGACCTGTTTGTTTAAAGACGCGTAATAGGGGTTTTTAACCTTTGAGAGTATAAATAGGAGTCTTATTTCGAGGTTTTAGGGTATCCTAACCATTTCTAACCTAATTTTGGTAAGGAAGAGAAATATCTAGAGTTCTAATAGAGTTTTGGCTTAGAGAATAAGGGTTTTTACTTAGAGGAGAAGAAGCTTACCTTGGAGGTCAACCCCAAAGCTTCAAGGAGCTTTATCTTGCGATTTGGATCCAAATGAAGGATCCCTAAGGTCGATATCATTTCTAATCTAACCTTAGTAAACGTCTTGCATGTTTTAAATAAGAATATTTATGGATTATCAAGAGTATTACATGATTATACAAAGATGAGTAGGTAATAAGCATGAATGATAGATTTTACTCTTGAAATGAGGGTTTTACATGTGCTACAAGCTCTATTATGTATGAATGGTCGATATCCTCTCTAAATTAAACCTTGTATTATTATGTTTATTGATTAAGTATGATAAACGATGAATTTGTATGGAATTTGCATGTTTAAGTAAGGATATAGATGGATTTGTATGTTAGAAGCTTAAATTGGATTATGGGTTATGCTTTATGAGTTATGGATGTATGGAAATGATGGTGGATGGGCTAAAATGGTAAAGGGATAGATTATGGATGCATGGATTGGGGTTGGGCTTGAATTGGATGCTCATGGATTATGTGAATGACTATTGTATGATGAAAAAATGGGGAAGGGTAATATACACATAACAAATACACTTAAGGTGTTTGTTTAAATCCTTGAGAGTGTTTTCAATGTTAATATAATGTTATTGAGAATTGAGAAACTAAAGTAATGAGATATTATGGTTTATCATGCTAAATTATGTGCTATATCTATAACATGAGGGTTTTGCATGTTTTATAAATTCTATGGAAATGAATTTTGAATTTTATCAATAACATGGAGGTTTTGCATGTGTTATAAATTCTATGGAAATGAATTGGGGATTTTATCTATAACATGGGGGTTTTGCATGTGTTATGAATTCTATTGAACATGAATAGGCGGATTATATCCATGACATAGGGGTTTTACTTGTGATGTAAATTCTATTATGTATAATTCTACTATTATGATGTTCTATGAATGAGTAAAGGGGGATGGGATTTACTATTTATGAAGTTTGTTAAGAGAATCGTGAAATCATGATAAGGTAATGTTTATTATGTCTATGTAAATTATGCCCTAAACACTCGTATACTAAATTATGCCCTATTTATACTTGTACGGTGATCGGCATTAGGATAGGCTAAAGCCTAGAGGAAGTTCTCCAGGTCGGGAATTATCTAACTGGGGAGATGTAACCTAGCGGAGTTTCTTAGCGGAAGACTGAAGTCTAGGCGATGACCGAGTTCGAATATTAATCACGAATGTTAAATTATGCTTAGCTATATCGTATGGTGATTGATATTCGGGTAGGCCAAAGCTTAGAGGAAGGTCTTCCAAATCGGGAATTCTCTAACCATATGGTATGGGACACTATGGTGGAGTTTCTATGGTGGGAGATTGGAATCTAAGTAATGACCAAGCTCAGAAGTTAATCACGACACTCAAGCACAAGTTCACATGTATGGTAGTTGCTTACAAGTCTCATGGGTATATGCATGGCATGGGCATTGCATGGGCATGGTCTGTATCCTCCAAGAGCAGCATGTCAATTAAGTTACTGTATGGGCATGGTCCATATCCTCCAAGAGCAGTATGTCAGTTAAGTAATTGATATGGGCATGGTCCGTATCCTCTAAGAGCGACATGTCAGTTATGTTACTATATGGGCATGGTCCATATCCTGCAAGAGTGGCATGTCAGTTAAGTTACTGTATGGGCATGGTCCATATCCTCCAAGAGCAGCTTGTCAGTTACGTTATTGCATGAGCATGGTCTGTGTCTACTTCCGAACGACATGCCAGTTACTTACAAGTACTGAATCATGAACACTGAATTACGAGGACAATGAAACATGATATGATGTATCTACGTTCTTTCGCATTCTGATTATGGGATTATGCATTAGACTGAGATATTGATTATGTAAATATCACATGAACATGTTATCAATTATGCTATATAACCTATCATGGATTATGCAAATGTCGTATGAATATGTTATTGATTTTGTAATTGTCGTATGAATTTAATAATGGTTATGAGCATGAGTTATTACTATTGTTAGTTAGATTGGATATCTGCTGAGCATTGTCAATGCTAAGTCAATCTGTTATTGTCGTCAGGTTTAGAGTGAGTTGATGGCTAAGCTGTGATTGAAGATTTCTAAGTCGAGATAGAAGAAGAAGGTGAGCCTCCGGTTGAAGAAGCTCGAGAGTTGGTTAGGTGGCCACATTAATAGGCCTTGTTTTACATTTTGAAAGGGATTGTAAAAGACTTATGTGTTTCAGGATGTTGCTTAGATTGTCTTACTTTTGTTGGTGATTTAAGACTATCCCGATTATGATGGGTTATGTTGGACAGATTACATTTATACAGGATGGTTTGGGTCTTATATATCGAATTTTTTATTATTCTCATTTTTAGAGACTCATGTTATATGCCTTGTATGTCATGGGATTTAAGCAAGTTTAAGAAATGTGGTGACCCAGGGTCTTATTTTGGTCAAGGTAGGATTTTGGGTCGTTACAGAGGTGGTATCAGAGCGTAGGCATTAGATTTCCTTAGGGTCATTTAGTATTTGATATCGTGATTTAAACAAGGCATTAGGTTTAAGAAAAGAGTCGTATTCCAAGTATAGACTACTTAATAGTCTTCATCTTAAACCGGTTGATACTTCAACTGACTTGATTCCTAGCTTCGCTAAGTTATCTAGGAATCCCTATTGTATGTATACTATATGTACTGTGTTGTTGGGTATTACTATATGCTAGGTGTTGTGTGCGTACTATATGTTATAAATTATTGAAAACCAGTTCATTAAGCATAGGATTTCAACATAATTGTGGTTTCCTAGCTAGACTCACAAGTTGTGGTGATACTCAGACTAAAGTCTAGCCTAGGTGTTGGTTGACAAAGGATTGGTATGTCCTTTGTCATCCATTGTGTTATTAGGTTTGTACAGGGATTTGTCTTCCGAGTGAGACTATAGGATTATTCTCTTTCGTCTTACAAGTCTAGTAGATTTAGAGTCATTGCGGAACTAAGGATTTAGATTTAGATATATATGATATTATGTGTATCCTGTGTAATTTCATCTGTTAAATTATGTTTGATGCATCTTTTATCACAAACAAACACAAGTCGTATATCATGGTATGATGATAAGTCTATATGAGTACATGCATACCCATGACTAGTAGGAATCTTGAAAATAATAATAATAATAATAATAATAATAATAATAAATATATATATATAATTTTGGACAAGCTCATGGATGTTGATGCACATTTCTAGATACAGATGCGCGTTATCTGCAGCACATTCTAGACTCAGTGCTCAGCCCAAAAGTTCTAAATACAAATGCGCGTTAATTCTGTAGTACGTTCTAGACCCAGTGCTCAGTCCAAAATGATAAATATATTATTGAAATTTATCCAGATCAATGATCTCTAAGACCTAGAGGGGGGTGAATAGGTCTATCTAATAATTTCTAACCAATTTTAATTTTTCAATTAATATGTTTAGAAATCAATGAACAATTCACTCAGACAATCCACACAAATCAAACACAGAAGATTTTTACGTGGAAAACCCTAACGGGAAAAAACCACGGGACCTCGTCCAGCAACAAACTTCACTATGAAAAGATTTTAAGTACAAGACAAGACCTTACCAAAACAAAAACGACGTTCCTAGGTATAGACTCTTACTCTTGATTTCCACGAACCAGCAGGTTCGATCTCCGCCGTAGCAGCTTCGGTTCTACACCGACCAAATCTTCTCAAGCTACTTCAAAACCACGATCACACACGATCGATCTCCTTCCACAAAGGCTCCGGATCAAACACCGGACACACACACAAGGTGTAGGGTTGTGAATCAATTTAGGAAGTTTCAAACCCTAGAGGGATCTCATATAGATCTGAGATCACACAATGCAAGATCAAAGGTTTAGATCTATACTTGCATTCTCTAGGATCAAAGAAAGAGGAGGGATCAACAAAGATCTAATAAGAACAATAGGAAAAACCCTAGAGGAGTTTCTCAAACCTCTACTCTTTCAAAAATAAACAAAGATACGAATTAGGTCTCCAAAAAGTTGTTTATATAGGGTTTAAAAAAGGAATCCAGAAAAATAAAAATTCTTTTTACAGGGACCGATCGATCGGTTCACATTACCGATCGCTCGGTCCAAAACGGATCGATCGGTGTTCATAACCGATCGAGCGGTTGAAAATCATCTCTCTGGAAAAATACCCCATACAAATTTTTTGTCCAGTCGATAGCCACCAATCGCTCGGTAGGCCATCAATCGATCGGTCTCAACACCGAGCGATCGGTTGAGACAGAATTTTTTCAAACCATATTTCATTTCATGTTTATTTGATTCAACTAAGATCAAACAACTTTGTTAGGTTTAAAACTATCCTCCTAGGTATGTTTAGAGTTATCTAAGTCAAATCCAACCTAGGTAGGGGTCTCTAAGTCCATTACCTTTCTAGATACAAAGTAGGAGCTTTTTCTTCACTTTCTTCAATCTTCTTGATGCTTTAGCTCTTCTCTTCTGACAAGTTGAACACGACTCGACTCACATGACCTATCTAATGATCACGGAATTTGCCAACACCTACTTAGGGATTTACAATCTCCCCCTTTGGCAATTCCGGGACAAAACAAGACTAACTCATATACTAGGTTCAAATTTTCCCAAATAATTCAAAAATGGAAAATTGACCTTTACATGACTCAAAAATAATTACATGACATTTGACATTTTAACTTGTCATGATTCACCAACCTGTTTGCCTGCACATGCTAAATCAAAAACCTGTGAAGCATGGGAAATAAAATATGGGAAGAAGTAAAACATGTATAACATCCACAATTCCACAATACTATATCCATAACAGGTTAATCATGTATCCATAACATCATCCACAAAATCACAAAATCATCATCCACAATATTATATCCATATGCATATCATGCACTCTCCTCCTTTTTGGCTCGAAATGCCAAAGGCGGACTATAAACAATAAAATTAATGCATAAACATCAAAGGAGATTAGATATAAGAGAATGAGAATAAACCATCCAAATTCATACATCCATAACTAAGTCAATAACATCCAAAAAGGTTTGTACTGAATACAACCAAGTCAAAATACATCTAAGTCTCAAACTAATACTAGGACTAAGGTAAACTCCAAAATATACACATGAACTAGAAGGAGTTTCTATCCTAGTACATCAATCTAACTATCACTCCTGCTCATCATCAGAAGTGAGCTGGGACTCATAATAAGCTCGAAAATCACGAACATCTCTCTGTACGCCCAGCACTGCTGCATCCAGTGATCCAAGTCTGCCACGGATCTCTGTGGTGAACTCCTGGTGGGATGAAATATGCGTTGAGAGATCCATCTGCATCTCTCTCATCATTCTGGCTAGATCATCAATCGTGGCCGGAGGTGGATGAGAGGATCCTGTACCAAAATCAACTTCCTCCTCAATATCTCGAACTGAAGCATGAGAGAAACTCTGAGCGATGGTCTTTTTGTTGATTGGACCTTTCAGAGTATGGGTAGGAACTCCAGGAGGAGCAATAATCCCTTGAGAACCAAGGAGTTTAGTAATCAGGGAACCAAACGGAAGAGCTCCAACCACAGTTTGAGTTTGATGGGCTTGTATCATCAAATCAATTATGTGTGCTGCAAGGTCAATATCATGTCCATGAAGGAGACTGAATAAAAATCGAGCTCTATCTTCCCTAAGGTCTGCAGTATGAACCTTTGGGTGGATATTGGCACTCATAACTAGGTTTACAAGTCTAGCATCCCTAGTGAGTTTTATTACTTCTATTAAGGAACCAACCCAAAGTGTAGGAGCACCACAAAGGAATGTGACTACATTGTTCATAGATTCTTTATCCTCATCTTTCTTATATTTACAAGGATAATAGGCATCTGGAACTCGAGGACAACCAAGAAATTTTGCAATGACATTTGGATTTATCAAAACTGATTGTTCTAAAGATTGAGATTTAAAAGACCAGGTTTTGAAATTGATTTCAGAGAAATTTGAATAAAATTCTTGGACTAATTGAATAGGAGCAGGACCGAATCAAGTGAGAAGACCTTCCCAGTTACGATCGGTAATGAGCTTAGAAAGGTAATAATCACCAAAATCTGAAATTCTAATGCTCCTTTCAACCATAATACCCTTTTTACTAAAATATTCACTATAAAGCTGAGCAGCATTAGGGCTAATGAAAGGACCCAATAGAACAGTTGAAGATGAACTAGCTTTTCCCTTTCGTTTCTGGGTTTTATCTGCCAAAGACTTTTGGCGATTTTCAGTAGTAGAATCCACCATTCTACGAATTGGTCGATCCCCTATTGAAATCCCATGTCCTATTGGAGTGAAGGAAAAGGGCTCTTGGATTTGCTCATCTTCAGGAGGGTCCTCTTGGTTGTTGAGGACCAACTTTCGGCGTTTGGGAACGCCAGACATGAGATAGGCTAGAAGGATTAAGGACAAAATGAAAACCATGGATGAACAGACGATGCCCTATATGATAAATTCAACCTATACGCAAGAAAAAGTACAAGGCTTACTTTTTTGATGCTTGGGAAACCCTTAGAGTCGAATGGAATGACCGTAAGAAGGATTTGGAGGAGAGGTAACCGAGAGATCGCTCTGGAGTTCGGAGAAGAAGTGAACAGAAAAAATAGAAATTAGGGTTTTATAACTCTGTTCACGAAAGACCGATAGATCGGTGGTCTGAAAAATTTTCAAAAATTTTACATTTACAACCATTTCTCCCCCTCAACCAATGGTACAGTAAAAACTCATTTTCCCCTCAAAATAACCAATTCACCAAAAAATTTGCAATAATTGATTTCATTAAAATCATAAAGAATAATCACCCAAGAATTTATATATCAAGTACAGTCATAAATAAGGATTATGTAAACAATAATTGATTTTCAAAGGTGATTAATTATGGTATTTGCATCAAATTCACAATCAGAGTCAAGAAACAATTAGAAGTAATGTTAGTGTGAAATCAAAATTCATTACTTGACTCTTTGAATTGGTTTCCTTCCTTAAGCTAGATTTTGACATTATAGCTCAAATGGGACTCTAAAATTTTCAAAAACTAGTTTTAAAACCAATAAACATCCATACTTATATGATGAGCAATTTTTACCCCAAATTTGACTAACAAATTTATTTCATTTCTTTTTCAGTCAAATTGTACTCATTGTGAAAATTCTTTTTAGAGTACACATATATAGTTTTTAGCACATTGGTGACTTTCACACAAGTGAGAAGATAGCTCTTTCTAATGACAGTGGGGGCTTTCACACTAGCAATCCATATAGATACCTACTGTTTGTCTAGGTAGCCATTACTCACTGTTTGCATTCACTAGTAGCTATCACACAAACTCACAGGTAGTCCTCTCCATGTCAATAATTTTTATAACTAGGGGGCTCACCTTATGGAATTTTTTTTTTTTTTAATTACATTGGTTATACTAGATTTGATTAATCTAGGGAACCATATGGTATAATATCAGAACCTTTAAATAGGAACTAATACCATCAAAAGAATCAGTCAGAGTGCATGTGCAACATATAACATCTTTGTTTACTCAACTCTAACTGAGATTAGTTAGCATGACCAAATTCAATCACAAGATCAAACCAACAGTTGACCTATCCTAATTTATCCAATCCTATGAAATATTTATCCTTGTATTATATGTTCAAATATGATTTCAAGGAAATAACTTTAAGCAAAATGATAGGAAAGAAGGTCATACAAACACATTATTTTTTGCAATATTTTTCAATTTTTGAATGTTTTTGGATTTTTATTAATTAAAGGAAACAACAAAAAATAGCTCTATGACATAAATAGAACATGAAGAACACATAGGCTATGAAACAAGTACATCTTTACTCAACTCCGCACAAACCTATGGATTTCCTAAGGAGTTCAAACCTAAGGGAATCTAAGGGTTTTGTAAGAATGTCCGCAAATTGATTCTCTGTTTGGACATACTCTATAGACACTATCTGTCGCGACCCAAAACCCACCCTAGGAGTTAGAGTGAACTTTGGACGACTAATCATGGCTTACATGACTTGCTTGACAAACCAACCTGCAAAAACCCACAGAGCATATACAATAGAGGATATAAACAGTGGAAACATACTCTAACATGGCACAGCGGAAGTCTACCAAACCTCTATGTATATACATTCGCAAATCCAACTTTATACAAAAAATAACCAAAAGAAAGTGCGGACAGACCCGCCAAAATACATGGATATAATCTCTCATCTCACCCACAGCTAATCCACTCAGAATCTACAACCACCTAATGGTAACCCTCTACTGGAGGTTCCTCCAAAGGCTCCTCGACGTACTCCTCTTCCACCCATGGACCAGGAGCACACACATCAAATGGAGCAGCAGCTCCCTCAGAACCTGCCGACATAAGAAGTACGGCTGAGCATGGAATACTCAGCGGGTACTAAGCACTAACCAACAGTCATAGCATACGGATAGCATACATAAAGCAGGAAACAATTCATATCATACAAGGAAGTAAAGCAATTTATAATCATGCTTGTATTCCGTAGAAAGCCGATAAAACCTCTTGAAAATATCGTGCACTTGACTTGGCTTGAAATATCTTTTCGTACTTGAAAGCTTGTCTTGTCTATCTTGCTTGATTCTTGTATGTCGTGTCATGTCATGCATGTCATGCGTGCTTGCTTGTGATCATGTAACTTGTGAGATATCCTTGTGAGGTGTACTTGTGAGATACGGTTGAGAGATGCCTTGAGAGGGAAGGGAGACCCTTCTTTATGCAATGCACTTGCAAGGGAAGGGAGACCCTTCTTCATGATATGTATGTACTTGCGAGGGAAGGGAGGCCCTTCTTCATGATATGCACTTGTGAGTGAGGGGAGACCCCTCATGGAATGTTGGTTCTTGTCTTCTTGTGAAAAGCGAGGTAAAACATATCGTAGGATATGTCCCACCTCTAACCATGTTTCTTGAAAACCTCGATAAATCATGTCATGCATGCCGTGCTCGTGGGAACCATGTACATACTTGCATTTAAATTTAAATATGACATTGGGTAATTTCACATCACATATAACATCAATGATTTAGCAATGTAATATTCATATCATTTAGGGAAAAACAAGAAACACACTATCATAGGCCCTAGCAATATTCATAACTTATTAGGCATGCGTTTCCTAATTTACAACTCACTTCATTCACCTTGGCATTTCATCAAACATGGTGTGTTCATTATTGATTTACCCTACAACATGCTTTTCTAGATGGGTTTTACTCAAATCATACATGTATGTTCATTATTGGAACAATGTCCTCCCCATTTAATCATCACCACAAAACCATTGGCATCCAATCGCCCATTCCATCTTCATTCACCATTCACAACCATCCATCTCATAGCACATGTGTAAATAAAGGAAAATGAAGAGAAATGAAGGGAAAAGAGGAACTATAACTAGGAGGGTAGCAAGAAGTACCGACCTTGATCAACTGAGGAAGAAATCCCCTTCCAAAAACAACCGTGAGTTGCTGCCCTAGCTTGAGGAGATGCTCCTCACGAGTGCTTGAGCCGCGATCTTGGAGAAAAACCGGACTTGAAGTGATCTAGGGTCTCAAAACCCTTTGATTTCTCTTCCAAAATGGAAACCCTAGGTTTAGGAATCACCCTCTCCTCTCTTCTTCTATTCTCTCAAACTCTCTAAGTGTCGAATGATGCCCTAAAGGCTCGGGTTAAACTCTTAAGGTAAGAGTGAACCGACCAAAAGACCTTAATACCCTTACTGAAATTTCTGCAAAACATGAGTGCTGAACACGTTGGGCTGTGAACAGTGCCAAACACATTGTGCTGTGAATAGTGCTGAACACGTTGTGCTGTGAACAGTGCTGAACACGTTGTGCTGTGAACAGTGCTGAACACGTTGTGCTGTGAACAGTGTTGAACACGTTGTCCTGTGAACAGTTTTGAACACGTTGTCTGTTGTGTTGTGCATGGTGCTGAGCTCGTTGTCCGTTGTCTTATGTACAACGTGCCGTCGTGAGCTGTACAACGTACCCGTTGTTGCTGTACAATGTACCCGTTGTTGCTGTACAACGTACCCGTTGTCGCTGTACAATGGATGCACAACGTATACGTTGTCTATGCGTTGTCTGTGCCTTATTAGAGCAAGTTATTAGTGCCTTCCGAGCTACGTCCTTAGTGCATAACCGAGCTACGTCCTTAGTGCATTCTGAGCTACGATTTCCTGCAGGTCCAGACTGTTTTGGCCATATCTTTTGACTCGTTCGTCCGATTTTGACGATTCAACTTGCGTTGGGTTCGTACTTCGAAAAGGAACATTTCTGACATTTCAGAATTTCCAATTTCTTCCTTATTTATTAATTATACCACTTTAAAGGCAAAATGGCTACGAAAGTGTCATGCATAATGTCAAAAAAAGTTCGGGGCTCTACACTATCTTTTGCTCAACAAGATCATGGATGAAGTGATGTCTAATGTCTATGTGTTTTGTGCGAGAATGTTGAACGGGATTTTTGGAAATATTGATAGCACTTGAATTATCACAATACACAGTCATAGTGCTCTGTTCAATCTCGTAATCATTCAACATCTGCTTCATCCACAGAAGTTGAGTGCAACAACTGCCAGTTGCTATGTACTCAGCTTCTGCAGTGGACAATGAAATTGAATTCTGCTTTTTACTAAGCCAAGCAACTAAGCAGTTTCCAATATAGAAACATCCTCCAGAGGTGCTCTTCCTATCATCAGCATTTCCGGCCCAATCGGCATCGGAATATCCAACTATCGTGGCATTTGTATCAAAAGAATACAAGAGGCCAAATGATAGAGTTCCACTCACATATCGAATGATACGCTTAACTGCAAGTAACTGAGACTCTTTTGGGCTCGCTTGATAGCGGGCACATGCACCAACACTAAAGGTTATGTCAGGTCTAGTAGCAGTTAGGTAGAGTAAACTACCAATCATGCTTCTATAAGAAGTTTGATCAACATCTTTGCCTGTAGCATCTTTACTAAGTTTTGTAGTAGAACTCATAGGAGTCCTTACATGCTTAGCAGAGCTCATGCCAAATTTCTTCACTAGATTTTTAGCATATTTGATTTGAGATACTGAGATCCCAGAATCCAATTGCTTGATCTGAAGACCAAGGAAGAAACTTAGCTCACCAACCATGCTCATTTCAAATTCATTTTTCATTTGTTCAGCAAATGAAAGAGCATGTAAGTCTAATGTGGAACCAAACACTATGTCATCAACATATATCTGGGCGATGACAATATCACCTTTCACATTCTTTATGAAAAGGGTTTTGTCTACTCCCCCTCTCAAAAATCCATTTTCCAAGAGATAAGTAGTCAGTCTCTCATTCCAAGCTCTTGGAGCTTGTTTTAAACCATAGAGAGCCCTTTTTAACCGATAGACTTGATCAAGGTGATATGGATCTTCAAACCCTTTTGGTTGTTCCACATAGACTTCCTCTTGTAGAATGCCATTCAGAAAGGCACTCTTAACATCCATTTGAAAAAGTTCAAATTTCATATGGCAAGCCACAGCTAGAAGAATTCTTATTGATTCTAGCCTGGCTACAGGAGCAAAGGTTTCATCGAAGTCAATACCTTCAATTTGGGTGTATCCTTGTGCAACTAACCTAGCCTTATTTCTTATGATAGTACCTTTTTCATCACATTTGTTCTTGAAAATCCATTTGGTACCTATCACATTTGTATTGTTAGACCTAGGTACTAAATACCAAACATCATTCCTAGTAAACTGAAGTAACTCTTCTTGCATTGCATTTATTCAATTATCATCTGTAAGAGCTTCAGCTACATTCTTGGGTTCAAAAGATGAAGTATAGCAAATGTAGCTAACTTCATTTTCAATTTGTTTCCTCGTTCTCACTCCACTTTCAAGATCACCAATTATATCAGTGGGGGTGTGAGGACTCATGACCCTAGAATGTGTAGGTTTTGATGGAGATGATTGCTTATTAATAAGTGGAGTTGAAACAGTTTCAACATTTTCATTTTCAGCACTTTCATCATCCTCAAGTTGCACATTTTCAACACCAGAGTCATCCACAACTACATTTATGGACTCCATAATCGTAGAGGTTCTCAAGTTGTACACTCGAAAAGCTCTACTGTTGGTGGAATATCCAAGAAATATCCCTTCATCACTCCGGGATTCAAATTTGCCCAGTTGCTCTCTATCCTTAAGGATATAGCATTTACTTCCGAATTCTCGAAAGTACTTGACACTGGGTTTCTTGTTATTCCACAACTCATATGGGGTTTTGCCTTGTTCTAGGTCTTACAAAAACTCTATTAACTATATAGCAAGCAGTGTTAACTGCCTCAGCCCAGAAATGAGAAGCTAGATTGTTGCTATGAAGCATAACTCTAGCCATCTCTTGGAGAACCCTGTTCTTCCTCTCTACTACACCATTCTGCTGAGGTGTAATAGGTGCTGAAAATTCATGTTTGATACCCGACTCATCACAAAATTCGTTGTACTTAGAGTTTTCAAACTCCTTTCCATGATCACTTCGTATTCGAGTGATTAGGCATCTTTTCTCATTTTGAATTTTCAAGCAAATACTTTTGAAATTGTCAAAAGCATCGGATTTCTCTCTTATAAATGACACCCATGACATTCTTGAGAAATCATCAACCATGACTAGGATGTATCGCTTTCCACCTAGGCTTTCAGTTCTTGTAGGACCCATAAGATCCATATGAATTAATTCCAGTGGATATGAAGTAGCAATACTTGAAGTCTTCTTATGTGGGGTTCTAATTTGTTTACCAATTTGGCATGGCCCACACACAGCAGTAGAAGGCTTTCCTAGTTTGGGAACACCTCTTACAAGTTCTTGCTTAGAGATTTTACATAGGTCTTTGAAGTTTATGTGACCTAGTCTTCGGTGCCACAAATCAACCTCCTCAATTTTAGTCTTATAACAGACATTTGAGGGATTAGGACTGGGAATTAAGCCGTAGCAATTGTCAGTGGTTCTCAACCCTTCTAGAACACACTTACCTTTACCATTAATGACTAAGCATTTATTTTGGGTAAAGTGCACAGCATGGTTATCATCACATAGTTGACTTATGCTAATTAAATTAGCTTTCAGTCCTTCAACAAACAAGGCATCTTTCAATTTTGGTATGCCTAGTGAATCGATGATACCCTTCCCCTTTACTAAAGACTTGCTTCCATCACCAAAAGTAACAGTCCCATCTGGACAGTCCTCAAATTGAGTAAATAAGGACTTGTTACCTGTCATATGCCGAGAACACCCACTGTCGAAGTACCACATTTCTGTGTTTTGGGCTTTCAAGGCAGTGTGAATGACGAAGCACTTCAAGTCATCCTTTCTTACATACACAGTCTTTAAACTTTGTTTAGATCTTTGATCATTAAACTGTGTATTAGAACCTTTTTTCCTTTTTGTCCTCCTTGACCTTTTCCTGTTTTGTTCAGTTCTAGCTTTTTGATTAGTCAAATTCTTTCCTCTTGAATAATCATTTGGAATAAATTGACCAGTTCTTGTCATAGAGATTTGAGCAATTCTATTAACATCTTCGCTCAATATTCTAGACTTTTCAGCCAGAACCTGAATCTGCCTTTGAAGAGTCCCTTGACTTTGATTTTGGTTCCATGAACCATTTTGGGGAGCTCTCCTAAAAGCATTACAATTTGGTCGAATGTGACCTCTCACACCACAAAAGTGACATGTGGGTATGAATCTTGGGAGAGGAGGAGGATTTCTTCTAAAAGGAATTTGATTCCTCATAGAATTCACTCTAGGAGCTGTATTTCTAGGCTTTACAAAATTTGTATAAGCCTTAGTACTTGATGTAGAAGGTAGATTCACTTTAGGATCAGAATGTATTGGCTCAAACACTGCACTAGCCATTGTACCAACCGCTAAAGGATCAGCTGGTGTGTCAGCATGTCCTATCCCAGATCTACTCGAATTTGACCCATACTTTCTAACTAATTCATCTAGGCAACTAGTGTTACCAAACATTCTTACTTCTTTTTCAAGAGTATAGACCTTCTGAATCAAGTCAGTCTTGTCTTTAAGGGTAATTTGATATTCTTTTTCAAGAAATTTCACCTTATCAACAAGAGAGTCTTTAAAAGTTTCCAGCTCCATTTGTAGAGTTCTTAACTCTTCAATTTCTTTCATGGAAGTGTCTCTTTCAACTTCTAATTTTCTGACCACATTAGTCAATGAGACATTCTCTTCCAAAAGACATTGAACTTTCATAACAAATGCTTCTTTTTCATTTTCCAACTGACTAACTAGAGCACTCTTCTCTTCTGCTACTAGTTTACAAGTATCTCTTTCATTTTGAATGATTTTGAGTTTTTTGCTCAAGGAGATTTTTGTTTTAGTCAGCTTCAAACTTTCAGCATACAACTTATCATAAGTTTTTTTCAAATCTTCATCACTTTCAGAGTCAGTTTGACTCTTCTGTATGTCTTCACTAGACTCAGTATGAACACTCTCATCACTTCTATCATTTTCATCAACTGCAGAGGTAGTCTCAAGAATCCCAGAAAGGGAAACAGTGAAAGCCGTATGATTTCCAGTATCTTCACTTGAAGAGGAACTGTCCTATTCTTCATTCTCGGAATCACTGTCCTCCCAACAGGCATTCATCACCTTGCCCTTACTCTTCTTCTTGTTAGGACAGTTAAGTGAAATATGACCGAAGCCATGGCATTCATAACATTGAACACCTTGGGATTTCTTGTCACCACTCTTGGAATTTTTCTTGTTTTCCCAGGGCTTAGACTTTGACTTCTCAAAAGATTTTCCTCCCTGTTTGGGATTGAACCTCTTTTTCGTTCTAAAAAATTTTTGAAATTTTTTAACGAAGAGAGCCATTTCTTCCTCATTCATATCTCCATCACTGTCATCCTCATCCAAAGATTCCTTGATGGATTTCAAGGCTAAAGATTTGTTCTTCTTGGATGGATGGAGATTGAGTTCATAGGTTTGGAGTGAACCAACCAATTCCTCAATCTTCAGAGAGTCAACATTTTTACTCTCTTCGATTGCAGTGACTTTGGGTTGAAATCTCTCAGGGAGAGATCTAAGGACTTTTCTAACTATTTTGGACTCAGATATTTTTTCACCTAAATTGAAACTAGCGTTGACAATGTCACTAAGTTTTGCATAGAATTCATCAAAAGTGTTATTGTCATCCATGTTTAAATGTTCAAATTTGGTGTTAACATTTGGAGTTTTGAGATTTTAACAGTGGTAGTACCCTCATGGGTAATTTCAAGAATGTCCCAAGCCTCCTTTGCTATTTCACATGAAGAAATTCGTCTGAATTCCTCAGTAGTGACTGCAGTAAAGATAGCATTGAGACCTTTAGTGTTCCATCCACTTGACTCAAGCTCATCTCTGGTCCATTCATTATAATATTTGACGACAGTCAAATCACCTACAGTTTTTATGGGCGTAGTCCACCTATTCTGTATAGACATCCAAATTCTCTCGTCAATTGATTTGAGAAAGGCTCTCATTCTAGCTTTCCAGTATGCATAATTATTCCCATCAAAAAGTGGGGGACGAGAGACGGATCCACCTTCTCTTAGAGTACTCATGATCACGGATAATACAGGATCACACTTAAGGGTTTAGCCTTATTAGTGAACAAGCTCTGATACCAATTGAAATTTATCCAGATCAATGATCTCTAAGACCTAGAGGGGGGGTGAATAGGTCTATCTAATAATTTCTAACCAATTTTAATTTTTCAATTAATATGTTTAGAAATCAATGAACAATTCACTCAGACAATCCACACAAATCAAACACAGAAGATTTTTACGTGGAAAACCCTAACTGGAAAAAACCACAGGACCTCGTCCAGCAACAAACTTCACTATGAAAAGATTTTAAGTACAAGACAAGACCTTACCAAAACGGAAACGACGTTCCTAGGTATAGACTCTTACTCTTGATTTCCACGAACCAGCAGGTTCGATCTCCGCCGTAGCAGCTTCGGTTCCACACCGACCAAATCTTCTCAAGCTACTTCAAAACCACGATCACACACGATCGATCTCCTTCCACGAAGGCTCCGGATCAAACACCGGACACACACACAAGGTGTAGGGTTGTGAATCAATTTAGGAAGTTTCAAACCCTAGAGGGATCTCATATAGATCTGAGATCACACAATGCAAGATCAAAGGTTTAGATCTGTACTTGCATTCTCTAGGATCAAAGAAAGAGGAGGGATCAACAAAGATCTAATAAGAACAATAGGAAAAACCCTAGAGGAGTTTCTCAGACCTCTACTCTTTCAAAAATAAACAAAGATACGAATTAGGTCTCCAAAAAGTTGTTTATATAGGGTTTAAAAAAGGAATCCAGAAAAATAAAAATTCTTTTTACAGGGACCAATCGATCGGTTCACATTACCGATCGCTCAGTCCAAAACGGATCGATTAGTGTTCATAACCGATCGAGCGGTTGAAAATCATCTCTCTGGAAAAATACCTCATACAAATTTTTTGTCCAGTCGATAGCCACCGATCGCTCGGTAGGCCACCGATCGATCGGTCTCAACACCGAGCGATCGGTTGAGACAGAATTTTTTCAAACCATATTTCATTTCATGTTTATTTGATTCAACTAAGATCAAACAACTTTGTTAGGTTTAAAACTATCCTCCTAGGTATGTTTAGAGTTATCTAAGTCAAATCCAACCTAGGTAGGGGTCTCTAAGTCCATTACCTTTCTAGATCCAGAGTAGGAGCTTTTTCTTCACTTTCTTCAATCTTCTTGATGCTTTAGCTCTTCTCTTCTGACAAGTTGAACACGACTCGACTCACATGACCTATCTAATGATCACGGAATTTGCCAACACCTACTTAGGGATTTACAATTATAAACTCTAAGAATAGTTTTGGTCACACAGTACAAAAAAATTTTGCACATATCATAAGCATCATACATCTCATAAGCATCATACATAGCATACGTTTCATACATAGCATAAGCATAATGCACATATAGTAAGCATCATACACATCTCATATGCATCCTGGAAATCTTAAAAGCATCATACATGCCTCAAAGTTTCAAAGGATTTTGCTTAAAGAACTCAAATGTGTAAATAAATCATTAGTCTTAGTCTTAATGTCACGACCCAAAATACCCCCTAAGAGTTAGGAGACTTTGGCAACGTGACCGCCGTGTCATGCCATCCTGTCATGACACATAAGGTATACATAACATCCTGCAAGAGCATACAAGGCACGCTAAAAGGCGAACTTGAAAATTTCTTCTTGACAATGTAATCTTCCACATGCTAATATAAACAAAATACTGAATGATGACTAAATCTGTATACAAGGTCTATTACTTGAGTTATCAACTCAATTTCAATACAAAAACTCCCAGTAGATCAACCCAAATACATGTCTCTCCCTCTCATCACTCACTCATCATTGATGACTACCAATTAGCTTCTCGGCATACTCCTCAACGATCCTTGGTTCAATAGCACAACCATCCAACCTGTGACCTGCCGAAGATAACAACTTCGACTGAGCATTGAATACTCAGCGTCTACCAACCACTAACTAGTAGGGCTATGACATCAAAATAGAATACATGCGTGTAGAATCTTAAACAATTCATATGTATACTTTAATCAGAGTGCGGAAACCATACTTTCAATCTTTGCTTTCAAAACCTTACATCTTTGAGCAAAACCAATACTTAGAACCAAATCATACTTTAAGCGAACTGTACTTTTTCAAAAATGTACTTTGAGATCATTCTTTACAAAACATACTTAGAGTTCTTTCCTTAAAAACATTCTTTACGAGGGTTTATCACATAGCCTTGTAAAAATCTCATTTCTTTCAAAACATACTTTACAAGGGAATATCACATATCCTTTTTCCAAAAATTACTTTACAAGGGGATATCACATATCCTTTTTCCAAAACTTACTTTACAAGGGGATATCAAATATCCTTTTTCCAAAACTTACTTTACAAGGGGATATCACATATCCTTTTTCCAAAACATACTTTACAAGGGAATATCACATATCCTTTTTCCAAAACTTACTTTACAAGGGGATATCACATATCTTTTTTCTTATTCAGCTTTATCAGGGGGCATCACATACCCTTTGTCAGAATCACATACTTTACAAGGGGCCCTCACATACCCATTATTCTTATTTAGCTTTATCAGGGGGCATGTAAATACCCTTTGTTCGAATCCACTTCCTCAGGGGGTATGTAAAATACCATTTTCCGAACCATGCTTTACAAGGGGGTGTCAAATACCCATTTCATGAATCATACTTTCCAACTTTCTCAGGGGTATGTAAATACCCTTGTTTAAATCCACTTTCTCAGGGGGTATGTAAAATACCCTTTTCCGAACCATGCTTTACAAGGGGGTATAACAGTACCCTTCTTTCTTATTCGGCTTTATCAGGGGGGAGTAAATACCCCATTGTGAAACATCATACTTTACAAGGGGGCAACACATTCCCATTATTCTTATTTAGCTTTATCAAGGGGTTTCAAATACCCATTTCATGAATCATACTTTCCAACTTTCTCAGGGGGTATGTAAATACCCTTGTTCGAATCCACTTTCTCAGGGGATATGTAAAATACCATTTTCTGAACCATGCTTTACAAGGGGGTATCACAATACCCTTCTTTCTTATTCAGCTTTATCAGGGGGGAGTAAATACCCCATTGTGGAACATCATACTTTACAAGGGGGCAACACATACCCATTATTCTTATTCAGCTTTATCAGGGGGTGTCAAATACCCATTTCATGAATCATACTTTCCAACTTTCTCAGGGAGTATGTAAATACCCTTGTTCGAATCCACTTTCTCAGGGGGTATGTAAATACCCTTTTCCAAACCACGCTTTACAAGGGAGGTGTAAATACCTCTTTTTGAATCGTACTTTACAAGGGGGCATCACAATACCCTTCACATAAACTTTCTCATCTTTACAAGGGTATCCACTACCCTTCATCAAAACCTTTTCACTTTAAAGGGGGTATGTAAATACCCTTTTCAAAACCTTACTTGACCAACCTTCTTTGAAAACCATACTTTAAAGGGGTATCAAATACCTTTTCAGAAATCTTACTTTAAAAGGGGGTCTCCAATACCCTTCATTTGAAAATATACTTTACAATTCTTTATGAGGAGGGATTGAATACCCTTTTGTCGAAAATCATTATTTACAAGCTTAACAAGGAGGGAGTAATTACCCTTTGTTTCAAAAATCATCTTTGAGTACTTAACACTGATAGAAAAACTCCTTTTTCAATTTTCCTTTACTTATACCAAACTCATCACATGTTAAAAACCCCATAATTCCATACTTTTCATCAAAACCAAACCCTTTTTATCATTTGATGATAATAAACCAACTTTCATAAGAAAACCCATCTTTTATACCTCACTTTTACCAAAAACATGCTTTACATATTACTTTCAATACATAAATCACAACAAAGATAGTGAGTAGAGGGTATCTACTTATGAAATCATAACTAGGCAATTTAGTAAAAGGTATGTACCTTTCAAGACCGGATCCCTACGGTCTAAGTGCTTTAGAATACTCCTCAGAAATGAGAGAAAGCTTTGAGAAAGCTTGTTGAATCAATTCCAAGTTTTAGAAGTTTAAGGAAGTGAAGATCGAACCTCTAGAAGCAATACAAGCTTCACCTCTAGCCTTGACAACTCCCATAGCAAGGCCCCTTGCAAGACCCCTAACTTCTCTCTCCTTTCTCTCAAAACCTTCCTCTAAGGGTTGTGGTAACCCTAACCCATGAAATTGCCTTTATATAGGCAAGAGGGGTGAGGCCAAAGACCTTTCCACCCCCCTAAATATCTCAAGGGAGTCGGTTATAAGGCAAACCATGCACCAAGGATCTACCCGTCATGAGCATGGATAGATCCTTCAAAAAACACCTTACTGCCAAAAAAACCCATACAAAATTGGGCTTGATAGATTGATCGGTCATGGGGATGGATAGATCCATCAGTGTATGGGATTGAAGGATCTATCCTCCCCAAACTAGATAGATCCTTCACTATTCATTCCTTCATTTTTCCCGCTGTGGTATTTCGACCATAACTTTTGACTCGATGATCTAATTTTGACACTTCAACTTGCGTTGGATTCTACATTCAAAGGGGAACAACTTTCATGTTTTGCATAACTCCTAATTCTTCTTTCTTCATAGTCCAAAGTTGCCATAAAGCTGACTGGTCAGGAATTTTAGCAGAAAATTGTCTAAAACCTACTTTTCACCTTGCTTCGACTCACAATTGGAAAATGTGATAAACATGAACCTTGAAGAGGATCTCGATATCTTTCTAATGGCTCAAGAATCACTTAATTCCAATTTTGGATGAGAAAACTAGAGTTCTCTCAAGTTGAGGGAATTTTCAAAAATCCCTCTTTGCGACACTTAAGGGTATTGCATCCTCTTGTTTTATTTATACCAAATACCCTAAAAAAGTTCCACACATATTTTTATTCATTTGAAACCTCATTTCATTTTAGAACATGAAGCCATCATCCCATTAAGGTTTTTGGCCTGGAAAAACACTAATCACAGCACTATTCATAGCATTATTCACACACTATTCACAGCCTAGTGAACTCGGTTCCGGGGTTCTACACTTAAACTGGTTAATGTCTTCAATATGTAATCGGTTAATACCTTAACCAAGTGTGAGAACTTAGCTTTGCTAGGGAAACCAGTTGTATGATTATACTATTATGTGTGTACTTGGATATATACAATATACTTATATAGGCAATTTATGGTCATTATCGCAACCCTAAATACCCCCTAGGAGTTTAGGATACCTGAGCACGTGACCGCCGTGTCATACAGTCCTGTATGACACATAAGGCATATATACCATCCTGTCAGAGTACACAATTGATAACATTTAGCGGAGACAAAGCGGAAGCAATTTAATAACACTCTTATAGTTAGGTTCAAGTCTGAACCAATTAGAAAATATTCAAAATATGAAGCATGGAGTAGACAAGTCCCACTCTCAATACCAACAAAATATAAGTGTAATCTCTCTCTCACTCCCTCATTGGAAATCGAAATCGGGCCGCCTATCTAGTGCTCCCTCGTCCTGATAATGATACATGGAAGGCTCTAGCTCGTATAGCTCATACTACTCTTCCTCAACCCAGGGATCCGAACCACATATATCAAATGGAAAGCGTGCACTTGCCGAAGTCAATAATCGGCTGAGCATGGAATACTTAATGTCTACAAACTACTAACTAACAGTGAGATAATAATAGCATGAAGCATGCGAAACATAGAGCCGTAGAGCATAGAAATCCGTGATAACCCGTATTCGTTCCAAAAAAAATTTCTTATGAGTTTCTTATAAAAT
This sequence comes from Tetracentron sinense, assembly GCA_015143295.1. Classification (NCBI taxonomy): domain Eukaryota; kingdom Viridiplantae; phylum Streptophyta; class Magnoliopsida; order Trochodendrales; family Trochodendraceae; genus Tetracentron; species Tetracentron sinense. The sequence goes on from CM026554.1 coordinate 24,442,118, forward strand.
ATAAAACCGTATGAGTCTTATGAGCGTATGAGAATCAAGTGTCGCGACCCAAAACCCACCCTAGGAGTTAGAGTGAATCTTGGATGACTCATCATGACTTGCATGACTTGCTTGACTAAAACAACCTGCACAAACTTGGAGCATACACAAAAGTGGACAATAGTAGCGGAAACTTAAACTATAAAGCACAGCGGAAGTCTAACAAACCTCTATGTATATACATGCAACCCAAGTTTGATACAAAAGGAAATCAAAAGAAAGTGCGGACATGCCCGCCAAAATACATGGATATATCTCTCTCAACTCACCCACAGCTATATCACTCTGAATCTACAACCACCTAATGGTAACCCTCTACTAAAGGTTCCTCGACGTTCTCCACCTCCACCCAAGGGCTCGGAGCACAGACATCGAATAGAGCAGCTGCTCCGCTATCACCTGCCGATATAAGAAGTACGGCTGAGCATAGAATACTCAGCGGGTACTAAATACTAACCAACAGTCATAGCATACAAATAGCGATACATAGAGCAGGAAACAATTCACACATATAAAGCAGGAATAATTCATATCATAACAATAAAGTAAAGCAGTATATAATCATGCTTGTATTCATAAAAGCCGATAAAACCCTTGAAAACATAGTGCACTTGACTTGACTTAAAGTACCATTTCGTGCTTGAAAGCTCGTCTTGTCTATCTTGCTTGATTCTTTTAGATCGTGTCATGTCATGCGTGCTTGCTTGTGATCATGTAACTTGTGAGATACACTTGTGAGATATCCATGTGAGATGCACTTGAGAGGGAAGGGAGACCCTTCTTTATGCAATGCACTTGAGAGGGAAGGGAGACCCTTCTTCATGATACATATGTACTTGCGAGGGAAGGGAGGCCCTTCTTTATGCTATGCACTTGTGAGTGAGGGGAGACCCCTTGTGGAATGTTTGTTCTTGTTTTCTTGTGAAAAGCGAGGTAAAACATATCGTAGGATATGTCCCACCTCTAAACCTCGTTCTTGAAAGTACCGATAAACCATGTCATGCATGCCGTGCTCGTGGAATCGTGTGCATACTTGCATTTGAAATTTAAGATGACATTTGGGGATTTTAACAACACATAGCATATCACAATTTAAGCAATTAATGAATTACACCATTTAAAGAATGTAAGAAACACACTATCATAAGTCCAAACAAGTTCATAAGTAATTAAGCATGCATTTTCTTAATTTATCCTTCATTTTGTTCACCTTGGCATTTCATCAAACATAGGGTGTGTCCATTATTTATTTCAACCTAAATCATGCTTTTCTAGGTGGGTTATGCTCACATCATACATGTTTGTTCATTATGGATACAATGCCCTCCCCATTTCATCCATCACATCATTTCACACGGCATCCAATCGCCAACACCCCTCTCTATTCACACCATTCACCATTTCAACTCATCATCCATTTATAGATGGAAGAAAACAAAGAATACAAGAATAAGGGAAAAAGAAGAGCTATAACTAGGAGGGTAGCAAAAGGTACCGACCTTGATCAATGAGGAACAAAACTCCTCCAAAAACGTGTGTGTAGATGTTGCCCTAGCTTGAGGAGAGTGCTCCATGAGTGCTTGAACCGGAATCTTGAAGCAATCCAAGCTTGAGGTGATCTAGGGTTCACAAACCCTTTGATTTCTTCCCCAAATGGAAACCCTGTGTTAGAAATCGCCCTCTCCTCTTTCTCTAACTCTCAAATGTCTCTAAGTGTTGTAAATGAGCCCTAAGGCTCGGGCAAACCTTAAGAGGAAAGAGTGAAACGCCCAAAAGATGAAAACACCCTTAAGGAAATTTTTACAAAAACACGAAGACCGAGCGATCGGTGGTTATGACCGATCGATCGGTTGCCTACTGAGCGATCGATGTAGAGCCCCGGACCTTTTCACATTTAATGCGTGACACTTTCGTTGCCATTTTGCCTTTAAAGAGGTATAATTAATAAATAAGGAAGAAATTTGAAATTCCGAAACGTCAAAAATGTTCGTTTTCGAAGTACGAACCCAAGGCAAGTTGAATCGTCAAAATCGGATGAACGAGTCAAAAGTTATGGCCAAAACAGTTTGGACCTACAGACCACTGATCGCTCGGTCCATGGAGCGATCGATCGGTCCAAAACCGATCGCTCGGAGGCTATCGATTGGTCAAGATTTTTGTGTGGGAAAATTTTCCAGAGAATGAAATTTTAACCGATCGCTCGGTTATGAAACCGATCGATCGGTAGGCAACCGATCGATCGGTCATTGACACCGATCGCTCGGTACTCGCGTTTTTGCAGAAATTTCAGTAAGGGTATTATGGTCTTTTGGTCGGTTCACTCTTACCTTAAGAGTTTAACCCGAGCGAGCCTTTAGGGCTTCATTTCGACACTTAGAGAGATTGGGAGATAAGAAGAGAGGAGAGGGCGATTCCTAAACCTAGGGTTTCTATTTTGGAGAGAAATCAAGGGGTTTGTGAACCCACACTCAACTCAAGCCCATTTTTCTTCAAGATCAAGGCACAAGCTCGTGAGGAGCATCTCCTCAAGCTAGGGCAGCAACTCACGGTCGTTTTTGGAAGGGGATTTCTTCCTCACTTGATCAAGGTCGGTACTCCTTGCTACCCTCCTAGTTATAGTTCCTCTTTTCCCTTTATTTCTCTTTATTTACACATGTGCTATGAGATGGATGGTTGTGAATGGTGAATGGAGATGGAATGGGCGATTGGATGCCAATGGTTGTGTTGTGATGATTAAAATGGGGAGGGCATTGTTCCAATAATGAACATACATGCATGATTTGAGTAAAACCCATCTAGAAAAGCATGTTGTAGGGTAAATCAATAATGAACACACCATGCTTGATGAAATGCCAAGATGAATGAAATGAATAATAAATAAAGAAATTGCATGCTTAAACATTCATGGAAATTGCTAGGGTTATGGTAGTGTGTTTTCGCGCTTTCCCTAAATTGTTTAATTTATTACTTGTATATATGGTGATGTGCAATGTATTGTGAATTCCCCAAAATGTCATATTAAATTTCCATTGCAAGTGTGTACACGATTACACGAGCACGGCATGAAACGACGTGATTTACCGATGTTTTCAAGGACGAGATGTAGAGGTGGGGCATATCCTACGATATGTTTCACTTCACTTTTGTCAAGGACAAGATGATCATGCATTGCATAGGGAAGGGTCTCCCATCCCATCGCATTACACGCATGGCATGGCATCGCATTACACGCATGGCATAGTATCGCATGACACGCATAGCATAGCATTTCATGACACTCATGGCATGACATGACACGCATGGATGCTATTTGCGACAGACTATGAACGGAAACTAGGCATATCATTCCGCATGGATGCTAGTTGCGACGGGCTATGAACGGCAACTAGGCACGTCATTCCGCATATAAGGTACTGGTTGCGACGGACTATGAACGGCAACTAGGCATGTCATTCCGCATATAGGGTACTAGTTGCGACGGACTATGAACGGCAACTAGGCATGTGAACATGTTTAAATTCTGAATAAGCAAGCATGATACACGCATGACAAGCATGACAAACATGACACGGTAAATAAGTTCCCAATTACGCGAAGGGTATTTTAAGTCAAGTCAAGTGCATGGTGTTTTTCAAGGATTTTATCGGCTTTTCATGAACTGCAAGTATGATTATGAATTTCCTTATTTCTTTGTATGATATTAACTATTCCTGATTCATATATATCTATATTTTTTCCTGGGTATGCATTGCTATCTCTTGCTATAACTGTTGGTTAGTATTTAGTGCCCGCTGAGTATTCCATGCTCAGCCGTACTTCTTATGTCGGCAGGTTCTGAGGGAGCTACTGCTCTATTTGATGTTTGTGCTCCTGGTCCATGGGTGGAGGAGGAGTACGTCGAGGAGCCTTTGGAGGAACCTCCCGTAGAGGGTTATCAGTAGGTGGTGTTAGATTCTGAGTGGATTAGTTGTGGGTGAGCATGAGTGATTATATCTATGTATTTTGGCGGGCATGTCCGCACTTTCTTTGTTTTGAATTCTTTGTATTAAAACTTGTACCATGTGTATATACTTAGAGGTTTGTTAGACTTCCGCTGTGTTTTATAGTTATGCTTCCGCTGTTATCCTCTATTGTATATGCTCTGTGGGTGTTTTGCAGGTGGTTTGTCAAGCAAGTCATGTAAGTCATGATTTAGTCGTCCACGATTCACTCTAACTCCTAGGGTGGGTTTTGGGTCGCGACAATCGGTGTGTTGACCGAGCTCTTGACCAAAAATCAACTCTCTGGAAAATTTCCCCATACAAATTTTTCGATCAGTCAATAGCATCCGATCGATCGGTTTTGGACCGATCTATCGCTCCATGGACCGAGCGATCGGTGGTCTGCAGGTCCAGACTGTCTTGGCCATATCTTTTGAATCGTTCGTTGATTTTGACGATTCAACTTGCGTTAGGTTCGTACTTCGAAAAGGAACATTTCTGATATTGCAGAATTTTCAATTTTTTCCTTATTTATTAATTGTACTACATTAAAGGCAAATTGGCTGCGAAAGTGCCATGTATTAAGCATGAAAAAGTCTGGGGCTCTACATCCTTGTGAGTTCTTTGAGTTCCTTAGAGTTCTTATGAATTCTTATGAGCCGTGAGGTCTTAGAGCACTTATGAGCTTGTGAGCATTTACTTATGAGACTTATGAGATCTTATGAGCTTGTAAGGTTCTTATGAGTTCTTGTGAGCTAGAGGTTAGTACCTGCACAACCCTGGGCTACCAACCTCCTTGATTCTTGTGAGATTTCATATGAGCATTAACTTAGAGCCAAACCGGAGCACCCGTAAAAAGACTTAGAGCCGGGTATGTAAATACCATTCATTGAATACATCGAAGTGGGCTGCCAAGGTCCTTGATTTCTTATGAGATTACTTAGAGCCAGGCATGATATATCCTTCGATATACCCTACCCTTGACCAACCCGATGTTTGGCTTTAACAATGCTTATGAGCTTGGTAGCTTATGAGTTTTAGATATTCTTATGAATGCTTCGATAAACCGTACTTATGTGAAATCATGGAGACATGCGAGACTTATGAGCCCTAGAGTACTTGGAATACCATAGAGTGCATAGAGTGTTTGTGAACATTATAATAGCCTTAGAAAACTTGTAAACATGGAATCCCATTCATATTACTTCAATAGTAGTGATAGTTTACATTCTCTATACAAATCATCACCCAATCAACCCAATAAGATACTTGAATCATGGTTTTATTTAAGAAGAATAGCACATGGTAGGTAGTAGAGTGTATCTACCTTTTACAAGAACTCCTTTGAAGCTATAAAAGCTTTGAGAAAGCTTATGGAATCCACTCCAAGCTTGAGAAAGTTCAAGGAAGTGAAGATCGGGCTTCGGAAGCAAGAACAAGCTTCACCTAGCGATCCTTGACGAAGCACAAGCAAAACACTTTGCAAGAAACCCTAACTCTCTCTCTTTTCTCTCAAAATCTTCTTTAAGGGTTGTGTAAACCCTTACCCACGAGTGCGGGTGTAGAGCCTCAGAAATTGAGTTCACTGTTCATGTGAATAGTGCCCTTACATGGTGTGTGTGTAAAGGCCTAAGGGTTCCCATTGTGTTCTTGATATTATGATTAGTCAAGTGAGGGTTTTAGGTACATGGGTTGTGTAGCACCCCGGACTTTTTCATCCTTAATGAATAGCACCTTCGTAGCTAATTGGCCGTTTTTGTAGTCTAATTAATACATAAGAGAGAAATTGGAAATTCCGAAATATTAGAAATGTTCGTTTTCGAAAGACGGATCCAACGCAAGTTGAATCGTCAAAATCGGACGAACGAGTCAAAAGATATGGTCAAAACAGTCGGGACCAGCAGAGCACCGATCGCTCGGTCCACTGAGCGATCGATCGGTCCAAAACCGATCGATCGGTATCTATCGACTGGTGGAAAATTTTGTATGGGGAAATTTTCCAGAGAGCATGTTTTTGACCGGTCGCTCGGTCAAGAACACCGATCGCTCGGTAGGCAACCGATCGATCGGTCATTAACACCGATCGCTCAGTCCTCGCGTTTTTGCAAAAATTTCAGTAAGGGCGTTTTCATCTTTTGGGTGTTAAACCCTTACCCATAAGGGTTTGCTCGACCCTTTGAGGCCTCACTTACAACAATTGAGGGATTTTGAGAGATAGAGAGAGAAGAGGAGAAAGCTCTAACCTAGGGTTTGGTTTTGAGAAGGAAATCAAGGGGGGTTTAAGAACCATAGCTCACCCCAACTCGAGTTGCTTCGAAATCGAGGCTCAAGCTCATGTGTGAACCATTCTCCAAGCTAGGGCAGCAACCCAAGCACGTTTTTGGAAGGGGTTTCTTCCCCAACTCAAGTCTCCTTCAAGCAAAGGTGTTCTTCTTTCAAGTTGGAGCTTCAATCAAGGTTTCTACCAAGGATCAAGCCTTGATCTAAGGTTAGTACACCCTACTAACTTCTTTAGCAATAACCTAGATTCCATTCTTGAAAATGATGATTTTTGGATCTTGTGTTCTTTCCTTTCCTTGAAATGCATTATTTTCCCTAATTATAAACAAGATAATTATTTGGTGAATGGGAGGTGGATTGTTGGACATGGAGGCGATTGGATGCCGTATTGTGTGATGTGTGTGATGGAAAATGGTGGATGGGCATTGTACGAATAATGAACACACGCCTTGTGTATGATGAAACATATGAATATTCAAGAACTTGAAATAATGTGGTTTGAATGTGTTACTCATTAGGTGTTTGACAAAATGAATGAATGAGAATGCCAAGAATAAAATGAAGGAATTGGGAAATATGACTTGTGTAGTTCTCCTTAAAAGGGTGATTTTAAAACAAATGCTCTATATGTTTTCATTAAATTCCCCATGCCTATGCAATTACAAGAAATGCCATATTATGCTTTATTGTTTCATGTTAACATGATTATGAAAAAGAGAATTGAAATGCAATATGTGTCCCTTGATTCATCTATGATAGTACGATCGTCACGCATGCATGAACCAAACTTTTTGAAAATAAGCATATGACAAGGAGGTTCGTAGCCCAGGGATGTGCGGGTGCTAGCCTCTGGCTCACAAGTTAAATTAACATGAATGTCAAGGGTAGGGCATATCCCTAGGATATGTCATACCTGGCTCACAAGAAAACACGATAATCAAGGAAATGAAGATGCTAATGTGTTCCGTTCCATCATAGTCCGGGCATTAGCTAAGCAAGTGAAACAAGTGAAGTTACTAATGTGTTCCGTTCAATCATAGTCCGGGCATTAGTAAGCAAGTTGCTAATGTGTTCCGTTCCATTATAGTCCGGGCATTGGCAAAGTAAAATAGGAAAGATACTAATGTGTTCCGTTCAATTATAGTCCGGGCATTAGTAAACAAGGATAACTAGTGTGTTCCATTCAACCATAGTTCGGGCACTAGTCAAGTCAAGATAAGGATACTAATGTGTTCCGTTCAATCATAGTCCGGGCATTAGTAGGCATGGTGCTAATGTGTTCCGTTCCATTATAGTCCGGGCATTAGCAAAGGAAAGCAAGAACTAGTATGACCGTCCAAGTCATAGTTCGGGTACTAGTTAAACATGACACGCAAGAATAACAAGAACCTAGTATGTCCGTCAATTTCATAGTTCGGGTACTAGATAAACAAGAACGAAACAAAGCATGTGTGATTCCCATGATACAAGAATAAGACGAGAATAAGTTGTAAATACGGCAAACGAGTTTCGGAAAATCACAAGAAGTATTATCAAGAACAAGTCATGACTTTTGAATACAAGTTTACAATGCATGAGTTAAAATATCTTGTTCATGATTTACTTTACATTATTATTTCTTTTAGCTTCCGCACTCTAATTATGTACCTTTGATGAACTGTATCATGTGTGACATATTAATGTTATTACTATTGTTAGCTAGTAGCTTGTACTCGCTGAGTATTCCATGCTCAGCCGTACTTTTTATGTCGGTAGGTACAGTATGCGATTTGTGGACTCTTGTCCCTTGGATCGAGGTAGCTCGGTGTGAGCAGGAGATCCTTCGGATGGTTAACTAGATATTAGGAGGCTTGGCATATGGTCAATGGTTGGGATGAGTTAGCGAGAGAGACATGTATTTGGGTTCTTGTGTTTGGGGATGTTGTCTCACTTGAGTTGGGACTCAAGTGGAGGAGTTCATGTTCTTGTTGTAAATCCTATTTAATTATTGTAATCAAATGCACTTGGAATATAGTTAAGTATTTAAAGAAATTTCTAGTTCTCTATTTTGCATGCCTTGTATACTCTTGCAGGTTGATTTAAGGTTAGGTCACGTCGCCAAAGTATCCTAACTCCTAGGGGGTATTTTGGGGCGTTACAGTCTGGCTTTATATAGGCAAAGGGGTTGGTAAAAGACCCCTACACCCTTCAAAAATATATCCCATGGTCGGTTTTCAGCAAAAATGGAAGGAGGGGTCGACCGGAGGTGTGACCGGTCGACTGGTAGTGTTTGGGGACCTCTGGAATAATCCCTCATACAAAAAAGTGTGAGACCGGTCAACCCCTGGTCTAACCGGTCGACCCTTAGTGGAGGGGTCAACCGCTGGTCTCCCGCTCAAGCTACCCTGTTTTGTCTGCCTCGCTGTTTCGGCCATAACTTTTGACTCAGTGATCCAATTTTGACGATTCAACTTGCATTAGATTCTACATTCAAAGGGGAACAACTTTCATGTTTTTTGCCCAATTCTGAGTTTTAAAGGGTCGAAATGAGCCCACAAGTGGACTGGTCCAAACTGTTCCAAGAAATCTCAGCATATCAGTTTCCAGAAATCTCCCATTTGACTTAACTTCTATTCCAAATATCGAAAAGAGATAAGCATGAACTTTAAAGAGGGGTTCAATATCTTTCTAATGGTTCAGGAATCACTCGATGCTGATAAGCTATGACCCAACTAGAGCTCCCTCAAGTTGAGGTTATGGTAAGACATCCACCCTCTTTGACACTTAGAGTATTTTATACTCTTGTATTTTGTCGCGACCCAAAACCCACCCTAGGAGTTAGAGTGAACTTTGGACGACTAATCATGACTTGCTTGACAACCAACCTGCAAAACCCACAGAGCATATACCATAGAGGACAATATAGCGGAAACATAACTATAAAACACAGCGGAAGTCTAACCAAACCTCTATGAATATACATACGCAAATCCAAGTTATACAAAAAGTAACCAAAAGAAAGTGCAGACAGACCTGCCAAAATACATGAATGTATATCTCTCATCTCACCCACAGCTATTCACTCAGAATCTACAACCACCTAATGGTAACCCTCTACGGGAGGTTCCTCCAAAGGCTCCTCGACGTACTCCTCCTCCACCCAAGGGCTCGGAGCACAGATATCAAATGGAGCAGCTGCTCCGCCATCACCTGCCGACATAAGAAGTACTGCTGAGCATGGAATACTCAGCGGGTACTAAGCACTAACCAACAGTCATAGCATACAGATAGCATACATAAAGCAGGAACAATTCTTATAAGTTAGAAGGAAACAATTCATATCATACAAGGAAGTAAAAGTAATTTATAATCATGCTTGTATTTCGTAGAAAGCCGTTAAAACCCTTGAAAACCTTGTGCACTTGACTTGATTGGAAATACCATTTCCGTGCTTGAAACTTGTCATGTTGTCTTATCTTATCATATCATGCGTGTCATGCCATGTCATGCTTGCTTGGAAAGTAAACTACTTGTGAGGGAAGGGAGACCCTTCTTCCTAAATGCCCATGCTTGTCCTGTCATGCATCATGCTTGCTTGTTCGGAAAAGTAATCTACTTGTGAGGGAAGGGAGACCCTTCTTCCTAAAATGCTCATGCTTGTCATGCCGTGTCATGTCATGCTTGTATCATGCTTTGAAGAGTAAACTACTTGTGAGGGAAGGGAGACCCTTCTTCCTAAATGCTCATGTCATGTCCTTTCACTTGTGAGATGTCCTTGTGAGATGTACTTGCGAGGGAAGGGAAACCCTTCTTATGATATGTATGTACTTGCGAGGGAAGGGAGACCCTTCTTATGATAATGCATGATTGACTTGTCCTTGCCAAAAGCGAGGTAAAACATATCGTAGGATATGCCCCACCTCTAAATCCCATTCTTGAAAAACGTCGGTAATCCATGTCATGCATGCGTGCTTGTGAGATCGTGTGCATACTTGCATTTGGAATTAAATATGACAATTTGGGTAATTTACAAAGCATAGCATATCACGATTTGAACAAGTAATAAATCGCACATTTTGAGAAATGTAAGAAACACACTATCATATGCCCTAACAATTTCATGAATAATTAAACATGCATTCCCTTAATTTATCACTCATTTTATTCACCTTGGCATCTCATCAAACATAATGTGTTCATTATTTATTAACTCTACAACATGCTTTTCTAGGTGGGTTTTACTCACATCACATATGTATGTTTATTATGGGTACAATGCCCTCCCCGTTCATCCATCACATCAATACACACGGCATCCAATCGCCCACATTCATCTCCATTCATCATTCACCATTCACCATTCACAACCCATCTCATAATACATGGATGTATAAAGAGGAACACAAAGAAAATAAAGGAAAAAAAGAACTATAACTAGGAGGGTAGCAAGAAGTACCGACCTTGAACAATGAGGAAGAAACCCCTTCCAAAAACGACCGTGTAGCTGCTGCCCTAGCTTGGATCACGAGCTCCTCGAATGCTTGAGCCTTGATCTTGAAGAAAACGGGCTTGGGGTTGATCTAGGGTCTTAACCCCTTTGATTTCTCCCAAATGAAAACCTAGGTTTTGGAAACCCTTCTCCTTTCTCTCTATCTCTCAAAAGACTCTAAGGGTCATGTATGAACCCTCAAATGATCGGGCAAAGCCTTTAAGGTATAAGTGAAATGCCCAAAAGACGAAAACACCCTTACTAAATTTTCTGCAAAAACGCGAGTACCGAGCGATCGGTGTTAATGACCGATCGATCGGTTGCCTACCGATCGATCGGTTTCATAACCGAGCGATCGGTTAAAATTTCACTCTCTGGAAAATTTCCCCATACAAAAATCTTGACCAGTCGATAGCCTCTGAGCGATCGGTTTTGGACCGATCGATCGCTCTATGGACCGAGTGATCGGTTGCCTGCAGGTCCAGACTGTTTTGGCCATATCTTTTGACTCGTTCGTCGGATTTTGACGATTCAACTTGCGTTGGGTTCGTACTTCGAAAAGGAACATTTCTGACATTTCGGAATTTCCAATTTCTTCCTTATTTATTAATTATACCTCTTTAAAGGCAAAATGGCAACGAAAGTGTCATGCATTAAATGTGAAAAGGTCCGGGGCTCTACATATTTGGTGCCCAAACACACATATGGCATACCTTATGTTCACATGCCAAAAATTAGTACCATAACGCTCATTCAAAATGAAATACCTCATTCCCATTTAACCAACATCAAGTTCACGGGGACAACCTTGGCCTTACATATACCATCCACTAGCACTATTCACACACTATTCACAGCACTATTTACAACACTATTCACAGCACTATTCACAGGCTATGAAAGCAAGATCCGGGGTTCTACACTCATGGAATTTTTATGAGCTTGATTTCAAGTTATACTCAGGTTATGTTATTGCTCTCAAGACTTGATCATGAGGCGTGGCAACTGAGGTAGGATTTACTAGATTAGAGGGAATGAAGGTGATACTCCATTTGACAATGAGCAGCCTACCTTCCAGTCAAAGTTATTGAGTTATAAATTAGTGATAGAAATTGATGTGGTTGTTATACATGTACGAACATGCTACCATATAACTATATGTGAATATATTGTGAGGTACGAATTTATACATGTTGAATGCAAATTAGAACATTATTTAGTTTTAATATCAAAGGCTCCGTGCTAGTAAGTGAGTGCCTAGTGCATGTGTTAGTCTAAATTGGATTGACACATCATTGTGTCATGTCTAGGGTTGTCAAGTCGTATGCTCAGTTGAGTAAGGTGGAGTGTAGGAATAGTATCCCTGTTTGTCCGTGTGAAAGTCTTAATTTCGAGGACGAAATTATTTTAAGGGGCGAGGATGTAGAGACCTGAATCTTTTTCATGCCTTTAATGCAAGTAATATGAGTATAATACTTTTTGTGATATTTTTAATGCTTATGTAATTATATCTAAATTGTGTGGTGTGAGCATGGCATACTCAAAGTTGTAAAGAAGAAGGATGCCTTAACATACGCTTAACTTTAGGATGCTCTAGTTTTCTCACCACTGATCGAAATTGAGTGATTATTGAGCCATTAGAAAGATATTGAAGCCCTTTTTAATGTTCATGTTTATCTTTTTTTCAAATTTTGAGTCGAGGTTAAGTTAAATGTTGAATTTCGAAGTCGGGCCTGCTGAAAATTCTGGACTACCATTCAGCTTTAGAGCCAATTTAGGTAATTAAAAACTCAGAATTAGAATTTGTTCATTAGAGACAACATTATTTACCTTTGAATGAAGATTCCAACACAATTTGAATCGTCAAAATCCGATGAGTGAGTCAAAAGTTATGGTTAAAATACCAAACAGGAAAAATCGCGACCGCTCACTAGAATTTGGACAATCAATCATTCCAAGCCCGACAATCGATCGTCCGGAACCCAGAATTTTGGATAAGTCACTGGAATTTGGACGATCAATCATCTAGATTGACAATTGATCATCAGAACGCGACCCTATTTGATTAAAGACGCGTAATATGGGTTTTTAACCCTTGGAACTATAAATAGGGGTCCTATTTCAAGTCTTTAGGGTATCCTAACCATTTCTAACCTAATTTAGGTAAGGAAGAGAAAAAAACCTAGAGTTCTAAGAGAGTTTTGGCTTGGAGAAGAATGGTTTTTAATTAGAGGAGAAGAAACTTAGCTTGGAGGTCAACCCCAAAGCTTCAAGGAGCTTTATCTTGCAATTTGGATCGAAGGGAAGGATCCCTAAGGTCGATTTCCTTTCTAATCTAACCTTATTAAGTGTCTTGCATATTTTAAATAAGAATGTTTATGTATTATCAAGGGTATTACATGATTATACAAAGGGGAGTAGGTAATAAGCATTAATGATAGATTTTACTCTTGAAATGAAGGTTTTGCATGTGCTACAAGCTCTATTGTGTATGAATGGTCAATATCCTCTCTAAATTAAACCTTGTCTTATTATGTTTATTGATTAAGTATGATAAACGATGAATTTGTATGAAATATTGAATGTTGAAGTAAGGATATAGATGGATTTGAATGTTAGAAGCTTAAATTAGATTATAGGTTATGATTTATGAGTTATGGATGTATGGAAATGATGGTGGATGGGCTAAAATGGTAAAAGAACGGATTATGGATGCATGGATTGGCGTTAAGCTTGAATTGGATGCTCATGGATTATGTGAATGGCTATTGTATGATGGAAAAATGGAGAAGGATAATGTACACAAAACAAATACACTTAACATGTTTGTTTGAACGCTTGAGAGTGTTTTCAATGTTGATATGATGTTATTGAGAATTGAGAAACTAAGGTAAGGAGATATTATGGTTCATCATGCTAAATTATTTGTTATATCTAGAACATGAGGGTTTTGCATGTGTTATAAATTCCATGGAAATGAATGGGGGATTTTATCTATAATATGGGGGTTTTGTATGTGTTATAAATTCTATGAAAATGAATGGGAAATTTTATCTATAACATGGGGGTTTTGCATGTGTTATGAATTCTATTGAACATGAATAGGTGGATTATATTCATGACATAGGGGTTTTACTTGTGATGCAAATTCTATTATTATGATGTTCTATGAATGAGGGAAAGCGGATGGGATTTACTATTGATGAAATTTGTTAAGAGAATTGGGAAATCATGATAAAGTATTGTTTACTATGACTATGTAAATTATGCCCTAAACACTCATATGCTAAATTATGCCCTATTTATACTTTTACGGTGATCGACATTCGGATAGGTCAAAGCCTAGAGGAAGTCCTACAGGTCGGAAATTATCTAACTAGGGAGATGTAACCTAGCGGAGTTTCTTGGCGGAAGACTGAAGCCTAGGCGATGACTGAATTCGAATATTAATCACGAATGTTAAATTATGCTTAGCTATAACGAATGGTGATTGATATTCAGGTAGGCCAAAGCTTAGAGGAAGGTCTTCCAAATCGGGAATTCTCTAACCATATGGTATGGGACAGTATGGGACAGTATGGTGGAGTTTCTATGGTGGGAAATTAAAATCTAAGTAATGACCGAGCTCGGATGTTAATCATGACACTCAAGCACAAGTTCACAGGCATGGTAGTTGCTTACAAGTCTCATGGGTATATAAGCATGGCATGGGCATTGCATGGGCATGGTCCATATCCTCCAAGAGCGGCATGTCAGTCAAGTTACAGTATGGGCATGGTCTGTATCCTCCAAGAGTGGCATGTCAGTTATGTTACTATATGGGCATGGTCTGTGTCGTGCCCCAAAATACCCCCTAGGAGTTAGGGATACTTTAGTTCGTGACCGCCATGTCAAACCATCCTTTATAACACATAAGGCATACTTAACATCCTATCAGAGCACACATCTTATACATATAACTAAAACAAAGTAGAAGCAATTCAAAATAACATACTCCTATCATTAGGTTCAAGTTTGAACCAACAGAACATAGTAAAAATTAAGCATGAAGTGGACAAGTCCCACTCTCAATACTATCAAAATGTAAGTATACTCTCCCTCTTTCTCTCAACAAAATTCTAATTCGGGCCGCCTATCTAGTACTCCATCATCCTGATGATCCATAGTAGGCTTTGGCTTGTAGTACTCTTCTTCTATCTAAGGTTCCGAATCACAGATGTCGAAGGGAGCATATGCACCTGCCAACATCAAAATGTACGACTGTGTATTGAAACACTCAGCGGGTACCAACCACTAGCCAACAATGTGATAGGCAAGATCATGAATACAGTTATAGAAATCGTAGAGCGTAGAGCATAAAACAAATGTGTAGAACCCCAGAACTTTTGCCATGTATTAAAAAGAAACTGTGCCAAGGCATTTTGCTTTTGCCTTTGTAATCCTCCTATTTCTATGAAATGAGAAAATTTAAAGAAACTCTAAGTGTTAGGAAGTAGTATTCCTAAGTCGGACATATCGAAAACTCGAGTTACCGAAACCCATTTACAGATCAGTCAACTTTAGGGGTAATTTGGTTAATAAATAAAGAAGAAATTGGAAATTCTAAAATATTAGGAATATTCCCCTTCAAAAGACGAATCCAACACAAGTTGAATCGCTCAAATCGGACAACCGAGTCACAAGTTATGGCCGAATTACCAAAGTAAAGGAAAATGGAAGAAAACAACAAAATCTGGGATGTGCGATCGATCGCAGGTTTGGTGCGATCAATCGCATGCAGGCGAAATAGGTCCTAATGTCTCGGGACCATATGCGATAGATGGGGATCCCTGTGCGACAGATCGCAGTGATCTGCAATCGATCGCAAGAGTGTGCGATCGATTGCATACAGAGGGAAATCAGACCAATGTATTCAGGTTCATGTGCGATAGATCGCATTAATGTGCGATCGATCATAAGGACCTGCGATCGATCGCCGATAAGTGCGCGATCGATCGCATGCGGTAGCAGATTCCGAATTTGGGGGTTTTAAACCCTTGTCTTGTTTAGGGATCCCATTTGGGGATTTTCTAAACCTAAGGAGAGAAAGAAGGGGAAAAAGGAGGAGAGATTGAAGGCAAAATCCAAAGAGGGCTTTGGGATTGAGATCAAGGGAGCAAGCTTGAAGGATTCCAAGCTAGAACCATCCTCAATCAAAGGATTCCTCAAAGATCAAGCTTGATCTTCAAGGTTAGTACACTCTACTAACTTCTCTAGCAATACTCTAGGCTTTCTTCTTTTAAAATCATGATGTTGATCTTGTATTCCCTTTTTCCTTGGAAACATACTATATATCCAAAACCTAAACAAGATAATGTGAATGAAGGTGGGATGTATGAATGGATGAAATGGGTTGAGGCGATTGGATGCCGTGTTGGTTGATGAATGGGTATTGGAAAATGGTGGATGGGCACTTCAAACATAATAAATACATTTTGTGTGGTGTGATGAAATATATGCATTAAGAAATCGAAACAAAATGACTAGGAATGGGATTGCATACCAAGTGTTTGATAAAATGCTTAAATGATGTATTGAATAAATGAACTGGAATTATGAAAGCATGTATTGAGCTAACTATATCTAAATGACTACCTTGATCGAATGCCCTACTTGTTATCCATATTCCTTTATGCTTATATTCAAAATGGGAATGCTATGCTTATGTGATCCCCTCATCCAAGCATATCATCAGGATTGTCACTAGTGGCACGCACACGAGCACGCATGGTTGCATGAACCGAGCTTTTCAAGAGCATATGCATATAATAAATCAACAAGAAAACATTGCATGTCAAGGAGGTTGGTAGCCCAGGGACATTCGGGTACTAGCCTCTGGCTCACAAGAAAACTAAACAAGTAATAAAAATCACATATTGTCAAGGAAGTTGGTAGCCCAGGGACATTCGGGTACTAGCCTCTGGCTCACAAGAAAACCATATATCAAGGAGGTTGGCAGCCCAGGGAGATTCGGGTGCTAGCCTCTGGCTCACAAGTTACAAGATGCAAGTTTACAAGATGACAAGGCATTCATGCATGAACGCATACATGATTTCTACAAGGCATACCGAGACATGGAAACGGGTTTTCAAGCATGCGTTTTATCGGCGTTTTTGCATTCATGCATGTACATCAAGATGATAATATTGCTCCATGTTTAATATTGTTTAATTCTATGATTTTACTATTGCCTTGAATTGATGATTGGTATTGTATTTCTCTTTGCGTGTTTATTATTGTTATGGTTAGCTAGTGGCTTGTACTCGCTGAGTATTTCATGCTCAGTCATACTTTCATGTCGGCAGGTACTGAGGGACCCCTCGACCCGGAACCTTGGGTCGAGGAAGAGTATATAGAGGAGAGAGAGCCGTCTATCCCACTGCAGTCTCAGGCAGACCGAGACCTTGACGTGTGGCCGTACCTCGACTACAGTTGAGGGGAGAGTACGAGAGGGTGCTTATGTATTTTGACATTTTGATAGGCGGGCCTGTCCGCCTTAGACTTAGTTTGTATATATGTTAACTTGGAATACCATTTTGAGAACTATAGAAGAAATGAAAAGTTAGTTACGCTTCCGCATTTATGTTTAGCTTCCGCGCTCTGATTATCATTGTTTTAGTATTGTAATTATCTTGTTCATGACAGGATGGTTTGGCAGGTACGTATAGTCACGCCTAAAGTATCCCTAAACTCCTAGGGGGTACTTTGGGACGCGACAAAATGTGCATATTTTCCAAAATCATTACCCTGTGAGCTTTCGTGTAAAACATACATCTTATGAGGTCTTGCGAGAATCAATAGCTTATGAGTGTGTCTTATGAGTTCTTATGAGCATGGCGCACTTATGAGTTCTTATGAGATCCATAGAGCATGTGAGATCCTTAAAGCATGAGTAACCGATCTTAGAAACCAACCCAAAGTTTGGCATAATCACTTATGAGTTCTTGTGTGTTTCCTTAAAACAGTTCTTATGAGTTTTGAAACATCCAACTTATAAGAAATCTGATTCATGCAAGCTTGTGTACATGTGAGACTTGTGAGCATCATCATAGACTCAAAACATAACTCTTGTGAGCATCATGATAAGCATAGAAGACTTATAACATTCAAGTATATTCATAGAAGATCATGCATCATAGAATTTCATTAAAATGATAGTTTACAAACACATAAAATTTCATCATCCAATAAACCAAGAACATCTTAGAATATGGTTTTCTGAAAATAATAAAACAAGGTTAGATAGTAGAAAGTATCTACCTGAAATGGAAGTCTTTACACTTCGGTAGAATGAAAATCAAGTTTGAGGAACAAGATCCAAGCTTTGAGAAAGCTGGAACCGAAATCCTTTTTCCAAAGACACAGATAGAAT
This sequence comes from Tetracentron sinense, assembly GCA_015143295.1. Taxonomy (NCBI): domain Eukaryota; kingdom Viridiplantae; phylum Streptophyta; class Magnoliopsida; order Trochodendrales; family Trochodendraceae; genus Tetracentron; species Tetracentron sinense. Next base: position 24,460,296 of record CM026554.1, read on the forward strand.
TTTCCTTGGAGAATTCCAAGCTTTGAGAATCACTGTAGGAATGAAATCCAAAATTTAGAACACCAAGAAAGAAAGAAGGACTCTTCCTTTGGTGGAAGACAGGAACTCAAGAACACCCAAGAACTATTTCAGCTTTCTTCTTCTTCTTCTCTTTCAATTCCTCACAAATCCAAGCTTAGGGCTTTAGTAGATCAAACCCACAAAATCCCCTTCTATTTATAGCCTAAAGGTTGCCAAAAATCCCAAAATATCTTAGAAAAATATCCCCCAAGGTTGGTGGTGAGTTATAGCTTGTTTCTGGGCCTTTTTGCCCATTTTCGGGTTGCATTCGTCGACTAATTTCGGCCCCCAACTCAATTCGTCGCCGAAATGGCTCTCTGCCTGGGCCTCGTTTTCCCTCTATGGTATTTTGATCATAACTTTTGACTCGCTTATCAGATTTTGATGACTCAGCTTGCGTTGGATTTATTATTCAAAGGGGAACAACTTTCATGTTTTGTACAAAGTCTAATTTTGAGTTCTAAATGGTCTAAATGGGCCCACAAGTGGACTGATCCTGGGATGACTTTCAGCAAACCAAAATTTACAGCAGACCAGTTTGCGGAAATCTGACAATTGACCCAACTTTTGACTCAAAACCTGAAAAATTGGTAAACATGAACCATGAAGAGGGTTTCAATACCTTTCCAAAAATTCAAGAATCACTCAATTCCGATCAGCGATGAACATTCTAGAGCTCCCTCAAGTTGAGTTTATGGTATGACATCCACCCTCTTTGACACTTTAGAGTATTTTATACTCTCGTTTTGGGTCCCAACCACACATACATCATTCCTTATGTTTCACACCAAATCAAAAACATAACACTCCTTTTAAAATGAGATGCCTCATCCCCATTTAAACCAACACCAAGTTCACATTTAAGACCTTGGCCTTTACATACTCTATTCACAGACACTATTCACACACTATTCACAACACTATTCACACACTATTCACAGGCTATGAAAGCGAGGTCCAGGGTTCAACATCCTCCCCTCCCCCCCCCCCCCCCCCCTTACAAAAATTTTGTCTTCGAAATTAGGACGATACAAAAACATACCAAGGAACAAAATACATGGAATCCAACAAAAGAAACTATACAAACAAGTGAGGCTACTTTTCCCTCACTTCGGCCTCACGCTCTCATGTAACCTCTTCCTTGGAATGATGCTGTCACTTCACAAGGACAAGTGGAATAGTCTTGTTATGCAAGACTTGATCTCTACGTTCAAAGATCTGAGCCGGTTGCTCCATTAATGTGAGATCCTCTCGAATCTCCATAGGATCGAAATCAATGACATGTGAAGGGTCCGACACATATTTCCGAAGCATGGAAACATGAAAGACATTGTGGACTGCCACCATGTGAGGAGGTAAAGCCACTCTATAAGCGACTTCTCCGATGCGTGTGATCACCTCAAAAGGTACTACATACCTCGGGCTAAGCTTCCCCCTCCTGTCGAACCTCATGATTCCCCGGCTCGGAGAAATCTTCACAAAGACTCTATCCCCAACCTGGAATTCCAAGTCTCTTCGACGAGTGTCCACATAGCTCTTCTGCCTATCTTGGCTAGCCTTCAACCTTTCCCGAATGATCCAAACTATATCGACAGTCTGCTCGATCAACTCAGGACCCAATATCTTCCTTTCACCAACTTCGTCTCAGTATAGAGGAGATCTACAGCTTCTCTCGTACAAGGCCTCAAAAGGTGCCATTTAGATGCTCGCCTGGTAACTGTTGTTGTAGGTGAACTCAACCAATGGCAAGTGATCCTCCCAACTGCCTCAAAAATCTAACATGCAAGCCCGAAGCATGTCCTCTATAATCTGGTTAACCCTCTCGGTCTGCCCATCCGTCTGAGGATGAAAGGCGGTGCTGAAATCTAACTGAGAACCCATAGCACTCTGAAAGCTCTTCCAAAACCTGGAAGTAAACCTCATGTCTCGATCAGATATGATAGAAACTGGTACCCCGTGCAATCGAACTACTTCATTGGTGTACAAGGCCACAAGCTGGCTCATACTGTACGTAGTCCGATAGGGTAGGAAATACGCAGAATTTTTCAATCGATCAACTACAACCCATATTGCATTGGAGCCCCTTGCCGTCCTTGGCAAGCCAACTATAAAGTCCATCAAGATATTCTCCCATTTCCATTCCGAAATAAGGAGGGATTGTAAAAGACCTATCGGCCTCTGATGCTTGGCCTTTACCTGCTGGCACACCAAGCATCTAGAAAAATACTCTGCGACTTTCCTCTTCATGTTTCGCCACCAGTAGTGCCTCTTGAGATTCTGGTACATCTTAGTACCCCCAGGATGTACTGTGTACTTGGATCGATGAGCCTCGTCCAAGGTCTCACTCCTCAACACCGCGTCGGCGGGAACACACAACCTGCCTTTGAATGTGATTGCACCATCATCATTCAAAGCAAACTCCTAACTGCCACTGCTAACCGACTTGTCTCGGTAAGCAAGCAACTCTGCATCTGAATTCTACAACTCTTTAATCCGAACTTGGATAAAAGGCCTGATTGTAAGATTAGCCATGACTAGCCCAGAGGTAGGAATGCTGAAGCTAATATCAAGGTTCGCCATGACCTCCAATAACTTCCACTCCTAGACCATCATATGAGCCAAGTGTCCAGAAGACTTCCTGCTCAGAGCATCTGCCATCACGTTTGCTTTACCCGAGTGTTACTGAATGATACAGTCATAATCCTTTAGAAACTCCACCCATCGACACTACCTTAAATTCAGTTCCTTCTGAGAAAACAGATACTTCAAGCTCTTCTGATTCGTGAACACATCAAACTGCTCCCCGTAAAGGTAGTGATGCCAAATCTTCAGTGCAAAGAGAACTGCGGCAAGCTCTAAATCATGAGTAGGATAGTCCTTCTCGTTATCTTTCAACTATCAGGAAGTGTAGGCAATGACTTTCCCATGCTGTATCAGAACACATCCTAGCCTGATGAGTGATGCATCACTGTAGACTATGAAGCCACTGCTCCCAGATGGAACTGTGAGAACGGGGGCCGTAGTAAACCGCTTCTTCAACTTGACGAAGCTTGCCTCACACTTCTCGCTCCAAGTAAGCTTAGCATTCTTCCTCATAAGATAAGTAAGTGGAGCCGCTAATGTAACGCCCCAAAACCCACCCTAGGAGTTAAAGTGAATCTCGGACAACTAAATCATGACTCGCATGACCTGCTTGACAAACCATCCTGCAAAAACCCACAGTGCATATACATTAGAGGACATAATAGCGGAAACATAACTACAAGCACCGTGGAAGTATAACAAACCTCTATGTATATACACATACATGATCCGAGTTGATACAAAATGTTAATCAACAAAGAAAGTGTGGACATGCCCGCCAAAATACATGGATAAAACTCTCGAACTCACCCACAGCTATTCACTCAGAATCTATCACCACCTAATAATAACCCTCTACCGGAGGTTCCTCCACAGGTTCCTCAACGCATTCCTCTTCTGCCCAAGGGCTTGGAGTGCATGGAATACTCAGAGGGTACCGAATACTAACCAACAGTCATAGCAGTATAGCAATATAGAAATGAAGTAAAGCAGGAAGTAGTTCATATGATTAACGGAGAAAAACAAACAGTTTATAGTTCATGCTGGAATCATATCTAAGTCAGAAAAACTCTTGAAATCATCTCGCTTGATTTTGTAGAGCGTGTCTAATCATGTGTGTTATGCGTGCTTTATTGGAAATTAAACATGCTCATGTACTTGTGATGTCGGAGCAAAGCATAATCTTAGGATATGCCCTACCCCTATGCTGAAATAGGATGCCTAGATACCGTTCATAGACCATCGCACTAGTATCCCCCATGCATGAACTGTGTATGCCTAGCTGCCGTTCATAGGCCGTCGCAACTAGTATCCCGATGCATGAGCTGTGGGTATGCCTAGCTGCCATTCATAGACCGTCGCAACTAGTATCCCGATGCATGAACTGTGTATGCCTAGCTGCCGTTCATAGGCCGTCGCAACTAGTATCCCAATGCATGAGCCGTGGGTATGCCTAGCTGCCGTTCATAGACCGTCGCAACTAGTATCCCGATGCATGAACTGTGTATGCCTAGCTGCCGTTCATAGACCATTGCAACTAGTATCTCTATGCATGAACCATGATATCGGGACAAAGCATATCTTAGGATATGTCCTACCCCTATCACTTGAAAACCCGATAAACCATGTCATGTATGTCGTGCTCGTGAAATCGTGTACAAATAACTTATGGAAATTTGATAAAAACATAATAGGCTTAAAATCATTCAAGGCAACATTTAATATCAAGGCAATTAAATGTACAGGTATGAAATCCTAGAAAGTGAATAAATCTACAATCATACGATTCTAGAAAGCGAATAACACACTATGATAAAACCTAGGAATTTCCATATGCTTTAAATCATTTTTTTCTTAACTTATAATTCATTTCTTCACCTTGGCATTTCATCAAACATATAGGGTGTACATTATGGTTAATACCTAATTCTTGCTTTTCTAAATGGGTTAAGCTCATAGCACACATGTGTGTTTATTATTAATCCAATGCCCTTCCCATTCCATTCATCACATCACATTCCATACGGCATCCATCGCCAACCATCCTCTCCATTCTTCCAAGCCAACATATATCATAGTTATAATGTATGCAAAATAAAGAACAAGGAATAAAAAGAGAGAAAACTATAACTAGGAGGGTAGCAAAAGGTACCAACCTTGAAAAGGGGAAGAAAATCCTCCAAGCGTGCGTGGTGTCGTTGCCTAGCTTGGCGAAGGTGTTCCTCACGAACCTTACCTTGGATTGAAGAATCCAAGCTTTAAGGATGATCTTGAGTGGCCAAAACCCTTGATCTTCTCAATATGATACCCTAGGGTGAAAACCCTTTCTTCTCTCTCACTCTCTCTCAAATGTGGTGCTTTGGGGATTTGTGAACCCTTAGGAAATGAGAAAGCCTTTATAGGCAAGAGAGAACCGCCCAAATGACAAAAAAACCCTTAATAAAATTTCTGTAAAACGCGGGGGACCGAGCGATTGGTGGTTAATACCGAGCGATCGGTTGCCTACCGATCGATCGGTGTTCTTGGCCGAGCGATCGGTCAAAAATACCCTCTCTAGAAAATTTTCCCATACAAAAAAGTTAACCAGTCGATAGCTACCAATCGATCGGTTGTGGACCGATCGATCGCTGAAATGGACCGAGCAATCAGTGCTCTGTGGATTTGAATCCATCCAACTGTTTCAGCCATAACTCTTGACTCGTTCGCCGGATTTTGACGATTCAACTTGCGTTGGATTCGTCTTTCGAAGGGGAAAATTTTTGATGTTTCAGAATCTCCAAATACTCCTTTATTTATTTATGAAATTACCCCTAAAGTTGACTGATCCGCATATGAGATTCAATAACTCGGGTTTTCGACATCGCCTACTTAGGAATACTACTTCTTAACACTTAGAGTTCTTTAAAATTTCTCCCTCTCATAGAAATAGAGGATTTCAAAGGCCTAAGTTCTGGTGTTCTACAGCTAAGCTGGAGAACCCCTCCACAAACCTCCTATAGTAACCTGCCAGACCGAGAAAACTGCGAATCTCAGTAACACTCTTCTGCTTTTCCCAGTTCATCACTGCCTCTATCTTTCGCAGAGTCAACGGAGATACCCTCGACAGACACCACATGGCCAAGGAACGCCACCTTCTCCAACCAGAACTCACACTTACTCAACTTAGCATACAGGCTATGCTCTCGAAGAGTCTGTAGAGTGAGGAGAAGATCTCTATCATGATCATCCCATGTCTTTGAGTACACAAGGATATCATCCATGAAAACGATCACACACCGATCAAGAGATGTTCTGAACACCCGATTCATCAAATCCATGAATGCAATCGGTGCATTCGTCAGACCAAAAGGCATAACCAGGAACTCGTAGAGCCCATACCGAGTCCTGAAAGTAGTCTTGGAAATGTCTTCAACCTTGATCTTCAACTGATGGTACCCAGATCGAAGATCAATCTTTGAGAAGAACCTTGCTCCCTTTAGCTGGTCAAACAAGTCTTCTATCCGAGGCAATGGATAACGATTCTTGATCATGACCTTGTTCAGCTGCCTGTAGTTAATACACATCCGCATCGACTCATCCTTCTTCACGAATAGCGCAGGAGCTCCCCATGGTGAAACACTCAGGCAGATGAATCCAAGCTTCTGCAAATCCTCCAATTGCTCCTTCAACTCCTTAAGCTTAATAGGGGCAATCCTGTACGGAGCCCTAGAAATCGGAGTAGTTCTAGGAGCAAGCTCGATGGCGAACTCTATCACCCGATCGGGAGGTAAACCCTGTAATATGTCCGAAAATACATCCATATACTCGCACACAACCGGAATGGCTGTGGAGTCTCACGCCTCCGAGTTCAATAGACTAAGAGCTGCAAGACCGGCGATGTCTCGCTTTCGTAGCCCTCGGAAATGAAACGGCTTCTTCCCAATTGGTTGGAAGTTCACCATCTTCGCAAAGCACGCCACATGCCCATGGTGAGTTGAGAGCCAATCCATCCCAAGAATAACATCAAAGTCTAGGTCTTAGAACTCAAGGATGATCAAATCGACTGGCAACTCATGCTACCCCACTTGCACAATGCAATCTTGATACACCTTGTCTACATCCATAGACTTGTCGAGTGGAGTAGAAATGGATAACTCCTAAGGTAATCGACTCAGCTCTAAAGTAAAGCCCTTGGCAAAACTAGGCGAGACAAAAGAATGTGTTGATCCAGTGTCGATCAACACATGGGCTAAGCATTCGCTCACTAGCAAAGTGCTTGAGTATTAAAATTAACTAAGTGTCAAGCAATAACAACCAATCTTGAATAATTATAAATACCGTGTTCATACATCCAATAGTACATACGTAAAGACATTATCAACAAGTTATGACTTTGAAAACTCGACTTGAGCATACCTTGCACCACATCATCGAATGCATGTGCATCCTGTTCTGACAAGGCGAAGACCTGGCCCTAATCCGCCTGACGAGGCGGCTGTGTGGGCTGTGCGGGTGTAGATGTCTGTGAGGACCCCTGCTGTGAAGCCGGCCTAACTAGAGGTCGACTCCACTGAGACTGGGACTGGCCTGGCTGCTAACAACATGGATAATCTTGGATCATATGCCCTTGCTCACCGCAATGGAAGCAACCACCAGATGCCCTCCGGCACTCTCTGGGCTTGTGTCTCCAACCACAAAATGTACACTCCTTAAAAGGAGATAAAGAGGATGTGGGTTGCCCATATCAAGTACCCTGTGTACCCTGTGTAGTAGTTGGGCGAAAAGACTACGGAGCCATAAGACGAGGAGCCTGTGCTGAAAGAGGCGGCCTGTGAGTCTGAGGTGCAAAAGGAGGCCTCTGTGACTGTATTGGCCCAGTTGTCTAATATAGGGAAATTCTAGCCCTCTTCTCATGCTGTGTTAAGCTACTCGCCTGGCCTCTAACCATATCCCTCCTTTTGAAGAACTCCTCCAAGTTAGCCTCAGCTAACTGGGCCTTGTCATTCACCTTTGCATATGTCTCATGCTGAAACATCGATACTTTCTCTCTTAAATAGCCCTTCAAACCTCTTTCAAATTTTTGAGCTTTCATAGCCTCAGTGGCTATCATGTGCAGAGCAAAGCGAGACAATGCCGAGAACTTGGCCTCATACTCAGCCACAGACATATTACCTTGTTCCAAGGTAATGAACTCCATCTCCTTCTTCTCACGTACTCCGATTGGAAAGTATTTCTTGTAGAACACGTCAAGAAACTCTCCCCATGACCACTATTGACCTGCTCGAGTCAAGTCTCGAGTCCTGATAGCAGATCTGCACCAGTAGTTTGCCTCTCCTTCCATCCATCACGAAGGCGGCCCACAATACTCTTTCTGCCTCCGTAGGCATCAAAACTGCAAACAACTTCTCTAGCTGCATCACCCAAGCTTCTGCCACCATTGGGTCTATGCTACCATAGAAGACAAGAGGCCTCATCCTCTGAAAAGCCTCAACTCATGCTTGTGCTCTGTGTGGAGGAGGTACTGGCACAACCGGCATAGTGGCGGGCTGCCTGGCTGCAAGCATAGCCAATGTCTCAGCTATAGATGCAAAGGCTTGAGCAAAGTCAGGCTGCTCCTCACCCAATGGAGCTTCACCTCCATTTCCCCAAGTTTGGTATCCTCGACCTCAGATACCACGTCTCATGGCATATCCTGAGAACAACAATAATCCATAAGTCTAACTTGGAAATCCAGAAGGTATCATAACATTTCATTATTTGATACAGTATATATATACCTACACATACTAGCATCAGAGTACAATTGATATTCCTAGCGAAGCTAAGACACTAGGTTCAATTGATTTATCAACTGGTTATAGACAAAGACTAACCAGTAGTCTCTAATTGGAATACGACTCCCTAGACGAACCTACTTCCTTGTGCTCTAATACCAAGTCTGTCGCGCCCCAAAATACCCCCTAGGAGTTAGGGATACTTAAGTTTGTGACCGCCGTGTCAAACCATCCTCTATGACACTTTAGAGTATTTCAAGAATCACTCAATTCCGATCAACGATGAACATTCTAAAGCTCCCTCAAGTTGAGTTTATGGTATGACATCCACCCTCTTTGACACTTTAGTGTATTTTATACTCTCGTTTTGGGTCCCAACCACACATACATCATTCCTTATGTTTCACACCAAATCAAAAACATAACACTCCTTTTAAAATGAGATGCCTCATCCCCATTTAAACCAACACCAAGTTCACATTTAAGACCTTGGCCTTTACCTACTCTGTTCACAGACACTATTCACACACTATTCACAACACTATTCACACACTATTCACAGGCTATGAAAGCGAGGTCCGGGGTTCTACAGTCTGTATCCTCCAAGAGCAGCATGTCAATTACGTTATTGCATGAGCATGGTTTGTGTCTACTTCCGAGCGACATGTCAGTTACTTACAAGTACTGAATCATGAACACTGAATTACAAGGACAATAAAACATGATATGATGTATCTACACGTTCTTCCACACTCTGATTATTGGATTATGCATTGGACTGAGATATTGATTATGTAAATGTCACATGAACATGTTATCAATTAGGCTGTATAAACTTATCATGGATTATGAAAATGTCATATGAATATGTTATTGATTTTGTAACTGTCGCATCAATTTGATATTGGTTATGAGCATGAGTTATTACTATTGTTAGTTAGACTGGATATCCACTAAGCGTTGTTAATTCTCAATCGACCTGTTATTGTCGTCAGGTTTAGAGCAAGTTGATGGCTGAGCCGTGATTGAGGATTTTTACGTCGAGATCGAAGAAGAAGGTGAGCCTCCAGTTGAAGAAGCTCGAGAGTTGGTTAGGTGGCCACATTATTAGGCCTTGTTTTACATTTTGAAAAGGATCGTAATAGATTTATGTGTTTCAAGAAGTTGCTTAGATTGTCTTACTTTTGATTGTGGTTTTAGACTATCCCGATTATGGTGGGTTATGATGGATAGATTACATTTGTACAAGATGGTTTGGGTTTCATATATCAAATTTTTTATTGTCAAGGTAGAATTTTGGGTCGTTACAGTGGTTCACCGGCGAACATCATTCACCGAGGTAATCTTCTATGAAGTAGTTAATATTAATTATTTTCTATGGTGTAAAGATCTTCGGGATCTAGTTTTCCACAAATTTTTTTTATCTGGATTCCCTTCACTATCGCGCCGGCAGCTTTTATGGATTTGATGAACCGAGTGTTCAGACCTTTTCTCCATCGATGTGTCATTCTCTTTGTTGACGACATCTTGGTGTATTCTCAGACACGGAAAGAGCATGATCGAGACCTTCACCTTCCACTTGGGATTCTTCAAGAGCATAGCTTGTATGTCAAGTTGAGTAAGTGAAAATTTTGGTTAAAAAAGGTAGTGTTCCTTGGCCACGTTGTATCCGCCGAGGGCATTTCAATGGATCCAGCAAAGATAGAGGCAGTGATGAATTGGGAGAGGCCCAGGAGTGTTACCGAGATATGTAGCTTCCTCGGTTTGGCAGGCTACTACCGGAGATTTGTAGAAGGATTCTCCAGGTTAGCAGCACCGCTCACATTTCTTACGCCTAAGAATACCAAGTTTGTTTGGAGCAACAAGTATGAGGATAGCTTCATAGAATTGAAGAAGCGGCTTACTACAGCCCCAGTTCTCACGATTCTATAGAGGAGTGGTGGATTTGTAGTATACAATGATGCCTCATATGTTGAGCTAGGATGTGTTCTCATGCAACACAAGAAGGTCATCGCCTATGCTTCATGGCAGTTGAAAGAACATAAAAAGAACAATCCTACGCACAACTTGGAACTTGCTGTAGTTGTGTTTGCATTAAAGATTTGGCGGCACTACCTGTATGGGGAACAATTTGATGTGTTCACGGATCACAAGAGCTTAAAGTATTTGTTGCCCCAGAATGAGCTAAACTTGAGACAGCGTAGATGGATAAAATTTTTGAAGGACTATGAGTGCTTTATCTAGTACCACCCAGGTAAAGCTAACATGGTGACAGATGCTCTGAGCAGGAAGCCTCCTGGACTTGTGGCCCACATGATGGTTCACGAGTGAAAGATGTTAGAAGTCATGGCAAACCTCGATACCAATTTCAGTATTCCTATCTTTGGGCCAGTCATGGCTAATCTTACGGCCATGCCTTATATCTTGGTCCAAACCTAAGAGTTACAGGGTTTGGATGCAGAGCTACTTGCTTACCAAGATAAGGCAGTTAGCAATGGGAGTGATGAATTCTACTTCAATGGTGATGGATTCATCACATTTAAGGGAAGGTTGTGTGTCCCTACTGATGCGGAGTTGAGGAGTGAGATCTTAGATGAAACTCACCGGTCGAAGTACACGGTGCATCTTAGGAGTGTGAAGATGTACTAGAACTTAAAGAGACACTTTTAGTGGAGAAACATGAAAAGGGAAGTGGCAAAGTATATGTCTCGGTGCTTAGTGTGCCAGCAGGTCAAGGTCGAGCATATGAGGCCAGCAGGTCTCTTGAAGTTCATTCCGATTCCCGAGTGAAAATGAGAGAATATCTCCATGGATTTCATTGTTGGGTTGCCAAGGATGGCAAAGAACTCCGATGCCATTTGGGTGGTAGTTGACTATTTGACGAAATTCACCCATTTCTTGCCTTATCGAACTACGTTCAACTCGAACCAGCTTGCGACACTGACACTATACATCAAAGAAGTGGTTCGATTGCACAGGATGTCAGTTAGCATTGTGTTAGACAGGATCCAAGGTTTACTTCCTAGTTCTAGAAGAGTTTTCAAAGCGCCATGGGTTCCTATTTGGACTTTAGCACCGCTTTTCATCCACAGACTGATGAGCAGACTGAGAGGGTGAACCAGATTATAGAGGACATGCTCCGGGCTTGTTTGTTGGACTTCAAAGCCAATTAGGAGGATAACTTACCGTTGGTTGAGTTTGCCTTATCAGACGATCATCCAGATGGCACCTTTCAAGGCTTTGGTATGGGAAAAGTTGTAGGTCTCCTCTATGTTGGGATGAAGTCAAGGAAAGGAAAATGTTGGGCCCCAAGTTGATTGAGCAAACCGTGGATAAGATCAAGATCATTAGGGAACGGTTGAAGGCTGCCCAGAGTCGGCAGAAGAGCTATACGGACACATGCCACAGGGACTTGGTATTCCAGGTTGGAGATCAAGTCTTTGTGAGGATTTCTCCTAGCAAGGGGATTATGAGGTTTGGCAAGAGGGGCAAGCTCAGCCCGAGGTACGTAGGTCCGTTTGAGATCACCACCAGAGTTTGTGAAGTTACTTATCAGGTAGCTCTACCTACATAGCGGCAGTTCACAACGTATTCCATATGTCCATGCTTCAAAAATATATTCCGGATCTTTCTCATGTCATAAATCTCGATCTGTTGGAAATTCAAGAGGATCTCACCTTGGTAGAGCAGCCGATTCAGATTTTGGACCGAAGAGATCAAGTTTTGCATAACAAGACAATTTCCTTGGTTCATGTTCGCTTGCAACATCATGCTAGAGAAAAAGTCACATGGGAGCGTAAAGCAGAAGTAAAGGAAAAATACCCTCAAGTGTTTGTATAATTTTGATGTTCTTGTTTGTAATTTCTATCGTCCTAATTTTGAGGACGAAATTTCTATAAGGGGGAGGATGTAAAACCCCGGTTCTCACTATCACTGTTCATGTGAATAGTGTTGTGAATAGTGCCAATGCGCTGTTCTTGTAAAAGGCCTAAAGCCTTACAGTTTTAATTAATGAAATGAAGAAAGGATTTTGGCATTTGAATTTAGTGTTTAATGTACTGTAGCATATATGTGAGTCTTAAAGTATTTTCTTTTATTATTCATGGGAGTTAAAAACAAAGTAGGAAATGAGTCTAAGTGAGAAAAATAGGAAAAACAGCAAAAACAGGAAAAATCAGGAGTCACTCGTCGACGAGTTCAAAGGAAGCACTCCCACTCGTCGATGAGTCATCAAAACATGAGTTAGGGAAATTCCAGAAGCCCCACTCGTCAACGAGTCTTGTTGGAGAACCCAAACTCGTCGATGAGTGAGCCCACTCGTCGACGAATGGAACCCAGTTGTCAACGAGTTAAGTGCGCAGAAATCGGGAACAGTGAGAACGAGAGGAGAGTCTTTTTTTATAAATCATATTAGGTTGATTCTCAACCCAACATGTGTCCTTTTAACTATGGTTAAGAAGATATAAATCCAAAGTTTCGTCTTTTATCTAGGGGTTCAATCTCTTCTCCAAGATTTTTGGAAATAAAAAACTTACAGTGAGAATGAGAGGAGAGAGACAGAGAACACCTCATTTCCTAGAATTAAGGGGGTAGTTATACAAAAACCATATAGCTTGAATGTAGGGTGAAATTTAAATGGGTTTGTGCTTTCCTAGAATTAAGGAGGGTAGTTTTACAAAAAATTACCAGTCTCCTAACAGCTAAGTTGTTAGGAATGTTACTCTATATATATATATATATATTGTAGCACCCCGAAACTTTTCATGGCTAATGAATAGTGTTTTCATGGCCAAATGGCTTTCCATGTATTTGAAATTGATGTTTTATGATAAAATGGGTAATAACGACCCATGTGCAGCGTGAAGAAAGGGGTTTAGTACCAGAAGGATGATGAAAATAGAGTTGGGAACACCCCAAGGGGTTTGCAGGTAGAAAAATTCAGAAAATGGGGAGTACGATCGATCGCATGTAAGGTGCAATCGATCGCATATAAGGGGAAATGAGTTCAGGACCTTCGGATTCATGTGTGATAGATGGCCTTCATGAGTGATAGATCGCAGGGATTTGTGATCGATCACATGCAGGTGAAATTGGCCAAAAACATTCTGGTTTATATACGATGGATCACTCCAGGTGCGATAAATCGCACTAGTGGTGTGCGATCGATCGCAAGGGTGTTCGATCGATTGCTTACAGGAAAAATTTGACAAAAAACTTTCGGAATTGAGTGCAACAGATCGTCCCCAGATGCGATTGATCGCACTGGGTCTATGATCGATCGCAGTTGGTGTACGATTGATCGCACGTGGGTGCTGAATCCGGATTTAAGGGTTTCTAACCCTTTACCTATAAATAGGGGGTCCATTTGGGGTTTGGGGATTTTTCCTAATCCTAGAAATAGAAAGGGGAGGGGAGATTAAGGAGAACCCAATGAAGGGTTTTGGAGTTGAGATCAAGGGAGCTCAAGCTTGGATCTCCTTCAAGCAAGAATCACCCTCCACCAAGCTAGGAGATCTCTTCACAAGGGTTTTCTTCAATCAAGGAGTTGATTCTCCAAGGTTAGTACACCCTCTTAGTTACTTTAGTAATAACTTAGGTTCTCTTTTAAAATGAGCATGATTTGAGAATGTGTACCCCTATTCTTACCTTAAACCAATGATTTTCTAAACGATACAAGATAAACAAAAATGTAGAAGGATGTATGGGATGTATGGGTGATTGAGGCGATTGGATGGCATATGGTTGTGATGGATGTGGTGTGATGAAAATGGTGGAAGGGCAATGGACGCATAATACACGCACTGTTGATGTTTGATGAAATGTATGCCAATAAAATGTGAAATTAAGGACCATGTAAACGATGAATACCATGTGTTTGATGACATGTTTGTATGAGAAGAAATGTAGTTAATCAAGACTATAACATGTATGCTTTGTGGGGACTTTTCTAAAATGGTAATCATGACTAAATGCAATATATATGTTCTTAATTTCTCACATGCCTATTGATTGAATTGAAATGTCATGTGATATTTTATAAGTGTTCATGTCATTATGATTGCCACAACTTGATACACACAAGCACACAAGCATGTATGCACCGATGTTTATTCATAAGCGTTAAGAAGTAAAAAGACCAAGTATAAATGTAAGGAAAAATAAGTAAGAATTCACACGCATGATTATGGAAATGTCAAGAAGATTGGTAGATGAGGGTTATGCGGGTGCTAATCTCTTGCTCACAAGAAACTCTCACAAGTTATTGGAAATTGTCAAGAAGGTTGGTAGCCCAGGTTGTGTGGGTGCTAACCTCTTGCTCACAAGTTATTGGATTTTCAAGGAGATTGGTAGCCCAAGGTTATGCGGGTGCTAATCTCTTGCTCACAAGAAGGTCTCACAAGCCAAGTAGATTGTCAAAGAGGTTGGTAGCCCAAGGTTGTGTGGGTGCTAATCTCTTGCTCACAAGAAAGTCTCACAAGCCAAGTAGATTGTCAAAGAGGTTGGTAGCCCAGGGTTGTGCGGGTGCTAACCTCTTGCTCACAAGAAAATCTCATAAAGTGTCATAAGAAATCTCACAAGACTCAAAAGCTAACAAGAACTCATAAGACATCTCATAAGACTCATAAGCTTATAAGAACTTATAAGAACCATAGATGGTGTTGTACTTTCATGAGAGAGTTGATGTGACGAATGATTTTACATGTTGCATTAAGAATGATTTATGAATTGTATTCTTCTAGTACTTGCTCAGGATATTATGCTTGTTATTACTGTGGTTAGCTAGGAGCTTGTACTCGTTGAGTATTCCATACTCAACCGTACATTTTATGTCGGCAGGTACACGCTTCGATATTTGTCCTCCGGGTCTTTGGGTTAAGGAGGACTAGGGCGAGGAGGAGCCCTATGTAGATCCAGTAGTGGAGCCCTAGGTGGAGGCGAGGGACTTAGATAGCTAGCCATTCCCTGAGGACTATTGAGAGAGAGAGAGGATTGTATGACTTTTGTATTTTGATAGGTGGGCATGTCCACATTTACTGTTTATGTTTTGTATAAAACTTGGAATACTGGTCACGTATATATATCTAGAAAGAAAAAGTTGGTTGATGTTTTTGTATTGTTTTAGCTTCCGCACTCTATATCATGTCTTTATTATAGTATGTGTTACCTTGTTCATTATAGGATGGTTTGTCAGGTTAAGTATAATCACACCTAAAGTCTCACTTAACTCTTAGGGGGGATTTTGGGGCGCGACATATATTATGGCCAACTAGAGTTCACACAATGCATGAAACTCTAAACCATCACGTAAGTTAAAATTGGATGGTACTCCTGTTATTATAGAGTGAGCTTGTGGTAATTTTGTAAAATCCAATTTTTTTTTCACTAATTACAATAAGGCCATTCAAGTTGGTTTTCAATACGAAAAATCCATCCAATTTGCATCTGCGAGACGGTTTAAAGTTTCACGCATGAGCTATATATATATATATTAAAATATAAAATAATTAATAATATATATATATATATTAAATATACTTTAATTTAAGGTTTTTATTTTTAAATTAATCATGTTTAATTAAGCTAGATAAAAGCTCAAGCTCAATTCTTTCATTTGCAAATGAGCTGAGCCGAGCCGAGCTTGAACATTCCCAAAAAACACCCGGCTCGACAAAAGCTCAGCTAGTATCACCCGGCTCATGAGGAGGGATGGCAATTGGGCCCGGCCTGCCCTAATCCCCATTGTCTAGCCCAAAGTGCTTGGCTGAGCCCGAACTCAGCCAGTGTGAACCATATCAAGCTTCCGGCAGCTGGCAGTTTTGTAAACAAGGATTGCATAAGTTGAATTTTTGTAAGTTTGAGAAAAAACTAAATTCGTTAAAATGCTTAAAATTCATTTCATAATTACAACAATGCCATTCAAACAAGCCAACGTGCCACAAAAGTATTTGGCCTTCTTGTAGTTATGGAGAGAATGTCAGACAATTTTACAAAATCAAATTTTTTTATAATTACAAGAATGTCACTCATGCTACCTAAAATTACAAGATTACCACCCAAAAATGCCTTGGGTGAACGCACTACGTAGGTTCCCAAGATGATATAAATAATAGTGATAGATGTACCCATGAAATCCATTTCAGTAGGTGAATATTTAAGAGAGGGTTCATCCACCAATGAGGTGGTGCCTTAGGCCATGAAATAGATTTCATGTGTACGTTAACTATTTCCCTATAAATAAAGCTGTGTGGGTTCTTCAAGTCTTCGTTTCAATCCTCTCTTTATGTTTACATCGTTGTGTGTGTGTTTCAATGGCTTAATGCTTTAGTTAAGTCTTAATACCGTAGGGGTGTCAATGGCTCAATTTGTCCCAAAAAATTCTTGTTGAAAATAAGTCGGGCTCGGGCTCGGGCCAGGCTATTCAAAAATCATCCATTGACACCCCCTACCTACCAGATAGTCCAAATCAAAATTAAGAGATGACCAATACAAAATTATAATTTTTAACTCCCCAAGTTGTTTGTGGAGATCATTTCGTAGGATAACACGCGTGTCATAATTATGCGGCCACTAGGGCACTGAATTTCGTTCTTCATGGCCCCATGACTCATAAGAATTCAGCCCGGCATGGACCGGAAAGGGCTCTATAGCCCATTGATAGCTATACTGACCCACCATTCCTGAGAATAGGAAATTTAATTTTATATCCTTACGAAAGATGAGATACTGCATATATCACAAGAAAAAAAGGTATGTTACTGCGGAAGTGTCATACGTTTCGGCCTTGAAATGTGGGTTGCATTGCGTTTCTTACGAATTCTTTCTCCAAGTATGAAAGATTTCTATTACAAAAAAAAAAATATGATTTTGGTTGTGTTTTTATGAGAAATACTTATGTGCCTTGAATGTTCTTAGTGAAAAAAGTTTGTTTCTGAAAATAAACAAGAGCAGATGTTGAAAGGGCCTATGAAAACCTCTTCGTGGGCCCGAAATATGAGAACACTAACCAAATGAGATCAATCCCCACATTTTCTGAATACCTGTCAAAACCCACAAATATATATTATATATATATAGATAAAACATAATAAAATGTCACTTTTTTAAACAAATGTTTATGCTGCATATAGTTACCATTTAAAAATAGATTCTGAACAAAAAAGTGTTTCTTGGCCACAGAAACAAGCTAAAAGATGTTGTAGTAAAGTATCAAAACATTTAATCATAAACAAAAACAATTCTTTCTAAAGCAAAACTTTTTTTTCCCGAGGAAATGCCTTCTTTTTATTTGTTTTGCGGGTTTGAGAGGCACAAAGAAAATGAGTGTTAGTCACATTTGTAAGTCAATCACATCTTTGGAACCTCACAGAGAAAAAGAATTGTTGAGGAGAAGCAGCCAAGCTCATTCCTTCCTGGGCCCAAAGCAGTGCAGTGCTTCCTGGCCAAATCAAGGATTTGGGGCTTCCAAAAGGTTTCAGTCCCAAAAACATTTTGCATAGTAAGACATCCAAACTGTTTTTTTTTTTTTAAAGAAAAAATATATATATTTTGGAAATGTTTTTGCAAGAAACATTTTCAGTCGAGAAAAAATATGAGCCGTGCTAGCCCTACTCTCAAGAATTCCCTACTCAGCCAAAAACTGACACATGTCCTTGCTTTAGCCAAAACCCAACACCAGTTAAAGCAAGGACATGTGTTGGTTTTTGGCTGAGTAGGGAATGCCTGAGAGTATGGCTGGGCTAGCAAGACTCCAAATATAAATAAAATAATTAAAAACTTTCAGGTCCACAGTACATTTATCACAGAAAGGCAATCAAACACAACCATTGTTTGATAAATGTTTTTCTATTCGTACAGCCAAAAAAGAGTATTAAATATGCTTTTGAACCCGGAAACCTTTTTTGAAAAATGCAGCCTTGAGGTCTCCAGTAGAACCTGGTGTACACAAGACCACTGATGAAGATGAACCATGTCAAAGATCTTCTAGGGGCTAATTTAGACCTGAATCATAAACATTCCTCTCATCAGAGGAAATCTATCGACTTTTATAAATGCTTTCAAAAAAAAATATTCCATTCGCAGTTGCATTTTCTCCATGGGTGGTGATCACAGAATACAACACATCATCACTACTTACAAAAGCCACACATAGATTAGAACAAACAAATTCTGTAACTAACTTTACAGAATCAAGGATTCTTTTCAAAGAATGTCCCCTTGATTATAATTATGATTCAACCTAGACCATGGATTCTATAGACACATACATACAGTTTGAAGAAATATATACTTATTTTACTAACTATACAATATCAAACCGGCTACTTACAGAAGCCCCCAAATGTGCAAATATCTTGGGCATGGGATAGCCTCTTTGAGAAAGAATGGCTAGGGAGTGCCTGTCTGATGTTCCTTCCCAGTATTTTCTATGATGCTTGCAGACTGGCATGAGAACCTTGCAATATCCCTCATGTTTCCAAAGAATTAATTTCTGCATGAAGAAGCCAATAGTTAAATGAATGAAAATGGTTTAATGGCATTGCATGATGAAATTTCCTGATGAAAAAAAATGGTCTGTTATAAGGAAAAGAACCATGCAGAGTTCTTCATCATCAATGCCTCGTCAGAAATACATGGGGTCAGTGGCTTTGAACATATATTTTTATTATAAAATCGTTTACTGCCTATCGTTCTTGAACTGTCCCTGTTACTTGGTTTTCCAATGAAATACCTGTTGAGAATGCATTGCATGGGTAGATTGTTCATCTTTGGAGTCATTGATCTTATTGGTCCTTCTATAACTTATAATTGTAAGCGAATGAATAGTAGCTATCGTGAGAGGCTTATTTTCTCTCTCCATTTCTTTCTCTCCTCTTTATCATAAACCCTAGAAATCCTTCCTCATAAACTAACTTGGTATCAAAGCATCTGAGCCAATGGGGGCTGCTTTAAAAGCTTAACCAAAGAGAAAGTCTCACCTGCCGCTGTACAAACAACTGTCTCCAACTGGCTAATCAAAGATAGATTTCAGTAGATCTTGATTTCAGAAATTATTTGAATCATACATCATGTTGATTAGTTAAAATATTTAATGCTTGGTGGAATTTCAATCAAAAATGGAAAAACAATTCCTGAAACATTCAATTTGGAAGAAATCTGAGGAATAGAATTATATGAGGTGCTTTTGGCTGTTTTATCAAAAGATCGAAAACTCAGACTCAGCTTAACCGGGTCGAGTAACTCGGAAAACTAAAAAAAAAACTCGATCGACTTGGAAATATATATACATATATAAATACATACATATATATATATATATATATATATTATCCAACATAGATAAAAATTCCTACTGCAAAAAAACTCAACTCGACTGACTCGGAAATATATATATATATATATATATATATATATATATATATATATATATATATATATATATATATATTACTTATGGCACTATTGCAGCATCCAGTTCTACTCAAAGAATGTCTGGGAGTGAATGGTATCAGAGCCCTGTAGAAGGGGTGTGTGGTGGTGGTGAGTCGGACCTCTGTAGCATTGACCGGAGTTGGTGGATACCATGAGCCAAGCACACAGGTTACCGCCTAGTGAATCTAAACTAAATCAATATAGAAGATACAATAAAGCCACCGAAAGGAATCGCCTTTCTCCAGCATCCAGTACACTCCAGATATCAAGAAAACAGCAATAAAAAAAATAAAAGTAAACTAATTATTACATCTTGAAAACTTAAAACATATACAGTACGATTAAACGTGAACTACCAGTTCCTTGAAAACAGGACCAGGGAAAATAGTATAATCCCAAAAAGATATCCAAGCTAAATGCCAATGAGGAGGAAAACAAACAGTGGAAGACTGTAATATCCTCTGACTATATCTGGGATAAATTTATTCCATAACAATCATCTTCATTATCTTGAGCATAATTGACTGATCCACTATCACTATCATGCTACAGAGGTCCGACTCACCACCACCACACACTGGTATCAGATGATTTACTTGCTCAGTCCTGAGTTCTCTTCTCCAGTTGTAATATCTCTTAACAATCTTTGAGTAGAACTGGATCCTGCAATAGTGCCATAAGTAACTTGATGCAAAATAGGATGTAAAATATTATATTGAGGTTGAGCCAAAATAACTATTCTGCCAGTATCAGCAATAATAGTCCACGTACTGGTACTAAGACTGTTATGAATAAGGAATAGGCCTGCAATTTTTCGAAACTGAATATCTTGTATACAATAATGAGGTTTACGTCTGGCTAAAGGATTGATATAATCAATAGGAGGAGTTTCATGAAGGAAAATAAGATGATGGGTAGCATGACAAGTATTATCAGAATTCCATTCTGGGCATAAGCTAATAACTTCTAAATAAATGAAAGTATGGGATTGATGACGACGTTGTTGTTTACAAGCTTGAATGATACAATGAGGAAATCCTATGAGATCGAATTGAGATTGGGAATGAATACCATGACAAAAGCCATTTTCAAAAAGCCAAATTTTTTGGTCTTGGAATGGAGATTATAAGGATGACAATGAACAACAGTAACATCTGGAATGGAGATTTCATTAGCTTCAATGGATGCAAAGAAATTTAACCAATTAATTTGAGAAGTAGGAGATTTTTGTTGGATGAGTTGTTGAATAGCTTCTGGTAACTGGGAAATGGAAAATAAAATCTTATTTCTAAAAGATGGAGCAAGACTTTTCTTTGGATGTATATATATATATATTATCCAACATAGATAAAATTATATTTTAATAATTTTTACTTTCTACAATTCTACTACAAACTTACAAATTAAAAATAATCCTGAAGTAATTGTAATGCTAAAAACCTAAAATCAATCCTAATTTCAAAAACTATAATGTTATTGTTAATTTCAAAAAGTAGAAGTAGATATGGTTGTAAATTTTGATGCTAAATCAATCTTAATTTCTATGCAATTCACTGTTGTAGGGTTTAGATGCAAGTAGGTCACAACTCACAAGGAAGCTACGAAGCTACCACAGTTTGACAAAAACAATCTTGCTTACCTCCTCTCTTCTTCTCCTCTATTTTAGGCTCAAATGAGACCTTGATATGGGTCGAACGAGATTTAAAAAAAAGAAGAAAAAAGACATCTATGTCTTCAAGTGACTATCAATAAAAAAAAGTCTTCAAGTGACTCGGCCATGTCTTTCAAGTGATTCACTCGACCGAGTCACTCGAGTTACTCGGGTGAAAGAGATCAGCTTTTCAGCCAAGTCGACCCGAAATTCTTGCGAGTCGAGTCGAATCGAGTCACACCGAGTTTTTGTTTAGTGGTTTTATCCAAAAAAGGATGAACTGGTTTTTTTAAACGAATCTATAGAGTGTATTCAGGTGACTTGGTGGAGATTTGAGGTGTCGGCAAGGCTGTTTTGGGGACATATTTACCATTGACATTGGCCTTTTGTGCTCGTGTTGATTGAAACGTTATAATCTGTTGTGGATTGTTCCCTTGAGCAGTGAGAACTACATGAAACAGTCTAAAACTGTTTCAAGCCTTTATTGATGTTGCAAGAACAATTAGAAAGGGAATTACAGGGAGAATAATCTCATCAAAGGGACATTGTGGCTAAGAACTCAATGGAGAGAGTTCTCATCTCCTTGGTTAAAAACCAGAAATTCTTCATTCCCTCAAACGATTACAGCTTCTGCCTTCTATTTCGCTTCCCACACTAACATGGCAACACCAACCCCTTAAAACTAAGAATCCCACCCAAATAAACTAGTTCTGTGAAAAAAAAGACCCAAACACCTAAATAACCAACTATATCACTCCTACCGAACTTATCTCTTCCTAACCAACCAAACCTATCAAAAATAACAACTCAACAAAGAAGAAACTTAAAGCCACTAGTAAGCAAACCTATCAACATGTCAACTATATCACTCCTACCAAACTTATCTCTTCTCAAGACATCTCTTTACCCTTCGGGTCTACCCATCAGTTTGAGGGTGAAAAGCTGAACTCATCAAAAGTTCAGTACCCTACAGACAGAACAATTCTGTCCAAAAGCCACTAGTAAAAACTGCATCATGATCAAATACTATAAATGATGGCATACCATGAAGCTTAAAAACATGTAGAACCCCAAAACTTTTGTACATGCCTTGAAATGCGTGTCAAGGCACGATGTGTTGTAATCTCCAATTTTTCATCAAATGAGAATTAGAACCTTTGAGAAATTCGCATTGTGTTATAAAATAATTAATAATGTTCTATAAGCCTTAAAAGGATCTTAGTCATGTTTAGAAGAGGTCGAAATGGAAGTAAAATAAGTCCAAGTAGTGGATTGGGTGAATAATGAACTTAGTGTCAAAACCTGCAGAGAACCGATCGCTCGGTCACGAGAGTGATCGATCGGTCCAATACCGATCGCTCAGTCCATTGTAGCGATCAATCGGTCCACAACCAATCGATCGGTATCTATCGACTGGTTAACTAATTTGTATTGGGAAAAATTCCACATAGAGTGTTTTTGACCGATCGCTCGGTCAAGAACACCGATCACTCGGTAGGCGACCGATCGCTCGGTCCTGACCACCAACCGCTCAGTCTATCGCGTTTTGCAGAAATTTCATTAAGGGCTTTTTCGTCTTTTGAGCATTTTCACCTTGCCTATAAAGGCTTGCTCGAGCCTAAGGGTTTCATAAACCCTTAGGGCAGCATTTTGAGAGAGAATAGAGGAGAGAAAGAGGGTTTCTAACCTAGGTTTCCAACTTGAGGAGAAATCAAGGGTTTAAGAACCCTAGATCATTCCAAAGGCTTGGATTCTTCAATCCAAGGCTCAAGCTCTTGAGAAACATGTTCTCTAAGCTAGGGCAGCGTTCATCCTCGACATTTGCAAGAGTCTTCTTCCTATATTTAATGTCGGTACCCTATACTACCCTCCTAGTACATATTCTTCTTCTTTTCTTAGTTTTTCCTTATATTCTAAGTATAATAATGAGATGAATGAATGGATGGAGATGGATGTCGTGTGGTTGTTGTGATGAATGAAATGGGAAAGGGCATTGTACCGATAACGAACATACACGCATGTTGTGAGCATTAACCCACCTAGAAATGCAAGATTTAGATTTTAACAATAATGCACATACCAAGTGTTCGATGAAATGCCACTATGAAGAAAATGATAATCTTTCTTAGAAAATGCATGTGTGAACTCCTCTATTTTCCTAGAATGGCATGTTGGTAGATTAAATGCTTATTAATTGATTGATTGATTATCAAATGCAATGTTTTCAATACTATTGTCATCCTTAATTGTACACGAAGCCACGAGCACGGCATGTAGTCCATGAGTGGGTTTTCAAACATTAAACACCACGTTTTGTTTTAAGAAAATCAAGGGTTTTATTCTCGATTCACGACCACCATGACAAGGCCAAACGTAAGGGTTGGTAATAGGGGTAGGGCATATCCTAAGATATGCTTTGCTCCGATATCACAAGTCATGCATAGGGGATACTAGTTGCGATGGTCTATGAACGGCAGCTAGGCATACCTAGTCCAGCATAAGGGATACTAGTTGCGACGGTCTATGAACGGCAGCTAGGCATACCCAGTCCAGCATAGGGGATACTAGTTACAACGGTCTATGAACGGCAGCTAGGCATACCTAGTCGAGCATAAGACAAGCAAGAATATGATATGACACGCATGACACGACAAGACAAGCAATATAGAATATGACAAGACAAGTTTTCAAACACGAAAAGAGTATTTTAAGTCAAGTCTAGCATATGATGTTTTCAAGAGTTTTCCGACTTCGATATGATGTAAGCATGAATTATAAACTGTTACTTTCCTATCAATTATATGAACTGCTTCCTACTTTATTTCCATTACTATATTGCTATGACTGTTGGTTAGTATTTGGTACCCGCTGAGTATTCCATGCTCAGCCGTAAGTCTTATGTTGGCAGGTAATAATGGAGCGACCGCTCCTTTTGACATATGTGCTCCCGGTTCATGGGATGAAGAGTAGTACGTCGAGGAGGCCCCTGCTGAGGAGCCTCACGTAAAGGGCTACTATTAGGTGGTAGATTCTAGGTGAGTGTAGGTGAGAACGAGAGATCTATGTACTCATGTATTTTTGGCGGGCATGTCCGCACCTTCTTTATGTTGTTTTTTTTCCTTTTTGTACAAAACTTGGATCATGTATATACATAGAGGTTTTTGGTAAGACTTCCGGTGTGATATGTAGTTTATGCTTCCGCTATTTTGTCCTCTATTGTATATGCTCAGTGTATTTTGCAGGATGGTTTGCCAAGCATGTCATGTGAGTCATGACAAGTCGTCCAAGATTCACTCCAACTCCTAGGGTGGGTTTTGGGTCGTAACAAAACGTGATCAACAAAAGCAAGTGCCACATGAATGGCCGTGTTTGGATGCGATAATGGAATTAAATGTGCATATTTGCTTTAGACAATCAATCGATCACCACAAAATTCACTGTTTTATCATGGAAAGGAGGTAGCGCAAAAATAAAGTCCATTGAAATATCCATCCGAACCTTTGAAGGTATTGGTAGAGGTTGTAATAGCCCGGGTGCAGCGCAGCTAACAGATTCTGATTTGATTCTTTGGCACACATCACAAGCCACCACATAACGTTTAACATCCTTCTGAAGCCTTTTTTACCACATTTCTTTCAGATGTGTTTGATAGTCTACAATTCACCAGCATGCATGCCTTTGGCCGAATCATGGTACTGACACAGAATAATAGTTTTGCTGGGAGAGCCGGATCTACCACAAGTTGTCCTTTGTATAACCAGCCTATATAATTAGAGTCCATTGTATAGTGTGGATAATCCTATCCTCTGCATTTGCCCCGATTTTGGACCTTAATTCGGTCATGTAAGGGCTGTTATGACATTCTTGCAAAATGTGGTTGAACCATTTGTAAGCACCCCCTTCCCCTCTGCTTCTCTAAAGCTCTAAGGAATTACCTCACTAAATACCCTACCTAACCCTAAACCCCTTAACTGTTACGTGAAGGGATCCTCTGGAGTGAAGCGAGGAATTCCCACTATTTCTGCTAAACTCTGCATTGTCTACACTCTACACTCCCTTTACGGCCAATTCAAAAGGTTTAAAATAACAATTTGGCAGTACATGTACTGCCTGAACCAAATTTGGCCACTATGGACTTATGCTGTAATGTCTATACTGCCCAAACCTATTATTAACCAAAAGAATTTATCAATGCGAATCATGCTTCTAACAGCCATAGGATAACTCATTCATCTCCCTACATGCTGAAATAGGATATTACATTCAGCTTTCAACCTTTCTATTTCCTTCCACCAATACCAAGTCTACCACGGAGGTTCTACAATCCCATTTATCATTTCGATAGTAATCTTGGAATCACTTTCAACAATAATATTTGAGAATCCATTCCTGTCACAAATAGTGCATCCTTCATAAACAACTCTAATCTCAGCAATGATAGGGGGGAGTGCACATTGCTCCCATTGCTAAATTGTGTTATTGATACTTGTTGCACTTTTGTCTGGTCATATACACTCTATTTGTTCTCCACTTCACCATGCTTCACTGGTATTTGTGTTCACAAGCATGTGCAG
The DNA here is from genome assembly GCA_015143295.1 of Tetracentron sinense. NCBI lineage: Eukaryota > Viridiplantae > Streptophyta > Magnoliopsida > Trochodendrales > Trochodendraceae > Tetracentron > Tetracentron sinense. The sequence goes on from CM026554.1 coordinate 24,486,347, forward strand.
ATCACGGGATGCAACTGTGCAGAATCTTCTTCATAACAAGAGTCGATTTCAATGAGAAATTCTAATGTCATGTAATCTTTCCAAATGGGTTATTATTCTGAGTCATGTAAAAGTTATAGTCTCTGTTTTTTGAATCAGTTTGGGAGAGTATGTATTTCAATATGTTCGCCAGTTGTGTTTTGTCACGAATTGCCAAAGGAGGAGATTGTAAAGTCCTATTTTGGTTGGCTAATTCCTAGGACAAGCCAATGTCTAATTTATCTTAGTCCAAGTGTGACGCCCCGAACCCGCGCCTAGGGAATCAAGTTCCGAGACGTATGTCCGTTCGTCAAATCATGCAAGCGGAAGACTTTACCCGCAAAAATGCGGGAAATTTAAACATTTATCATATGCTCCCAAAAAGCAAATAATACTTATCATCACAATAGCCATCATACAAACCATATACCTGTATTATTTACATCAAGTTTGTTTTACAAAAGTAGGCGTCTCTATCACGCCAGGTACAACTTGTACAAGCTTCCAAAATATCCAGATAGATTTTTCACTTACTGGTCAGCAGCTCCAAGATCTGCTGACACAAAAAGTCAGTGAGCTATGAAGCCCAATAAAACCACAATCCTTCTAAACTATTTTCCACATAATAACACGCATCAATAATGATATAATAAGCAGTTCAATTTGCATGTTACAGTAAAATAAAACAGTATATAATAAATTGTGACCCAAGGTCACTTAGGGTTACGTCATCCTAACAGAGGTTCCCGACCTCACATTACTTTCCAATTATGAGGTTCAGTTATGAATGTATTATATTACCAAATTATCGTTTCGATCATCAATCATGTTTCATTTCGAGTCCTGAGACTCTATTAATTGGCCACAGCCCACAAATGTTTAGCTTAAAGTCTCTAAATCATAACCATAATACATTAAGTCATTTAGACTCACACACGCTGTTCCGGCTTTCACCCGAACATGACAAAACCTTGGGTATACCAACCCAACTCACCTGGAATCCGATGATTCCATACCAAACTATGAGTCCACCAACTCAAACAAATACACCAACTCTGAGTATACCAACTCAGACCACTTCGTATCCGAAACTTACACACACATCATGGGCATTCACCCAATAAGAACATTTTTCCATTCAATTGACTAGCCACATCTACCGTGTATTCGCCGCCATCGCCCTGGGTATCAGTTATGAAGGAATCCCGACCAACCTGCCTACCGTCATCTTCTGGCTAGTCTACGGAGGAACCCCGACATCTATACCAATGCCGACATCTCCTGACGTTCCACCAAGAAGGGACCACGATAGACACGGTGCCGACATCTTCTAACCCACCCAGAGAGGAACCCCGGACTATACACTATCTGATGTTTAGCCACTTTAAACTCTCTAGGACTCCGACATCTCCTGACTACCAGTTACGGAGGAACCACGGGCCATGCAGGACACCGCCACTCCTGACCTAGTCCAAGAGGCACCACGGACGACCTAGACAAACAGACCGACATCTCCCGACTATCAGTCACGGAGGAACCCCGGGCCTTACTGGGCACCGTCTCTCCTGACCTAGTCAAAGAGGAACCACGGACTATACTTAACCCTGGTTAGATTTTCTAACCACAGGTTAACCCCAGTTAACCCAAGCCTCGCTTGATTAACTGAAATACTTGGGCCTCGCGCCCGTGAACCAACTCCGGTAACACACCGTCCCGTTAGGGAGCGTTTCCAGGCTAATGGATGTCTCCATAGCCTTACAAGACATGCAAAACAACTTTTCGTCACTCTAGGGTGGCGATACAATTTACCCGGGACCCGATCTGGGCTCCCTGAAGGACCACATAAAATCACAACATCACATAGGGGTCTCCGCCCCTTTTTTCATTCATGTTAAAAGACATGCATATACATCACATGAAATAATATAGCAAAATAAGCGAAAAAAGTGAAGAAAAGGGAGGGGTTTTACTGTTTCACGCGTTTCGAGGCCTCGTAGGCAAAAACGGATGTCACCAACGCGTTCCCAACGACGATCAACCCCGGGGTAGAGCGCATGCAACTTTCTCTCTCCACTTTCTCTCTCTACCTTTTTCTCTCTCTACACGCAAAACGAGACACCGGAGAGAAAATCGGACGCCGCCAACGCGTCGGGGACGTCGAAAAACCTCAAGGACCCACTTCTCTCTTCTCTCTCTTCTTTCTCTCTCCTCTTTCTCTCTCTTCCTTTCTCTCCTCACTCTCTCTCTCTACAATATGTTGTGGCAGAATCCCTCACTGTTGCAAAAACGTGATAATAAAAGGGGCTGCCCCCTATTTATAAGGCAAGGGTCATGTGCCATGCACATGACCACCATTAATGGTCCCCGTTGACTAAGTCAACGGGTTGACCATTTGACTATTATTCCGTATTTTCTCGCATATACGGCATCCGTAATCCTACTTAATGACGTCCGATTTTGACGAAACTTTAGGTGACCGAACTTGGAGCAGTCCGACACCTACTGTAAAAATTTCGGGGAAAAATACTGAGTTTTGACAGCTACACTTTAGTCCGGAAGAAAATTGCAAAACCCACTAATTTCCTTATTTCGAATACAAAATAGGCTGCCGTTTCTTCGTTTGAGATAACTAACTGCCGAGACGACAGACATTAGTCCCCACGGCCGACTGACACGCATTAGTGCCAACCGCACGGATTTCTATTAGGATCTCTAACAAATATTGGGTCCCACTTAATTTCTGGAAGTATGAAAAATTCCCGTATTTCTCAATTTTATCACACATAATGGCCCCGCGGTCCCGTGAAATGGTACATGACGGAACCGATACGGTAGGGGTGTGTCCCGGCAGTCGACCGGCACACTGTGTGCGAATTTCGCTAAATGATACTGAGATTTCCTTGGTGCACTTCATTTCCGAGCAAAGTTCACTTTTTATTAATTTAACAAATAATTAACTAATTAACCTCCATTAAGGACCCATAAACACATAATTTTATTATATTAAAATTCCGGGTCGTTACACCAAGTGGTCAAGTGCTCTAAGATATGTGAAGAAGAAAACCGAAGATTCAGCAACCAACTCCATTTAGGAATGGTAAGGGACTTAGAGACCATCTCACCTAGGTGGAATTGACCTAGACAATGTGACACATACCCTAGGTGGCTAGACACAAGTTTGGCAAGTTGAAAAAAATCAATTCAAGAAGTTTTCTAAGGCTTTTGTTCAAACCACCCTGTTTTGGTTCGAACCAAACATGGAAAAGCTTGTGAAAAAATGAATGAGAAAATTCCAAAACCTTTGCATAAAGTGGTTCGAACCACTTTGATTTAGTTCAAACCAAATGCATTTGGTTCGAACCAAACTTGCAGAATATTCAAATTTAGAAACTTCTAATTATTTTTGTTGGTTTGCCTATATAAGGCATTGACCCTTATTACGAATTAGGGTTTTTTAGATAGAGAATTGAGGCTCCAAGCTCACACTAGGGTTTCCAGAATTCCATTGGATCATCCCATTGAGCCCTCTCTCGTGTTCTAAGCTAGAAATGCAAGTTTAAATTCGACTATACTTTTCCTTGCATCAGTGATCTTCATTATACATGAGATCCCTCTAGTAGGTGTTTAATTTTTTTTAAATCCCCTCAATACTCCTTGAGAGTTTCTTGGTTGACTTCTGCCAAAGCAGATACGACGGATATCGTTCTTGCAAGTTCGTGATTGTTTATCGAGGCGGGGAGAAATCCAGAGCCGTCATCAACGAAGATCAATCGAGAGATAGTGGTTGTTGGGAACTAGGAGAAGCACAAGCTGCTGCGGTTGATCACGGGACTTGCAAATTCATGATTGTTTATCGAGGCGTGGAGGACTGAGTACTGAGGATCATTGTGTCGAGTTCGGTTGAGTCCAGTTCGATTCTTGTAAGTATTTGTTTCTTGCACTTAGTGATATCTCTTTGCTGGACTAGGTCTTATTGTTTTTTCCGGAAGGGTTTCCACGTAAAAATATCGGTGTTGTGATTTTCTTATTGTTTACCTTATCCGCACTTTCATTTGTTAGAATTAAAATTGGTAGACAGACCTTAGGATAACCTATTCCCCCCCTCCCTCCCTCTAGGTCTTAACTATATTATAAGGTGATAATTTTAGAGAGGAATATCCAACGAAGATACACTTAAGAGCCTTGGGGTCCAACTTAGTGTTGTTAGGGCTCAAGATAGGTACATAACAAACTCAACTAAATACTTTGGTAGGAATCAGAAACAAAGAACTCTCCAGTTTAAGAGCTAAGAGGGAGATTGAAAGTGCAAACACGAGGGGGGAATCGATTAATAAGATAAACAACAATGAGGAAAACTTCAACCCAAATTTTTTTTGAAACATTACACTGTAATAGGAGAGCACGAGTTACCTCCAACAAATGATGATTTTTTCTTTCAGTAACACCATTCTTTTGAGGGGTGTATGGACAAGAGTACTGATGTTCTATCCCATTCGTAGTAAAATATCCCATCAACCCCCCACATATATATTCTCCCTTGATCAGATTGAATCATCTTGATCCTTTGTTTCAAATTTAGTTTGAATTAACATATGGAATTGTTTTAAAATAGTATATAGCTCATCTTCTGATTTCATGAGATAATTCCATGTATACTTAGAATAATTATCAACAAAACTCACAAAATATCGATAAAAAGAGATAAAGGTAATAGGTGAAGGTCCCCAAACATCAGTATGAATTATATCAAACATGGCAAAAGTTTTATTAAGACTAAGAGAAAAACAAGCACAATGATGCTTTGCAAGTTCACACACTTCATAACAAATTTTTTATCGGTAATACTCTAATTACATGTGTTTCATACCCCAACTATATTATAGTAACTAAAACATGTTTCAGGATACATGAACACTTTTATTTAGTTATCTGATTAGCATGTTAGTCATGGCCTATGATCAGGGTTTAAAAACACGGTTTCGGACACCGTATCGGACATGGCCAAAACCATTACGTAACGCCGTTACGTAACAGTTTCGGCCGTTATTTATTTATTTATATTTTTTGCTTTAAAAAATCTCAATAAATAGAAGAAAAAAAAAAAAAATTTAATGCAATAAATGAGTAAAAAGATACTTCTAAAGCCAATATGAAGCTCAAAATGTAGAAATGATAAAATTAGATGGGTTGAGGGTTGAAACATACATATAATTCAGTCCAGACTCCAAATAGGCAAATACATACACCTGCTAAGTGCTAAAACCACATAGAATTATGGGTTGGCTCATCCTCTTCATCAACATCATTTCTATTTGGTTGAATGTAAGGCTGGTGGTAGAGACTTTCATAGTGCTGGGCTTGGGCTTAGGCTTGGGCTTGGGCTTGGCGTGTGGGAATCGGTTGAAAAAAATCATGTGGCTAATAGTATTGTTGGCCCTGCTGGGGATATGTGGGAGGGTATTAGGAAAAAATGATAAGAATAGGTAGAGAAGAAGAGAGGAAGCAAATGTGAAGTTTTAGAGTGAGTTTAGGGTTTTTGGAACCCCTCTGAATCTTAAAATCGTGAACGAGTTCTACGCCCGAAACCGTTACGTATCAGGCGTAACGCCCGTTACGTAATAGTTTCGGACGTTACGTATTCTTTTCGGAATAAATGGGTAAAGGTTCAGTATCAGGTATTGGAGGCAACCGAAACCATTACATAACATGCGTTACGTAACGGTTTCAGCGAGGGTTTTTTAACTATGCCTATGATAGCATCAATTAAAAATGATTAGCAACATGTTAGTACTAAGTCCCCCTCCACACAAATGCATCCGATACATATTCAATTAAATTGATATACCAAATACCCGTAAATGAAATATGAAAAGCAAATTATATAAAAGCATAAATTTAGCAAACTACATAACACATTGAATTATTTATGAAAAGCAACAATGATAAAAGTCATAATGTCAGAAAAGTTGGTAAAGTTCTATATACAGAGCAGATATAATTTGATACCGTAAAGATAAAACAGAAAAATACAAATACCAAGGTATACATGCAAGAAAACAATATTGATATAGAAAAGTTATGCACCTTCACCAGCCAATTGTTCAAACCGAGCAACAATGTGTTTCCCATAAGTGTATTTCTTCAAAGCAGGAAGGTGAATTCTTATGCGATGAAGCAATATTTCCCGTTGTTTCTCGGTACATGTTTCAAGAATCTTCTGGACCACATAATTTGCAAATTGGTCTTTCATCATTATCTAGGACATAAAAGTCAGAGACAGAACACACCATAAATCAATAAGCAGAAAAACAAATCTACCAAATTGCACAATACTACATTAGATACGAAAACAGTCCCCTAAGTCGTGAACTATATGGGTATAAACAAGATTCGTGTAGGAACTATTCAATGGTCATGCTATCAGGATATCAGAATGCCAATATTTTTTTATCAGTAGAGTGAATATTTGATAAGAGCTTGCAATTAAGATTTAAGGCAAAGTGGTGTAAAGAGCACTGTAATCAGATGTACACAGAGGAAATGTTTTACCCAGCATAAACGCCATGCTCAAAATGGACATCTTATTGAATTGAACAGTTTGAAATATTTGGACCTCAACAAATGATTATGCAGGTATTAGTATTGAAAATCAGAGCAACATCCATCATGCAGTTTAACAACCTATTTGGTCAAATTAACTTTTTTTTTAACGAATAAAGAGAATTGACTCAAGAGGGGGGGGGGGGGGGTGATGAGAAAATCTCCCCAAAATTTAAACTGCATATAGAACTCCCGGAGAGGAATTGCCCATTTGCTCAAGGTCCATCCAATGAAAGATGAACTATTCCTTAGACACTTCAAAGGCCCTGCCTCTCCTTTCCATTTAAATGCACCAACCAACTGCATTTGACGTCATGTCCCATAGAATATTGCACCTACTAATTAAAACACCCAGAGGCCAGCGAAGAATAATATCTCCTTCCTCCTTCAGTAACGGACCATACATCACAAAAAGTGAGAAGAAAAAAAACCCAAACCACCCAAGCCATCTGATGCAGACATCTAGAAGAAGCCCAATGACTTTCAGGTTTACCAGAGGCGGAAGGAGAAGAAGATCCCCATGTCACTTTGGATAGATGACTTGGGGTATTGAAGACCTCCTCATATCAAGACATCTAATGCGGACATCTAGAAGAAGCCCAATGAATTTCAGGTCAGAGGCGGAGGAAGAAGAAGACCCCCATGACACTTTGGATAGATGACCTGGGTATTGAAGACCTCCTCACATGCACATATAGATCATTAGGAAGACCTCACACTAAAAAGCTATGCATATGGGCTGGTTCAGTATGATTTATCAGCCCATTGGACTTTTAGTTAGGGAGAAAACAATTTATTAAATATTGAATTATTTTAGTCTTTTTATTAGTTTGGGTATTTTAATCTTAAAACAAGTAGGTTTACATCTATTTTTTTTTTATTGGTAAATCATATATATTAAAGCAAAGCAAAAAGCAGTTTACAGGGGCATAAACTAACTACAAAAGCACAAGAAACAACAATAAAGAACAAGAATGAGAGCAAATACAAGCCCACACGGCTACTGGGAGACCTCAACAATAAACGAAATCCCTCACTTCTTGTCCCGTAGGACAAGTGGAGCTCCATACCACTATCAACTGCCACACACGAGATAAGATCCTCAGATCGGACGAAGAGGAATTCTCAAAAGCCCTACCATTCCTCTCCTTCCAAATTGCCCACGAAAGAGCCCCGGGCAAAAGAGTCCGGATGGATTCCTTAGCCCCCACCAAAGCAGACAAATGCCATCCAGATAAGAAGCTCAGAAAGGATGAAGGGAAGACCCACTCCACTCCCAACCGAGTCAAGAAATAAGCCCAAATCCTAAAAACAACCGGGCAATGTAAGAGCAAATGATCCACAGACTCTTCCGCCTGCAAGCACAAATAGCAGCGGTTTGCCAAACTCCACCCTCTCCTCTTCAATTGGTCCAAAGTAAGAATTTTATTTAAAGCAGCAGACCAGAGGAAGAATGATACCTTCGTGGGAACCTGGTTAGCCCACACAGCCTTATGAGGAAAGGAACGCGGAAGGACAGGACCAAGTGACTGCAATAGTGAACGCACTGAAAATCGGCCGGTGTTGCTACGGGACCACAACCTACTATCACTAATCTAGGATCTGGGGACGGAGGCACTCAGCCGTTCCAACAGACGCTGCATATCCTCAATCTCCCAATCGTTCAACGCTCTCCTCAGCCTAGGACACCAAACTATAGCACTCCCCAGCCTCTCGACACACTCGGCGATAGACGCCCCTTTACAGGTAGCCAAGGAAAAGATAGACCCAAAGTCGTCCTTGAGCCTCGACTGACCACTCCAAACATCGAGCCAGAACTGGATATCTGAACCATTACCCAATTTGAAACTAATGAAAGGGTCTAGATACTTGGCGACCCCCATAATACCCTTCCAGAGACCCACCCCATGAGCCCCCCTAACAGCCTTCGACGCCCATAATGAATGCAGACCATGCCTAGCAGTGATAACTTGCCGCCACAAGCTCTCCCTATCATGACCAAACCGCCAAACCCATTTGCCCAAAAGGGCCTTATTGACTGCAGTGAGGGGGGCGAGGTTAAGACCTCCCGCCTCAACTGGCTTACAAATTTGATCCCATGCTACCAAATGATATTTGCGCTTGTCTCTCTCATGCCATAAGAAGTTACATTGGAGGCAGGAAAGGGTCAAAGCAATGGAACGAGGGAGCAAAAAGGTGGAAAGGAAATAGGTTGGGAGGCTACGAAGAGTACTCCTGATAAGGGTCAGCTTCCCACCTTTGGAAAGAAGACATGACTTCCACCCAGCTAGACGCGCAGAGAACCTTTCGATAACCGGGGCCCAAACCGCTTTGGACTTGAACGGGGCACCCAAAGGAAGCCCTAGGAAAGTAGATGGGAGGGTCCCATGCTGACACTCGAACACACTGGCCAAAAGGGCAATCTGGGACACATCACCCACTGGTAAAATCTCACTTTTGCTCAAATTGACTCGGAGGCCAGACACTGCCTCAAAGCACCGTAACAGGCACCGAAGGTGGATAAGCTGCGACACTGAAGCACCACAGAACACTAATGCACCACAGATTACTGATGTTTTTTTGAATGTAAGACAAACTTTTGAGTATTCTCATGTGAATGAATGTGGTGTGATGCCATGGGAGTGATTCCCTAAAGCTCTAAGGTATGTTCTTGATTGTTTCTTTCTTATTCTCCTTCATTTTCTTCATTATTTTTCACTTGTTGGTAGAGAAACATCCTCTAAACCTACTGACTAGTATCCACAAGTGGTGGAACCCGTTTTGAGAGAGTATCATGACATGTTTCCTGAAGATTTGTCAAATGAGCTTCCTCTTATGCGTAATATTCAGCACGTGATCAACCTCGTCCCTAGAACAACATTGCCAAATCTAACCCATTATAGAATGAACCCCACAGAGCATACAAAATTGAAGAGGCAAATTGAAGAGCTTCTTAGAAAGGGATTCATCCGGGAAAGCTTGAGCCCATGTGTCATGCCTGCACTCCTCACACCCAAGAAAGATGGATCATGACGAATGTGTGTAGACAACAAAGCAATAAACAAAATCACAGTCAAATATTGGCTCCCTATACCGAAGCTTTACGATACGTTGGATATGATGGCGGATGCTACAATATTCTCTAAGATCAACCTTAAGAGTGGTTACCATCAAATTTGTGTTCGTCTAGGGGATGAATGGAAAACCGCCTTCAAAACGAAGGATGGACTACATGAGTGGTTGGTCATACACTTCGGGGTTATCAAATGCCCCAAGTACTTTTATGAGGATCATGACACAGGTGTTAAAGGCCGTTTATGGGCAAGTTCCTGGTTATTTATTTTGATGATATCTTGATTTATAGCACCTCTAAGGAATACCACCTCAATCACTTGAGGCAAGTCTATGAAACTCTCAAGAAAGAAATTATCTGCAAACCTTAAGAAGTATACGTTCATGTCTAGTCAAATCATCTTCTTGGGGTTTGTTGTATCATCTAACGGAATGTTTGCAGATCCCAAGAAAGTTAAGGTCATCGTTGAGTGATCTTAGTCGAAGAATATCCATGAGGTTTGCAACTTTCACAGGTTAACCACAATCTATTGAGGATCTATTTGTGGGTTTAGCGCCTAGATTGATTGTGAAAAAAAAAATGGGAATTTCGATGGTTCAATGCCGCTGCTAAGGCATTTAAGGAGATTAAGTATAGGAAAACTAAGGCTCCTGTCATGCACCATCCAGTCATTTCTAAAGTCTTTAAAGTTGTGTGCAATGCATCTGGTGCTGGTATTTGCGGAGTGTTGAGCCAGAAGGGACACCCAATTGCATACTTTAGCGAGAAATTAAATGACTAAAAAAAAAATTACTCCACCTATGACCGAGGGTTCTATGCAGTAGTTCATGCTTTGAAATATTAGAGACATTATTTACTACCGCAGGAATTCGTGTTGTTCTCCGACCATGAGGCCCTAGGATATCTCAATTTCTAGAAGAAATTAAATCCGCGACATGCAAAATGGGTTGAATTCCTTCAGGAATACATTTTTGAACTAACACACAAGGCAGGTATTGAGAACAAGTCAGCGGATGCACTTAGCCACAAGGTAGCGCTGCTACACCATGTGCCCAGATTTCAGGGAGTTGTAAACTTCACTCTTGATCGATCAATTGGGAAGTGGCAACAAATTTATCTTGCAGGATGGATTCCTGTTTAATGGCAACCGACTCTATATTCCTGCACTTCCCTACAAGACTTTCTCATTTGGGAGCTCCATACTAGTGGAGTAGTTGACCACTTCAGCCAAGACAAAACCATTGTAATCATGGAAGATAGATTCAATTGGCCAAGTCTCAAACAGGAAGTTGGGAAGATCATAGAGCAATGTCATACATGTCAACTGGCAAAGCAGAGAAAGCAGAATACAGGGTTATATACCCCATTGCCAATGTCACGTTCTCTGTGGCAAGACATTAGTATGGATTTCATGCTTAGGCTTCCCAAGACTATAAGGGAGCACGATTCCATCTATGTGGTAGTGGACCTCTTTTCAAAAATGGCCCATTTCATACCCTGCTCTAAAACCTCTTATTGCACTAAAATCGCTAGATTATTTTTTGGGGTTGTTCGATTACATGGTTCGCCAATGACTATAGTGTCTAATAGGGATGTAAAATTCATGAGCTATTTGTGGAAGATATTGTGACACATTATGGGCACCAAACTTGAGTTCTCATCTGCCTATCATCCACATATAGATGGTCAAACTGAAGTTGTTCATAGAAGTTTGGGAAACTTGTTGTGATGTCTAGTTGGTGATGACATTAGCGCATGGGATCTAGTATTGCAAGTAGCTAAATTTGCATTATAATAATTCTGTCAATAGGACCCTAGGCATGAGCCCATTTAAGGTAGTACATGGTTATAAACCTCGGACACCCATAAATCTCATTCCAATGTCAGCTACACATAGGTCATTTGAGTCTATAGACACATTTGCACATCATATTCATGAATTGCATGCTGAGATTAAGAAATGGATTATCAAGAATAATGAGAAATATAAACTGATTCACGTCGTAATTACAAGAAATTCCAGGTGGGTGATTTCGTGATTATTCGGGTTAGGCCTGAGCGATTCTCACAAGGGATTGGAAAAAATCTAAAAGCCCACAGTGCTAGTCCATTCAGAGTATTGAAAACTATTGGTTCCAATGCGTATATTCTAGACCTTCCACCGAACACAGGTATTAATGCAATATTCAATGCGGAGAATCTTGTGTCTTTTTGAGGTCTAGCAGTCCCACCCCCTAACCCATTCTCTAACAATGACCATAGTTACCAAGTACGGGTACGGGTATAATACGACAATGATCCGTTCGGGAAGTACGTGTGTTATATGGCAAAAACACTCAAAAAGTACAGGAAAATTAAAAAATAATTAATAATTATAAATAAATAAAAATCATGATATTAACTAATAACAATCATTTAATGCGGAATATGCGTTTAACACGGTAAAAGAACGGCAAAAGTACGCATATTGTACGCATTTAATATGTAATTCGCTAAACAGTTATTAAATAACAATACACATATAACAGGGCAAAAGTACGGAGTTTTAAACGGCGACCCCCCTAAAAGTATAAAACGAGTACTATACGGATATAATACGGGTGTTTGGTAACTATGACAATAACACTATACCTGACCAGTTCCTACCACCTCCACCACACACACGTACCTCACAGAAGGGAAGAGATTGATCATTCTTAGATGACCAAGTGATTTCCACCAACAATGAAGGGTACCAAAAATATATTGTCAAAATGGCAAGGTCAATCGGAAGCAGATTGCACAAGGATTACTAGAGACAACTACAACGGATTGATCCTGACATCTTGGATCATTGGCATAGTTATGATTCATCGGTGATGAATCATTTTCCGTAGAGTTGATGCAGACATCCAGAAGAAGCCCAATGAAGTTCAAGTTTACAAGAGGCAGAGAAAGAAGAAGACCCTAATGTCACTTTGGATAGATGACTTGAGGCATTAGAGACCTTATATGCACACATATCTCATTAGGAAGACCCCACACTCGGAAGGTAGAATGATTTATCATAGTTTTCAAAGCTCAATGGGCTGGACTTTTAGTTAGGAAGGAAACAATTTATTAATATTGGGTTATTTTAGTCATTTTATTAGTTTGGGTATTTTAGTCTTTAAACAAGTAAGGTTTACATCTACTTAAACTTATTTTTCTACTGTAAACTTTTAGTTGATGATTTTATAAATGAAAGACAAGCTTTTGAGTATTCTCATATGAATGAATTTGGTGTGATGCCATGGGAGTGATTCCCTAAAGCTCTAAGGTATGTTCATGATTGTTTCTTTCTTATCCTCCATTTTCTTCATTATTTTTCTATTATGTTTTGTAAAACTCAAGCACCTGGATCTTATTTTCCTTGCAAGAACCCATATTCAACCAAACCTTAGCCTATCCTCAACCCCTACCTTACTGCCACAGCCTTCTCCAACTGTTCTTGATTGCCGCAGCACCCTTAAACCCTGTTCTTGATTGTCGCTGCCCCCCTAACCCCTATTCTTGATTGGTACTCCATTACCATTGCTGTCCAACCGTCCCACAAGCCTTCCTATTGTTGTCGCACCGTCCCACAAGCCTTCCTATTGTTGTCGCACCGTCCCACAAGCCTTCCTATTGTTGTCACACCATCCCAGCCTTCTTTATCTTGTTATCCTTCCTCCTACAGCCCTGCTACAGCATGTCCCAACCCTATATAGTCCCCCTTTGTAACTGTAACAGCCCTATTACCCTATCTTTTTGCTATTACAGCAACCATAGATCTATTCCTATTGTTGTGCCAGATTCCTACAACTATTGGTATTGATGTAACAGCCCCTACTTTTTTTTTTATTGGTGATGTAACATAACCTACTTCATCCCCAATTACAAACACAACCTTCCTACGTTGTTCCCTACTGCTGTTATAGAATTTCTGCAATTGCAAAACCCTCAATTCCGAAACCCTAAAACATCACAAAATCCAAAACCCTAATTAAATTCCAAACCCTGGAAAAGGTTAGAAAACTGCATTGAGCCAATAGCTAATCCCTAAGTTTGTGGTAACATGGAATTCTATACAACCTTCGCGATATAACTGAGGGCCCCATCTTTGTAGGTTTGTGACGTGGCCTCGAATCATTATAAAATTGTTTTCTTGAATTTTCTGGAATAATTATTTGTGATAAGATTGTTATTTTGTAATTTTTATTATTATTGTTAATCCAATCTTGATCTCAGCACACTAGATTTTAGGTCATTGCATAATCCTACATCACCATCGGGCAATGGAAAAGAACATGGTTCGCATCTTCCCTCGCCTCCTTGCACATACAATATCTATTTGGGATCCGCATGCCCCAATTCCTTAGGTGGCCAATAAGGAGGATCTTATCTAGAGCAGACGTCCAGATGAACGGTCGGACCTTTAGAGGAATTGGGGTCTTCCAATGTTCTCAATTTGCAGCCTCTTGACTGGCTTCCCATGATCCTTCTCTAGCATGTATACTCAGAGAATTCAATAGTTGGAAATTTCCCCCTTGAGTTACCCTTCCAGATATGCTGATCTTGAATGTTCAGGTTGATAGTGACCCCCTTTAACTTCTAAGGGAAAGATCATTCTCCAATTTCTGTCTCTGAGGTTCCTCTAAAATAAGGGACAGGACTCCATACTTTCTCCCCATTCCTTCTCTCGAAGAAGAACTCACTGACCAGCACCACCTTAGATTTCGCAAGGATATACATTCTGGCAAACTTTATTGAATTTATTGGCTAAAATTAATTTTTTGCTCACTGACCAGTTAATTTGGTCAACTTCACTTTTTTTTTTATTAATATCTGGTCAAATTAACTCAACATGTATCCCCTGAAATTTTGAATAATGAGGACTTATTTACATTCTTTTCCTGATTTTCTCTTATAACACCTATTTACATGTATTTGTCCTCATAAGGTGGAGCTATAAAAGATATAATGATATATCTCTTTTGCAATGGTAAAATGGCTCCTCCAAGTGCAATAATTTCCATTCAGATGTTTTGCAATAAAAAATGAAAAAAGACTTATATGATGGAGGATTACCAAATACACGCAACTTTTTTTTGATCAATAAACCATCTTATTAAGAGGAAAGAAACGTACAAAAAAAGAGAAAAAAATAGCAAAAAGGTCGCCAAGTTTACAAGCAAGTAAACTTGACTCCGGCCAACAATCTACCTAAAACCCCCCCCCCCCCCCCCCCCCCGGGGAACAACTAATCTAGTATAAAATGTCTTGAATGTCTTCCCGAGCACAATATAAACCTACCCATTCCGAAACTACCAATCTAATGATAGCACAAATCCGGAGCACTAATGACGAAGTATCTTCGAAAACTCATCGATTTCTCTCTAACCAAAGATACCAAAATATCGCCCCCGGAAGAACTCCCCATATCTCCTTCCATACTCCCTCTTCCTTAACCAACAGTCAAGGAGATGGCGAAAAGAAGCGGGGAGAACCCAACTCATCCCCAGACGAGAAAAAAAGAAACTCCACACCTCTGACGCAATAGGACAATGCACAAGAAGATGATCCGTTGTCTCCTCTTGAAGACACATATAACATCTATTCGCCATGCTCCATCCTCTGTGCTGCAACTAATCTCCAGTTAGAATTTTGCCCAAAGATGTTGTTCACAGGAAAAAAGAAACCTTAGAGGGTATGCTGGGATTCAACACCACTCTATGAGGATACGAACCCCCCGCGGGATAAAGTAGAGACTGGTACAAAAGTCTAACTGAGAAATGCCCCTGGTTACTCCTGGACCACACCCTACAATCCCTTAACTCAAGGGATAGGGTTGTCGACGAAAGGCGCTCCAAAAGTCTCGAAAGATCACTGATTTCCCAATCGTTGAGGGGGAGGCCTCATCCTTGGACACCAAACTAAATTTCCCAATCGTTGAGGTCCCACCTCATCCTTGGACACCAAACTACTCCTTCTGTACTCCTCTTATAGGAATCCTCCACAAGGACATCCCTATCGGTAGAAAGAATAAAGAGATTGCCGAAGTCATCCTTAAGACGAGTGGATCCCAACCATATGTCCTTCCAAAACCTGATCTCCGCGCCTCTCCCCACCCGGAAGCTGAAGAATGGCACTACCAGCCCGGCGTTTGCCATAATGCCCTTTCACCACCCCAATCCATGAGGTCCCCTAACCTCCCGATGGATCCAGCAAGATAACGCCCCATATTTGGCCACTATCACAGCCCTCCACAGACTATCCCTGTCCTCGCCAAACCTCCACACCCACTTCCCTAATAACGCTTTGGTCGTTGTGATGAGCGGCTTAATATTCAAACCTCCATCTTCCTTGGGTCGGCACAACTGGGACCAAGCTACTAAGTAATACTTCGCTTGATCCTCTCTATCGTTCCATAAAAATTCTCTCTGCATCCTTTCTATGGAATAGGCCACTGAACGGGGAATGGTGAGAGACAACAAAGTAAGTGGGTAGGCTTTGCAAAGTGCTCTGAATCAAAGTCAATTTCCCCCATTTCGATAAGTAGGATGCCCGCCACCCTGACAATCTACGAGCAATGCGATCTAACACTAGATTCCAAACCGCTTTCGTCTTGTATTTCGCTCCAAGGGGCATTCCTAGATACACTGAAGGAAGAAACCCCACTCCACAGCCTAGGCAAGTGGCGAGATGACTCATGATGGAGACCTCCCCCACCTTCATGATCTCGGATTTGGCTAAGTTAACTCTTAAGCCTGACACCGCCTCAAAACATCTAAGAATGCATCTGATATTATGGAGTTCCCTTCTCGAAGCCTGACAAAATATGAGTGTCATCTGCGAACTGAAGATGAGAAACCCTTATCTCACTCTGACCAATTCTAAATCCTTAAAGAAAGGTCCCCTCGGCTTTTGACAACATTCGTCCCAAAGCTTCTGAAACGAGTACAAAAAGGAAAGGTCAAAGGAGAGAGGGGATCCCCTTGCCTCAATCCCCTGGTACTCAGGAAAAACCCCACCGAGCTGCCATTGATCATAATAGAAAAAGATACGGATGAAATGCAATTCCACACCCAAAGCCTCCACCTTCTTCCAAAACCCATTCTTCTTAAAATATAATTGACGAAGTCCAAGCTTACGTGATCGTAGGCCTCCTCCAAATCAACCTCACAAATAATTCCCGACTCCTTTGCTCGCACCCTGGAATCTATACTCTCATTAGCCACAAGAATCTCATCTAAAATTTGGCGCCCACCTACAAATGCACTTTGCTGAGGGGAGATGAGAGAGGCCATCACTATCTTGATACGAGATGCCAACACTTTAGAGAGTATTTTGTACGAGCTACTTACGAGACTAATGGGCCTATAGTCTTTGAGCTCCGCCGTGCCGTCCTTTGGAATCAAAGCAAGGAAAGTACTATTCAATACTTTGTCAAAACTCCCTGTGTCAAAGAACTCCTTCATCACTTCCATAAAATCTTGCCCGACAATCTCCCAACAACCTCTGAAGAACTCAATGGTAAATCCATAACATATAATAAGATCTTTATAGTAGGAAGAAAAAACATCTCTATAAGAATACATGGTGCAATAACGAAATAAGGTACATATATTATCACTAAGGTGCAATAGCTAAGGTACAAATATTACTGCCAACTTAAATGAGAAAACAAGAAATTACAGTGAAGCTCTAAGTTTCCAGCACTTAATTTGTGTAGCAGAAAACAGCTCCATTGATATAGCTTATCACTGAGTTCAACAATTAGTTGAATTAGTTACATTATTTTGCATGTTTTCTGAAAACTGTAAGGCTGTATATGCGCATTTCACGACTTCTAGCGAGACTAGCCTCCCATTTCCAAGGGAGAAAAGAAATGACAGATTGCCTCCCACTGCCATTTCAATTTCACTGCCATGAAGAGATTAGAGGTACCCCAAACATTGTCTCAAAGAAAATTGCTATCACAAGAAAATCTTGTCAGCAATTAAAGTTGGTGTGAACCCTATAATATATTCATCAACCATGAAACATATATTGACAACCTGCTTTTAAGTTGATGAAATTGTTCTCACAACCACCTCATGCTCTGTTTATGAAAATATTTCAAACAAACTTGACAAGAACGGTGTCAAGCATATGAAATAGTAAGGTTCTGCTCACATCTAGAAAAATCTCCACAAAGCGCTATATATTACTCAATAGGATTGAAATATGGCATATTACTTTTGCAGGTATCACAAGGATTACGAATTCCATTAAATACAATCTACTCTTTTGTTTTAACTTACCAATAAATTATCATTTCCCTCAGTCTGTCCAACAATCTCCTCAATCATGAGTTCTCGTTCAGCAGTATCACCATGCTCCAAACACTTCTCCACAACGTTTGATGCAAATTTATGCTGGCTCATTTGTACAATTTGCCCTGCCAACTTGCAAATAATTTGGCTTCTTTCATGAGGCTTTCCCCTCTCCAAAACATGCTGTCCACAGTACAATCAATTATCATATCAGAATTCAACATGTAAGAAGAGAAATCCCTATAGAAGTACTGAAAATAATAAAGAGAGAAATTCAGGTATAGGGTAGGGAAGAAATACAGCCCTAAAAAGTAAAATGGAATGAGATCTATTCATCACAGAGGGAATCTATAATATGAGAGTTGTTTGTACTACATACAAGTATCTAAACATAAACATAGCATTTGGACATCATATAATTGTAGATGGGGCATTTTTTTTTCATATAATTGCTAAATGTTGAATGCTATTGCAGCCCCCCAAGGCCTTGTTAAATTGATGTTGCCCGTCATTCAAAATATTTGATGTTTGAAATAGAAAAAAACATGTCAATATCTCTTATCACTTCCATGTTGTACAAAAATGACGATGAAGATATCAACCTTCTTTTTATCCAATCTGAGGTGAGTATTGAAGTTTAAAAACCGTTTGCTTAAACTAGTGGAGCTTTCTTGGGTTCATTCTTTTGAAATTTCAATCTTTGATTTGTCATTGGGGTTTGAGTCCTTGAAAAAAGTATGATGCTTTGAAATGTAGGAAAGACCCACAAACTTAAAATTGTGTAGCTGAAAATTATGAACAGTAGCCAAAAGTGAAGAAATACCACTAATAAAGTATGCTGAAATTTTTGCAGCCAATCAACAACAAGATGAGATTAACCCGATGATTTCCAAGTTTCTGTCATCAACACAGGTTGACTGGCACTCAAACCAGGGCTATCCAGCCCTCTGCTAGCACCAATCAATAGGGACCCCTTGCTTAAGGCTTCATCATAAATTTCCAAATTCATTTTGAACTCAAATTGTCTTTGTTTACAGTGCATAGGCCTTATTTATAAATGAACAAACATAACTAGTGAACAAAAAAATAAACTAAGGCTTCTCTTTAACTCAAATACAATGAAAAAAAGTTTATCCGACTTCCTACTTCAATACCAATAGAACACAAACCTTTCCAAATATGAAAAGGAAACTAATAAATCAATCCTAATTAAACGCCAGAAAAATAGTAGAGGGGCTGCTTACATCAACGTCATTTTCACTCCTTTAGTACGCCCAGCTCTTTTGAGGAGGGGTAAGTACAGTGCTGGTCCTACGGATGCATCACTTCGCCAAATTATAGGATCTTTGACAATGAAGTCTCAATATTCCTACCATGACTGATAGAATCAAGATGGTAGTTTCGCATTGGGTCATCCTTTTTTTCCTATGAATAACTAGAATTGTATTAAAAGAGAAGATAGTTACAAGTGTATGGGAGAACAAGGATACCCAAAAGAGTATCTGCAGTCGCGAAAGCAGTGTCTATTCAAAAACAGAAATGGTAACTCCCAAGAACTCCTGCAAGGGTGCTGCCCCACTACGCAGATACTTAGATTCCAACCAATGGAGGAGCACAGCTTAGGCAAAACAACTCGAATTCGTTGAAAATCCTGGAATTTCTTTCTCGCTAAATGCCTCAACATGCGGCAAGTGAAAACCTCTCCCAAAGAATTCTCCCATATACAAAAATCACCCTCAGGCCAACCCAGAAAGATCATGCTGACCTACTTGAGGAAAACCTAGGAAATATCAAAAACATATAAAAAAGAGCTCCACATTATCCGACCAGCCAAGCAGTTGAAAATGGAGATGACTTGCATCTTCTTCAATCTCATTGCCCATACAATATCAATTTGGGATCAGCATGCCTAGGGGGTCGATGGTAAGGATATTGTCCAACACCGACATCCACTCAAAATCTTGAACCCTGGGTGGAACCGAACCTTCCACACCTTCAAGAAAAGGTGCCTTCTAACTAACTCTATGTCCTCCTGTAAGAGATAGCAGTAGAAGTCTTTTTAAGTAGAGCATTATCTTCCTGTTCCCCTTCTAAATCTTAGGTCTTCCCGCTACAGGTTGATTTTCACCGTGTTCAATTTGTTGAGAAGCTGTACACACACTCCTCAACCTCTGTCCCTAATATTCCTGTAAAAGTGGGGCCCTTGAGTACCTCACATTTCTTGTATCACAGAGCCCGCAAACAAAAATACCTCCTTGGATTGACCCAGGCTGTATAAGATTGGGCAAAGCCTTACAATAATACTAGACCCACTCCACTCATCTATTCAAAAGCAAATTATACAACCACAATTGGCCACAAGGAAGTATTGTAGAAACCCGAATTTATTTCCCCGGCATTCGTGCTATTCATATGAATTTCCTAGAAAAATGTGTCCAATTTTAATGCATGTGTTCCTATGAGAATTAATGTGGAATGTCTACAAGTAGAAACCCAATTATTTTGCTCATTTTAACCCCTTTTTATGATTTAATTGCATGAAATCGAAGCCATCAAAAAAGTAGCAAAAAACTAAAAAAAATGGAACCGATCGATCGGCACCACCAAGGTTCAAAATATCAAAAATATCCGGTGATATATCGCCGATATTTGTCGGTGTCGGTCATGGCCAACACATCGATACCCTATATGAAAAATTTTACACGTTGTCGGGAGTTATTGGAAATATATCAGCGATATATCTCCGATAACTCCCCGATATCGAGCAAATCCCTTGGATTCAAGCTTGATTTAGGGGGAAAAAAATCAGAAGTGTAGAAAAGAGAGAAGGAAGAAGAGGTGGCCGTGGGTACATACCTGAGCCGATTGTCGTCGCCGTCACCTTCGCTGTCGCCGGTTACCACTCTCCTCTGAGTCCCCTCTTCCTTTTGGAGCTCTGCTCCTTTCATTTTTTATCTTTGGGTTTAATCAGAAATGATCGAATCATTATGTTTAAAACACTTAAAAGGGCCATGCTAATGTACTCCCCTTTTAAAACCTTAAAGGATATGCTAATGTCACTCCTCTTTAAAACCTTAAAGGATATGCTAATGTCACTCTTTTTTTAAACCCTTGAAAGGGTAATACTAATGTCACTCCAAAAGTCTCATTCAATATTTTTTTTAACAAATCAATGTTAGATGCTTTACTCCTAGGGGTTAGTTAATCTTAACCATAGTTAAAGCGAGTTAAAAGGGATACGTTAAATTTTTTTTAAAATCAAGGTTAGATGCTTTAATTCTAAGGGTTAGTGAACCTTAATCATGATTAAAAGGAAATACAAGACACATTAAATTTTTATTTTATTTTTTTCTAAAACCCAAGGTTAAGATATTTTAACCCTAAGAGTGAGTGAATCTTAACCACAATTAAAGAGGTTAAAAAGGGACACGTTCATCTTTTCTAATTTTTTTTCTAAAAGCCAATGTTAGACGCTTAAGATTCACTAATGCATCTAACCTTGGTTTTTAGAATTTTTGAAAAAAAAATTATCATGTTCCATTTTAACTTCCTTTAACTATGATTAGAATTTTTTTAATGTTTTTATTCTAAAATGTGTATTACCATCTATTTTAACATTTCCTAAGTTTTACTGCAAAATTCTATGTTTTGCCTTATTTTTTGTCATTTTTTTCCAAAAATCACCGATAAACGATATATCTTCCGATATATCTTTTTTCCACGGCTCGACATGTCGAGCGATATCGACATTCAGAACCTTGGGCACCACCAATGCCGATTGATCGTCGGTACCGATCGATCGGCACTCTATGGCCAATTGATCGTTGAGAGCAGCAATTTTCGGGAAATGTGAATTTCTGACTTGTTTTAACTCTTTATGGTTCCAAACCCTATATATAGTCTCTATTTCGTGAGTCTAAGGTTCCAAGAGTCTCCTAAACCTAAAAGAGCGAGAGAGTAGAGTTTTCTAAGAGATCCAAAGGGAGAAACCTAGAAACTTCAAGGATTCAATCGAAGAAAGGGACTTGAAGATCTAGATCGAGCCCAGTGTAGTTAATTCATCGCCTAGGCCTTTTTGGGGGTGGAGCGCCCGACTAGGTGATTAGGCATTTGGAAATAGCTAGGCGATCGCCTAGGTGACACCTAGACGCCTGGGCATTCAATATCTGGGCAGTCGCCTAGGCGGTCTGCCTTATAAAAACTGTTTTTTTTTTAATTATAGAATAGTTAGTTTAGTTAATTTGATTTATTATTTTAATTAACTTAAGTTTAGCAAACTCACTATAAATGTTGTCTTTTTAGGGTTTACACATTTGGGAGAAAGATAAACCACGAAGGAGGAAGAGAAGAAGAAGAAGAAGGTACCTACGTTCTCCACAGCCTCGATCTGAAACCAGGTACCGTGCGCTCTCTCTCTCTCTCTCTCTCTCTCTCTCTCGTTCTCCACAGCATAGTGCTTTCTCACAGCACTGTGCTTTTTTTTCCTTGAATCTTTTTTTTTTTGATCAATACCTCATATTATTGAATAAACAAGAAAGGAACATAGGACACAAGACTGAAACGCTTACAAGCAAGTAAACTCCATCCCTTCCTACTCCCGACCTGCAAGACTCCCCCGAAACGACCAAGACTCCTAAAACAGAATCTCCTGGATCTCTTCCCTTGGCCTATGTAACCCCACCCACTCCAAAATTAACAATTTGATTCGAGCACACAAAGATGGAACCATGAATGAAATGTCTTCAAAGACCCTCCGATTGCGCTCTTTCCAAATCCCCCAGAGAATGGCTCCCGGAAGAACACCCCAAATCTCTGTCCACGCTACCTCACCTGTATCTCGATGCCAACCATCTAGGAGGGTGCTAATAGATGAGGGAACAACCCACTCTACCCCCATACGAGACATAAAGAAACTCCACACCTCCATCGCTAAAGAACAGTGCAAAAGAAGGTGAGTCGACGTTTCTTCCGCTTGGAGACACATAAAACATCTATTCGCCAAGCTCTAGCCCCGATGCTGTAAATGATCCCCTGTAAGAATTTTATCCAACCCTGCTAACCAAAGAAAGAAGGACACTTTCGACGGCAAACTAGGGTTCCACACGACTCTATAGGGAAAAGATCCCCTCGGGAGAGAACGCAGGGACTGGTACAACAACCTTACTGAGAAGCGCCCATTACTACTCCGAGACCAGGACCTGCTATCCTCAATCTTTGGGCACAAAGGATAAGAAGATAGACACTCTAAGAGACGCGAATAATCACTGATTTCCCAATCATTAAGACCCCGGCGCAGCCTCGGACACCAGACGACTCCTCCTGGCCCTCGTTCATAATAGTCCTCCACTAGAGCATCCCTGTCTGTAGAAAAAACAAAAAGGTTACCAAAGTCATCTATAAGACGAGATGAACCTAACCAGAAATCCTTCCAAAACCTGACCGTCGATCCTTTCCCAGCCTGAAACCTGAAAAAAGGCACCACCCGATCCGCGATCGCCATAATCCCTTTCCAAAGACAAAGCCCATGAGTTCCCCTCACCGCCCTAGGGGTCCAACAAGAAATCTCCCCAAACTTAGCTACAATCACCTTCCTCCACAAGCTCTCTCTTTCGGCTCCAAACCGCCACACCCATTTGCCTAGCAAGGCTTTATTCATCTGGACAATTGGTTTGATGTTCAAACCCCCATTCTCCTTCGGCCGGCACAGCTGTTTCCACTCTACTAGATGATACTTTGCTCGATTCTCCCTATCATGCCATAAAAAATCTCTCTGCATCTTTTCAATGGTAAGGGCCACCGAACGAGGAATAGTGAGGGACGACAAAAAGTAAGTTGGAAGGCTTTGCATTGTGCTACGAATCAGAGTCAATTTCCCCCCTTTCGATAAGTAGGAAGCTCTCCACCCAGTCAATCTGCTGGCTAGACGATCCAAAACCGGAGTCCAAACAGTTCTCGCCTTATATCTAGCTCCCAAAGGACAGCCTAAATAAACGGAAGGGAGAGAACCTACTCCACACCCGAGGCAAGTGGCAAGGTGGTCCATTATGGGAACCTCCCCCACCTTCAGGATCAAAGATTTTGCAAGATTAACTCGCAACCCCGATACCGCCTCAAAGCACCGAAGAATACACCTGATGTTGAGGAGGTCCCGTCTCGAGGCCCTGCAAAAGATAAGAGTATCGTCCACAAACTGAAGGTGTGATATCCTCAACCCATCATGACCAATCCTGAAACCTTCAAAAAAAGTCCCTTCGGCTTTAGCCAGTAACCGACTCAACGCTTCGGCAACAATCACGAAAAGGAAAGGGGAAAGAGGATCCCCTTGCCGCAACCCCCTGGAACTAGGGAAATACCCGACGGAACTACCATTGAGCAGAATGGAAAAGGATACAGACGATATGCAGGACCACATCCATTGCCTCCATTTTCCCCCAAAACCCATTCTGCCCAGAATGTAATCCAAAAACCGCCAGTTTACATGATCATAAGCCTTCTCCAGATCAATCTTACAAAGAATGCCCGGCTCCTTATCCCTTACCCTGGAATCAATACACTCGTTTGCAATGAGGATCCCATCTAAAATTTGGCGCCCGCCAACAAACGCGCTCTGGTTTGAGGAGATGAGAGCAAACATAACCTTCTTAAGACGAGCTGATAACACTTTGGATATGATTTTATAAGGGCTGCTAACAAGACTAATAGGCCTAAAGTCTTTAAGCTCCACCGCACCCTCTAACTTAGGAATCAAAGTAATGAACGAGCTATTCATAACCTTGTCAAAACGCCCTGTATCAAAGAACTCCTTCATTACCTCCATAAAGTCTCCCCCTACTATCTCCCAGCATCACCTAAAGAACTCTATGGAGAAACCGTCTGGCCCAGGGGCTTTATCACCTTCTAAGCTTTGTAGCGCCTCGAGCACCTCCTGTTCCTCAAAAGGGCACTCCAGAGACTCCCTCTGAGAGTGGGAAATACCAGCAAAGTGTAATCCATCGAGCTTCGGCCGCCACCTCTCCCTTTCCTTATACATACCCTTATAATAATGAATGACAGTCTCTTCAATCTGGCCTTGATCCTCTACCCACCTCCCATCCACCCTTAACTTGGAAATGAAGTTCCGCTTGTGGTTAAAATTAGCCATTCTATGAAAAAACTTTGTATTGCCATCTCCTTCCTTTAACCAACGAGTCCTTGCTTTTTGCTTCCAACTTATTTCTTCAAGCTTCAGAGTCGATATATATTCCAACTTCTTAGCTTCCCTTTCCCTAGATTCCGCAAGGGTAAGATCTCTCTCCTCGGCCCAACCATCCAATAACTCTATCTCTCGGAGTAACCGGTCGAGACGGACTTGGACATTACCAAAAACCTCCTTATTCCAAACTTTCAGCCGGGTTTTCAAATTCTTGAGCTTAAGCCCAAAACGAGTACTAGCCAAGCCCCACCCCCTGGTTTGGCCCCACACCTCAGCTACTAAGCCCTGAAACCTATCATCCTCCATCCACATATTCTCGAAGCGAAACGGGCTAGGGCCCCCCCGAAAGCTCCCCGTCTCTAAAATAATGGGAACATGATCCGATATAGGCTTCGGAAGAGAAGACTGAACCACATTGGGAAAATGGTCTTCCCAATCTAGGTCCACTAGGAACCTGTCAATACGACTGGCCAAACCATTGGAACCCGATTGAGCCCAAGTGAATTGAGCCCCCCGCAAAGGGTAATCCACCAAACCATGGCGCGAAACAAAATCCCCAAACCGCTGCATCTTAGGAGTAAGCCTACAACCACCTTTCCTTTCCGAAGACATGCGAATACAGTTAAAATCTCCTCCCAAGCACCATGGCTTACCCCACCGAACACTGACATCATCCAGCTCTGCCCAGAACTCAATGTCTGCCGACCGTTCAACCGGCCCATACACCCCTGTAAAGACCCAAAGGAAATCCTCCCCAATCCGCTTACAAAGAATCGAAACTGAATAGGCTCCCACTTCGGACTCCAACACTTCCACGCTTGAAGAGTCCCACAAGAGCAAGATTCCTCCCGAAGCTCCCTCCGCCGAGAGCTCTAACCAACCTGGATTCTGGCGCCCCCACACGTCTCTAATATGGAACTCCTGAATTGCCGCCAGTTTGGTTTCTTGAATACAAACAATCGATGGACGCTTAGTACTCACAAATCTTTTAATTGCCACTCTCTTCTCTATTTGTCCCAACCCTCTAATGTTCCAAGAAAAGATAGAAATCCCGCTCATCTCAAAACTGAAAGATCCCGAGCTGATTTCGAACTGGCTAAGCGTCCTTTCCCCCTTACCCTCTCGTAAGTAATGCTACAGTGAAGTCTCCTCTGTTCCATAGCTGAGACCCCTCTTCTACCATTATTCTGTTTGACCTTTGATCTACCCCTGCATACCTTATCCACTTCTTCTGTAACACTCAACACTTTATTGGATTCAGTGTCCTGACCACCCGACGTAAGACCCAGAGTCTTGCCCACTTTCTCCAAATTAGACACCACCTAATCTGCTACCGCCTCTTTGTCCATCTGAGGTAACACGGGGAGATCAGACTCCCCCGCCGCCGTGAAAGCTGACCTGGCCTCCCCCCCTTCTTCTGAGCAACCGATACCCTGAAGATACAATTCGTCTTCCCTAGAGGCGAGTTGAACCCCCAGCCGATTCGGAACCCCCAAAACCTCCTGTATGTATGACCCCTGTTGCTCCCCCAAGGCTACTGAACCCACATGAGTCCCTGGGTCCCCAAGCAAGTCTCCAGAAGCCAATTCTAAGCATTTCTCCCTTCTTGGTCCTTCCCCTAAGAGTTCTATCGGTTCCTTCTGAAATCCCAACAGGTTCACGGGATTACTACTAGTAGAACCACTGTGAGATAGCGACCTTTTTTTTTTTTTTCGAAAAATATTTTTGAAGAGAAAGAACTTTGAGTCGCCACCAATCATCGAGTTATGGTGTGATTGGTCACCGAAATTCATTTTAAAATAAAATCAATGCGAAACCATAATGAGATCCCGGGAAAGGAGGTTTTATTGTGATTTGGGGAAGGTGTTAGGCACCCCAAATCACCCGTCCAAAGACGGTAACCTATGATTTCAAAATTTCCTTAAAAATCTTTAATAAATCGGCTTAAAGAAAATGATTAATGAAATTCTAATTTCTGAAGAATTATAACGACTCTAATCTAGAAAGATTAGACATCGTTAGAACACATGAAATGATGATGAAAAAATTATCTAAAAATCGGCATTATAACGACTCTAATCTAGAAAGATTAGACATCGTTATATTGCATAAAATGATGATAAAAATCTATCTAAGAATCGGTATTATAACGACTCTAATCTAGAAAGATTAGACATCGTTATATTGTCTAAAATGATGATAAAAATCTATCTAAAAATTGGCATTATAACGACTCTAATCTAGAAAGATTAGACATCGTTATATTGCATAAAATGGTGATAAAAATCTATATAAAAATTGATATTATAACGACTCTAATCTAAAAAGATTAGACATCGTTATATTGTCTAAAATAATGATAAAAATCTATCTTAAAATCGGCATTATAACGACTCTAATCTAGAAAGATTAGACATCGTTATATTGCATAAAATGATGATAAAAAGGAAAATAAAAGGATTTTTTTTTAAAACAAACATGTGTCTAACAATGAATGGAATACCCCTCTTTTCCTTACTATTCACAAAGAGCCCCAATTCGGCGAAACGCGTCGTAGGGGGTCCTTAATGAACATTTTAAGGAGAAAAGGAGCACTTCATTACAATGCTCGAGCAATAATGAGAACGAAAATGTGGGTTTATGGATATCTCATATCTCACAAGGAGCCCCAATTCAGCGAAACGCGTCTTAGGGGGTCCTTAATGAGCATTAGAGCAAAGAGGGGGGAGAATTTTAACGACTTGGCCCATACATCATTTTTTTTTTTTAAAAAGGAAATAAAAAAAAGGGTTCTAAAAAAAAGACCTAAGGGTTCCTACCCCTCTTCCTTCCATTTGAAGCCCCCTAATCGGCGAAACGCGTCATAGGAGGGTCCAAACTACTTGAAGAAAAGGGGGGTAGGTCTTAAAGATTACCTAAGGCTCACATCATAAAAAAAATAAAAGAGAGGGTAAAGAAGAGAAGTAGTACAAAGGAAATGAGATGAGGTAGGGTGTTGGCCTACCTATATAGGTTGGAGACCCACTTGAAATTAAATCTTCAAGCTTTTCCCAAATGCTCCAAGCTCTCCTTCTTTCTCCTCTCCAAGGCTTTCTTCTTCTAACTCTCTTGGGACTTAGGGAATTTTGGGGCAAAGGGACAAGGATAAAAGAAAATTTTTTTTTCAAGACTTAGAATGCCTTGCAAAGCATGGCTTTCTTAGTCTCTTTTTTGCAGAGTTTTGGCTAGTAAGAGTGGTGTCAAATGGGGTAAAGGGGTGAGGTATTTATAGGGGAGAGGTTGAGGGGAAAAACTCATCCATTTCCAATGTGGGACTAAACAATTTTAGGGACATAAAAGTCATTTTTTTAATTGTTTGGACGAAATCCCTAGAAACTTGAAAATATTGAGGGTATTTTGGTCCAAAGAAAGTTAATATACCATAAGAGTTGATGGACAAAAAATTGAGTATTAGTCTGGTCGTTTTTGTCAAAAACGACAGGGAGAAAATAGGCCAAAATGGTCCAGTCGTTTTTGGTAAAAACGACCAAAAAATCCCCTTTTGTAACGGAAAAGATTCCCTCGCACATGGGTAGTTACGGGTCAAGCTCGGGTCGTTTTTAATATAAACGACTTCACAAAGTAAGCATAAAAAATAGGGTCGTTTTTGTCAAAAACGACCAATTTTTCAAAGCCAAAAAGGGAGGGTCGTTTTTGTAATAAACAACCAAAGCATTTCAGCCCACAAAGCTTTGGTCGTTTATGACATAAACGACCAAAGCATTGCTTTCTTTTTTTCTTCCCTTCTTTGACTTTTTGCTTTTTAGTTTTTGTTTGCTTTTTGCTTTTGGGTTTTGGGGGTCCCACATGAAATGAGGTGAGGGTAGGCTATTGGGTATGCTAAGGTGTGACAAGAGTGCTTGAGAAAGCCTTGGAGAAGTAGAGTTAAAGAAGAAGAAAAACTCCCAGGTAAAACAGGGTGTCTACAGCCACCTTTGGTTTGCTCCTTCCCCAGACTTCCAGGTATCATCGTTGAGAAGACCAGGGGCGTGTATTGCTCCATCTCCGACCCGACCGACTCCGCATCCCAAAACCGACCTTCCAACTCTCTGGTCGTAGAAGAGGAACATACCTTAAGAAGAGGGTTTGTACTACCGCCGCCGACCCTGGCTTGGAGACTAGAGACAGATGTCGCCGCTGTACAACGCTCCCCTGACTGATGATGGCCCCCTGCGACGGGAGAAACCAGACCGAACTGAAAGCCGGCTGCTGCACCCCCTGCTTTTGGACTGCAGCTGATGTCCTCACCCCTCCGTTCGGAGTTCTCCCCAACGCTGAAGTTCCGAACTGGTTGCCGACCCATCTTCGGCTCTGTGTCCACTCGAAGAACTTCCTTGCCCTTAACCTCCCTCGTCGGGCGTTC
Organism: Tetracentron sinense; assembly: GCA_015143295.1. Lineage (NCBI taxonomy): Eukaryota > Viridiplantae > Streptophyta > Magnoliopsida > Trochodendrales > Trochodendraceae > Tetracentron > Tetracentron sinense. The sequence goes on from CM026554.1 coordinate 24,515,947, forward strand.
TATCACTGACCTGAGATATCTGGGCTTAACCAGGTCCTTCCCATTACAAACTATGGACCCCTCCCCTGCTAATTCTTGGGCCGGCCCATCTCTAATATAAGCTCCTGGACCGTCGGGCCTCATTAGGCCTTGTCCCAAGCCCATAGCCCCTGAGTTAAAAGTCTGGGCTCTACGCACACTCCAGCCCGGCCCATTAGGCACTATCGTTGAAGTAACCACCCCTCTCGCCAAATGCCCTAAAGAGAGAGGGTTCCCCAGTCTGGACAAACCAGACTCGTCTTCCAACACCTTTCGCTCCCTCCTCTTCCTCCTGCGACGCCAGTTCCTTTTATGGTTCCGATTTAAATACCTGCCCATGCTTGTACTACCATCCTTCACTGATTGGGAAACAAATGGGTCTGACCTCAGTCCTCTCCACGACCTAGAACCCTCTTGCACCAGCCCGACAGCCTCCTCCTGCCTGCCTGCAAAAAGCTCTGGCGCTACCTCTGCTGCTCCCCTCCTCCCCTGGGTCTTTTCGCCAAAGTCCCAAACCACTGAAGCCTCCCCAGCTGGCGCTCTCCCCTTAGTTGCCTCTGGCCGTACAGGTACGTCCTCTCCCCATGCCCTGTGTTCAACATTTTTTGAAAAATCAGCTCTCCCTCTCCGACCAGCTCTCCGGTCGCCGATAACACCCTCCACCTCCTCCGATAGCACCTGGATACCGATCCTAATGACGCCTCCATGATGAGGGAGCGACAATACACGGGGGATGTTCTCCCTGCATGTGGCCCCCACCTTAATCTGAGCTCTGCTCATGTCCAACAAGGCCGACGTGCTTATATCTATATCCAAAAACCCTCCACAAGCCTCACCAAGTTGCCGGAAAGTTTTAGAGTTCCATAAATGCAATGGTAATCCAAGAATTTCAATCCAGAAGGAGTCCCTAAAGAAAGTCTCCGGGAGGCGATTTGAGGCTGCCCACCAACGCTGAACTCGCAGGTAAACCACCACCCGGAATCTGCCACTGCTGCCTCGCGCTCAAATCAATTGCCGAGGAGAGGTGCTGCACCACCAATATCCCTTTCCCTTGCGCAAAAGGAATCAAAGGAGGTCTATCGAAACTGGGTAGAAGTAAATGAATGAACCTCTCCAGGGCCGTCCAGCCAACAAGCTCCGGGGGGAACGAACAAACAAAAGCCCGATCCCACCAACCCGACTGAATGCCCTGCCCATCCTTGCACAGCGGAGGAAAGGAGCCACCCCAATCTTTATTCTGACCCTCTCTCACAAATGACAGATCCCTTTCTAACGACCCAGCTTGCTCAAGTCGGAACTTCGGGGGAATAACTTGATTCAGAGCTGCCATCACCCCTTTCCAGCCATAACCCTGATGGGCCTTGGGAAAGATGATCCATCTTCTCCTACCACCGTCTGTTGGCAAAGATGAGAGAGAAATAAACTCTCCTTTCTCATTCTTCTTCCGTTCCAAAAAGAGTATCCTCGAAGAACACTGACAACGCTCCCCTTTGTAAGCGTTCATAATAGTCCTCCACTCTCTATCTCTCTCTGCTTTTTTTTTCCTTAAATCTTAACACGCACTCTCTCTCTCGTCTCTCCACAGCACAGTGCGTTCTCACAGCACTGTTTTTTTTTTCTTCTTAAATCTTAACTCTCTCTCACGCACTCTGTTTTTTTTTCCTAACGCTACTTTTGGTTTTTGGTGTAGGGTTGGTGGCTTTTGAGAAACAAAGTAGAGCTAACAACAACTGCTGCTATTGCAAACTACTTAGCTTTTCTTATCGGGTAAATTCATATCATCTAATTGGCAATCTCAAATGATTAAGCTCTTTTATTATTTCTATATTCCATCATCTTTAATCATCAGGTGGCAATTCTGAATACATTTTTAAGACATGTCTTTGGGCCTAACCTTATATATGTAACATAGATAAGGACACGAATTTGGGTATTTGGTCCAGATTTTAAAGTGTTTAATACTCCACTATATATGTATATGATATATATATATATATATATATATATATTAATTTATCGCTTAGGCAACGCCTAGGCGTTGACTAGGTAACGCCTCTCCTAGCCGGGGCTAATCGCCTAGAGGCCTTGACTACACTGATCGAGCCCCATTCGCAACGTAAGATCATAGAGAAGCGATCAAGAGAGGTAAATAATTTCTCCTAATCCTCAATTTCATGATCTAACCTAAAGAATGAATTTAAAAATGAGATCTATGTAAAGAACATGAATAAAAAGATCTAAGGATTTTTATCATCCCTTATGCAATATTCCCATAAAATTGTTAAAAAAGGATGTGAATAACCTAAGTAGGATGTGAATATCATATTTTATGCTTGAACAAGAGGAATAGGAATTATCATGGAGTTATATGAATGAATGTAGAGGAAGGGATGTGTTATGGACAAGGTTGTTAAATCGTAATCGAATTGTAAAATCGTTTTAGGACAAATCTAAATCAAATTGGTATTCAAATCGTAAATCGTAAGATTCAATCCGATTTTTTTTAATTCTTTAAAAAATACAAAAAAAAATACTTAATAAATTAAAAAATATAGAATTATCCATTATCCAATAGATTTCATTCATATCTATTGATAAAAGCAAGTAATGAACATTTTAGTATATATACTATATAAAACGCGATTGAACTTCATAAAATGAAACATAAGCCCTAATATCATCAAAGATAAATCAACAAAAGTAAACTCATATAATCATGTTATATGAGATCAAGTATCAAAAGATTTGTACAATCAAAAAGATTAAAAAAATAAACTATAAAGTGTTCCAATAGTTCAACTCTCAAACTCCGACTCCATCCTCAATCTGAGTCCCCATCCTCATCCTCATCCTCATCCTCATCCTCATCCTCATTTTCATCCTCATCCACATCAAGAGTAATCTTCCTCTCATTCATCTACATCTTCTGAATTCTAAGTAAACATTTAATCTTCTTCATCTTCTTCTTGAACATTTTCCTTTTCCTTTTCTTTTTCCTTTTCCTATCATTACTGCATTCTCCATGGACCTATAAAGGGAGTTATAAAATTAAATAGTTACCAACTATTCTAAAGAATTGCTAAGTGACAAAGTAACTGTATACCTTTTTTTTCTTTTAGTGGCTACTCTACTAGTACATTCATTTTCTTGAAAGCATTCATTAATATCCAAACCAATCATTGCTTTCAGGAAGAGCTGGATCCTCCTCAGTGATCCACTCGTCATCAGATTCCGTATTAGATAAGCATATTGGATCACAACTATTCCCTCCTCTCTTTTCTTGTCGAAACTTCAATTGCATGCCGTATTTGATAAATACAAGTGAATTGAGCCTCTTTTGTTCTAATATATTTCTTCTGTTTGAGTGGATCTACATGTAAATGTAGTTCACAAAACAAAATGAAAAATAAGACAAAGTATGTATGTTCAAACTTTAAAGGTTCAATTTATAAAAATTTCAATTCATAATATATGTACTTACATGCTCAAAAGTGCTCCAATTACGCTCGCATCCACTCGAGCTACATGTAAGGCTAAGTATGCGTATAGCCAACCTCTGCAAATATGGGGCACTATCCCCGTAGATCTCCCACCAATTTGCTATAGATTAGAAGACAAATATTTAGGTATTAAGCAAATTTTAAAAAATAATAATAATAAATTAACTAAAAAACTTAAATAACCTAGTTGTTTAGTTTTCCTTGTTAACCTAGTTGTCTCTCTTGCAAATAGGCCCTCAGCACCTTTGAACAAGTCCATCTGATCATCAATAATAATCCTATCTCGTGAAGATGGGATCATCCTCTCGATGCAGTCATACAACCCTTGCTTCACCTCTATGTCTTCTTTAAACATTGGATCATAGTGAAAGCGAGGATTCAAATAATAACCCGCTGCATGTAAAGGTCTGTGCATTTGAAGGTCCCAACGCCGATCAATGATGTCACATATCGGCTTATACTTCTTTTTCGTCCCTCCTAAATTTGTTGCAATTGTTTCTTTTGCCCAATCCATCACCTCATAAATCCCATGGAAGGTCTTTCATTTGAATCCACCAATTTGAGTACCAACAAAAAGAACTGTGCTCTTTATGTATTACTTTATAGTTGGACAAAACACATAATTTGCTAGAATGATATCTCTAACACGGGCCCTATCTGGCCTCTTGGCAAATGGACTCCTCTGCCAATCTTCAAATCCAAAAATATTGATCAAACCGGTCTTCTGTTTGTAGACACTCTTCAGTATCAAGAAACAAGTAGCAAACCAGGTCACTGCACGACGAACTAAATCACGGCCTTTAGTGTGCCTGCGCATCAGATTCAAGACCTAACAATGTTTGTAAATGTAGACTATAAGAGCTCTACATTTAGCTACTGTATCTGTATGGATTGGTAGGTCACCAATATCTTCAAGCATCAAATCGAGGCGATGTACTGCACAAGGTGACCGATATAGTCTCTTCCTTTTCTCCATCAAGAGCAGTCCGGCATTTAAATAAATTGAGGCTTTGTCTGTGATCACTTGTACAACATTGTCCTCCCCAACTTCTTCAACAACAAAATCAAGAAGTTGGAAGATGTTATTTACACTCTTCACAATGTCTTATACATCTACAGAACGAAGAAATATTGTTCCCATCGGACTATTCACCAAAAATTTGCATAATGTTCTTTTCTTCTCATCTGTCCACTCATCCGACATAATGGTATATCCTGTCTTTGCCTATTCTTTTTTATAATCTTTCATTTGTGCTTGTACATGCTCAACCTCCTTCTTGAGAAAAGTAACTCTCAATTCATGATAACTTGGAATCTTTAAGTCATGGCCAAAAGATGAGATTGACTTCAACATTTCTGCAAATGAAGAACTCTTCACCACATTAAATGGTATAGCATTTGGCACACCTTTTCTCTGTCCTCCTTTTTCCATACTTGATTGAGAGTGGTTTGTTGAGTTTCTCTACTCCCACCTACTTTCACATAAGCATCCATTGTTACTTTATTCTTTCCTATTACTCGTTCTCCTCCTCCTTCAAGATCAATCACTTCTTGATTAACCTGTCCCCCACTAGAATCAAACATTCGGACTTCTCGTGCTTGTTTAACCCCCACTCCTTGTAGCAAAACGTCCTTTAAAAATTGAATATTTTCTTCAAAGTTTTGTGTACATGGTTTCACATTCTTCCGGGCTTAGCAAGATGGTGTTTCGTTTGAAAAACACTGCCATGGTATCCTTGACCACAATAGTTACATTTAAGAACCTTCTTGTTTTTTATATGAACCAAGGTGCAATGCTCCCATGTGATATCTTGATTTCTCATTTCAACTTTCAACTTTCAAAATTCAACTCAAAAGATATACCAGACTAGCACTTAACCACCTATAAAAAAAATGGGAAAAATATTCACAATTCACATTCTACCCATCAAATAAAAAACAAAATTCATTGCTTGATCAATTGCTAAATATAATACTGAAATTTCAATTGTAATGCTAAAAAAAATCATGTTGGGACTTGGGCTAGTACAAAATTCTAAAATTCTGAATTGTAATTCTGAAATCCATATTCCTCTTGTAATTTGTAAATGCTCAACATTATTTTGAACTAGCTATTTTTTTAGGGGGGTTTAAATTCTGAATTAGCTTTTGGAATGTGCAGGTTGGAACAAGTCATGATGAGCTTGGACCAATTTGTTGCCTTTGAAAAAAAAAAAAAAGCTTTTGAAATGTTTAAGTTTGAACAAATCGTGATGTGCTTGGAGTTGGGGAATGGGGACCACTTGTTGCCTTTAAAGAAAATGTTTTTTGGAATGTGCAATGCAAAATTTGAAAAAGTCGTGATGGGCATGGAGTTTGGGACCACTTGTTGCCTTAAAAATAAAGGCTTGGGGCCCAGTCGTATGTGGTGGCTCATAATCTAGCCCAAAATGCCCTACCAGAAAGTGTAAAACTCTGGGGTTGTGGCCTCACAAGCCAGGGACAGAATTGAATCTGTCTCAGATGTTCTTGTTGGTTAACGTTTTATTAATGAGAAAAAAAAAGTGCTTGGGAGCACTTGATGCTTAAAAAAAGCCATTGAGGAGAGAGAGGAACTCTTGGAATCTACAGGTTCACCACGTGATCTGGTCAAACAGAGAAGGTACCCACTTTGTTTAAAAAAAATAAAAATCTGTAGAAGGTACCCGGTACCCACTCTGTAGATCACGTGAATTACAGAGAACCCATTTGTTTTTAAAGAATATAAAACTCAAAAAGAGACGGTTCCCACTTTATTTTTGGTTGTTGCGGTGCTTCCCTCACAGATGACTAGAGGAGAGAGGGACAAAGATGGCTGAGACTGAGATACAGTCGGCGGAGAAAGGGAGAAGAAGTGAAGAACTGTTCGAGAAAGAGACGGGAAAGAGAGCGTACCTGGCGAAGAAATCTGTTCAGTATCCTCCTTTCTCCTCTTTTTCCTTCTTCTTCCTCTTTTCTCACTCTGCGTTTTTTTTTTTTGGGTTTGTTTCGAACCCTAAGTCAAAAAGAATCCATCGATAAATAGGAAAAGGGATTTTTGTAAAGCCCACTCATAGAATCGTATCAATCGCGTGATCGTGCAATCCATGCGATTCCACGTTTCGGGTCGTACGATACACCACGATTTGACCCATTTCCGATTCTTATATGCGACTCAAACGGTTTTGCAAAAGATCCGATTTGAATCGTACGATTCAGATCGTGAATCGTTCCGATTTAACAACACTGATTCTGGAGTTGAATTGGATGGATTGAATGTCTTGAATGAAAGTTATGGATTTGATGAAATTAGGGATTCATGCTAGTGTGATTATTTATGTATTTATATCATGAAAGTATGTTGACGATTTGTTATATTTATTGTTCATGTTTGTTAAAGTACGATTTGTGACCTTGAGTTAAAAGACATTGTTTATACATGCACGCACAATTGTAAAACACGCACAAGCATGAAGAGAAAATTGAAGGGCCCTACTAAGAGCACAAGTAAGACCAAAGTAAGAAAGTAAGAAAAAAAAGATACACGGAAGCATTAATGTATGATGAGTTTTGCAGCGACTACCATTAAAATGGCTTAAGGGCAAAAAGTAAGCCGTCGCACCGGATAATGTGTTAAGTTGTATGTGCCGGATAATGTACAAAGGGTCGTACCTCGGTAAGTAAAGTATAGTAACCACTTTCCATAATAGGTAAAGCGGTATTTCAATTTATATTCATTGCATGCTGTTATATTTTATAAAGTAAGAAAGTAAAGGACACAATGGACACACATGTTTTCCGCACTATGATTTATGTATGTGAATTGAATTGAACCGTTAACTGTATGATTGTTAATTTTCATGACATTGTTTATTATGGGTATTATATATGCGGAGTAACTTTTGTTACTCGGTCGATAATTTCATTGTCGACAGGTTCTGGATTTGATATTTGTGCACCCGGACCGTGGTAAGAGGAAGAGTATTAGTATTTATTTGGTTTATTAGTATTTTTTTGAATTATGAGGAGATTGTAATTGACTTTATGAAGGATTTATGTTTAGTTTGGTTTGATGGTTAAGGATCACGATGGATGATTCAATTTTTTTGTGTTCAGTTGGTTATGGATTTTAATTGAAGTTCGTTTGAGTATTAGTTGTTATTAATTGAGGAAAAAATTCAGGTTCGTCTTTTAGTATGCCTAAAATGCTTATAACATGATTATATGATAAGTAAGTCACGTGCCAAAGTTCCACATTCTCCTAGGTGGGATTTTGGGGCGCGACAGTATGCTCCAACTATGGATCCCAAAATCGATACATATTGAACGTATAGGTTCGATACGTATCAATTTTTGGTACTTAGATACACCCATACAGAATTTTTCAGTGTATCGAGTGCCTATCAACCCGTATGGACCATATTAGTTCAATATGGATCAATACAGGTTAATGGTGTATTTTAAAACCATTTTTAAAGAAAATTTAACACATCGATAAATATTGTCGGAAAAATTATAAACCCAAATGAGGGCTCATTTTGGGTATTAGAAAACACCCCTAGAACCCCTTGTGAGCCTATTTTTCACTGATCAGTTTTAGGTTCAAAAACAAAGATCTCTGCGTTTAATTTCGGATTCAAAAGGTTTCTCCAAAATTTCCAAACTATGCTGAAGTTCCATATTTTCCATTTTAGTTGTTTAAAATCAAGGATTAAAAATACAGTTTCGGGAGATGTATCGCTCCCAACCGAAACCTATACGTATCGGTTTCGGTATCGGTTCCGGACGATACATATAATTTTTTCTTTTCATAAAAAACAAATTAATTTTTTTTTAAAAAGCAAATAAGTTATAGGAACCAAATTTAACAAATATAAAGTCATGGAAAGTAACTCAAAGACAAAATAGCAAACATAGTTACAATTCAAACATAAATAACTAATAAGCAATACGTATCGCCCATTTCGTATCAATATAAATATCGTATAGGGGGTTACCAAAACCTATACATATCGCCCGTTTCGTATCGGTTTTGGCAATTTTTATTTCCATGTTTAAAACTTTAAATTAATGCAAATAGGTTGTAAACAATCCAAAATGAGTATATCTAATGATTTTATGCAAAATCCATGGATCAAATATTTTTTTTTCGGAAAAATCGGTCATTTTTCACTTTTTTTATAAAAACAAATCTGAAAACCCTACAATATTCATTTTTTCAAAAACAAATTCCTTCAATTTAGGGTTGAAAAATAAAATGGATTAAGTTTGTGTAGCCTATGAATATGAGAGTGCATCTTCATCTTCATATGGTTATAGTCATGACGCCCAATTCCACTCATCTGGAGCTTATGGACACGATGCACAGTCCCAAACATCGAGTATAAGTTATGGAGAAACATCGAGTATAAGTTATGGAGAAATTTCACAGTTCACATGTTTGCACCTGATCGGGATAGTGTATGCTCCATATGCTAGTCAATACTAGACGTACATACAAATGCATCATGTATCAAACCACATATAATGTTTAAATGAATTGGTATGGTATTGCAATTATGTCTAGCACACTTATCACGTACCACACTACCACCTTATTAATTCTGGAGCCCACAGTGTTTGAGCTAGCACATAATTCAATGTGAATTGAGATTGTATCATGTATGTCATTTACAGGTATATAAGGGTTGTATGGGGGCCAAGTGAACTTTCCTGAGAAAGTGTACTTTCCCGCTAACCAAATAAGTGGAAAGTGCACTTTCTTGAGCAAGTGCACCTTCCATCTTATTTTCCTGCAAATCAGTGCCTAAAAGATGAAATTTTGAAAATTAAACCACCAAATAAAAATATATAATATAGCTGAATATGAGAACAAATTGCTGGATCAACTATTTCTACTTAGCAGGCAAACAATCCCTTTTCAATATATAATTAACTAAGAATATTAGCTGAATTATTAACTACTTCTAAAATTGTAGCCTGAGAACTAAAGCACAACATTCCAAGTTAAATACTCAGGATTTCACTACATATAAGTTAATAACTTAATATGATATGATGGGAGTCATCAAAGGAAGGAAGAAGAACACAGTGGCAGTACATGACAAAGGAAAAAAAAACCTGGGTAACATAATTTCCATACTGATCTTGGGCAAGAGTAATAGCCGAATCCAAAATCTCATCCACTATACACTGACTGTGCAGCTCATCTGTACAATGCTCCAGAACTCTCTATCACCCAAAAAAAAATGAAATGGCTTCATAAGGATATGATAGACAAAACAACAAATAGAGCCATCACACTCATTTCGAAATGTACAATATTACCTGGATTACACGGCAACCATATGGATGTGTAGAAAGTGTTGCAACTTGACCACAAAAGGCAGAAATAATAAATCCGATTTTCTCTGTAGGAACACATTCGATGCACTTCTGTATTACATGATTTCCATTTTGATCTTCTACACATCTCATAACATGTCCATCAAGCTCATGGACAAGTTGTGTTTTCTGATCAAGCTCAATAACCTCAAGTGCCTTCACCAAACATCCAACACATAATCAAAATATAAAGTAAATGTAATTCACATTTTGACACAGATAATATAGGATTACACGTAATATTGCATTTGAACAAGGTACACATCAGGTTATTCTAAACATATAACGAAACCTTTTGTAGCTCAGCTCAGTGTTTCTGCTTCGTAATATATATATATATATATGGCCCCTTGAAGTGGTGAAGGCTCATCAGATAACAATAAATGCTCTCTCACAGTTTTAGCATGCAATAATTATATTTTACATCCCAATATCAATGAATGGCTTGAATGCAGAACATGTTTACCTGGTTCACTGGTATGCTCCATATGGGAATGGACTCTCGTGGTTAACTTCATTACTAATGGAATGGGCTGCTACGCTAGGGGTAGTTTAGATGGTAAACCGTTGGATCGTTTGGTTCTACAGATGACCAGTAAATCATTATGAATGGTTTACTCAAAGTTGTATTGATCGAATGGCTAGGATCATTGAATTCATAAACTCCAGACCATGCGATTACAAGACCTGTGACATTGATTAGACAGCGAAGATTATAGTATGATACAAACAGATCGAGACAAATTAACATCTACACTACTCATACAAGGACCCCAGTATCAATACATTAGCATCCCTGAACTTTAATTTTTCCAGGGACTACTGGACTAGTGAAACTAATAGAAAGTTAGGCCCTCAAAAATGAAAATGGAAAAAATAACTTTGTAGGAAAGCAACCATGTCTCAAAATTAAAGTAAAATGCTGCAAGAACAAAGAGTTAGGATATATAGTAGCAATAGGTTGGAGACAGGTGAGAGTTTAAACAGTTGATTCCCTCCCCACCAAAATATTTATAATAATAATTTTTTTTAAAAGACTGCAGGTATGAGAAAAAATGAAAGTAAAACTGATATGTTGTAATATGTGTAGTGACATATGTCAACATCCATGAACCTTTCTACTACTATATGCTATAGAGAATATAAAAAATTAAAAAATGATGAACACTGCACGTCAGAATATGGTGGAAATTTTGACAAGTTTAGAAGCATGTTGGAGGACACATTATAACCTTTATATATAGATTACATGTCGGTCAACATATAAGATATGTATCCTCGTAATCAGAGGAATTATTAGCAATGAGGAGGTTTCGAAGAAGTCTAAGTCTACGAGTGATCTCCAGGAAATTCCACTGAGGAGTTCGGGACTTCTTAGTGAGACAACCTTAGGTGTATTTGTGAACTCAGGAGTCCGGGACTTCTCAGTGTGATAATACGACTTAAGGGTCCCTTAACGATAGATTAGATGACCTTAGACCACTGCCAATGGGGTAGACTCTGGGACAACCCTATGGGCAAAGGACCAGACCAGTTGGAATTAACTGCAGTAATTAATGCATATTTAATTTGGATATTAAATGTCAATTGCTTTTGTAAACTGCTGCATGCTTGTTGTATTCACTTGTTGAGCTGTGAGCTCACTCTTGTCATTATTGAAATTTTCATGAGACACCTGAAGAGGTTAGGGAGTCGGGAGGATAGAGTTAGTTGTCGAGACTTTGTTGAGTTTTGGTTGAACATTTATCTGAGGTAGAGTGAACTGTAGTGAGGTTTAATTAATTTGATTTAACTCTTTTACTCTTTGTGGTTTGTTTAAACTTCAGTTGCTTGATGATATATCTGAATGGTATTTATTAGGAATAAATTTCATTGTTGTTGGGATTTGTCCTCGGATCGCGCCTTGGGATCTACACAAATATGAGATATATTGTGTACAGATTTTGGAGCGTGACATGAATCATTTATGCAATGTTTCCTACATGTGTGTGTGCCTACACACAAAGACATGCACTATATATATACATATATAATGAGAATAGGGCCCTTAAAAATATTGATTGAATTTTGTCACTATTGAGAAAATTACCCTTACATTTATTTTCTCTATTATTATAAGGAGAATGAAAAAATTACCCTTGCACTTATATCTTCTTTATCTCTACTATTATAATGAGAAAATGACACTTATAAACTTTGATTGAAAGTTCTCATTATTGACAAAATTGCCCTTACACTTATTCCCTTCCCTCTATCATGCATCGCACGTGCGGCCCACTATTATATATATAATCTTTTGTTTCTATTGAGATATATATATATATATATATAATCATTCATTACTATTTTAAATCTTGATGCAACTTTCTCAATTATAGTAAATCTTGTTCTAAAAAATGAGGGAGCATGAGGCTTAAGCCTCACATATCTGGAGGTCCTCCCACCTCGCGTCTTCGCATTTTAAAACACTACTAAAAACTTTAGACATGTCAGTCTGGTGGGGAATCTGTACAAAATTCTTTTTGAACTCAAGGTTTAGGGAAGTGCTAGACCAGGTTATATCCCATACCCAATGCACCCTTGTCAAGAGTAGACAAATCCTTGATGCGATTCTTATTGCTTCTTAATATGGGTTGCATTTCAACTAGACAGACTGTGTAGTAAATCCCAGCTAAATCCAATAACCTGAATCCTGAATTGCTATCTCATGCTAGTGTAAAACTGTAAAAGGCATTCCCTAGAAGTAACATGCTGCAATGAGACCAGATTGTAGTGAGAAGTAGGAAGGGTTGGCTAGGGCGTTCCTGAAAGCAATGTACTGCAATGATAACCGGTTGCGGAGAAAAGTAAGCAAGGGTTCTCATGCTAGACTAGACGGATGCGAGTAAAGAAGCTATTCCAAGAGAATAATATGTGTCCGCCACTTGGAATGTGAGCAATTTACCCATGGTTTAAAACTCGGGTATGTATCAGGTTTGGAGCTATGTGACATACTAGTACACCAGAAAAAATATACCTCCCTTATCGGCCTGTATCGGGCATATCGGTCCGATACGGGGGATTTTTCAATTAAATTTTTTTCCCTCCTTCTATATACTAATCTACAACACAAACTCAATAAGCACACCTTATTTACACAAAATATCATTTAGGTAAATGGTTTTAATTCATTTGCTTAAGATATTTATATGTAAATAAAGTTATACTCCCCATTTGAATTCAATAAAAATTATCATAGATCCAAATTTCTAAAGAACAAATAGTCAACTTTCCGTTCAAAAACAATATCCCCTTTCTAGTGTTTTTTAGGGATTATGTCAAATTTTCAACCTTCAAATGGTAAGGTATTTTTCAAATATTAAAATTTCATAAATTCTATCATAACGAAACATTGCCAAACTCAAAAGACCGTTAAAAAGTCTCATATCTTAGTCTTCAAAAATATTGTCATCTACATAGTCAAAAAGTCAACTAACAATGTAACAGTTCAACATAAAAGACTTATATTCAAGCTTACAATTTATGGTTGTAAATCAACACATTTTATTTAACTTATTAAATGAAAGGTTTTAACTTTTAATATCTAGATTTTATTTCCTATACTTGGATAAGTGACTATGGTTTGTATTTTCATACATGTTTATCAGAACTTATGCCTTTTTTAACTTACAAAAATTTTAACCAACATATGCATGGTTATAAATATAGTTGGAGGCCTTCATTTAGTTAGTTTTTAGTTTATATTTGCATAAAAAGAAGCTTTATGCAATGTATCTAAATTTTTCCGTGTGTATCCAAATGTTTCTTAGCATATGTTGATTTTTTCTATCATATCCATTCAATCTGGTCCGATACGTATCCTATACTGAACTTATCGATATGGTGCCCAATACTGATATTTGAACCATGAATTTAATATTAAATAATCTAGAGTTGGTGGATGCAATGAAATGAAGGAGAATTGATATAATGTATTTGTAGGAGGCTGGGTTGGAAAGGGGATAAACTTTGAGATAAGTGACGGTAAAAGCTTTGGTACTAGGGTAAGGTAAATAATAGGAATAAGGGGATAAAGCTTTGAGATAAGTGATGGTAAAAACGTTGGTAATCAGGTAAGGTAAATAATAGGAATAGAGTAGAATAATAGGTAAATAAAGAAAAAAATACAATAGGGATTAAGAGAGTGATAAGTTGATGTTAAGCAAAATAGTGTTAGGTAAGGTTTTAATCAACATTATAGGCTTATGTACCCAAAGTAGGATTCATGGTGTCAAAAATCGACTCAATTCCATCGAAGTTGACCAAATTGAGTCAACTTTTGTGGTATCCGAAGCGAAATGCACTTATATTTTAAAAATACTGGACTTCGTTATAAACTTCGACCGAAACAAGAAAAAAAAAGTGTTGAGAAATACAGAACTTCGGTGGAAGTTAACCGAAGTATACAGAAAAAGTCTGTGAATTTGAAAGGCTTTTAAGTTTTAACTTAAAAGGGTATGCTAGTTCCACTCACTTTAAACTTATATTCTTCATAAAGAAAGACATGTCCCTAGCATTAATCTTATTATAAATATAATTAGCTTTTAAAAAAAATAGTGTTGCTAGTATTAATCATATTCTAAATTATAATTTTATTATTAAAGTATGGTTAGCATTAACCTTATTATGAATTATAATTATTATTCTAATACTTTTGTTTTTAGTATATTATGCCCATAAAGGCTTTTTAGTAATATTAAAAATTTAAATAATTTACTAATAGTAATTCATAAATTAAAAATTATTTAACTACTCATCTCCTCTTTATAAATTCAGGTTCTTAAAATTGACAATATCGGCGATATATCGCCGATATTTGTCGATATCAGTCATGATCGACACATCTACACCCTGTAAGGAATTTTTTACATGTTATCAGTAGTTATCGCCGATATATCTCCGATAACTCACCGATTTCGACCAACAGTGGTGTCCACTCCATTCAGTGTCTTTAAATTTGAAAAATCTCATAAATCATTCATGCAAATTGTAAACAATCTTGAGAATTGAGAGTGGAGACTTGAATATTTTGAATTTAGAAGGAAAAAAAAAAGGAAGAAGAGAGTAGAGAAGAAAGAAGAAGGAAGAAGAGAGTAGAGAGAATGGAGTATCGTGGCCATCCGCCGTCGCCATTTGAGGTAGCCTTCGCCCTCGTCGTTTGAAGTGGCCTTCGTCGTCGCCAGACTCCAAGTCAAAGTTCCTCCCCCTCTTCCTCCTTTCCAAGCTCTGCAATGCTGGTTTTTCTTGGGGGGGGTGTTGCTCTTCTGATCGTCGAATGAGGATGAGGTTTGTTTAGAGTTTAAACCCTAACAAGGGTTATGCTAGCTTCACTCTCCATTCCATTTTATTTGTCTTAATTTAAACTTTAAACCCTAACAAGGGTTTTGCTAACTTCACTCTTACATAACATTCCATTTTATTTGTTTTAACATTTAAGTGGTTTAAAACCCTAACAAGGGTTATGCTATTACCACCCTTTTTTTTTAAAGAGATAATACTCTAAAAACACAGTCAGACCTAACACTTTAAGTTAGGTAAGGCTACTACCACCCATGGATATTTTATTTATTGTCTTAACCCTAACTCTTAACTCTTAAGTGTCTTAACTAGCCTTGAACTGTGGTTAACAAGTTTTAACCCTTGTGATTAATTTTTTTTTCTAGAAACTAAGGTCAAACTTTTTAAGCCTTTAATCCGAAGGGTTAGTGAATCTTAACCAAAGTTAAAGGGGTGTCCCCTCTTAACTCCATTTAATTGTGGTTAAGATTCACTATCCATTAAGATTAAAGCATCTAACTTTAATTTAAAAAAAAAATAAACGTGTCACCCTGCAACTCCCTTTAACTGTGATTAAGATTATTAACCTTTAGGGATAAAGCATCTGACCTTGGTTTTAAGAATTTTTTAAAAATAAACATGTTCCCATTTAACTCTCTTTAACTGTGGTTACAATTAACATAGAGGTCAAAGCACATCTTATTGAGAAATGAATGAAACATGAATCAATTATACATTATTGTTACTCGTCAGCGCACATCTTTGGTCTCTTCTCATTGTATTTCTTATGTACATTGTTGTTTTTTTAAATGTTTTTATACTAAAAAGTGTATTAACATCTATTTTAAGATTTCCTGAAGTTTCACTGCAAAATTCCATGTTTTGTCCCATTTTTTTGCTATTTTCCAAATAATCACCGATAAACGATATATCTTTTTTCTGTGGTTTGACATGTCGAGCGATATCGACATTTAGAACCTTGCATATATTGATCCAGTCCTATAAAAACATTGAGCTCATCAATTGCAGAATGAAGTAGGTTTAGAAACTAAATTAAACGTCAATTATTTAACAACTTTAATGTGCATTCATAAGTTCTTCATGTTTCTAAAACAATTAACATAGATAATCATTGAAAAATAAAGAAAATACATATCTCCTTCACTTGACAAAGAGGATAAAATATTGTTCAAAAAATTTGACAATAAAGAGAAAAATTAAGAAGAAATTACAACTCAAGCAAGCAGACTATACATGTCAAATAACATGATTCTCAAATTTGAGTACTACATGCTTGCATCAGTAATATAATGAATTCTAAATATGTCTTCATCTTAAATTTCCAAGGTTTCCTTAAAGTTTCTTAGACTTCTTCAATTTTTGAATACTTTATTCAACTTCCTTAAACTTCTTCGAAATGTGTCAACTTCCTTAGCAACCGAAGTTTATACCGAAATCGAAGTTTAATACCTTGGTAGGATTACAAGAAAGCATTAAGAATAAACTTCGAGAGATGGATGGGTTAATTCAAAAGATCCATGAAGATGAAAAGATACATATACGAAGAGACTTAAAATGGTCGTGTAGGAAAAGAAAGTCAACAATATGATACAACGCGTGGAGGCTGTGGGTATGATGATAGATATGAGATGAGAAATGTGATTCTTGATATATACTTTCAAAAGAAATGAGCATTTGGTGAATTTCAAAAGTAGAACAAATTGCGATCAAGTTGGCTTTTTCTACCTTTACATGAAAAGATTGTAAGATTATTCCAGAAAAGAGTCTAATTACACAACATAGGTTAGTTGTCATGAATCTATGTATTAAGAGTTGTAAGAGAATGAATGAAGTCAAAAGGGGTCAAAATAATGTGGTGGAAACTAAAAGGAAACCGCAGCTTTTAGGGATCAATTTATAATGGAAGAAACGTGGAAACTAAAAGCAGAAACTTCGAAAATGTGAAGTAACCAATTGTATTAAAAGATCCGGAAAAACATATTTTGAGAAAATCTAAAATGAAAAAAAAATCACATAAAGAAACTTGGTGGTGAAGTGATGAAGTTAAAAATTTGTGGAAAAGAGATCCTACAGTACTTCTTGGCAAATAACTAAAACTGAGAAAAATATAGAAATTCAAAAAAACAAAGCTAAGTTATTAATAAGTCAAGCTAAAAACAAGCCATATGACAACTTATACAATAAGCTAGTCACAAGAGCAGGTGAGAAAAGGTATATAAACTTGCAAGATATAAGGTGAGAAAACCTAGAGACCTAGATCCTGTTAGATGCATTAAGGACGACGCTCAGAGAGTACTAATGAAGAATGAAGAGATTATGGAAAGATTAAAAAGATATTTTCAAAAGTTACTACATGAAGACTGCACATGGGACCTCAAACTAGGGTGGGACACTAACTTAGTAGAGACTAGAGAATATTATAATTTTTATACAATTAGGGAAGTTAGTATTGAAAAATAAATTTTCACTAGGACAAAGATAGGAAATGTCTTGGGACCAGATGATACTTCAATTAAAGTGTGAAAACGAATAGGATGGAATATCATGGTTCCAAAGTAGTATAATAATATTTTGAAAACTAGGAAAATGCTGAAAGCGTTGAGAAGTAATGTGGTACCTATATATAAGAATAAAGGAGATGTCCAAAGTTGTACAAACTATTGTGGGAAAAAACTTTTTTTGAATGGTAATCATGAGATAATATATCATAGAAAAGCAGTTATAGAAATGTTGATGAATATAGCTAAGAGGTTATATTAAGAAGTAAACTCAAGAACTACTCAAGATAACTGCCTACTAGAAATTAACAACAATACTAGTGTATACAAACCATCACGGGTTCAGAACAATTATGATGTCTATTTTATCAAATCAATGCTCCCAAATTAGCATTCATACTACAAAATGACAACCATTCCAATATTGATTTCTTTATCCAGAAGAGTTTTCGAATATTCTAGAATTCCTCTCATTCCACAATGCCCAGGCAATGGCCCCAAGCAGAACTGATCAAATCACCGCAGTCACTATCCTCACTTACTCCAGACTCGCAAGATAAAAAGTTCGGAATGAAGGCATGGAAGACCCAGACTACCCCTACCCGCGAGAAAAATAACCCCAAATCTCAAATGCAATGGGACAATGCAATAGCAAATGATACATCGACTCTTCTGCGAGTAGGAACAAGAAACAACGATTAGCCATCCTCCACCATCTTTTTTCAAATTATCGCAAGTGAGAACCTTATCCAGAGCTACAATCCAAAGAAAGAATAATACTTTCGATGGAATTTTCGGATTCCAGACAGACTTACGAGGAAAAGATTGTGGTGGAGACAACTTAAAGGACTGTAGCAATGATCTCATTGAGAACTAACCATTGTTATCCTAACCCAAATCCCTAGATCTCTACTTTATGGCCGAGGAACAAATGATTCTAAGGTTTGCAAGAGACAAACAAAATGTTTGATTTCTCAATCGTTCAGATCACGCCTCAACTTCAGACACCAAACGACCTCATTATTTCTCATTTCGAAACAATCTACTACTGATGCATCTTTATCTAGTGACAGAAGGAAAATATTTCCAAATCTAACCCGGAAACTATCCTTCCCACACCACACGTCCTTCCAAAAACGAACCTCTGCCCCCGTTTCCCACCATGAAAGTAATGAAAGGGGACAACAAATTTGCCACCATCGTGATTCCTTTCCACATGAACACCCCGTGAGAACCCCTAACCTCCCAAGGTTTCCAACACGAAGACCAACCATACTTGCAACTATCACTCTTCTACATTGACCCTCCCTTTCCTCCCTGAACGTCCACACCCACTCTCCTAGCAATGCTTTATTAACGGAGGCTAGCGGTTTAAGATTTAGGTCACCTCCTTTCTGAATTTGATCCCAGACCACCAAGTCATACCTAGATTTCTCCCTTCTGTTGTTCCACAAGAATTCTTTTTGAAGGCGATCCAATGACCCACAACTTATTCTCTAGGGATAGTTAGAGTGGAGAGATAGTATGTTGGGAGATTCTTAAAGAATGCTTTTGATCAAAGTCAACTTTCCCTTTTTGAGAGGAATTGGGCTTTCCACCCAGCCAATCTTCAAGCGAATCTTTAGACAATGGACGATCGCCGACCACGTATCCTTAGACTTAAATTCTCCTAAGGCTCCGTTTGTTTGCATGGAAAATGAGATAGAAAAGAAAACTTTTCCAATGGAATTATTTTCCAAGAAAAGTTTTCCTATATTTCTATTTTCTATTGTTTGGCTAGAAGAAAAAAAAATCTTAGAAAATTATATAATTTTTTTTTCCAAAAGGGGCACCCTTTAAACATTGAGCTTCCGAATGATATGGTCTAACGGTTGGCATGACACCCTATAAGCATTGGATAGGAGCACATATGCCGTGATCTGGAACATGGTGATATCTTGAAATGGGTGGGGTTCCCTGTTCCCATATGATTTGGTAGAGTGCTAGGTGGCCTTGTAATTTTCTCAAACATATGGTGGGCATTTGCTGTGGGTCAAAGCAACCATTATTCATCTGATCCCACATTGAAGAGAAACAAAAACAAACAAAAGAAAAGGAAGAAACGAATGAAATAAGGATATATGTAGCTTCAAGAACTCTCCTAGGGAAGCATACCAAGGTGTAGTAGATCATTTGGTGACAATATATATAAAAACCATGAACAGATGGAAGAACGACCGCATGACTGAAGCAGATAAACACCAATTCGATCCAAAAGAGCTTCAAAATAACCCCACATGGAAGAACGATCATGAACAGAGACAATCAAAAAACCCGAGATTCAAAATCTTAAATTTCAGATCTAGGGAGGTGGGAGATTGAGTTTAAAATAGAGATTTGTATCGATCTTGATGAGTGGCCTTGGAGTCGGATTTGATCTTAATGTGATTGTCATTGGTGGAGAAGAAAGAAGAATTCTGATTTTGAGAGTTGAGAGTCCAGTCGCTCGAGGGAAATAACTTCCCTCCCTTTTTAAGGGAAAAGCTTTCTTTCATATAATGGAAAAGATTTATCTTGAGAGAAAACTTTTCCAAAATAAAATATCGTGCCAAACATGAGAAGATATTCTTTTCCCTTGGAAATTATTTCCAGCAACTATTTTCCTTCCAAACAAACAAAGCCTAAGGGTAAACCCAGATAGAAGCACCCTAAGCAAGCTGCTAGGGTCTCTAAATTCAGTATCTCACCGACATTGATCATCTCACTCTTCCCCAGGTTGACTATCCTACCCGACACTACCTCGAAACATCTAAGAATACACCTGAGGTAAGCTAATTGTCAACAAGATGCCTCACAAAACATCAGTGTCATCAGCAAATTGGAGACAAGACATTTGAAGATTCTCCTGGCCCACTGAAAAACCCTCAAAGACTACCCCATTTGCTCTCGAAAGCATCCTACTCAAAGTTTCCAAAACTGTGATAAATAAGAATGGAGAAAGGGGATCACCTTCTCTTAATCTCCTGGAACTTCTAAAGTATCCTGCTGGAGTATCAAGAATCAAGAAAGACACACAAAGTTAAAAGAAGAAGAATGTGGCCCTATTGGGGAAGTGG
Organism: Tetracentron sinense; assembly: GCA_015143295.1. NCBI lineage: Eukaryota > Viridiplantae > Streptophyta > Magnoliopsida > Trochodendrales > Trochodendraceae > Tetracentron > Tetracentron sinense. The sequence goes on from CM026554.1 coordinate 24,536,776, forward strand.
TTATGGATGCCCCTCAAGCCGAATAGTCTCGAATCTCGCTGATTAAAAGTATGATCTTGACTCTAACAGGTGAAACTCCAAACCCAACTATAGAGTTAATCTTCATTGCCCCTGCAAAATTTATTAGAAGCCTTCTCTCGTCCTTTTGATTTTACCACATGTGATGAGATAGCAAGCCACAGGATCAAATTACGGCAATGTCTAGGGGAGTTATAATTCTCTCAAGTTGGCTTTTCGTCACCTTGATAGTCTATGCATCTTGAAAAACTCTTCCTCCTCTAATATTACTTGGAACTTAATTTTTTATAAAGATGTTAGGAATTTAGAAAAGATATATAGCCTATCCTCTTTGAAAAACTAAAGGATTTCTACACACACACATATATTATTCTTTTAAGCCGAATTCAAGAGTATATTTTCCAAATTCAAATGGCACATTTTCTATAAAATCCGTCTTAAAATTCATTTTTGTGGAAGTTGATATGCCTACTTCCTCATAGAATCATATGGAATCCTAGTGCCCCTCCTAAGGTCAAAAGTTTCCTGTGGACGCTTGTTCTTAAGAAGATTTAACCCCAAATGATGTTCTCCAAAGACGAAGAGAGTGTATAACTTTATCTCCTCCCATTTGAATGACGCATAGAGATCAGAGTGAATCCAAAAACCATCTTTTCTTTCAGTGTAAAGTAGTTAAACCATATGGAACCATTTCTTCCTTTCTTTGGAAGGTTTGGATCGGGTGCACCCCTCTAAAATTTTTGGGTTAATTTTGCAGTTGATCCAAGGCCTCCTTGACAGAAGGGGGAGAAGAATTTGGAAGTGTTCAGTTCATGTTATTTTGTGATATATTTGGGAAGAAAGGAATATACTTTTTTTTATGATGAAGCACAAACCTTCACAATATTATAGACATGAAAAATGTGCTAGTCTTTCATTGTGTTGCTTCTTCATCTGCATTCAAAGGGATAAATTGTAACGACCCAGAATTTTAATATAATAAAATTATAAGTTTATGGGTCCTTAATGGAGGTTAATTAGTTAATTATTTATTAAATTGGTAAAAAGTGGATTTTGTTCGGAATTGGATTATACTGGTAAAACTTCAGTGTTTTTCCTCGAAAATCGTACACAATATGCGGGTCGACTATCTGGACGATCACCTATCGTTCCAGTTCCGTCGTGTATCGATTCGCAAGACCACAGGAGTCTTAACTATAAGAAAATCGAGAAAACCAGAAAATTCCAGATTTTTCCGGATTTAGTGGGACTCCATAATTGTTGGGGATTCTAATAGAAATCCGTGCGGTTGGTACCACAATGTGCCGGTCGGTCGTGAGGATGATCGTCTGTCGTTTCAGCAATTAATTGTCTCATATGAAAAAGCGACAGCGTGTTTTGTGTCCGAAATCAGAAAATTAGTAGATTTTGCAATTTTCTCCCGGACTAAAGTGCAGCTATCAAAACTCAGTATTTTTCCCCGAAATTTTTACAGTAGATGTCGGACTACCCCAAGTTCGATCACCGAAAATTTCGTCAAAATCAGATGTCATTAAGTAGGACTACGGAGGCAATATACACGAGAGAAGGCGGAAAATTGGTCAAACGGTCAAACTGTTGACTTGGTCAACGGGACCATTTATTATGGTCATGTGCTATGCACATGACCTTATCTATATAAAATGGAGGACAACCTCCCCCATTTCTCACGTTCTGTATTCAGAGGGGGAGGTTCTGCCACACAGCATTTTAGAGAGAGAAAGTGAGGAGAGAAAGGAAGAGAGAGAAAGAGGAAAGAGAAAAGGAAAGGGAGGTCCCCTTAGGGTTTTTCGACGTCCCCGACGCGTTGGCGGCGTCTGATTTCTTCCCTGACGCCTCAATTTGCGTGTAGAGAGAGAGAAAAAGGTAGAGAGAGAAAGTGAAAGTTAGAGAGAGAGAAGTTTTATCTTGGGGTTGATCGCCCTCCCGGACGTGTTAGCGGTGCTCGTTTTTGCACTAGCTGCCTCAAAAGCTTGAAGCAGGTAAAACCCCTCTTTTCTTCTCTTTTTCTCTTTATTTTGCTATATTTTTTTATGTGGAATAGATGCATGCTTTTTGGTGTTGATGAAAAAGGATCGGAGACCCCTATGTGATGTTGTGATTTTATGTGGTCCATCGGGGAGCCCAGATCGGGTCCCGGGTAAATTGTATCGCCACTCTAGGGTGACGAAAAGTTGTTTTGCATGTCGTGTAAGGCTATGGAGACATCCATTAGCCTGGAAACGTTCCCTAACGAGACAGTGTGTTATCGGAGTTGGTTCACTGGCGCGAGGCCCAAGTATTTCAGTTAATCAAGCGAGACTTGGGTTAACTGGGATTAACCTGTGGTTAGAAAATCTAACCAGGGTTAAGTATAGTCCGTGGTTCCTCTTTAACTAGGTCAGGAGAGACGGTGTCCAGTAAGGCCCGGGGTTCCTCCGTGACTGATAGTCGAGAGATGTCGGTCTGTTTGTTTAGGTCATCCGTGGTGCCTCTTGGACTAGGTCAAGAGTAGCGGTGTCCTGTATGGCCCGTGGTTCCTCCGTGACTGATAGTCGGGAGATGTCGGAGTTCTAGGGAGTTTAACATGGCGGAACATCAGATAGTGTATAGTCTAGGGTTCCTCTCAGGGTGGGTCAGAAGATGTCGGCACCGTGTCTATCGGGGTCCCTTCTTGGTGGAACATTAGGGGATGGCGGCATTGGTATAAATGTCGAGGTTCCTCCGTAGACTAGCCAGAAGATGACGATAGGTAGGTTGGTCAGAGTTCCTTCTTGATTGATACTCAGGGCAATGGCGGCCAATACACGGTAGATGTGGCCAGTCAATTGAATGGAAAAGTATGTCCTTATTGGGCGAATGCCCATATTGTGTGGTTAAGCTTCGGATACGAAGTGGTCTGAGTCGGTATACTCAGGACTAGTGTATTTGTCTGAGTTGGTGGACTCATGGTTCAGTATGGAATCGTCAGATTCCAAGTGAGTTGAGTTGGTATACCCAAGGTTTGGTCGTGTTCGGGTGAAAGCCGGAACAGCGTGTGTAAGTCTAAATGACTCAATGTATTATGGTTAGGATTTAGAGACTTTAAGCTGAACATTTGTGGGTTGTAGCCAATTAATAGAGTCTCAGGACTCGAAATGAAACATGATTGATGATCGAAACGATAACCTGGTAATATAATACATTCATAATTGGAAAGTAATGTGAGGTTGGGAACCTCAGTTAGGGTGACGTAACCCTAAGTGACATTGGGTCACAGTTTATTATATACTGTTCTATTTTACTGTAACATGCAAATTGAACTGTTTATTATATCATTATTGATGCGTGTTATTATGTGGAAAATAATTTTAAAGGATTATGGTTTTATTGGGCTTTATAGCTCACTGACTTTTTATGTCAGCAGATCTTGGAGCTGCTGACCAGTAAGTGAAAAGTCTAACTGGACATTTTGGAAGCTTGTACAAGTTGTACCCGGCGTGATAGAGGCGCCTACTTTTGTAAAACAAACTTGATGTAAATAATACAGGTATATGGTTTGTATGATAGCTATTGTGATGACAGGTGTTATTTGCTTTTTGGAAGCATCAGATAAATATTTAAATTTCTCGCATTTTCGCGGGTAAAGTCTTCCGCTTGCATGATTTGACGAATGGACGCGCGTCTCGGAACTTGATTCCTTAGGCGCGGGTTCGGGGCGTCACATAAATGGTAGTGTCATTGTAAGAAATTGGACATTGGTGCCTTTTTTACGGATGATATTGGTGCCTTTGTCTTCTCCCCTTCAAGTAGAAAGCACTATTGATAGTATGCCCATCATATGGATTCAGCAAAACTCAAAGGTAACTCGAAGAATGCAAGTAAGCAATGGAGCTTTCTAATGTAAGTAAATAAATTTGGGACTTTTTTTTGGATGAAATAAATAAATTTGGGACTTGGCGGTTCAAAGGAACATCTCGATCTCTCAAACCTAAGATCGGCAAAAACATTAGCAAACTTCTTGGCAAAAGAGGAGTCGATAGGAAGGAGTTATTTTGGTGTGGACATCCCGGTGTAATTGTATAATCGTTTTGCATTTTACTCCTTTTGTGCCTTATGTAAGTTGTAACTCCTTTGTTCTTGAGTAAAAATTTATCTCCTTAACAATCAAAACAGAACAATGTAAAAAAAAAAAAAGTGCTCACGAGAATTTTTGTTAGAGTTTCTTTCTGCTATGTTGATAAACTCTATTTCATAAATTTATTTTTTCAGTTGATAAAAATAGTAAGACAATTTTATTCAGTCCAGTAGAAACCTTGACTTGCTTTCCATATATCTACAGGTGTTACTTATTAGGAAAATTGGGTCAATTTGAACAAATAATGAATAGCCAGTAATGCACAAAAAAACCAGTCTTGCATCTTTTTTGGGGTTGACTTCAGCAGGATGATTATTCCCCATTTCCCCTATCCTGGTCAATTCATTGGGGGTGTTTTCTACGAGTACCTAGTAGTGCACCAAAAGATCATCACTGTGTAGTCATGCAAGTAAAAGGCAAAGTCAAGGGGTTTTCACAAGGGAATATAGTCATGAGGGTACTAAATGCTCAATAAATGTCCCACCATTTTTATGTAAGTAAAAGAATTGTAAGTAAAGAATCTACACAATTTGCTACCAGTTAACGGTAAACCTAACCCTGTTATAATTCTTAACTAGTTTGTGACTAGAATATCTCTATGTCAAACCCTAGAGAAGAAATATAAATCAAATGTAATTATATATGAGAAGCAACACAAATATATGGATATAACAAAAGAAGTTTTAAAAAAACCTTTTGGTGTTACAGGACTACATCAATATACCATAGAATTTAACATACCTTCTGTATTACACGACAGCCATACATCTGCAGGCTTAAAGGATAAATCTGACCAGAGAGTTGATTCGCAAATTCCTTCCTCTGCTCAGGGCTTCCGTGCTCAAAAAACTGTAAAACAGAAGCTGTGGTTATCCAATCAATCATAAACCATTCTGCAGAGTGTTCACATGTAGACAAGAGAATGAAGAAATTCCAGAACGGATTAAGAGAACCAATAAGAACACAAACCAAAACAAATTTCAAGAATTAGTACGTTTTTTTTGGAAAACATACCTTTTGAATAACATAATTCCCAAAAACATCAGTCATTAATTTCGAAGCATGTGGAATAACTTCTTTAAAAACAGACACCTTTTCCTCAACACTACAGTTTTCCAACTTCTGCTGAATAAACCGACTTCCATGTTGATCAGAACTGAGGTCAAACATGCACAACGAATTATTTTCAAAGATAGGAAATAATACAGCAAATGTATGATGTATCGGAAAGAATATTGAGCCAAGTCAGTAGAAAAGCTTGCCTGAATTCAACAATATGTCCTGAAATATCAGATAGCTCGAATCTTCGGGCTTTACTGGATTTCAACTCTTCAAGAAAAGAAGATGTTTTGGGGTCATCAAACCTCTCAGTTCCATTTTGTCCTTGCCATCCAGAATATACTCCTGCATTTCTATTAGAATCTGACAAGGACCTCATTTCATTTCGCCTTCCAGGAAGACTTGCCCCACCCATTGGGGATCCTGGCAGTACTGGACTAGCAAGCGGCAATGTGGGGTATTGCATTAAGGCACCCATACTTGGGGGGCTTCCATAATAATTAGGACTAGTGATTCCCCCTTTTCTTGCATTTGGAATGCTCAGACCCCCACTTCTAGGATATTGAAGCATCTGATCAACTGTATAAGCAGCAACCATAGACCCTTTCTGTGAGTCAAAAGCATTGAGTTGGCACCCAATATCACCTCCTCTAGATGTCAATGGATCATATTGACCTGCAGCACTATATGACTCTTCAAAAGGATGCTGAAAATATTGCATATAGAGAGGATCAGCATAAGATGGTTGCACCGATAACCCAACCTGTCCATAGAACTTGTTCAGATGTTGCATATCAACTCCATGAATGCTTCTCCCGCTTGAAACACCAACAGTTCGAGCATTAAAGCTTGGACCAGCAGTACCATCATAAGCCATAGGAATAGCACTATGTGATGGGTATCCAGCTATAAATGGAGGAAGAACTGCAGTATTCAAAGAATATCCACCCAAACTGTATTGTGGAGCAAATAAGCCTGATAATTGCCAGTTAGGGTAAAGATGATTCCCTGAAGTCATATAGGCTGCTGCTGTTGCATACAGGGGAGGTGCAATTCCAGAAGACTGGAGTACTGGCTGTACCTCAATTGAGGAGAACTTAGAGTGACCATGTGAAAATTGGTCCATGCCACTATAAAAATGATTCATTCCTTGAGACTGGGTTCCCTGTACTTGATATGTAGCGCCGCGTGGGTGCAGATGGTGCTGCAGCGAATTATTATGCTGAGAATGTGACCATTCTTGTTTATTTCTGTGATTCTCTGCATTTGGCAGGCTAGATATATTAAAAGATTTCATTTCAGTTTCAATATTGGTTATCTCTGAATCAGCAACACCATTAATCAAGACATCATCCTCCATATGAGATGTACAACTCGATTCTCCTGTTACAAGGATTCGTGGGCTTCCGGTTCCATCAGGAGATAATGAACTTGGAGCTGTTGAAGGATCACTTTTTGATATTAACCCAATCCTCGGTGCGCCAAGAGTAGGTGTACCAGTAGAAATGTCCATGGAGCCTGCATTCCGTTCCAATAACTTTGAAGTGTTAGTAGAAGGATCATGCAAGGTGGGACGGGAATCATGATCAACTCCCTCCTCTACTGTTGAATGGCTTGTGGAACGAGACTGATTATATACAGGAGACGGAGTGCGAGGAAAGTCTTCCTGCAAAGTTTACAGCCATGATACAAAATATTTAAGGATATTACTACTTGTGACAAGCATGCATGTAAAAGAAACAACTGTTGAATGGCTTGTGGAACGAGACTGATTATATACAGGAGACGGAGTGCGAGGAAAGTCTTCCTGCAAAGTTTACAGCCATGATACAAAATATTTAAGGATATTACTACTTGTTACAAGCATGCATGTAAAAGAAACAACTTCCTAGAAGATGGCACTAAGATAATAAATTTCCAAGCATCAGGCAACATAAATAAGCAACTAGTAGTTACTTGAGTCAAGATGGGATTTCGGAGTACAGTTCAGGGACAACAGATCTAATAATGAACAGATATACTGTCAAGTAGAAGCCAAACATACTGACAAAAGACATGAGCATTCCAAAACATAACCAAGTATAATGTCTAACAAATGGAGGGAAGTGCATTTTAGTAAGTGGACTGGAACAAGATTTAAGTTACATACCTGTATTAGATCAACTAAACTTTTATGGCGGCAAGCGAAAGAAGTTGCATATTGCCCAGGAAAAAGCCCACTACTCCTTCCGGACCAATCATCGGAAGCTTGTCGGGGTGACCTATCATCTTCAGGCTCCTCCTTATGAGTAGAAAGGGCACCTTGAGACAAATGCATGGATCCATTGCCGCTGTCATCGAAAGAAGTCAGTCTCCAATCATTGCCAAACCCACCAATATGGCGTACAAGACGCTGACTCTCCCGTGAGATAAGAGGTGGAGCGAGTCTTGGATTCAAGTTGACATTAGCGCAGTAGTATGCCAAGTAGGCCGGATTAGCACGCAGTTGTTCCTCGGACTCGCAGTTTTGAATAACATCGTTTAAACTTGACAAGCTTGCATTCAGATTGGAGTTCTGCTGAGCTATAAGGTTCCCAGTGGCTGCAAATGAACCCTCCATGCTTGGCGGTGCACTTCCACTCCGATTAGGAACCACGTCCCTCCCATTTCCATGAAATCTATGCCCCTTCAGAAGCAATCCCAACTCCTCCGCAACTATATTATTTGATGATGATGTAAATGTTGCAGCCTCCTTAGAAGAGGGCCATTTTCTAGCTTCATTGCTTTCCATCATTATCATAGGACTCTCGGTCGCCATCCTACTTGTAGAATGATGAGTGTCTTGTTCTATTACCAATGAGTTCCATGTATTCTTCTGACAAATAGCTGAGCCATGTCATTCACTGTCCCATTAATCAACATGAAGGAAGGCAAAATGACTAGTAAGTTTTAACAAAAGAAAGGGAACTCCACCAAAGAGACAAGAAAAAAGAAGGCCACAAACAAAACACATGGGAAGAGAAGCGGCAAGTACAACATCTGATAGAACCATGTATTGATTTATAGAATTACCGACTAAAGTATTCTCCCCAGATAAAGCATCCATTAGTACATTAACGGTGAGAATTAACAAACTTGGTTATTTCAGAGATAGTATTCATCTTTGCTGCCGAAAAGTGATAAACTATTTTTAAAAATTACTGAAAAAACATCTGTAGCCCAAGGAAGCAAGAATATATCAACCACAAACATATGTGAATGAATTGTCAATCAATCCACATAAAGAGAGCAGACAACTCAATCGCAGCAGAAAGATCCGCTGCAACCCTATCGCAGCAGACATGCCCACTGTAGGGAATGGATTGCTGCTATAATCATTCAGCAGCGAATAGCAAACTAAAGATTATGGCACAATTGCTTATCAACAACAAATTTTCCACCACAAGACATTCACCATGGATCAAGGCACAAACAGCCCTCTACAATCCAACATTGCAGAATAAAAGCATCCAGCAGAAGTCAATGAATGAGAAAGCTCCTATGACACGATGAAGCAAATCAAAGCACATTCAACTCATGACTTCAAATCCTACACAATCACAACAGTTCTTGCAATAAGTCACTTGAAAACCTAGAGCTACAAGATTACTCAGAATCACTGGAACTTCAAAAATATGCTACAAATACATTACAGAAAACCATTGCGTTGTGCATCCCTCGCACCAAACCTATGAAACCTATGCACTGAGGATGGGTCACAGCGGAGCATCTGCTGCGGCATATTCAAGACTAACTTTTCACTCTGATCAGGAAATTTAAAGTAACTGCCGATGATCTCCTTCAGTTACGGGAGTTGACTCCCACTACTATTCTCCCGAGGCTATAAATAAGGAGCCTTAGAGGCCTAAAGGGAGAGATAGAGAAGAGAAGAAAAACATTCGGAAGAAGATCTGAATCATTATACGATCCAGAAACAAAGGCAAGATTGCATTATTCTACAAATTGCTTCTGAAACTTAGCAATCGCGCACTTTGTGCCTGCTATAATAATTGTAATTTACCAAGAATCAATGAAGTTATCCACTTTAAAGTTTCAAGTTCTGTTTACTGTATTTACAATTGCGAGATCTTTTCTTATAAACAGATTTATTGGTGGACCCGATGTGAAAATACCTCCAACATTTCCATGAAACTTTTGAACTCAAAAATTCAAACATTTTAACGATGATTGCCTCATCTTCAAAATATACTTGTGGCGTTGAAGCTTTCCATGAAACTTTAAAAAAAAATTAAACTTTTCAACGATGATGGCCTAGTCTTCGAAATTTATTTGTGGCATTGAAGCCAACCGAACCCATAGCATTGGAGCCAACTCTGTTAGCGGTACTAAAGCCAAATCTCATGGCCTAGAAGCCAAAAATTTATGTTCATGATTGTCAATTCAGAGGATTCCCCATGGATTACGAGGACAAACCAAACTGTGGTTCATTCGAACCAAATTATGCCTTTGCAGTGGATTGTAAGAGCACAGGGAAAATTGAACTTCCCAGTCAGGGAACAAGAGACCTGTTTGACAAGCCACTATCCCAACTCACCCCCAATGAATGGACGACACTTTTAAGCAAAACACTTTCTGGATTCGACTCCACATGAGTTGCTGTCAACCCAAGATTGCCCTATATTCATCAGTTCATGGTGGGCTCAATCCCATACTCAGGTACTGAAGCATCAAAGAATGCTGCAAAAAACCAGGAAGGCCGCAGCTAGGACAGGACGAAGGGCCGTAATCAAAGAAGGAATGCAGAAACTTGCCACAGGTTTATGACACATCCGTTTGTTGCCAAGATAACCGCAGCAAGACAGATTGCAGCCAATGCAACTGCAATGAAGCAGTCCACTGCTAAGATAACTGCAGGGAGACATTCCGCTGTAGTTAGGAGTGTATTCAAGCTGAGCTTGGCTTGAACATGCTCAAGCTCAGCTTGAGCTTGATATGAGCCCGAATGTTTAGGCTTAAGCTTGACTTGAACAAGCTTGATCAAGCTCAAGCTTTGTTCGACCTCGAACTTTATTCAAGCAAGCCAAGCTCGGGTTGGCTCAAGCTTGATTCACGAAACTATTTTGTTTAATTTTACATAATTTTAATGTGTTTATTAATAAATTACAATACAATAAACAACCAACAATTAATACATTCATATGCGAAAATAAGATTTGGGAGTAGTACTTCGGTCCAAAGAGTAGAGAGTTAGATCAGGGTTCCTCCTTTTAACTTCTTAACCTTTTTTGTTATTATTATCTCTTAAACTTATTTATTATAAATTAAAAATTATACAATATATTATAAAGAAAGTTTAAAATATTATTGTGTTAATATAAATAACATTACCAAAAAATATTGTGTATGTATATATATATTTCGAGCCGAGTCGAGCTCATGCCAAATCAAGCCCTAAACGAGTCGGACTTTGAGCCGAGCCGAATCAAGCAAGGTTTGGCTTGAGCTTGGCTTGATTAAACATTCGAGCTCAAATAAAAGCTTGGCTTGATTTGTTCAAGTCTGAAATGCCAGGTTGAGCTTGGCTCAAATGAGCCAAGTTGTGTCGAGCCGTCGAGCTAGCTTGGCTTGAGTGCAGCCCTAGTTGTAACCTTAATTCTAGTTAACTCTAATGCATCTTTGGCTCCTTTCGAGTGCGGAAAATGGAACCAAAGTAATCACTAAATTAATTTGGAGGCAAACAGTAAATTAACGAGAAGAATTTAATTTGGAGGCAGACAGTAAGCCAACTACTGTTAGGCCATACCAATATCCGCACTTTCAAAAAATGAGATTGAAAAAATAATTGGGGAGATAATTATCGTAGGAATCATTTAACCAAGTAGTAGCCCATACTCGCTGGTACTCTTGGTACACAAAAAAGATGGGTCGTGGCAGCTGTGTGTAGATTACCGAGCCATTAATCGTGTCACAATTAAGGATAAGTTCCCTATTCCGATCGTGGATGAACTGCTAGATGAGCTTCATGGAGCGCAATATTTCTCCAAACTCAACCTCCGGTCCGGCTTTCATCAAATTCGCATACATGAGTCAGATATTCCGAAGACAGCTTTTCGTACTCATGAGGGAACTCCGAATTTTTTGTCATGTCTTTTGGGCTCACAAATGCCCCATCCACCTTCCAAAGTCTGATGAATGAGGTCTTCCGCAAGCATTTACATAAGTTTATTATAGTCTTTTTTTATGACTTTCTCATTTACAATTCAAATTGGGAAAGCCATCTCATTCATGTCTGTTGTGCACTACAAATACTACAACACCAATTACACGTTAAATTATCCAAATGCACCTTTTGAAGCAAAAGTGTGGAATATTTGGGTCATATAGTGACTCGAGAGGAGTTATGGCTGATCCAAAGAAGATTTCTAGCATGACGCAATGGCCTGAGCCAACAAATATTAAAGGTCTACGTGGATTATTGGGCATAACTAGGCATTATCGAAAGTTCATTGCCAATTATGAATAGATCAGTGCACCATTGACCAATCGATTGACAATGAACACCTTCAAATGGAGTTTGGACATGTCAACCACTTTTATAAAATTAAAAGAAGCCATGACGAGAATCGACATCACCCGTTCTCACCTTACCTGACTTCACTAAGTCATTCATTATTGAATGTGATGCATCTGATTATGGGATCGGGGGGGTTTTCATTTAAGGACGCCCTATTGCCTTCTCAAGCAAATCCCTCAAGGAAAAATGCTTAGGGTATTCCACTTATGAAAAGTAGCTCCTCACCATAGTGCACGCCGTCACCAAATGGAGGCCATATTTGCTCGGGAGGCATTTAACAATTCGTATTAATTCGTATGGACCACTGTAGCTTAAAACACTTGTTAGACCAACGAGTTGTCACGACGGCACAACAAAAATGGCTTACCAAATCAATGGGTAGGATTACTCCATAATCTACAAAAAGGGCAGCGAAAATCAAGTAATTGATGCATTATCACGACAGTTTGAAGGGCCAATCAACTCAGCCATCTCACAAGTTATATGGGATGAGGTTGATCACGCTAAGGCCTCCTATGCACAAGATTCCTACATCCAAAATATTCTCAACCGGCTTGTCAAACAAGACCCCACCATTTCCAAGCATACCTTGGAGGATGGCCTTCTTAAATCAAGAACTGTGAGATCTTAAGCCCTTCCTCTCTTATTGTTCAAAAAAATTTGAATGGGCTCCATGGGACACCAGCAATCGAACATATAGATTACAAGAAGACATACTACAAAATGGTTCACCATACCTTCTACTAGCGAGGTATGAAAAGCGACATCCATAAATATGTGGCTGAGTGTGAAGTCTGCCAGAGAAATAAATCAGAAACACTACGCCCTTCGGGATTTCTTAACCCTTAGAAATACCGAATCGAATTTGGAATGACATCTCCATCGACTTCATTGAAGGGCTTCTCATATCTCATGGCAAAAGCGTAATTTTTGTAGTCCTTGATCGCCTATCCAAGAATGCACATAAGATGGCACTATCACACCCATATACTGCATCAAAGGTAGCACAAATCTTCATCGACAATGTGCTCAAACTTCACGGTGTTCCTTCTTCAATTGTAAGTGATCGAGATTTGATATTCACTAGCAATTTTTGGCAAGAAATTTGGCGTCTACATGGTACCACACTAGTGGAGCACAGCCTTCCACCCCCAAACTGATGGGCAAACCAAAGTCGTGAATAGGTGCATTGAGAGTCTAAGACATATTTAAGGTGCTTTAACTGGAACAAAACCCAATTAGTGGGTACATTGGATTCCATGGGCAGAATACTGGTAAACACCTCATTTAATGAGGCTACAAAATTGACTCCGTATGAGATTGTGTATGGGCAATCACCACCCATGTTGTATGATGGACTCTCCAACGTCCATCATGTTGACCGTGAGCTCCAAGATTGCAATCGGGTTCTCACTATTCTCAAGGAAAATCTATAGCATGCCCCAAATAGAATGAAAATTGAAAACACAAGAGGATAAACACTGAAGTGAGCAAGAATTTCAAATTGGCGATTGTTCGTTTGCAACCTTATCATCAGTCTTCAATAGCAGTCTGAAGCTCGCTCAAACTCTCTCCTCGCTTCTTTGGCTCATAAAAAGTGCTAGCAAAGATCGACCCAGTCGCTTACAAGTTGGTTCTAACTCCCGAATCCAAGATCCACCCAATTTTTCACATCTCAAGCCTCAAAAAGAAATTAGGCTCATGCGCCATCTAATCCACCACCCTACCGGTCTCAGATGAAGGGATCATGTGTAACGACCCGGAATTTTAATATAATAAAATTATGTGTTTATGGGTCCTTAATGAAGGTTAATTAGTTAATTATTTGTTAAATTAATAAGAAGGAGATTTTGCTCAGGGTTGAAGTGCACCGAGGAAATCTCAGTATCATTTGGCGAAAATGCGCACACAGTGTGCCGGTCGACTGCCGGGACACACCCCTACCGTATCGGTTCCGTCAGGTACCATTTCGCGGGACCGCGGGGCCATTATGTGTGATAAAATTGAGAAAAACGGGAAATTTTCATATTTCCAGAAATTAAGTGGGACCCAATATCTGTTGGAGATCCTCATAGAAATTCGTGCGGTTGGCACTAATGCGTGCCGGTCGGTCGAGAGGATGATCGTCTGTCGTTTCAGCAATTAATTGTCTCATATGAAGAAGCGACAACGTGTTTTGTGTCCGAAATCAGAAAATTAGTGGGTTTTGCAATTTTCTTCCGGACTAAAGTGCAGCTGTCAAAACTCAGTATTTTTCCCCGAAATTTTTACAGTAGGTGTCGGACTGGTGTCGGACTGCCCCAAGTTCGGTCACCTGAAGTGTCGTTACTGTGTCGTTACTGTCGGGTGTCATATAGCAAGGTTTCGGAGGGCATATACGTGAAAAATGGGAAAATCCGGTCAAATTGGTCAAGGTAGTTGACTTAGTCAACTACCACCTTTCCACACCAAATGGGTCATGTGCTTTTGCACATGATCTAAACCCCATTTAAGGTTTATATAAATGAAGGTCAGCCCCTCATTTGCTCACGGTTTAGAGTTGCAAACAGTATTCTGCCATAGCACTTTAGAGAGAGAAAGTGAGGAGAGAGAAAGGAAGAGAGAGAAAGGGAAAGGGAGGTCCCCTTGAGGTTTTTCGACGTCCCCGACGCGTTGGCGGCGTCCAATTTTCTCTCCGGCTTCTCGTTTTGCGTGTAGAGAGAGAGAGAAAAAAAGGTAGAGAGAGAAAGTTGCATGCGCTCTACCCCGGGGTTGATCGTCGTTGGGAACGCGTTGGTGACATCTGTTTTTGCCTCCGAGGCCTCGAAACGCGTGAAACAGTAAACTCCTATCTTTGCTTCTCCTTTTCCACTTATTTTGTTATATTATTTCATGTGATGTATACGCATGTCTTTTGACGTGAATGAAAAAGGGGCGGAGACCCCTAAATGATGTTGTGATTTTATGTGGTCCCTCGGGGAGCCCGGATCGGGTCCCGGGTAAATTGTATCGCCACCCTAGGGTGACGAAAAGTTGTTTTGCATGTCTTGTAAGGCTATGGAGACATCCATTAGTCTGGAAACGCTCCCTAACGGGACGGTGTGTTACCGGAGTTGGTTCACGGGCGCGAGGCCCAAGTATTTCAGTTAATCAAGCGAGGCTTGGGTTAACTGGGGTTAACCTGTGGTTAGAAAATCTAACCAGGGTTCAGTATAGTCCGTGGTTCCTCTTTGACTAGGTCAGGAGAGACGGTGCCCAGTAAGGCCCAGGGTTCCTCCGTGACTGATAGTCGGGAGATGTCGGTCTGTTTGTCTAGGTCGTCTGTGGTGCCTCTTGGACTAGGTCAGAAGTGGCGGTGTCCTGCATGGCCCGTGGTTCCTCCGTGACTGGTAGTCAGGAGATGTCGGAGTCCTAGAGAGTTTAAAGTAGCTAAACATCAGATAGTGTATAGTCCGGGGTTCCTCTCTGGGTGGGTTAGAAGATGTCGGCACCGTGTCTATCGTGGTCCCTTCTTGGTGGAACGTCAGGAGATGTCGGCATTGGTATAGATGTCAGGGTTCCTCCGTAGACTAGCCAGAAGATGACGGTAGGCAGATTGGTCGGGGTTCCTTCATAACGGATACCCAGGGCGATAACGGCGAATACACGGTAGATGTGGCCAGTCAACTGAATGGAAAAATGTTCTTATTGGGTGAATGCCCATGTTGTGTGTGTAAGCTTCGGATACGAAGTGGTCTGAGTTGGTATAGAGTTGGTGTATTTGTTTGAGTTGGTGGACTCATAGTTCGGTATGGAATCATCGGATTCCAGGTGAGTTGGGTTGGTATACCCAAGGTTTTGTCATGTTCGGGTGAAAGCCGGAACAGCATGTGTGAGTCTAAATGACTCAATGTATTATGGTTATGATTTAGAGACTTTAAGCTAAACATTTGTGGGCTGTGGCCAATTAATAGAGTCTTAGGACTCGAAATGAAACATGATTGATGATCGAAACGATAATTTGGTAATAGAATACATTCATAACTGAACCTCATAATTAGAAAGTAATGTGAGGTCGGGAACCTCTGTTAGGGTGACGTAACCATAAGTGACCTTGAGTCACAATTTATTATATACTGTTCTATTTTACTGTAACATGCAAATTGAACTGCTTATTATATCATTATTGATGTGTGTTATTATGTGGAAAATACTTTAGAAGGATTGTGGTTTTATTGGGCTTCATAGCTCACTGACTTTTTGTGTCAGCAGATCTTGGAGCTGCTGACCAGTAAGTGAAAAGTTTATCTGGATATTTTGGAAGCTTGTACAAGTTGTACCTGGCGTGATAGAGACGCCTACTTTTGTAAAACAAACTTGATGTAAATAATACAGGTATATGGTTTGTATGATGGCTATTGTGATGACAGGTATTATTTGCTTTTGGGGAGCATCTGATAAATGTTTAAATTTCCCGCATTTTTGCGGGTAAAGTCTTCCGCTTGCATGATTTGACGAACGGACACGCGTCTCGGAACTTGATTCCCTAGGCACGGGTTCGGGGCGTCACATCATGCAAATCATGCCACATGCCATCTTAGACCGTCGCATCAGTAAAAGACATAATCGGGCTGTCACTGAAGTTTTGGTCCATTGGGCCAACTCATCACCCAAAGATGCCACATGGGAAACCTTGCAGTCGTTCCAACAACGGTTCCAATATTTAAACCCTTGAGGACAATGGGTCTTCTTTAAGCGGTGGGGAATGATACGTCCCCATGCTACGCCAATCCACCAAATCACCACCCCTAAGTAATTTGCGTGGGACAGTCATGCAAATGACCTTAATTTTCTATCTTTAGTAGTTTATTTGAATAAGCGAGGATTTAGGCTGCTAATAAGGAATGATATCCTCTTAAAGGATCAACCCCTTCAATGTCTCCTTGATTAGTTGGAGACGTGGGCTATTTAAAGAATTGTAGTGATACTTATAAGGCATTGAATCCTCTTGAAGTGAAGTAATTAAGGAGTCAGAATCCACTCGAAGGGATCATTCTTCTCATCTTATTCTTCATTTTCATTTTCTTTATGCAATAACAGAGCATACGATATTAGGATCATATCAGTGATCCTAACTAATAAATGAATTGTTCAAACTGTTTGATTCATATTTCAAAAAATTTATAAAGCATCTTTTAGATGTCTATTCCTCACCGTAGAGCGGTAAAACAAGATTAAATTCAACAAAATCAACAATTCTTCACAATCAGCTTCAAGTGTTCTTCCCCTGGTGTTCCACATCTCATTGAGAAACCTTCTGAAAATCACGAAAACCTTAACAAGGTATCATTTTTTCAGCCAATTTACACAAATTATAGCTACATTCTAACATAACATCCTCAGACAATATCAATCCAGTAAAATAAGTTATCAACCTCTCTCGTTCACCCGAAAAAGAAGCTATTAACTATTATTTTGCAACCCAAACTCTACAAACATGAATCCAACACATCAATCCTAACACAACTAACACTTCCCTCTAAAAATTGAACTATTCAACAATCAGTTCAAGCATATTGGAATGAAATAATCCTGGAAAACACCACCTCTGCGTATACAAATCGTTTAAAACCAAAAAAAAAAAACCTAAAACAGAAAAGTATCCACAGCTTCAAACGTAAATAAAACCCAAAGAAACGGTATGAAGTTGCAGAACAGCAGGAACTTGAAGAAAAAACTCCATTTTTGGAAACCCTAAGTAGACTTCTATACTAAAAATGATGGAAAGGTGAAGACGATTCTTACCAGATACTTTCGGCGCCATAGAAACCCTAATTGTTCGAAACCTAGCTTCTTGTTTAAGAGGAAGATGGAAGACTTCTGGAAATTTAATTTTTAAGAGCAGAAGAATATAGAGAAAGCCGAAATGTCGCCTGTAAAACCGTCTCATTATAGTGTGAGGTTTGGGAGCTTAACGCTGAAGGCAGCAATTAAAATAGAATGTGAAGTGACTTTACTACCCTTGATTTGTAATGATGGAGTTATGTTTTGTCCTAGAGAGTATATACAATGCGTTTCTTGCAGCACACAGAATTTCCTATGGAAAGTCAAGGAGGATTCTTCTACGGTATTTATAAAACGCACAAAAACATTAGAACGCCATGTCACCCCCCTCTGGCCCGGTCCCTTCTAACCCCTTTTAATAATGCTTAAGTTTAACTAAATTATGATTAATTTTTCAAAAAAAAAAAACTAAGCTTGTATGGATGAACCTTAGAGTTAAGTGAATCTTAAACACAGTTAATAGGTGTCAAAAATGGTGGAAAATGAGGGCGAGAATCATGCATTTCGTTACATAGCAGAAGGTCGTGTTACTTGCATCCCTTTCCATCATGTTTGATTAATTCCCGAGAAAGGTCACCAGTGACAACATTATTATTGCCCAATAAATCATTTATTCAGTGCGAAAGAGGAAGGAAAAATCTGGACAGGCTTTAAAGGTTGATATAGAGAAAGCTTATGATAAAGTCAATCGGCAATTCCTTCAGTCAGTGCTTGTAATCTCCCTCCCTCATGGATTACCCTTATAATGGGATGTCTCACAACTATGACAACTTCTATCCTATCGAATGGGGAGCCAAAAAAAGCTTTTTGTCGGGGAGGGGTTTTCTGCAAGGGATCCTCTGTCAGTGTTGTGTATTGAAAAGCTATCACATATGATTCACAAGAAAGTTGATAGTAGGGAGTGGAAACCAGTTAGGATTGCTCAAGCACCTCCAACCATTTCACACCTCTTCTTTGCGGATGATTTAATCCTATTTGCAAAAGCGTCTGTTCATCAGATGGAAGCAGTCATGGAGTGTTTGAATGATTTTTGTGGTTGTTCATAGCAAAGCATAAACTTTGAAAAGTCTAAAACCTAACTGCTCTAAACAACATGCAAGAACCATTAGCCACATCTGTAAGATTCCATTAACCCCAGACTTAGGTAAATACTTGGGTGTTCCTATTCTGCATAGTAGGGTCTCAAAGGCGACATATTATCATATTGTGGAAAAAGTACAGGATCGCCTGACGGGTTGGAAGGCAGATTAGTTATCTTTGGCTGGGCGATCTCTTCTGATTCAAACAGTAACATCGGCTATCCCTTTTTATATCATGCAAACTGTCAAATTACCAGAGTTAATCAATCAAGCAATTGACAAATGCCACAAGCGTTTCCTTTGGGGCAGCACTGAAGAGAAGAGGAAAGTCCACCTAGTGGGTTGAGATGCCGTCTACAAGTCGAAGGATCAAAGGGGGTTAGGCTTGTGGCAAATGTCCAAGATGAACACGACAATCTTAGGAAAGTTGGGATGTAAAATCTTGACGAATACGGAAGCTTTGTGGATTAAAGTGATCAAGGCCAAGTATCTTACAAAATTAATTAGCTTTCTGGATCATACGAGCAAAGGGCAGTCTTCGCACTCATGGAGGAGTATATTTGTAAAACTCCAGAACTTGAAGACACTGTTCATGTGAATAGTGTCAGTCTACAGGGCTTGTCAAAGCCTAAGGCCTTCCATATGCCCTTGGTTTGAGGTAAGTGAAGTGAGGTATGTTGAGTTTCAAAATAAGAGTATAATGATACTCTAAATATCTAAAAGTATAAGGTATAAAATACTCTCAGTGTGAATATAGAACCCTGGGAACCAAGTTCACACTGCAGTGAATAGTGTTGTGAATGATGTCTTGCACAAGGCTTGTAAAGGCCAATGGCCATCTATGTATCTATATGTGATGAAATTGAATATACGCTATTAAGTTATTGTATTAGGTGTATATTGGAAATGATAAAGGTTTCATTTAGAAACCAAGGGTGTTGTATGTGTGTATGGGGGTTCGAACTAAGAGTAGAAATACTGTAAGTATCAAAGAAATGTGAAAGGGGTTCCTTACATGTGTTAGAGTTCAATATGGGTTGAAAGAGTGTTAACACACTCTAACTATGTTATGGTATGTGTTTAAGGTTCTTAAGGATCCTTGTTGGGTGATGGATAGATGGTGAGAGGATTAAAAGCCTATGGGTGTTGTTTGTAGAACAACCGTCTTTGAACGGTCGTCGTTTTGTGCTGGAATATCAAAATCAAGTGATTATCGAATCATTGGAAAGGTATTGAAACCCACCTTGAGGTTCATGTTTATCACTTTTTCAGATTTTGAGTCAGAATTGGGTCAAACATCGGATTTTCGAAAACTAGTCTGTTGTAATCCATCCCAGACCAGTAAGCTTTAGAACCCATTTAGACTAATAAGAACTCAGAATTAGGATTTTTTCATTAGACACAAAATTGTTCGTCTTTGAATTATGAGTCCAACGCAAATTGAATAGTCAAAATCCAATAAGCGAGTCAAAAGTTATTACTGAAATACCAAAGAACATTTTTGTAGAAAAACCTGCTCGAGCGAGATGGAAGCCCACTCGAGCGAACTTGACCCAAACAATGTTTTTGAGCCCAGGGAGTAGCCCGCTCGAGTGAGACCCAAGCCCGCTCGAGCGAGATCATACAGACATGTTTTTTTTAGATTTTTCACTAACCTAACACTATATATGCCCAATTTTCAGGGGTCCAAGGGTTCTAACACTTAGATATGAACATTTTGAGAGAAAATGAAGGAAACCTGGGTTTCCAAAAGAGGATTTTCTTGTAAGATCAAGAAGGAGCTCGAATCCTTACTTCCCCAATCTTCCACAAGCTTGAATCTTCTTTCTAGAGCATAGATCTCCATTTCCAAGCTCCAGTTCATGTCCAATCATCCTTCCAAGCTAAGATTTAGTCTTTGCAAGGTAAGTACATCCTACTATCTAGCTTTGGTATGAAACAAATATTAAAATGAATGATTTTATGCATGATTTGGAATAGAAAGGGTAAGAAAATTATACTACCTAGCTTTGTAAGATACAAACATCGAAAAGAAGGATAGTAAGTGTGATTTTGAATACGGAATTGTAAGTACACCCTTCTAGTTAACTTAGTGATAACCTAAATCCCAAACCTAGGTTTTTAAAGGTTGAAATGTTTAGTTGGGTACATATGTTTTCAATTTTCTAAATTTCCCATGATTTTCCTAAAATATATGAACTATAAAGAATGATATGAGTGTAATAGGCTAAGTAACCATGATCTATACAATGTATGCCAAATGTATGATGCCTAGTGCCAAGATCTCATTGTTTAAAGCTTTTCCAAGAGTACTATGATGCTTTTACCCTATGTTTGGTTGCTGAGAAAATAAGTAAAAACATGGAAAAGAAAAGAAAATTGGACAAAACACGACTAAAAATTGTATTGAAATCCAAAATTTTATTAGAAATCCAAAATTTTCTTTTCTTTTCCATATTTTCACCTATTTTCTCGACAACTAAACATAGCTTTAGGGTTCTTCCACAAATGTTCCATTTCTATCATGCCTATATATGCTTTCTTTAAGATCTCTCATGTCTACATATCCTACTATCTAGCTTTAGTATGAAAGAAATATTGAAAAGTAAGATTAAATGGACGATTTTGAGTAGGATTTACAAATACACTCTACTAATTAACTTTACTATAACCTACTATGAAAATTTAACTTGATAGCTAGTTTTATGTTAATCTTGTTATGAATTCCCTAAAATGCCTGGATTTTAAGCATGCTCTTGCTGTAGAGGCTTAGTACCATGGTTGTAGCTATGCCCTTGCTATGGATGGTACCCTTGAATAAGTTTGCATTTAATGGGTTTCCGAAGCATACTACGATGTTATATGTCTTGATGGAAGCATGCCTTGAATGTTTATGTTTTTTTCTAAGTATCATATGATGTTCACCAGTAATTGTTACATGCACTGTTCTTGCTTGCCCATTTTCTCGTAACTATGGTAATTCTAGCTAATAAGAAAGAGAAAAAGGTTTTAAAGAAGCTCGTAAGAAAGATGAATATGCTCGTAAGACTTGACAAGCAAACTTTTGGTGGGTGTTTAGTAGGATGGCCCGATGAGCACCACTAACCATCTAATATTCCCAAGCTACTTTGGATGGATGTTTAGTGGGATGGTACAAAGGGCGCCACTAACCATCTAATATTTCCAAGCAAGACAGTATAAAAACTTTGGGTGGGTGTTTAGTGGGATGGCCCGAGGAGCGCCACTAACCATCTGATATTCCTAAGCTACTTTGGGTGAATGTTTAGTGGGATGGTACAAAGGGCGCCACTAACCATCTGATATTCTCAAGCCAACAAGTAATGATAAGGACTCGTAAGCACTCGTGAAGAACTTTTAAGAAATTGAAGAACTTGTAAGCACTTGTGAAGAACTTGTAAGAACTCGTAACCAAGGACACGTCTCGTTTTCTACAAAGTTTGAAGGCAAAATTTTAAAAGCTATGCACACTTGATTTATCTGCTTGAAGTATGATCTTGATGATGTATTGAGCACGAATCTTGAACTGTTATGTTTTGTACTCGTATGCGATATTTAGTTATTATAATATTGTTAGTTAGTAGTTTGTACACGCTAAGTATTCCATGCTCAGTCGTACATTTTATGTCGGCAAGTTATTACGACATTTGTGACCCAGTCTGTGGGTCAAGGATTACAATGAGGAGGAGCTAGCAATGGTTCAGCCAGAGGAGGATAGGAACCTTGACAGGTGGCCTTATCCTGGACATTATTGAGAAAGAGAGAGACTACATTGTAATTTGATGAGTGGGCATGTCCACTCTTATTCTGGGTAATGTATTGTATAAACTTGGAAGACTAATCATGTATAGAAAAGAAAACTTGAGTTCACGCTTCCGTAATTTTTCGCTTCCGCATTGATGTTGTTTCCGCTATAGTATGTCTTGTATCTGTTGCAGGATGGTTTGATAGGTTATGACAATACGTCTAAAGTCTCACCTAACTCCTAGGATGAATTTTGTGGCGTTACAATATTAGCAGGGCGAGAGCTATTTAAAAAAGGCTTATAGTGGGTGTTGGGTAATGGCAAAGGTGTAAGGTTCTGGATTGATCATTGGGTTAGAGAAGCCCCTCTCTATGAGGTAATATTGTAACCCCCCCAAAAAAAAAAATCCCATGTTGGCCTAAATAAGACTTTGGACCCATGACACTGCATTTCATATCCATATTCGTATAACATGCAAGACAAACTAACTATGAATTTAAAAAAAAATTTCATATCAAATAAAACTTCAATCTAATAATATAAATCAACTATCTACCAACTAGCAAAATAATAATCCGATCACCCATATGATCTCAAATACTGAATTTAAAACTAAAGCCACATCTTTAACTTTGTCTTATTACATTCTTTTCAACTGAAATAAAATAACTAACTAAAAGCTCACTAGTATAGATAGTAGTTCGGATTGATCTCTTCCTCGAGATAATTGCCTTCCCGTTCTTCCTGGTACTCCTCTTTTATCCAAGGTCCCGGAACACAAATGTTGAACCATCCTAAAAATATCGATATAAAAAGTACGACTGAGCAAACGAAAGCTCAATGCACACAAAGTCTAGTTAACGATATCATAACTTCTAATCATGATCATGTTTTATCATAAATAAACATATCTTACAGTTCATGTACAGAAACATATAAACATAATATCATCCATGACATGTAAGACTTGTGACTTGTGTAGACATGTAAGACTTGTGCATGATCGTGAAAGTTCATGAAAGCGTGTGTATCAATGCATGTAAGATAATCTGATTATGTCTGTAACATGAAAGTTTCTCAATACTTGTAACATGAAAGTTTCCCAATGCTTGTAACATGAAAGTTCTTGTGCATGGACTTTCACTTGAGCTTGGACTTGTGAGACAGTGCTTATAATACTTATCATGCGGTGCGACATGTGCTTGGATGTCATGGTCAACTTCCATATAAGTTATCAATTAGATTCCAACATCAAAACATAGAATTCCACCAAAGTCACCCTTATAACTAAGGTTAATGAATTCAGCTTTGAGATCATCCTCTAAGTATTTACCTATCTAAAATTTAATCAATCCATATACATGCATAATTAGGCATAATTTACATGTAAGTCATACAAGAATAATTTATGTACATAGAATAAAATCATAGTCAACATCATATAATTCCATATATAATCATCATTCAACCATAGACTCTCCTTTATGATCTCATTTATGTGCAAACCCTAAAAATCATCCCCTTCGTCAAGATCAATAAATATGTACATGGGAGTTCCTAAAACAATCATAATATCATGTCAAAACCTCAATATAATCTCTAATTCATCATCACAACATCAATAGCATATCAAATCGCATATAACTTATTCCATTAATGATCATTGATACAAAATCCTCTTGAAATCATACAAAATCCTCTTGAAATCATACAAAATTTTCATCAACATAACTTAAAAGCATGAAATCATCATTCTCAGATCTTAAAATCATAATAGCATACATATTATTAGGTTAGAACAATGTGTGGTATCTTTTTTGATCGCTTCCTTATGATCGAATCGCTTTAGAATGCCCTAGGAGATGATCTCCAAGCTTTTTCCTTCTTTTCCTTACAAAAACCTTTGAGAAAACCTAGGTTTTTTTTTTTTTTTATTTAATAAGTTTTAGAATGATAGAATACCTAAAACTCACATGTTAAGGTCCTTATATAAACGATAACAGAGTTGGAAAGTGTTTAGAACTGCTAAAAATACTATTCACTCAATACTATTCACGTAGTTACTATTCACCCTATTTACAGTTTTGCCATTGAACTTTGAATAATTCTATAGAGCTCAATTATTATTGGATTAACCTGAAATTTGGACCATAGCTACTTTAGGTCATATAGAATCCACCCTAAAATTTTTATAAATTTTAGATAACGCAAAATAACTAAAATACCCCTCTTATGAAAGAGGCAATTCTGCCTATTTTGACCATTTTCTTTGCTTTAAACCTTAACAATTGATCATGCGATACTTATAACTTTAGTTAAAACTTTACATAGACATATTTAAACATAGTTAATCATTACTTGACATCAATTAAACATTCTTGGGTATCAATTAACATTAATTGAAATGTTTTAAGCAAAATTTCAATATTTTCATTCAATGTGCACTAGTTCAAGAAAAACAAGTTTTGAGTCTCTACATCCTCTCCTCCTTATTAGAATTTCGTCCTCGAAATTAAGAACTTGCATAAACTTGATTACATGAAAAAGTGAGGATATTTTTCTCTAACTTCATCTTCTCTTTTCTAAGTGGCTTCCTTAACAGAATGATGTTGTCATCGAAGGAGAACCAATTGAATAGTCTTTGTGCGAAAAACTTGGTTGCTCAACTAGAGTCAAATGATCATCGCAAATCTCTAATGGCTTAAGATCAATCACATGAGATGGATCTGGAATGTAATTCCTCAACATGAAAATATGAAACACATTATGGACATCCGCCATGTGAGGAGGTAAAACAACTCTATAAGAGACTTCTCCTACCCTTGTGATGATTTCAAAGGGACCTACATATCTTGGACTGAGTTTTTCCCTTTCACCAAATCTCATCACTCCTTTTATTGGAAAAATCTTCACAAACACCTGGTCTCCAACCTGAAATTTCAAGTCCCTTCGACGAGTATCAACATAACTCTTTTGCCGACTTTGTGCAATCTTCAACCTATCCCTGATCAATTGAATCCTGTTTGATGTCTGCTCAGTGAATGCAGGACCCAATATCTTTCTTTCACATACTTCATCCCAACATAGAGGTGAACAGCAACTCCTACGATAATGTGTCCTGAAAAGTGTCATTTGAATGTTTGCCTAATAACTATTGTTGTAGGCGAACTCTCACTACAAAAATAATGGCCTGTAATGGCGGAAAATTAACAGCGGTTAGAAATATTCGGCATCTAAGACGGTTTTTAGGACAATATTAACGGCGGTCTATTTATAACGGTCATTGTATACAACATATGGCGGTAGTTATTTCCATGATCGTCGTGGAAAGCTTTCCCTCCATCCCTTTTCATTTCCCGCCACCTAATTCGCAGCAAACGTATCGCGGCGGGTGTAAAAGTAACCGTCATTAAATATGTATTAGTGGCAGCGAATAATTAATAACGGCCACTATTTATTTATATATGACGACATATATTTTTAAACCGTTGTCATATCTCTTTAATAGTACCCCGATAGTTTTTCCTTTCTTCCTCTCCTGCTCTTTATTCTCCTGCTTTCTCCCTCTCTAGCTCTCCGGCCACTATCCCACCTCCGACCACCTGAACTCTGGCCACTCCACCATCTCTGACGACCTCCGACCAGAGCCGGCGACCTGCAACATTCTCTCCGGTGACCTGCTCTTCCTCGGCGGCCACATTCGGAACCTCCGGCGACATCCGAAACCTTCGGCCATCTGTTATCCCCTCTCCACGCTCAGGTAATCCTTCGAAACCGACATGCAAGCCTTTTTTTTAAAAAATTTTTTGCTTTCTCTCTCTTAACTCTCTCTCCCACCTCTGGCAGCTCCACGGACAGTCGACGGTAGCTCCACCCCTCCACCTCTGGCCACGCTCAAGTTATAAAAAATCTGAATTTTTTTTTATTTCTTGCTAGATTTATTCATGTGACAACTTTTTTATTTTTTTGCTTTTGGTTATCATGGTTTTTTGCTTCTGTTATAATGGTTTATTGTAATGGTGATCCCTTTTTTATTTTTTTATCATGGTTTATTATTATCTCTTTTTTATTTTTTGCTTTTGGTTATCATGGTTTTTTTATTTTTTATTCATAGAATAACTCATGATTATGGGAGATGGAAATAGGTGCCTTGGAAAGGATGTGCTGCCAATCTGATTATTGAAAATTTTTCTTTTGAGAATTCTCCACTCTTTGCTAGAACATATACCAACCCCTAACCCTAGATTGTGAAAAAAAATATATATACTTAAACAAATTAGTATAAAAAATTATGAGTCCCGATCCTATCCAATTGTGATTGAATTCGGGCAGTAACACTCACATAACCTCCTTTTAATTCTAGTTAAGAACTTTAAACCATTAGAGTTAATATTTTTTTTGTAAAAACAAAGGTCAAATTGTTGAACCTGTGGGTGTGATTGAACTCGGGAAAAGTTCAATTGTGATTGAATATGATCTCAACTCAAAAAAAAAAAAATTTCAAAGTTTAGGGTCACCTACCCCCATTCCTAATCCTAGAGATGGAATCACAGCCAAATGTGATTGGATTTGGGGAGAGTTCAAAAGCACCCATCGGGCAACACGTGTCCCTTTTAACCCAAATCAATTGTGGTTTTGATTAACTAACCATTGGGGTTCAATAATATCAACTTAAGGTTAATATATATTTCTAAAATCAAGAATATAGATATTTTTTTTTCTAAAAACCAATGTTAGATAGATGAACTCTAGGGGTGAGTGAATCTTAACCATAGTTAGTGGGTATTAAAAGGGACACATGGTGATTTATAGAGATCCTTTAACTGTGGTTAAGCATAATTAACCAAAGGTTAATATGTTTAATTTTTCCTTAAAAGCAAGGTTAGATGGATTAAACCTAGGGGTGAGTGAATCTTAAGCACAATTAACTGGGTGTTAAAGGAGACACATGGCATCTTGTAGAGCCCCCTTTAATTGTGGTTAAGCATAATAAACCTAAGGTTTTGTTTTTCTTCTAAAAATCAAGGTTAAATGGATGAATCATAGGGGTGAGTGAATTTTAACCACAGTTAGTAGGCATTAAAGGGGACACGTGGTGGCTTATAAAGCTCCCTTTAATTGTGGTTAAGCATAAGCAACCTAAGGTTTTTTTTTCTAAAAACCAAGGTTTGATGGATGAACCCTAGGGGTGAGTGGGTTTTAACCATAGTTAGGGGGTGTTAAAAGGGACACATGGTGGCTTATAGAGACCCTTTAACTGGTGTTAAACATAATTAACCTAAGATTAATATTTTTTATTATATTTTCTTATAACCAAGGTTAGATTATTGAATCCTGGGGATAAGTGAATCTTAACCACAATTAGTAGGTGTTAAAAGGGACACATGATGGCTTGTAGAGCCCTCTTTAATTGCGGTTTAGCATAACCAACATAAGGTTATTTTTTCCCTAAACTAAGGTTAGATGGATAAACCCTAGGGGTGAGTAAATCTTAATCATAGTTAATGTGTATTCAAGTAATAGGGGCAAAATAGGAAAATGGTAACTTTAGTTAACACTGTTAATATTAAGACTCTGACAGGGGAGGGCAGTGTAATTTCATAAACTAGAAGGGAGGTTTCTGAAATTTCATTAAACCTCAAGGATGGATGAGTGTAATTTACCCTATAAAAAAATTAACAACAAGGGTAAAATTAAAGCATCCAACCTTGGCTTTTTAAAAATATCGTTAAAATTCACTAACCCTTAATAATTAAAGCATCCAACCTCGGTTTTTTTAAAATAAAATAAAATTAATCAGAAGGGTTAAAATTTTATCCATAGTTGAAGGATAGTTAAAGGGGTGTCATCTCTTAACACCCTTTAAATATGGTTAAGATGCACTAACCGTTAGTGTTGAAACATCTAATCCTTAATTTTTTGATTTTTTACAAAATTAATTGTAGGGTTAAAATTTGGTAACCATAGTTGAAAGACACCACGTGTCCCTTTTAAGGATTGAGGTCCTTTGTCAAAGACACCATGTGTCCCCTTTAATTTTCAGATTTTTTTTAAAAATTAATCGTAGGGTTAAGAGTGACTCAACACTAGGATTTATCCATCTAACCTTGCCCAAGTAATGAGATTTTTTAATCTGCTGTTTTATCTATGGTATATATGCTCAGTAAGATTTGTAGTTCAATTGTATGTATCTTGTGCTTACTTAATTGTTAACATTCTTGTTTCCGTTTTGGTACACTTTGTATAGTGTATGCATGACTGAACCTCGTAGTCTATGTTAACTGTTTGGGTGGTTATATGATATTTCCTTCTGATCTCTATGTTATATGTCAATGTTAGAGCAGATAATGTACATATTACCCTATTTAGGACATTATCAGTGACTAAATGGAATTTTAAGTTCATAGGTTCATACTCATTCATGCATTGAAGCTTAGATTTCCCGTTCAACAATCATTGCGTGACAAGTGCATTTCTTGTATCACCTATTTGGACGGATTAGTTATAAACTATGCCATTTAGTTATCTTGTGGGGCTAAATGCAGGTTAACAACTTTTCAGTCTTCTTTGTGATACAGTGTATTAGTCTGTATATGATTCTTGAATTGTCTGGTTGGACAGTTTGGGAATGCATAATTTCCAGTATATTCAGTTGCTCTTTTTTGTCTAGATTGAGGAAAATTTTGGCAGTTATTTCTCTTGTTCACTGGATACATATTTAGACTATGTGGCATGCTTGCCCCTAGTCTAAGTCGTGTGCTTGGAGAACCATAGGGAAATGTTGTCGAAATTTCCTTGAAATGGAACAAAGCACTTGAGCAACTGAATATTGGAGATTATGCATTCCTGAATGGGATAGGAACACCCCACCCATTAGAAGAGAAGTTGAAAATGATAGGAAGCATGCATGCATACATATTGTGCAGATGAGGAAGTCATTTGATAGATGTTTTATTGCAATTGACTGATGTGATCAACATTTGCTATTTCTTAGAATAGCTAACGAAGTAGGACTTAGAAATCTCATCTCATCCCTCATGGATAGGAGTTGGATTGGAAAGTCAAGGTACTATTTGTCATTAGTTTTGATGAAACTCGGAATGATAAAATATCAGTATCTAAGCATATGATCTGTTTTGGGTTACATAGGGCGTCAAGGGAATACATAGAAGGGGTGAGGGGTTTATAGAGTTTGCATTAGCTCGTGGAGCGACTGATAACAATTGCGGTATAAAATGTCCATGTCCAAAATGCAACAATGTGGTTTACGAATAGAGAGGTACAGCGTACGACCATATGATCTATTATGGATTCGACCTTAATTATAAAATCTAGTTTTATCATGGGAAAGACATATTACAACACACATCGGTTGGCCAAGCGTCTCAAATTCCTGACGTGCACGACAAACAGAATAAGATGGAAGATCTGGTGTATAATTTGTTTGTGGTGCTAAATCGAGATGAAACCGGCACCGGTAGTCGGGATCCCACTCCTGAGGCGGATAAAATTTTCCAATTGGTAAGGGATGCGGGACAGGCTTTGTATCCAGGATGTCTGAATCACATGAAGTTGTCTTTCATCGTAAGATTTTATCACATTAAATGTCTTAGTGGATGGAGCAATAAATCATTCACCCTATTGCTTGAGTTGTTGAGGGAGGTACTCCTCGAGGGATCAACACTACCAGATATGTACTTTCAGAGAAAAAAAGTGATGTCTGACTTAGGGCTTAAATATGAAAAAATCGATGTTTGCCCCAATGATTGCATGCTTTACTAGAAAGACACTGTGAACAAGCAAACATGCGACATCTGTGGTGAATCAAGATGGAAGACAGGATGGTCAGTCGAGAGGCAAGAAAAAGAAGACTCCGGCGAAGATTTTGCGTCACTTTCCGTTGAAACCCAGGTTACAAAGATTGTTTATGTCATCCAAGCCTGCTTCTTAAATGAGATGGCATGATGAAGGTCGAATTAAGGATGAGAGGTTAAGGCATCCTGCAGACTCACCGGCCTGAGAAAATTTGGACAACAAGTACCATTTTTTCGGTTTGGATGCTCGAAATGTGAGACTTGGGTTGGCGACTGATGGCTTCAATCCATTTCGGATGATGAGTATTGCTCACAGCACATGGCCTGTGGTTCTTATCCCATACAATTTACCATCGTGGATGTGCATGAAGCAGCTGAACTTCATTCTGTCCTTACTTAATCCCGGTCCCTCCGGGTCTAGAAATGTCATTGATGTTTACATGATGCCTCTTGTCGAAGAGTTGAAGGACTTGTGGGAGAATGGTTTGACAACTTATGATGCGTCAAAAAATGAGACATTTGTAATGCGTGCGGCATTGCTCTGGACCATTAGCAACTTCCCAGGGTATGCTATGTTGTCTGGTTGGAGAACAAAAGGAAAGTTGGCATGCCCGTCATGCCACAAGGACACTTGCAGTCAACACCTGTCTAATAGCAGGAAACAATGTTACATGGGCCACCGTGGTTTCCTAAAGGCAGATCACTGGTTTCGGAGGGACAAGCACTCTTTCGATAGCACTCTAGAGTTCAGCACTGCTCCAACTACAATGTCTAGGTCCGATGTGTACCATCAGTTGAAGGGGATTGCTTTCTCCCTTGGGAAGCAGATAGGGCAAAAACGATGAAGGCAGGCTGCCTAGGATATTATGCCATATAACTAGAAGAAGCTGAGTATATTCTTTGAGTTGCCATATTGGGAGCATAATTTGTTGAAGCACAACCTTGATGTAATGTATATCGAAAAGAATGTATGTGACAATATGCTTGAAACTTTGTTGGGTTTGGAAGGAAAATCGAAAGATAGCTTAAAAGCTCGACTCGACTTGGTTGATATGCTCATAAGACCAGCACTTCACCCTCAATTCCAACCCCGCACAAACAAAGTGTATCTTCCCCCGACTTGTTTTTCGAAGGCAAGAATGAGAAAGAGTTGTTTTGCAAAGTTCTTAAGAGTGTGAAGGTGCTAGATGGTTACTCGTCTAATATTGCAAGACATGTCAATATCGGGCAACGTAAAATTTATAAACTAAAGAGCCATGACTCTCATGTCATAATGCAACAATTTCTACCATTGGCTGTGAGGAAGACAATGCCGAAGAATGTAACTTCCGTGTTAATTGAATTGAGCAACTTCTTTCTGGTTTTATGTCTCAAAGTCTGTGATATTGAGGAATTGAGACGGTTAAAGGAGAAAATTACGCTTATGTAGCACCCCGGACTTTTCTATACTTAATGAATACCGTTTTCGTAGCTAATTGGCCTTTCTCATTGTCTAATTAATAAATAAGGGAGAAATTAGAAATTCTGAAATGTCAGAAACGTTCTTTTCGAAAGACGAATCCAACGCAAGTTGAATCGTCGAAATCCGACGAGCGAGTCAAAAGATATGGTCAAAACAGTCCAGACCTGTAGAGCACCGATCGCTCGGTCCAGTCAGCGATCGATCGGTCCAAAACCGATCGATCGGTAGCTATCGAACGGTCAAAAATTTTGTATGGGGAAATTTTCCAGAGAGTAGTTTTTTGACCGGTTGACCGGTCAGAACACCGATCGCTCGGTAAGCAACCGATCGATCGGTTATAACCACCGATCGCTCGGTTCCGGTGTTTTGCAGAAATTTTTGTAAGGGCATTTTAGTCTTTTGGGAGTTAAACCCTTACCCATAAAGGCTTGCTCGACCATTTGAACCCTCATTCACTACACTTAGAACATTTAGAGAGAAAGGAAGGAGAAGAAGAGGGTTTTCACCTAGGGTTTCCATTGGAGAGGGAAATCAAAGGGTTTGACAACCCTAGATCATCCTCAAACTTGGATTGCTTCAAGTTCAAGGCTCAAGCTCGTGGGGGGATCTCGTTCTCAAGCTAGGGCAGCATTCTCCAAGGTATTTCAAGAGGGTTTTCTTCCCCAAATCAAGTCTCCCTCAAGGAAAGTTTCCTCCGTTCAAGTTGGAGCTCAAATCAAGGTTCCTACCAAGATCAAGCCTTGATCTAAGGTTAGTACACCCAACTAACTTTCCCTAGCAATAACCTAGGTTTTCTATTGTAAATGGTGATTCTTTATATTATGCTTTCCTTCCCTATGAGTTGTATCATCTCAATAAATATAAACAAGATAAGGAAAAAGGATAGGGATGTGTATGGAATGTTGATTGGGGCGATGGGATGCCAAACGTATCATGTGCGATATGTGTGGTGTGGGAAATGAAAAATGGAGGATGGGCATTTTACAAATAATAAACTTACCCTTATGTGATTGGATGAAAAATATGCATTAAAGAAGAAGAAGATGAACAATTAATGAACATCGTATGTATGTGTTTGATAATGCCTAACCTATAAAATAATGACTTAAAGGAATTGAATGTAAGCCTTATGTAATTGTTTTTGTAAATGATGACTTGACCAAATGCTATGTTGATTACCTAAATGTTTGCATGATATGCTATGAATTTAAATGTAATGCAATATCTCTTTTGTTATCCTCATCCCACTATTGGCACGATTGACATGTACACGAGCACGCATGATAGCATGAACCGAGATTTCAAGAGCATGTGCATATAATAACCAACAAGAAAATATTGCATGTCAAGGAGGTTGGTAGCTCAGCGACATTCGGGTACTAGCCTCTGGCTCACAAGAAAACCCCTAAAACACATATTGTCAAGGAGGTTGGTAGCCCAGGAACATTCGGGTACTAGCCTCTGGCTCACAAGAAAACTAAACAAGTAATAAAAATCACATATTGTCAAGGAGGTTGGTAGCCCAGGGACATTCGGGTACTAGCCTCTGACTCACAAGAAAACCATATATCAAGGAGGTTGGCAGCCCAGGGAGATTCGGGTGCTAGCCTCTGGTTCACAAGTTACAAGATGCAAGTTTACAAGATGATGACAAGACATTCATGCATACACGCATACATGATTTCCACAAGGCATACCGAGATATGGAAACGGGATTTCAAGCATGAGTTTTATCGGCGTTTTTGCATTCATGCATGCACATCAAGATGATAATATTTCTCCATGTTTAATATTGTTTAATTCTATGATTTTACTATTGCCTTGAATTGATGATTGGTATTGTATTACTCCTTGCGTGTTTATTACTGTTATGGTTAGCTAGTAGCTTGTACTCGCTGAGTATTCCATGCTCAGCCGTACTTTTATGTCGGCAGGTACCGAGGGAGCCCTCGACCCGGAGCCTTGGGTCGAGGAAGAATACATAGAGGAGAGAGAGCCGTCTATTCCACTACAGTCTCAGGCGGACCGAGACTTCGACGTGTGGCCGTACCTCGACTACTGTTGAGGGGAGAATACGAGAGGGTGCTTATGTATTTTGACATTTTGATAGGTGGGCCTGTCCACCTTAAACTTAGACATGTTTTGTATATATGTTCACTTGGAATACTATTTTGGAAATCTTAGAAGAAAAGAAAAAGTTAGCTTACGCTTCCACATTTATGTTTAGCTTCCGCGTTCTGATTATCATTGTTTAGTACTGTAATTATTTTATTCATTACAGGATGGTTTGGCAGGTACGTATAGTCACACCTAAAGTATCACTTAACTCCTAGGGGTATTTTGGGGCGCGACAGCTTACGCTATGTCATTTAGAGAGAATTTTTTCCACCGGCATTCTTTGATGTTATGGTGCACTTGTCTGTACATCTGGCAACAAAGGCAAGGCTAGGTGGACCTGTACAATACCGGTGGATGTATCCCATCGAAAGGTATGACTTCAATTATAATGTATCAATTGCTGAAACTTCTTGTGGTAATATGATTGTCTCATTGTTTTACCTAAATTTAATTCTTATAGGTACTTGTTGACACTGAAATCGTATGTCCACAACCGAGTTCGACCAGAGGGTTGCATAGCAAAAGGGTACTTGGCGGAAGAATGCTTGACCTTTTACTCAAGGTACCTAAATAATGTTGAATTGGCCGGTGAGGAATGACGATGAAAGTGTAATAGGGGTGCGTAATCATTCTCTCTAAGTGAATTAGAATGGTAGCAGACACATCGCTATTTGTTGTTCAACTCCGAGAAACTCACAACATATCAAGAGTAAAATGAATACTATCATGACTTTTTTGCTAATTGTCTTTCGTTTAATTTTGATTTTTCATTTTAACAGTTGATCTGACTTTGAGAAACATGGATTCATCGTTATTTGCAGTCAACACATGAATGTACTGAAGATGACCAATCCCAGACTAAGATCGTCTCCCCACGAACTCCAAAGAAAGCACAATGATCAGTTTGTTGAATGGTTTAGGGGTTTTATAAGTCATATGCTCTTAACTTTTATATTTGCACAACACATACACGAAGTTTTGCATAATGATTCAATCTTATTATATAAGTCATATGCCTTTGGCTTTCAAATAGGTTGAAAGGCTGCGAGCGTCATGCAGTTCGGTGTTTAACGAGATTAAATGCTTCGCATACGGTCCACAGATAGTCGTACAAAGTTTTAAGGGCTACGTCATCAATGGATATAGGTTTACTACTGCGGATAGAGAGCACAGACATAGGAGTCAAAATAGTGGTGTTACAGTCATTGCAACGACTCCTTGTTATGCATCTTCTAGGGACATGATTCCCATTGTAGGAGATATAACCTACTATGGCCGCTTAACCAACGTTGTACAATTGACGTATTCAAAAAGCCTAAAATTTGTAGTGTTTAAGTGTGACTGAGTTGATGTGATGTCACAGAGTAGAGAAATAAAGACCGATGTGTATGGGTTTACACTTGTGAACTTTACATGCTTGCTCCTGACACACACTGTGTCTTATGAACCATATGTTATGACATCTCAGGCAGAGCAGGTATTTTACGTAGAAGATCCTTTTGACCCAGGTTGGCATGTTGTCATCAAGACAAAACCAAGAGACTTCTTCAACTTGAATGAAGAATCTACTGTGGACGATAATGCATTCAAAGAAAATGAGTCATTCAACAACCAACATTTAGATGTCACTGAACATGAAGATGAAGGAGGTGTTAGTTGGGTGAGATTAGGGATTACTGGAACAACTGTTGATGCGCCCCCTTAAGTGCAACTCTACCAAGCTCCTTCGATCGAATCTAGTGAGGACGAAGTTGAATCAAACAATAACGATGAAACATATAGAAACGACTAATATGTACTAACATATACAAATAGAAACAATGTAAGTTTAATCCAATTGCAGAGGTAAATGAAATTATTTTTAAAAAAACGATGCTATGGGTTGTTTATTTGCATATTAATTACGAAATGCACGCTTTTTTTGTGTGTTTAAATTCTATAAGTATGAAATTTCCTTTAATGAGTTGTTTATTTGCATGTCATTTATTTAATCAAATATTTTTATTTGTTTAAACTCTCTAAGTATGAAATTTCCTGTAATGAGTTGTTTATTTGCATGTCATTTATTTACTAAAATATTTTTGTGTTTAAACTCTCTAAGTATGAAATTTCCTTTAATGAGTTGTTTATTTGCATGTTAATTGCGCAATCCAGATACTTTTATGTGTTTACACTATCTAAATATGTAATGTCCTTAAATTTGTTGTTTATTTCCATGCTAATGATGAAAGATCCTATAATTTTATGTGTTGAACCTCTCTAATTATGGAATTTCCTTTAATGAGTTGTTTATTTACATGTTAATGGCGAAATACAAATATTTGTATGTGTTTAAACTCTCTAAGTATGAAATTTCCTTGAATGAGTATTTATTTGCTTTTTCTTTTTCAAATGGATCCTACAGGACCTACTGGATCGCCACCACATGCCGAGCCCTCTGCACCTACGCCCGGGCCTATTAGGAGGACCCGAGGCCGTACCAGGATGCTGGGTTTGCACAGTCTCCAGCCGGGGGAGAAGAAGGATGTAGAGATCGATGATCTTGCCCAGCCTGTAGGGGAGGGTGGCAAGACGTTAGGTCAGTTTTTGGGTACTCTAGCCCGTGACCTGCACATCTTCCGCTTCGATGCCGGTTGGAGGGACATCGACGCCGAGGCTAAGGCACGTGCTTGGCTTCTAGTCCAGGTAAGACGCAAAAAATATGTATGTTTATTATTATTTTTTGATTATGTAGCATTCATTATATTAGCTGAAAAATTAATCAATTGACAATGTGATCCAGGAAAAGTTCCGGGTCCCGCCTACCCCGGAGCATTATGTCTTCACTTCCCTCGAGCATAAATAGAGGGATTGGAAGGGGAAGTTGAAATTGAAATACATGGACTAGGAGCTTGGACCGGCGACCATTTATGTCAGATGCCCCCCAGATATTCCAGTGAGCTAGTGGCATGACCTCGTAGATTACTGGTTCTTCAAGACGGGGATGGTATATCTTGATTAAGCTCTTTAGTCTAATTGCTAATATACTTCAATTATGTCACTTCTCCTTTCTAATCGGTAAGAAATTTCAATTTTGTAGAAACGGAGTGCTCAAAATAAAGTGAATCGGGAAAAACAGAAGGTGGTGCACACTTTTGGGTCGAACAGCTTTGCTCGTGTGCGAGACGGGATGGTAAGTTTGAAGAAACATGGTCTTAATTTGGCATTTATCATATTTTGAAGTTGTGTTGACCGGTTTATGTTGTCATTATTAAAACTGTCATAGAAAAAGGCAAGCCCGACCCAGACAGCCTCGGGCCGTGCAGAGGTGTGGATCGCCACGTACTAAAGCACGAGTGGTGCATCGGTCAATGAGGAGACTGGAGAGTTGATGGTCGGTAAACTTTAGAAGTTGGAATAATCCATAACCTGAAATACTAAATTTTTTAATATTTGTGACATTCAATAACTGCTTCCAATTGTTTGTAGGGATGCATGAGGGGGCTCCTAACGTAGCTACTGGTTGGCTCGCAGGACAGCACGGCGCGAGATGATGTATTCTCCCAGGTCATACCGCTTGAGCATCCTGGGAGAATACGTGGTCTTGGATTAGGCCCGACTGCCACCCAGTTAGGCTGGTCACGATCCTTGAGCCATGCCGGTTCTGCTTCAGGAGCTACTGAGACCCAGATGTTGAGAGATCAGCTAGCGGATACGAGAGCACATATGGCGGCCCAGTAGAATCAACTCGATAGGATGCAGGGGCTGGGGCTGGGGCAGAGGCAGGGGCATGTATACAATCTTACGGGAGAGTTAATTAATTTTTTTAATAATGTGATCTTCAATCATTTGTTTATTCAAATACACCATGAACAACATGCAGGTGAGCCTTCGACAACACCACATGCGTTTAAGCTGGTAAATGTTAATTTTAAAAGTTTTATTTTCTATTTTTAACTACATTAGGGCATTCCTAGCAGCTTCACCATTTTAACACAAAAAAATTTATCTTGCTGAGCCACTTTTTTAAAACACTTCCAACAGCCTCACCATTTTTGTCACGACCCAAAATACCTCCTAGGAGTTAGGGATACTTTAGTTCGTGATCGCCGTATCATACATCCTGTATGACACATAAGACATACTTACCATCCTGTTAGAGCATACAAGGCTTACTAAATAGTGAACCTGAAAATTTCTTCTGTATAAAATAATGTTCACTGGAACCCAAAGTAAACTTGTACATAAATAGAACTACCCTTTTTAAACAAAATCCATCATTTGAGTTACCAACTCAAGTCCGATGCAAAACCCCCAAAATGAAACCCCAAAGACATATCGCTCTCCCTCAACCATAAGGCCACATGTCCAGGCCCCTATCATCAGCATGATGATTCCAAGCAAGCTCCTGCTCGACCTTCGGTTTCAGAGCATGATGATCCAACCTGGAACCTACCGAAATAACAATTTGGCTGAGTATTGAATACTCAGCATATACAAACTACTAACGGGCAATGTTATAAAACATTAACATTTCATACAAAGTCCAGTTCATAAGAACATATGCATAATTAGAGTGCGGAAAACAATCTAACAATTGCATATTCCCAAAAAGCATATTGTAAATCATACTTTGAGTTTATACTTTCACAAACAATATTTCAATATCTTATGAGTCTTTACTTATGAGTTCTTTAATCTTGTGAGTTCCTTAATCTTGTGAGTTCCTTATGAATTTCCTTTGTTTCTCCTTATTAGATCCTTATGAGTTTCTTATGAAATCCAAAACCGTATGAGTCTTATAAGCGTATGAGAATCAAGTCTTATGAGTTCTTAGAATGCCTTAGAGTTCTTATGAGATTTCTTATGAGACTTTCTTGTGAGATTTCTTATGAGACTTTCTTGTGAGCAAGAGGTTAGTACCTGCAAAACCCTGGGCTACCAACCTTCTTGAGATCTTGTGAGATTTCTTATGAGATTTTCTTGTGAGCCAGAGGTTTGTACCCGCAAAACCCTGGGCTACTAACCTCCTTGAGTTCTTGTGAGATTTCTTATGAGACTTTCTTGTGAGCAAGAGGTTAGTACCTGCAAAACCCTGGGCTACCAACCTCCTTGAGTTCTTGTGAGATTTCTTATGAGACTTTGAGATCCTTATGAGCATAACTTAGAGCCAGATCTTAGCCCCCGTGAAAAGACTTAGAGCTGGGTATATAAATACTCTTCATTGAATACATAGAAGTGGAATACCAAGATCCTTGACCAACTTTTCCATTGGCTTTATCCAATTCTTATGAGAATACTTAGAGCTAGGTATGATATATCCTTGGATATACCCTACCCTTGACCAACCTGATGTTTGGCTTTATCAATGCTTATGAGCTTGGTAGCTTATGAGTTCGTAGAATTTCCATATGAATAATTCGATAAACCATACTTATTAGAGAACATAGAGTCATGCGAGACACGTAAGCCTTAGAGTACTTAGAATCATAGAGTGCATAGAGTACTTGTGAGCATCATTATAGCCTTAGAAAGCTTGTAAACATCCACACATGTTTATATAAACCTTAATAGCATCATGGTATCCTCAGAAAGAATTTAAATATAGAATCACATTCATGAGAATAAGTGTGAGCATCATAGTATTCGTGGAAGCTTGTAAACATTGAGTCACCCTATGAGCATCATAGTCTTTATAATGAGTATTGAAAACATCGAAATAGATCATGGAATTTCATTCATGGAGTTATCATAGCATATATATGGGCTACTTAGCCTATTTTGTAAAAATCATAATTCTAAGCTTACTTTACGATAAAACCATCCTTTTAATACTTATACTTAATACAAAATTTATTATAAAAGCATGGTGGTAATATACATCATTTGTGAGCAAAAGCAAGGGAGAATCATTAAGCACAGTGAAATTCCCTATTCCCTTTCATTCCTTCAATAACATAAACATGAGTCATAACAAAACCCATTTATGAGAGTGTCTTCACACTCTCTTCATCGAACACATCCCCTTTGTATTCCTTTTCATTAGTTACTTATAAAATGTAATAGAGGAATTACAAAAAATAACCAAAACAACACAACTTGCATAACGATCATTCATGAAACCATAGTCCGTATTAATGAATCATAACATAGCTAGTTAGTAGATTGTTCTACCTTTTGAAGGATTGATTTCCTTTGATTGAGAGCTTTTGGAAAGCTTAAGGGATCAAGATCCAAGCTTTGAGAAGCTTATGGAAAATCTAGAAACAAGAACAGAGCTTCACTTTTGCTGTTAGACTACAACCACAAACTCACCTTGGAGAAACCCCAACTTGATGAATCACTTTAGAAATCGAACTCCAGGTGTTAAAATACCAAGAAAGCAAGAAGAACTCTTCCTTTGATGGAAAACACAAATTCAAGAACACCCAAACAACTTCCAACCTTCTTCTTCTTCTTCTCTTCTTCAATCTTTCAAAAATCCAAGCTTAGGGTTTGAGTAGATGAAACCCACGAAATCCCCTTCTATTTATAGGCCAAGGGTTGCCAAAAACCCAAAAACCCCTTAGGAAAATATCCCCCAAGGTCGGTGATGAGTTACAGCTCATTACTGGGCGTTTTTGCCCATTTCTGGGTTGAATTCGTCGACGAAATTCGGCGTCCAACACATTTCGTCGTTGAAATTGCACTATGCCTGGGCAGGTTTTTCCCGCTTTGGTACTTTAATCATAACTTTTGACTCGCTTATCAGATTTTGACAATTCAATTTGCGTTGGACTCATTATTCAAAGAGGAACAACTTTCATGTTTTACACAACTCCTAATTATGAGTTTTTAATTGTCTAAATGGCCCACAAATGGACTGGTCCTGGGATGAATTTCAGTAGACCAAAATTGACAGCAGACCAGTTTCCAAAAATCCGATGTTTGACCCAACTTAGACTGAAAATCTAAAAAGGTGATAAACATAAACCTCGAAGAGGGTTTCGATATCTTTTAAAAAATTTAAGAATCATTCAATTTCGATCAGCGGTGATAATTCTAGAGCTCCTCAAAGTTGAGGGTATGTTTAGGCATTTCTCTTCTTCACAACTTTGATTATGCCTTGATCATTCAAGAGGTTCTTTAAGACCTTGAACAAACACTGTTAGAGCATTTGTCATGCTCTTACCAGTGACACTAACCTATTTCTAACACCATAGGAACACTCCATTCTTTCCCTTACCCAAACACACCTACCAATACTTAGGGTCTTTCATACCGTTGACTTGGAAACACTTAGAGTATTTCATACTCTTGTTGTTTCATCACAAGCACCCAACAACAATACTTAAACTAATTTAAATCATTCTTATTGTTACTCATAAACTAACTTACATAAATGGTCCTTGACCTTCACAAGACTTGCGCCTAAGGCACTATTCATAGCACTATTCACTACACTATTCATAGCACTATTCAGACACTATTCACTTATAACCCTTTAAGCACTTAGGGTATTTTATATACCCTTGTTTTTACCTACTTAGAGTATATCTATACTCTCTTTTTGAGACTCATCACACGCATCTAAACCCCTCATTTGACTCACCATACTACTAAGAACAAAATGGAAGGCTTTAGGCCTTTGCACACACCACACAAGAGCACTATTCACTAGCACTGTTCATAGCACAGTGAACTCGGATTCCAGGGTTCTACAATTTTAACAAAAAAAAAGGAGAGAGAAATAATTTTTTATTATTTGTGTGCGAAAATGAAAAAAGAAGAGAGAAAAATTAATTTAATGTTTGTGTGGGACCACAATAAAGGAAGGGAGAGAGAAACCTGTTTTTTTTTTATTTGTTTGGGCCCATAAAAAGGAGGGAAAGAGAAGTCTTAGCTTTGGAGAGTGTACAGTAACTCACCAAATTTGGTGAGTACTGTACACTCACTAAACCCAAATCTTTATTTTGTTGAGTTTTGGTGAGACTGCTAGAAGAAACTTTTTAGCATTTTTTTTGCCATTTTGCTCACCAAAGGCTGCTAGGAATGCTCTTACATATTATTGTTTTATTTTGGTGAGGCTGCTAGGAATGCTCTTATATATTATTGTTTTTATTTTGGTGAGGCTGCTAGGAATGCTCTTATATATTGCTGCTAGGAATGCTCTTATATATTATTGTTTTTATTTTGGTGAGGCTGCTAGGAATGCTCTTATACATTATTGTTTTTATTTTGGTGAGATTGTTAGGAATGCTCTTATATATTATTGTTTTCCGTGGGCATGTATTTGGTTGTGGTAGTAGTGGTATTAGCTAGTGGTGGTAGACTAGTCGGTGGGTGGGTGGGTTAGTGAAGTTTATAACTCACTTTTATGAGTTATGTAGTATATATGTTAGCGGGTTGATGAACCTCACTTTCGAATGCCTAGTTTTTCTTCCTTGTAGAAGATTGGAAAAATAACCTTTTGATCTTTCTTATTTGTTATCCGTAGAATCAGTTCCCATTTTGAAAAAAGATTCGCACAATTCTTTCATCAGCTTCATCAAAGAGAAACTGGGCTAAATAATTTTGTATGATGTAAGTTTCATTTATCCTACACTAACATTAGAACTGGTATCAGAGACTAGGTATGTGAAAGTTAGGTCGTTTGAGAGCAGAATTACCGTTCAGAGAAACCTTCACCTCTCCCAAGGGTGAGGAAGCCAACATCAAAATCAGCAGATGCCTCTGAACAACATACAATCTCACAAATTGTTCAAGTCCTGCATGTTAAATCCGAAACACCATCACCTTTATTGTATATAATCTTGAAGATTGCTTCCTCCCCCTAGGGGAGATGAAGATTTCTCTGAGCTGTAATTCTCCTTTCAAACGACCTGACTTCCACATACCTACTCTAAATGTAGTTCTAAAATTAGTGGAAGATAGATGCCTTATGCATCATAAAGAATTATTGACCCCGGTTTGTCTTTGGTGGAACTAATGAAAGAACTGTGCAAATGTCTTTTTATAAATGGGTACTAATTCTATGGATAATAAACAAGAAAGATCCGATAATTTTCAATCTTCTATGGTGAAGAAAGAACCTCAAATTAATATGGTGGTGGTGGTGTATGTAGTGGTGCTAGTAGTGGGTGGATGGTAGTGGTAGTGGTGGTGGTAGTGGTGGTGTGTTAGTGTTAGTGGTGGATGGGTGGTGGTAGTGGTGGTGTTGGTGGTAGTGGTGGATGGGTGGTGGCAGTGGTGGTGGATGGATGGTGGTGTGTTAGTGTTAGTGGTGCATGGGTGGTGGTAGTGGTGGGTGGATGGTAGTGGTGGTGTGTTAGTGTTAGTGGTGGATGGGTGGTGGTAGTGGTGGAATTTTTTAAGTTATAACTCTAAGAGCATTCCTAGCAGCCTCATGGAATTTTCCTCACCAAAATAGCCAAAACTCACAAAAAGTTATTTTGGTGAGCCACTTTTTTAAAACACTCCTAGCAGCCTCACCATTTTAACAAAAAAAGAAAAGAGAGAAAATAATATTTTATTATTTGTGTGGGAAAACGAAAAAGGAAGAGAGAGAGAGAAACATTATTTTATTGTTTGTGTGGGACCACAATAAAGAAAGGGAGAGAGAAACCTTTATTTGATTATTTGTGTGGGCCCACAAAGGAGGGAAAGAGAAATTTTAGCTTTGGTGTGTGTACAGTAACTTACCAAACTTGGTGAGTACTGTACACTCAACAAACCCAAATCTTTATTTTGCTGAGTTTTGGTGAGCCTGCTGGAGAGTTTTTAGCACTTTTTAGTCATTTGGCTCACTAAAATAACCTTTTGGTAGGCTGCTAGGAATGCTCTAATCTTTGAAAAAAACTAAAATCGAAGTGATTGGGTAGTATGTTAC
The DNA here is from genome assembly GCA_015143295.1 of Tetracentron sinense. Lineage (NCBI taxonomy): Eukaryota > Viridiplantae > Streptophyta > Magnoliopsida > Trochodendrales > Trochodendraceae > Tetracentron > Tetracentron sinense. The sequence continues at coordinate 24,580,405 of CM026554.1, forward strand.
TGATGGATGTGACTCATTTCCATAAGTTGGAACACTTTACTCTACAAATCTGAATCTTAGACCTATTCAGTTAGTATGTTAGTGAAGGATGAACCTCACTTTTGTGAGTTGGACTCTAAACCTTGCAAAATCTGAAATATATGTGATTGCTTAGCATGTTAGTAATGGAGATACCTCACTTTCGTGAGTTGGAACACTATACTCTACAAATCTGAAATTAGAGTCTACTTAATTCGCATTTTAGTGATGGATAAACCTCACGTTTATGAGTTAGAACTTTATGTGTTGAAATTAAAATGATTGGTTACCATGGTAGTAATGAGACCAAGGGACTATTAGGTGTTTAGTCTTTATGTAATGGAATCTGGTGAATATGGATTCTTTATCCCGAACCCTAATTTGCCGAGGGTTAAAACATGATTTGTTTAATTTAATCCAAGATTTACTCAGATTAATTGGAGATTTCCAAGGTTAAAACTTAAGGGTTAGCTTCCAAATCAAGAACTCGGTGCTCAAATCGGGCATCGAAAGGTGATGATGTAACTCCAAAAATAGCTAACACTAAAAACAAAACAAGGATAACGTTTGACCTACAAATTGCATGTTATGCCTCGATGTACCACCCGGTTCTTACACTGCTTATTACAAACGTATTTATGGAAGAAGATATTTGATAATTTTTCTTACTAAATAACCCTTGCAGGGGTCAGGAATGTCCTCATTCTTGGATTACTCATATGAGCACTCTTTATAATAAAAATTCCGATGATGTTGAGGCTCGTAATTTATAGATATACATTCTTTCAGAACCTCTTCCTTGACCAGGCCTTCACGTGCGCCTGCACACAGAATGAATGATGATGATATACAATGACCAAAAGAACGTGAACAACAATATTCACCGTTGGTTATGTCGTTAACATCATGAAGGGTTCTGTGCTACTGAACAACCACCATACTATGTCAATTTGAATAACCTGAACATTTTCATTTCTTTCTCTTCTTATCCCTTTCACCTTTACCATTCCTGACAAGTTTCTTGTTGGGATGGAGGTCAACTAAACCATTTAGAGATAAAAGAAATGACATCTCGGTGCCCAAAACGGGTTAACTTTCACATACCTAGTCTGAATCCAGCTATAACATGTTTTCAAAGACACAGTCGTTCAAACAACTTCATTTTTGCATTCCAGGTAGTTCCTCGAATGGATAGCCAAATTTTCAATCTTCTACGGTGAATGTACCTCGGATTTCAAAGCTTCTATCTCTGAATGGTTTGGATGACCACCATCCCAAAAATGAAGTTGTCGTGAACGGTACTAGTGGAAGGGATAAGAAGAGAAAGGAATCAAAATTTTCAGTCTATTCAAATTCACGTAGTTTGATGGTTGTTCAGTAGCACAAAACCCTCCAAGATGTTAACGACATAACCAAAGGTGAATATTATTGTTCACTGTATCTTATCATCATCGATTCCATGTGCATGCTGACATGAAGTCCTGGTCAAGGAAGACGTTGTAAAAGAATGTAGATCTATGAATCTTTCACCTCAACATCACCGGGCCTTTTATTGTAAAGGGTGCCCACATGAGTGGCCCAAGAATGAGGACATTCCTTACCCCTACAAGGGTCATTTAGTAAGAAAATTAATGAATTATGTTCTTTCATAAATACGGTTGTAATAAGCAGTTCGAGCAAACGGCTTCGGATTCCCTCGAAACCAACTCCAATACTTAGCATATATTGAAATACACATGCTAGAAGAAACGAGATCAAAATCCAACCCCCGGTTTGGATTTGGTGGAAGGTGGTAGGTTTAGGCCAAAGCATACTTAAGAAACATGGATTTCGACCTTCTTGGTGCCGAAATCTAGCACACGACCTCGAAATCGCTCGAAACTGACTCCAACACTTAGGATATATTAAAATACATGCGTTAAAGGAAGCGACATTGAAATCCAACCCCTGGTTTGGATTTGGTGGAAGGTGGTAGGTTTAGGCTAGAGCATACTTGAGAAACATAGATTTCAGCCTCCTCGGTGCCCAAATCGGGCACATAGCCTCGGAATCGCTTGAAACCGACTCCAACACTTAGTATATATTAAAATACACATGTTAGAAGAAATAACATTGAAATCCGAACCCCGGTTTGGATTTGGTGGAAGGTAGTAGGTTTAGGCCAGAGCATACTTGAGAAACATGAATTTCGACCTTCTCGGTGCCTAAATCGGACACACGCTCTCGAAATCACTCGAAACCAACTCCAACACTTAGGATATATTAATATACACACGTTAGAAGAAACGACATCGAAATCTGACCCCCGATTTGGATTTGGTGGAAGGTGGTAGGTTTAGGCCAGAGTATACTTGAGAAACATGGATTTTGGCATTCTCGGTGCCCAAATCGAGCACACGGCCTCAGAATCGCTCGAAACCGACTCTAACACTTAGTATATATTAAAATACATGCATTAGAAGAAACAACATTGAAATCCGAACCCCAGTTTGGATTTGGTGGAAGGTGGTAGGTTTAGGCCAGAGCATACTTGAAAAACATGAATTTCGGCCTTCTCGGGGCCTAAATCGAGCACACGGCCTCAGAATCACTCGAAACCAACTCCAACACTTAGGATATATTAAAATACACATGTTAGAAGAAACGAAATCGAAATCCAAACCCCGGTTTGAATTTGGTGGAAGGTGGTAGGTTTAGGCCAGAGCATACTTGAGAAACATGGATTTTGGCATTCTCGGTGCCCAAATCGGGCACACGACCTCGGAATCGCTCGAAACTGACTCCAACACTTAGGATATTTTAAAATACATGTATTAAAAGAAACGACATTGAAATTCGACCTCCGGTTTGGATTTGGTGGGCGTTTTTTGGTTTAGGCCGAAGTATACTGGAGAAACATGGATTTCGGCCTTCTCGGTTCCCAAGTCGGGCAAATGGCCTCGGATTCCCTCTAAAGAACGGCGGGTGTAACCGCCGTCATATTGGTTATATGTAACGGCGGTTAACATATGACGCAACATGCCATTTTAATAATTATATTTAAAATAAAACTGCGGCGGTTTGTAACTGCATTTCGTGATATAAGACAGCGGGTCAAGGAAACCGTCATCCATATCCACCGTGTAAAGTCCATGTTTTTTGTGTTGGCATATTCTGGTGTCAAAACAAGTGAGTCTAGGTGTCTATTTGTGTGTCTTGTGTCATTACCTTCAAGCATCCACGCCAAAGCGAAGTTGAAGACCAAAGAAGACTGGTTGATCCACTCGGTTGATCATTTCCTTCATAGGATGGTAAGTGACCTAGATACCATGTGACCATAGGTGGGATTTGACCTAAAATAATCATAACATGATGCCTTAGGTGGTAAGTGTCCTAATCTAATCATACGGATCCTAGGTGATGAGATAAGTAGTGCAAAACAAGTTAACAATGCTGAAATTTTTTAAAAAACTAAGGTTGCTTGTGAGAGGCATATCTCCCAAACCGTAAATCAGATTTTACTCTATAATATGTCAAATCGACTGCGTCGAAAAGGGATACAACTTTTGTAAAGGGATCAAGAGCTGAAAACAAAGTTTTAAATTCGTTTTTAGCCTCAGGGTCAACCTTGGGCATTTAGGGTCGACCCTGAAGTGCCAAAAATATATATGGTGTTTTTTGACAGCAAGTTGGAATTGTGGGGGTCGACCCTGGAGGATCCTTTGGTCGACCCAAGTGTACATTTTGGTCGACCAATGGATCCCCATGGGTTGACCTTGATATGGGAGTTTTGCTAAAACGTTTCATTTGCTTTCCTCTTTGGTTTTCAACCTATTTTAGCAACTTCTAAACATGTTTTTTGATTCTCTTTATATATAGAACCCTTCCACTTCGTAGAGAAAAACTTAGGGAGTGTGTTGAGAGTATTTTTAAGTGTCTCTAGAGGTCATGAAACCTATGAAATATATTTTTCTCAACCCCTTTAATTAGTGCATTAAATCTAGAGTTTACAAGCCAAAAGTTTGAATATTGCTTGTTTGGACTTGTGCATTGAAGGAGTCCATCTAGGTGATGATTCTTATCGAACCATCAACCCGTTCTAGATAGAAAACCTTGGCCAGAGTGTTCCGGAGCCTTTGCGAAAGAGATCGATCCGAGAAGGATCATGGTACAGTGATTTGGTCGGTGGATTCCGAAGTCGTCATTAATGGATATCGATCGGAAGATTGTGGACTGTTTTCGAGACACAAAGAGAAGTACGAGCGGCTACGGTTGATCACAGGACTTGAGAGTACGTGATGACTTTTCGAAGCGTGGAGGACTAAGAACTAAAGGATCGTGGTGTCGAGTCCGAATGAGTCAAGTTCGAGTCTTGTAAGTTCTTGTTTACTTTGTCTTAGTGGATTCTCATGGCTGGACTAGGTCCCGTGGTTTTTCTCGGAAGGGTTTCCACGTAAAAATCCTTGCGTTGTGGTTTGCTTCACTTTCTATTTTCCGCACTTAAAGTACATCATCCCTTAACTTAATAACTTAATTATTAAAACATCAAAAAGGGTAGATAGACTTATAAGAAGCCCTAACCATCCCCTCGAACTTGTAGATTCTCAATTCAAACATAGATTTGGGATTCACCGAATTTGATTTTTCAATTGGTATCAGAGCAGGTTCACTTACTTTTTAGTGTGATCTTGTCTCATATTTTTCGGTGAATATGAATCTCCAAAGAGATGGAGGATCCATCTCTTGTCTCCCATTATTTGATGAGAATAATTATGCCTATTGGAAAGCTCGAATGAGAGCGTTTCTAAAATCATTAGATGAGAGAGTATGGTTCTCCATTGAACAAAGTTGGACCCATCCAACAAAGACCATAGATGACCAGACCATCCCTAAACCTTCTTCTAATTGGACCAATGGGGAACTTGAAAGTTATAGATGGAATAGCAAGGGTCTAAATGCAATCTTCACCGCTGTCACACTCGAAGAATTTCGTCGTATATCTAAGTGTGACACTTCGAAGGAGGCATGGGACATTCTTCAAATTACCCATGAAGGGACTACAACTGTCAAGATCTCCAAACTTCAATTACCGACCTCTAAGTTTGAAAAGTTGATGATGGATGATAATAAAACTTTTAATAGTTTTTATGCCAATTTGAGTGACATTGTCAATTCTAGCTTCAATCTAGGGGAAATAATTTCTGAGTCCAAAATTGTTAAAAAAATTTTGAGATCTCTACCTGAGAGATTTCGATCGAAGGTTGCCGCCATCGAGGAGAGCAAAAATGTTGATGCTCTCAAACTTAAAGAGTTGGACAAGAAATCCCAAGGTGTTCAATGCTATGAGTGCCAAGGCTACGGTCATATTGCCGCTGAGTGCTCTAATAAGAAAAGATTTAAGGGCAAGGCAAGGGATGATAGTGAATCTGAATCTGAGGAATCAGATAGTTCTTCTTGTGAGGAGACTAGGGGTTATATGGCCTTAATTGCATCCTTATCTGGGATTGAGGAATATTTTTCAAATGCTGTGAGTAACCATCACTGTAGGGATGGTGAGGAGGATGATGAGAGTCAGAATGACTCAGATTCTAAGGGAGACCTTGAGGCAGCCTATGATGAACTATTTCAGGAATGCCTAAAGCTGAAAAAGGTTCATTTTCCATGTCCAAAAAAGATCAAATTTATTGAAATGAAAAAAGATGCCTTAGACCAAGTGGCTTCAGGGTTGAGAGCTCTTGTGTCACAGCTTAAGAAAGAGAAGGCTTCCCTCCTTGCCAAGACTCAGCTACTTGAATCTGATTTACATGTTTGTCTTGATGAAAAGACAAGTCTTGAAATTAACTTGGCTGATCTTGAGCAAAATCAGAGGTGTGGAGATGTGAAGGAAACTCCATCCACCTTGAACACTCAGCCTGGTGCTAAAAGGCGCCTTCCTGCTAAAGAGAAAGACCCTTCTACTCAAAAATTCATTCCTACATGTCATAAATGTAGAGTGAAGGCTCATATTAAGCCTCGATGTCCTAAACTTCGAAGAATACTCAATCATGGTTCAAGGAACCAGCACAACTTTAATGGGAATCTTCAAAGGAGAGTTGAGGTCCTAGTGGAGAAGTCTAGGAGTTTGTGTGAAGATGTGAAGAAAATTGCTCACAACTCTTGACCATGGCATGGTCATGACACTCCTCATGCTAGATATAGAGGAGGTAACAGGGAGAACCATAATGTCTGCCATAATTCTAGGACTCAATCCTAGAAAAGGAGGAACAGGAGGAAGAGGCAAAAGGTCATACCTACCTCAACTGAAACGGTTAGAGACCAAAGTGTCAATCAAACTTCTAAAACCGTTTGGGTGAGAAAGGAAGACCTGAAGGAGTTCACTTAGCTGGTGCCTGTCATAGCCTAGGGTGTGCTGTTAGTGTTTTATTTTGTCCTAGTGCTATGCTATTTGTGTATACTAGTAGTCTCTTTTTTTAGTGTTTATTTGCTTTGCTATGTTTTTCTGTTTTCTTTATTTTGAAAAATCCAAAAACATTGAAAAACCATAAAATCCAAAAATATTTTTGTCATGTTGCCCCTGTTTGACTTGCATGATCTGCATTCCTTGTGTGATCCTTATTTCTATACTTGTCCATGGTTGAACATGAGTTTGTTGCTGATTAAGGATATATCACCTTCATAGTCTCTTGGTTAGGCTGAAAATTAGACCGGTTTTACCTTGAACAGTTAGAGACTTATTCATGTGTGTATGCTTTACAAATTTCATATGCACGCTGACTGATTCTGTTGAGAGGTCTATTTTCTAATCTGTAGGTGGTTGACTTATCCCAATAGGGTGACCTTGGATGACCAATCTAGAATGACCATTTTGTTAGTCATCCCTATTTTGTGTATCCTCCATGAGCTAAAATTGTTGCAATGAAAAGGACTACCTACTAGGATAGTATGAAAGTCACTATTAGATGCAAACAGTATGAAATGGCTACCTAGGCGGACAATAGGTATCTATCTGGGTCACTAGAGTGAAAGCCCCTACTGCCAATAGCCAGGACTACCTACTCGGATTGTGTGAAAGCCATCATTGCATGAAAAGATATGATCAGATAAAAATCATCAAAAGAAATCTTATAAAGTTTGGAGGTATTTGACCAAAAATAAAAGAAAACTAATGAGTCAAATAAGATGGATACAAGAGCACTAAAATGTAAAAAATCAGCATATCTGGATCTAACTAGGTTTGACTTCTAAGATTTATGTCTTCAGGAGTCCCCTTAGTGGTTAATATCACATCCTTGGAAAGGGAAAGAAACCTTGATCTAGTATCTAGTCAGACCACCACTACACACAATGCTTCACTTTTGAACCGTTCACTAAATGTATCTAAGTGAATTGGCTATAATTTAGCATTCAGTGAAATTTAGTTAGATGTGTATCCTCAGTCGGACTAACTAATCATGCTCTTCATTGGATTTGTAATCTTCAATTACTACTGCTTGGAATGCTTTTGATGCTTGTTTGTGTGGCACGTGATATTTTTTTTGTATTATTATTATGTGGTCTCTTATTTGTTTGGCATGGGCCTTTCTAGTATAATTGCCCTATTTTTGGTGGTATCTTTGATCTTAGGGAGAGAAGATCAAGTTGAGTTGTTGAGGGGGAGTTCTGTGCCTGAGTTGTTGAGGGAGAGTTTGTGTTTTATATTTCTATCTCGTTCCCCGCTCTTTAGTCCCTCATTGTCTGTTTTTGATTGGTTGTACTATGGTTGCCTTGATATTTCACTTTTGTTAAATTGGTATATTGTTTGGAATATTGGCTTCCTGCCTTCCTTTGGCAATTGTGTCAAAAAGGGGGAGAAAAATGTTAGGGTAGTATTTCCCTATTTCAGTACATTCCTTGCTTCACCTGTGATTACTTATTTTTATATTCCACACATGCTTCACTGGGTATTTTGTTTTTGAGCACGTGTAGGTGCAAAGTTGCAGCAGATAAACTTGCTTGACAAGAGCTTCAGTGTATTGATTTAAGATGATTTGTCAATTGATGTAGAGCCCCGGACTTTTTCATGCTTAATACATGGCACTTTCGTAACCAATTTACCTTTAAAGTAGTACAATTAATAAATAAGGAAGAAATTGAAAATTCCGAAATGTCAGAAATGTTCCTTTCTAAAGTACGAACCCAACGCAAGTTGAATTGTCAAAATCCGAAGAGCGAATTAAAAGATATGGCCCAAACAGTTTGGACCTGTAGGCAACCGATCGCTCGGTCCATGGAGCGATCGATCGGTCCAAAACCGATCGATCGGTAGCTATCGACTGGTCGAAGAATTTGTATGGGGAAATTTTCCAGAGAGTTTATTTTTGGTCGAGAGCTCGGTCAACACACCGATTGCTCGGTAGGCAACCGATCGATCAGTCATAACCACCGATCGCTCGGTCTTCGTGTTTTACAAAAATTTTCATTAAGGGTGTTTTCGTCTTTTGGGTGTTTCACTCCTTCCTATATAGGATTGCCCGAGCCTTTAGTGCTCATTTACCACACTTAGAAGATATTAGAGAGGAAGAGAGAAGAGAAGGATTTTCCTAACCTAGGGTTTGATTTTTGAGAAGAAATCAAAGGGTTTGTGAACCCTAGATCACCTCAAGCGTGGATTGCTTCAAGATTCCGGTTCAAGCACTCGTGGAGCACTCTCCTCAAGCTAGGGCATCATCTACACGTACGTTTTGGAAGGGGATTGTTTCTCTCATTTGTCAAGGTCGGTACTTCTTGCTACCCTCCTAGTCATAGTTCCTCTTTTCCTCCATGTTTCATTGTTTTCCTCCATCTATACTTGTGCTAGGAGTTGGGATGTGTGGATGTTGTGAATGGAGATGGAATGAGTGATTGGATGCCAATGGTTGTGTTGTGATAATGGAAATGGGGAAGGCATTGTATCCATAATGAACAAACATGTATGATGAAATTATAACCAACCTAGAAAAGCATGTTGTAAGGTTAACAAATAATGAACATACCATGTTTGATGGAATGCCAAGGTGAATGAAATGAGTATAAATCAAGAAAATGCATGCTAAATTTCTTATGTAACTTGTTAGGGATTATGCTAGCATGAGTTCTTGTTTTCCCTAAAATATTATGAATGTTTATTGTTTAAAAAATTTCTATATGCTATACATTGTGAAATCCCCCAAATGTCATGTTTAAATTCAAATGCAAGTATGGACACGAACCCACGAGCACGGCATGCATGACATGATTTACCGAGGTTTTCAAGAACATGATTAGAGGTGGGACATATCCTACGATATGTTTTACCTCGCTCTTCTCAAGAAAACAAGAACAAACATTCCACGAGGGGTCTCCCCTCACTCACAAGTGCATAGCATAAAGAAGGGCCTCCCTTCCCTCGCAAGTACATACATGCATCTCATAAAGAAGGGTCTCCCTTCCCTCTCAAGTGCATTGCATAAAGAAGGGTCTCCCTTCCCTCTCAAGTGCATCTCACAAGGATATCTCACAAGTGTATCTCACAAGTTACATGATCACAAGCAAGCACGCATGGCATGACATAACACGAGTACGAGTCTTAGGAACGCTAGAACGCCAAAGTATAATATCATAAATACTTTGATGACTTGATGCGATGTATATTAGTATTATATTATACACATAATGCCACTTGAATTATTGTGAAATGGAAATGCGATAAATTGTGGTTTCATGTGAGACTCATGTGGTGCTATTGTTCTCAGGACTTTAGTCATGAGGCAGGGCACACGGGGTCGTGGACCATACACCAGAGCTTCATCTTCTTCTAGAGATGAGGTTGAGCAGTCGGACCTCTCTCAGGTCTTAGGCTCTATTGCTGAGACACTCGCCATTCTGGTGGCTCGGCAAACTATACCTTCTTCGACGGCACCTACTCCACCGCCTACGGCTCCAGTACATCATACAGCTGGGGTTGAGGCATTCAGGAGATTGAGGCCTCCACCATTCCATGGGAGTGTGGACCCTCTTGCTGTGGAGGCGTGGATCCTCCAGATGGAGAAGATCTTTACGGTCCTCTCGCCTATAGAGGGGGATAGAGTAGCATGGGCAGTTTTCATGCTAGAGGGGGAGGCACATTACTGATGGTTGTCCGCCTTGAGGACACGAGATTTGACCATGCAGGGTCAACCTTGGACTTGGGAGGAGTTCAAGGATACTTTTTATAAGAAGTACTTTCCTGTTGGAGCACAGGAAAAGAAAAAAGGAGAGTTCATCAACCTAGAGCAAGGTTCGATGACTGTGGCCGCTTATGAGGCTAAGTTCTCGGAGCTATCACGCTTCGCGACTCACATGGTTGCCACCGAGGCAATGAAGGCGAGAAGGTTTGAGCAAGGGCTCAAGGATGTAATCATGGAGAAGGTCTCGGTTTTCAGACATGCTACCTACCCTGAGGTAGTGGACAAGGCCTTATTGGTCGAGCCCAATTCAGAGACAGTGTCCAAGAAGAGGGAATTGGCGAGAGGCCAACCTAATAGTTCGGCACCTCCAGAGAGGCGGGCTCGTACCGGCCCTTATCAGTACACGTGGCCAGCACCACCGATGAGGCCATCTTATGTGCCTCTAGCTCCACGGCAGTATGTGCCTCAGGCACCGCGACCTCAGGCTCTTCCAGCTCCACGACCAGTTGCACCTCAGACGGTGAGGTGCGCTCCACCTCCGGCCCCTCCGACCTATACACACGAGGTCTGCACTTCATGTGGACGAAGGCTCCCGGCAGGAGATTGCCGAAGGGTATCGGGGGGATGTTTTCATTGTGGTCGCCAAGGCCTTGTGATCAGGGATTGCCCTAGTCAGCATTTACCAGGCCAGTCTCAGGGGATTAGGCCCCCAGCACGCCCAGCAGGATCATACCAGGCGTCATCCCAGACTACCCGGTCTACACCTTCGCCTCGCCAGGTGAACCAGGGGCGAGTTTTTTCATTGACAGAGGGTGATGCACTTGCATCTGATGATGTGGTGCAAGGTACGCGTTTAGAGTTATTCTTTTATCCGCGATTTTCATGTTATGCTTTACTCCTTGTGTACGTATGTGGCGTGCTATATATCTATCTACCTATATACGTATGATGTGATGCATGGATTGATGTAACTAGTTGAAATTTCAGGAACCCTACTAGTCAACAAATGTTTGGCTAGAGTGTTGATTGATACCGGGTCTACTCATTCGTTTGTCTCGCCGAGCTTTTCATATGGCTTTTCTGTGGAGCCTAGTCAGCTAGAACCGGAGTTAGCTATTTCGACTCCTCTCGGCAAAACATTGTTGACAAACAAAGTGTGTCGAAATAGTGTGGTTCAAGTGGGAAGCCACGAGTTGGCGGTTGATCTAATAGTTCTTGGATTCCAAGACTTTGACGTGATATTGGGAATGGATTGGTTAGCGGCATATCACGGGCATGTAGCTTGCTTTGAGAAAATGGTACTCTTCAAGCCAGTAGAAGGAAAACCATTTCACTTTCGCGGGTTGAAAAGTAGAGATATTGCTCGTTTTGCGGCGTTGAGCTTAGCTAACCCCGAGGTAAGGGACTCATCGACTATTCCGGTTGTGAGTGAATTCCTGGATGTATTTCCAGAGGAGTTGCCAGGGTTGCCTCCGAACAGGGAGATTGAGTTTGTGATCGAACTTGCACCAGGCACTGCTCCTATTTTTAGGGCTCCGTATAGAATGACCCCTATTGAACTCAAGGAGTTGAAGACTCAGTTGGAGGAATTACAAGGTCTTGGTTTCATTCGACCAAGTGTCTCACCATGGGGTACCCCGGTGTTATTTGTTAAGAAGAAGGATGGCTCGATGCGGATGTGCGTCGATTACTGGCAAAAGTTCGAATATTGCTTGTTTGGACTTGTGCATTGAAGGAGTCCATCTAAGTGATGATTCTTATCAAACTATCAACCCGTTCTGGATAGAACACCTTGGCTGGAGTGTTCCGGATCCTTTGCGAAGGAGATCGATCCGAGAAGGATCATGGTACTGTGATTTGGTCGGTGGATTCCGAAGCCATCGTTGACGGAGATCGATCGGAGGATCGTGGACTGTTTTCGAGACACAAAGAGAAGTACGAGCGGCTGTGATTGATCACGGGACTTGAGAGTACGTGATGAATTTTCGAGGCGTGGAAGACTAAGAATTGAAGGATCGTGGTGTCGAGTCCGAAGGAGTCAAGTTCGAGTCTTGTAAGTTTTTGTTTACTTTGTCTTAGTGGATTCTCATGGCTGAACTAGGTCTAGTGGTTTTTCCCGGAAGGGTTTCCACCTAAAAATCCTTGTGTTGTGGTTTGCTTGGCTTTCTATTTTCCACACTTAAAGTACATCATCCCTTAACTTAATTATTAAAACATCAAAAAGGGTAGATAGACTTAGGAAGCCCTAACCATCCCCTCGAACTTGTAGATTCTCAACTCAAACATAGATTTGGGATTCACTGAATTTGATTTTTCACACCGCAACATGATACCCCGACAAGATAATCGTCGAATGGTTACTCCATCGCCACGATATGCTATCCCGGTGGTGGTATTTGTAATGTAACGGTTGTTGAAACCGCCGTTACAAATGAAGAATTTTGTAGTGTCTACCAATGACAAGAGATCATCCCAACTGTCCTTGAAGTCTAACATACATGCCCATAACATATCTTTAATTATCTTATTCACCCTTTCAGTTTGAGGATGAAAGGTTGTGCTGAAATCCAATCGAGAACTCATAGCTTGCTGAAAGCTTTTCCAGAATCTCAAGGTGAATCTTTTATCTTTATCCAACACAATTCTAACAGTACTCCATGGAAATGAACCACTTCATTGATATACAATTTTTTCAGCTTGTTCGAATTGAAGGTAGTACGATATGAAAGAAAGTGAGCTGCCTTGGTCAATTGGTCAACTATAACCCATATAACATCAGAGTTCATCGGTGTCCCTGGCGACCATACTGTAAAGTCCATCGAGATATTTTCCCACTTCCATATTGGAATAGGGAGTGGCTGAAGTAATCCTTGTGGTCTTTGGTGTCCGGCCTTAACTTGTTGGCAAACTAAACATTTAAACACATAAGTTACCACATCTCTCTTCATATTTCTCCACCAAAAGTGCTTCTTCAAGTTCTGGTACATCTTGGTACTTCTAGGATGAACAAAATACCTTGACTTGTGTGCCTCATCTAACATGTCCCTCCTTAGTTCCTCATTAGCAGGAACACATATTTTTCCATCAAAGGAAAGAGCACCATCTCCAATCATCTTGAAGTCCTTGTTGTCCTGGCTAATCATCCAGTTGAAGAACTTCCTGTAAGCACCAATTTTTACACCCCTCCCTTAATCATGGTTAGCCTAGTCAAACCATGTTCCAACCCTAGGTGAAACCCTCATCAAACCCTAAGTCAACCCTAGATAAATCCTAGGTCAACCCTAGTCAAATCCTAGGTCTAACTCTAATTAAATCCTATGTTAACCCTAGATAAATTCAAGGTTTGTTGGACATTATGCCCTAAAAAGTCATTTAGATTGGAAGATTTTTATTGATCAGATTAATAAAGACATCTTCTTTATCTATTGAGAATTCATTATGGGTAATTGACCAAAATCATGAGATAATCTATACAATATGAGATATCGAACAAAGTCCGTAGGATATATTGTAGGAAAGCTATGTGATTGGTTATGGACTAACACAGGTAGTGTAAAGTCAAAGTTTTGTTGGCAAAATTCTGAGCCCAAAAAGGTTGTGTAGTGGTCCTTAGGTCATCATCCGGATCGAAATAAAGCGAAGAAGAAGCATTGAAGAAATATGAAGCTCCATCACCTCAAATTGGCTCAAAAGTTAGGATGGTAAGAGAGACCTAGAAGACCATAAAATTCCCTCTTAGAAATGCTCAACATTTTGGAAATTAGGTCCAAAAAGAATAGGGTTCATCGTGGAATGCATTTAAGGTTTAAAAGAATAAAAATGTGAAAAAATGCACCTTAGGGTTGACCTTGACCATTTTGGGTCGACCCTGAATCTCTAAAATTTTGTATGGTGCAATTTGGTAGAGGCTAAAATCCCAAGGTCGACCCTGAAGGACATTTCGGTCGACCGAAATACCAAGTTGGGTTAACCTAAACGTCCTCCAGGGTCGACCCTGATATGGGTTTTTCAATGTTTAGCATTCCAAGACCTCAGGGTCGACCCAACTGACTCCTAGGGTCGATCCTAATTTGAAAACTTTCTAAAATTATTTTTAGCATGTTCTAAACTACTTGGGGTGTTCCTTTATTTAAGGGGACTCCCCTAGTTCGTGAACCCCATCTTTTGGAGAATTGTTAGAGCATGGGCTCACTCTAGAGTTCATCTAAACTCTGGAAATCATTGTGTGCTCTTCTGTGAGCATTGGTTGGCTTGAGGCAAAGCCGTCAAGGACGGACATCGATCTTCGGAGATCGTGGTTGATTGCTTTGAGCAAGATTGGCTAGTGAGGAGCTGGAGTTGTTGTTGCCGAGATCGAACGTGCTGTGTTCGTGGATTGCAAGTTGAGGAATCAATACCGAGGAACGTTGTGTCATGTCCGGTTGGGTAAGATTCGAGTCTTGTATTGTTCAACTCTTCTCATAGTGAATTTTGTGCTGGACTAGATCCCGTGGTTTTTCCCGGAAGGGTTTTCCACGTAAAAATCTTGTGTGTTCATCTGAGATTGATTGTGTGTGATTGCCTAAAATTAAAATTGGTAGAAAAACTTGAGATGTAGTTTTATCTCAAACTATTGTGATGAAGACTACACATCGGCATATGGGTGCTTAAATATACATTCACTGATTGCAAACAATGAGAGACTTGTTTTCTAAACATACTATCGGATAGTTGGTCTCTCATTCACATTGAGTAGTTTAGATGATCCTAAGATCTGATGAGTTCATTTATAACTGAGCAGTGATCTGACTATTTTGATTGCACCTACGTACTCTCTACTTGAGGGACTACGATAATGTGATAGTTGGATGATCAGAAAGTTGTTCGAGTCATGATGAATTTCAAACAAGAAATTCATGCTCATTAAATTGAGAGATTATCAAAGTTCCGGGGTAAGATAGTCCATTAAGCTTAAAGCTTGCGCAGGTGATTTTAAAATCAAATATGTTTGAAATATATTTTTAACAAAATATATTATACTAAATAAAAGATTTTTTCAAAATGGTTTAACATGAGAAATAGTTTCTCATCGCTTAATCAAATGTCTTAGAAACCCGAATGATGTACAATAGGCTATGGGTTAGATAATATCTTAATCCCGAAGGCCTATTAGGGATAATGTTAATAGAAGAATCATTCAAATACATTAGTTCCTATAGCGGGATCCTTTTTGGTTTATGTTCTTTCACTGAGATTCAATTGCAACATGGACATCTCACGTCACTTGCAATTCTGGTGTCCTTCCTGTTAAAGGGTCAGGTAAGCCAGGGTTAGAATGTCCCAGAGCAATTTGTGGAGATGCTAATAAAGAAATACAAGCTCGTACAAATAGATTAAATATTAATCTATAATAATAGATTAAATGTTAATCTAATTAAAGGGATAATTATTTGACCAACCAAATATAAGGGAATATGGGTTTGACCCATATTCATAAAACCCATTAATATGGACCTTATAGGTGGGCCCATGCCCAAGGGATAATCACCCTAAAGGTGGCGCCTACTTTATCTTTCCTATAATCAAGGGATTTTGGTTAGTAGATAATTATAAATTAATTATATTATATCTAATGAGATTAGATAATTACTTGGTAATGAAGAAACAAATGAGATAAAAGGATAATCACTAATCCCTACAAAATAGCTCACCCCCCCCCCCTTTGTGGATTATCTAGATTGTCTAGATTCTATGATCCCTCTTTTTTAGGGAGTTGGTTATATCCATTTAATTAAGGAGTCCTTTTAGGAAAATGAAACTTAATTTAGAAGTTTTGTGATAACAAACTTATTGTGGATAAACTAGGAGTTTATTAATGATAAGAGTTATCATTATTAGAAACTCTAAAAGGTTAATGATTAAGATATGGATAAGATCCATATCTATAAATACCTCAAGCCCAAACCGTGTGGAAGGATTCATTCACTCAAGTATTTTCGTGGGCTAAGGGAGATCACCTCAAGGATTTTCGTGGGCTATCTTATGGGATTCTAATTTGTTAGAACTCCATAATCTCTTCTTCATCCAACAATCTTCTTCTAAGGATTGATCCGAGGATAATTTTGTTCTTCAAAAAACCAAGGAAAGATTCGAAAGCTTCGCGGAGATAGCGAAGAGCGAGGATCGAGCTTGGATTATTTCTTCAAGAAATCTTTACAAAAAGTTTTGAAGTTCTATCATTTTGTCTGACACCGGTAAAATTCATTCACCGAGGTAATCTCCTTCTTTAATGTAGTTAATATTAAATGTTTTCTATGGTGTAAAGTTCTTCGGGATCCAGTTTGGATTCCCTTCAAGTGGTATCAGAGCTCATGGTTAAGGAGTGATTTTTTCATTTTTAAAAAGGTTAATTAAATAAATAAAAGAATTCATGAAATGGATTTTTTTATTTATTTTAGGTCGTATATCTTTTTCTTTTACTTGTTTATGAGATGAATAAATAATAATAATTAATTTTTATTTATTTATTGAATGAGATTTGATAATAATAATAATAATTAAACTTTATGTGTTTTTAATTAGTTTTTGAATAAATAATTTTATTATTTAAACCTTTTAAATGATTAGATCATTTAAAAATATTCGTTAATTGTTTAAAAATAATTAATGAATATTTGTTTCTAATAAATAGATTTTATTCGAAAATTTTAAAACATTATAAAGTGATGAGATCATTTTATTATAATTGTTTTTATTTATTAAAAATAATTAATAAAATGAAATTTTATTTTATTTAATAATATCGAAATAAAGTATTTCAGCCATGATTAGATCATAGGTATTTTATTAATTAAATATTAAACTTTCCTTTTCGCTGATAAGATCATGATTAGGATTTTAGGAATTTATTTTATTTTGTTAGGAAAGTCCTAATAAATAATAAATATCAATTAAAGAGATTTGAGAAAATCCTATCCGGAATTTTAAAAATAATTTTTAGTAAAATTGTTTGTTAGAAAATGTAATGGTTTTATCATTTTCCAGTTTGATTTATACGAGATATAGATTTTTCGAGCTCAATGATAATTGTTATCATTTTTTTTAATCTTTTAAAATATCGGAAAAAGTACTACATCACCACGTTGCATTTAATTGTATGAGATTATAGTTATGGGTCAATCTTATTAACTGTGATAAATTGTTTATCATGCATTCATATTAGAGAAGAATATGTAGTAGGTTTTTGACAATATGTAAAGGGCAGATTTATTCGATTTCTCTGATAAAAGGTGAATGGAAATCTGGTTTTCCTAATGCCATTTAATTTCTATATCTTGCATTGGCCGAGGGTGAGCTATTTTTTTTGGACAAGAAAGGCAATCTCTCAGTTCTCCTTAATGCAAGAAGGATGCTGCGAGAAGGATCTCGAATAGATGATAAAGGAAGGGATTGCGAAGCTATTTGAGAGTTGCCTTTATTCTTACCTCATTCTCTTGCATTCATGCATTTTATTTTATTTGACCCATAGCAATTAATCTCATATACTCATTATTCTTGTTTAGTTTATCATGAGATGATATAATCTGCTGATTATTCATCTTTTATTCTGTTAAAATTATTGTCTTATATATCATGTGTATAAGATTAGGGATAAGTCCCTAAGTATTATAATCTTCTACCATACACTATGTGCTCTTATAGTGGAGAGTGTGAGTAAGCTGACAGGCCAAAACTGGGCCCAATCCCTCTCACCTATGTGAACATATGGTGAAAACTATATAAGCAAATAGTGGGAGCAACAGCGCCAAAGTGTGAGCTTTCGCTAGGTATTTATTAGGTTAATGGTGGTAGGCACATGAATAAGAAATGTCATACAATAATGTCAAAGCGTGAGTATAATATCTCTTGTAGATCAGAAAAAATAATGAATGCTCCAAGATTCACATGATAAGATCTATGAAAGTGGAGAAGATAGATTCTATTTGCCTATTCAATGCGATGTAATATTGGGCCCAAAGGTGGGATTACATTAAGCCAGTGACTAGGTTGTAAGCACCCAAATTTTTACACCCCCTTAACTATGGTTAATAATTTTTAACCATGGTTAGCCCCTAACTGAATCCCCTTAACCTTAGGTAAAGCCCTAACAACCCCTAGGCAAAACCCTAGCTTTTAACCCTAGTTAAACCCTAACCCTAGGTGAACCCTAGGCTAACACTAGGACCTAACCCTAGGTAAACCTTGGTCTAACCTTAGGACCTAACCCTAGGTAAACCCTATCCCTAAAACCAAACCCTACCTAAGCCCTAAGCCCTTAAGGCTTAAACCCTAGGTCCATAAGCCTTAGAAAACCCAAGCCTCGGCCTGGGCCCAGGCCTAGGCCAAAAAATTCTAATGCAAACCTCGTACCGCATGCCTGCCTGGGCCAGGACCCTGCTGGGCAAAAACCGATGGTAGCAGTAATAGGTTTACCAACACCCCAGATTTGCAAAGGTTGGAGAATGGTGGGAAACTTATTACCGCCATTCCCTGTATCGCATTCCTGCTGCACACCAATCCCTTACAGGGCTTAGGCACGCCTGCTACACCCCTCTCCGACCTGCTACACCCCTCTCCACCTACTGTAGCATCCATCAACCACTGTCTTATTGACATGGGTGTCCCCATGGGCTCCCCTATAAATGACAATGCCCCCCATGCCCAAAACTAACCTGAAAACACCCCAATCGAACCCCTGCCCATTTTCGAAGTCCAAGCCCTCCTCCAGGCACTACCAGAAGTCCCAATAGCCACCAACAACAATCCTAGCTCCCCCTTTATACCTGTGCAGTGCCACTATGAGCCATCACAGCGCCGCCACCTCGGTTTACACCTCATGTGAGCCCTGGTCCATTCCAGGGGATTTTTCTTTATTGTATTATAGGTACACCCACTGTGGGGGGAGGGGGGGTTTCCCACCTTCATAGGTGTGGGGAACCTCCCCCATGGGTACAGCAACATTCAAATGGTCTCAGGGCCTTTTGGGGTCTTCCACATCATGGGGGAACCCCTGATATTCCTCTGATGGCAACCCCATAGGGCTATGTTCATTTTCTAAAAAAATACAGGGTGTCGGTAAACTCAGTACCGACACTCAGAGAGCTTGCTATTTAAAGGCCTGTGGGCCCCACCTGGTTAACCCTGGTCCATTCCAGGGTTGGTTTTGGACACCTGAGACCTCCTAGAGCTCAACCTGAGCTTTACAGCCCTCCCCCATCATCCTAATCGCGGTTAATTCGCAAAACAAAAGAGACTGCCAAGTGTCGGTGAATTGATTACTGACACTGTCATTTTATATGCACTAACTTTGGGACCATACCAAGCCCACATGTGGCATCTTCCAGGGCCCACAACAGGCTCAGGGCATTCCCCCCATCCTGGTCATCAAAATCATAGGTCATAGACCTCATAACTCCACCCCTAACTCAAGTTATGAGCCTTCAAACTCTAGTTAAAAAATGCTGATATTGGCGGTAAAGCATTTATCGTCAATCTGGTTCTGTGAAGAATCCTAATTGGCGGTAATGCATTTACCGCCAATTCGAGCTTTGCAATTTTTTGGGCCTTGCAGTAAGCCCAGCCCTCACAAAGGGCCTCCATCGGACCTGAGTTGACCCCTGTGGCCCATGCCAAGCTGTTCCAAACCTTGCTTTACCTTAACTCAGGGTCAACTCAACCATGATTAAGGGTTAACCATGGTTAGTTGCACTAACCCCATGGAAAAAATTCCTTAAAATCCCTAAAAGTGTTCAAATCCCACTTTGGGACCATAAATCATACTTTGGACCTTGCCTAATCCCGGTTAGCAATCCTAACCACGGTTAAGCCCCTATTGGCCTACTGGGCCTAACCCTAAGCCCACCGGGCTTACCATCGGCCTATCGGGCCTAACTCAAAGCCTGCCAGGCTCCACCTTGGCCTTCCGGGCCTAACCCAAAGCCAAACGGGCTACACCCTCAGCCTACCGGGCCTAATCTTGGCCTACCGGACCCACACTTAGTCTACCGGACTAAACCCCTAGCCTCTGGGCTTACCTCTTGGCCTACAAGGCCCAACCCCTAGCCTACTAGGCTCCGACCTTTGGCCTACCAAGCCCAATCAAACATGACCAAACACTTAACCAACCCAGTCAAACACCCCTAGCCTCCCGGCTAGACCCTAAGCCACCCTTGGTGCACACACAACACTCCCCCAAGCCTTGGCACGGGTTCGTGTGCCAGAACTACGCTCGGTCTAATCTCACCCCAATATGAGTACGTAGGTAACCCAATCCGGGTTCGACCTTAGTTTAGCTTTTCCCTTCTTAGATTAGTATAGACTAAACCTAAGGCATTTGATTAACACTTGACATTAAATTGGCTTAAACCTAGTAAGTAGAGAACTGTTGTAAAACGGAAGTACCGGGGTGCCTAACACCTTCCCCGGACTTAATCGAACCTCTTACCTAGAACTTTAAGCAGACCAAAGACCTTATCCATTACCCGGGACTTATCCCTACCGAATTAATAAGTGGCAACTCATAAGCGAACAACCGCTAAAATGTGAGTACCTAAATCCATGCTCACAGCTCTGGGGACTTTGTTGGGGAGGGAGTGACCATACCTCAAGGTTCAACCCGGAACCTAGGTCTAAGCCAAATTAATATCAACACTACTCAAATGCCTTAAAATTTAGTCTAATGCTAATTTTATATATTTTAAGTTTATTTTGTACTGTGCATCGCATACATAACATAGTAATTTAACAACCCTCAAATCCATTAGTCATGGGAGTCTAATCCTCAGGATTAGACTCCCATGACTAATGGATGATAATCCTCAGTGACAGAAGCTTAACAGTCTTGGGAGTCTGCGGAATTACTCATGCTGGGTGATTACCCTCTGGGAAGGATTCTGAACACTCCTGCTCGCACCAATCGTCTATTCTCAACAACTCGGGTAAAGCATGTCAGAACTCTGTCCGTTTGCCCTATCGGATCACATGTGCCTTGTCACACCCAAACAATTACATCATCTTTTGCATATTTCATCTACATGCACAGTGCACTCACGTCAAGTCTAGATGGCAGGTCCTTCAGGGATAACCCAGTCAATTGGTCAACCAGCTCAACCCGTGCATTTGACTTCTTAGGGGGCATGTGACCAAAATCCCCAAAAAGCAATCGAGGCCTTCACCCCAAGTCAGCATATCGCTTGAGCTTAGTACTACAAAACCGGGGCTGTCCTAGACCTATCCATGATTAAACCGGACCCACGCCTCATGAACGCAGGTATCCAGTGTTGGAACTCATCTCACATGGTATTCCATTTTTGGTAAGAGCGAACTGTATGTAACACTGTAAGAGATTCAGTGCATCTTTAGGTTAAATATGGATGACGAAGCCATTATACCGCTCTACAAGACAACATAGCAGGCATACTTATCCAGGTTCTTGTATATCAAGCCTGCCTGCTTATAGCCCGACCCTAACGGCTCTTTTGGTAGGATACCTGTATCATATCTTGAATAGAAGTACAAGCGTAAGTGAGACTCTGACTCCACTACAACAGAACTTCCCGGTCTCAACGCCCTTGCACTAATAGCTATGTCGTAGCTGGTATTCACGAGGTGTCGCACACTTGCCGAATCATTTCTGGTAGGAATCCTCGAAGATATGTGCAACACCGGTTTAGCAGAGAGCAAACCGTAGAAAAGACATCTTTCATGCTAGTACACCTCTCCTACAATCATGGCGGTACCAGCTGACCTCTACGAAGCCTATAGTCCACCTCGAAACTTCTCAGAATTAGAGGCTGATAGGAACTATAAACAGGAAAGCGACGCCAGAGAAACATGCCATCACCCGAGCCTAGCTACACTTCTATCTAGAGCAGCTTGATAGTGCAAAGGTTAAGATGATTGCTCGAATCTGATAGTTCGGATCCCAGATGTTCAATGCTACTGAAGCCATTGAGAACATGGAGGTCGAGGGCACATCCCTCCAACAGTAAATCATGGGCCTGAACGGTGTGCCCTGGCCTCTTGACTCCGTGATCCCTGACGGACCTGCTTAGAATCGAGTCTTTTTCCTTTTCTTGAGTCACACAGTCATGTACTCTCTTCCTGCACATCAAATGCACAGTCATTTCTAGCATCTTTTTCTTGTATCAAAAACATGCATGCCAGTAAATCACTCTATTCACAATGCTACCCCAGCATTATACACTACGCCCCTCTAGCATTACTCATCATCCATGGACCCTCATCATTGTCCATGCACTACATTTGCACCAGCTAGGATCATTGCACATAGACTACATGTATACTGCACCTTACATTTGTACTTGCACCACTGTTACACTACACTAGCAGCACCGGCCCACTACATTAGGTATTTACACATGCACCGTCACCGCATCTGCATTACTAGGGCACTTCACTTGCACCCATCCAGGAAAGCATAGAACCCGGTCTATCCTAGTCTAGGAACCACCATCCAAGCTGCAATCTACACTAGCATCCCTAGAGTCCAGTCTATTCTAGCCCAGACATTTTTGCCATAACACTGCATCTAGCATCACTCATGCATCTGTAGAGTACAACCCACACATCATGTAGTCAATAGCACTCCTAGAAGTGACCCAACCAGGAGAATCCATAGACCATGTCTATCCTTCACTCTATCTCATCAGGAGTACTGCTTAGGGTCGAGCCTTTCATCTTTTGAGTCTCACCTCATTCATAGGGTCTTTACCCGTGCATGCTCATACATTTTAGATTCACATACCTTACCTCCGGTATTGACTCGATCTATCTTTCCAGATCTCACCTTACTGAGGTGGCAACTTAAGGATCCAAGCAATGGAACGCGGAGAAGCATCGAGTAACCAAGAAATCATCTTGACAACCCTCCTCCATCAAGAGCAAGACATCAAGGAAATCAAGTCTCTCCTCCAAGATATGGCCATCGCTTTCGACAAGCTTCGGGTGGCACAAGGGCAAACCCAGATCCGCCCTCTACCGTTCAGGCAAACACATCTGACCCAGTGGCACAACCACAGTGACCTTCCTCTCGCCTGCTTCCTAAGCCTCAGGCACCACACAAGCATTTCACCCCTCTTCCCCTCAACCAACTCCTACCAGTTCTCATTGATAGGAAGCTGATCGCACTCCGCGGACCTACACCTCTACTACCTCCAGAAAAGAGAGGCCGCAATTACCACTGATCGCTGCATCGCGCTGAAGCATGCAGTTGAAGACATAATCGAAGAGGGCAAACTCGACAATGTGCCTGGTAGCTGGTGCTCCTGAAAACCCTATTCAGCCCAGCCGACTTCGTGCCACCCAAAGCAGTGCCGTCACTAGCCCATCTAAAGAAGGAGACTTGAAAGCAAAATGCTGAGTTCGGGTGATTAGAACCAAGTCGAGTCTAAGTCGGTCTTAGTTAGGTTTTCCTTCTTATAAGAGTCGGCCGTAGTGGCCCCTGTACGAGTCCAGTCCAGAGTCTACCTCTTTCAATTCAATGAAATCACTCTTTTTCTCAAGAGTTTCATCTCCATTATCATACTTGCGTAGCATAGCTGAATGCTTCCTAAGCTTATCTGCTTTAACAACAGGTCACTTAAACAGATAATTAGACCCAAAATCCTTAAGGGCAGAATACAATGAAAAGCAAAATTCTCATCTAGAAACCCCATCATGTACAAAGACAGGCAGCAAATGCAAAGGTCAAGACCTCGCCGCGTCAGGGGCAGGAGACAATCCAAAGCAAGGGTCAAGCCCATCTTCGGTCATCTGACGTGACCCGAGTCATACCCCGCCATCATCAATGATAGGGGCAGGGGCAACTCACTTTTCAAGACATGCATCAAAGCTGACACCCGAACAAGTGACTAATAACTACGGGAAAGCTGCACAAACCTACTAGTCAGGGATCAAATGCCTCGCCCGGTAAAAGCTAGGGGCAATATCGGACGGATCCCGAACCAATTAAATGGACAAAATCAAAGTACAACACTTAACGTCTTGTCTGATAACGCTTACACTTTTAGTTGTTTCAGGAAATGACAGAAAGCCTTCTTTGGCACCCCCTTCATCCCCTTCAATGTAAACCCATTTTACAAATCAAGGAAATCCACTAGTTAGCCCCTTTGAGCCTAACAACATTTCTTTCACAAAACCTTTTCAGGGACACCCTCCCTCGCCAAGCTGTGGCATTGGCATGAACTACGTCATGACTTGATCCTGTAAAAGGTACGTAGGTAACCTGACAAATCAGGTGCGGTCAGAAAAAGGGATCATACCCCCAATCTCCCCACGTAAAGTCAAAACATCCCTAGGGGAACCAAAGTCTCACTGAAACGCCTCCCCACATAGCCCAAATCCTTTCAACTTCCTCAGTCGAGTCGACTCTCAAGGGTATAAAAACTTTCCATCAAAGGAAAACCCAAAATAGAAGTTGAAACATTTTCAAGAGTCAGAGACTTCCCGTAGAGGCAAATCTCCCCGGACTCTGTCCCCAGTAGAAACCTTTCGGGGACAATCTCTCCCGTAAAACAATCCCCAAGGGGAGACAACCTCTCTCACTCTCCTCAGTAGAGACAATTTCTTTCAAATCCCCTAGCGGAGCGAAAAAAAAAAAACTCCGTCGAGAATCCCAAAGTACAAATCTTCAACGGGAGAGCTCCACAAGAGAGTGCAAATCAACTGCAGCAAAAGCAACCCTAGTGTGTCCCAAACTTCGGTCCCCCAGGCTACACTTCGACGTATCACAAGTCTTCCTAAATCCCCTAGAGATTGAAAGTGCTAGCAACTTATCACACAAGTATCTGAAAGTGAGACACCGACATTCAAGGCAATAGGAACAAAACTCCGTTCAAAACTATCGCGGGCCCAATAAGAACCAAAGGTGGCAGTGGTGCACAAAAAATTACGCAAACCCCAGACCTGGTCTCAAGACCAGGGGCAAAAAAGAAAAGAAAATTTATCAGCTTCATAGGCATGAGAAAAACTGGCAATGGCCTCATCGTGCAAAAATTATACAAACCTCATGACTTGGTTATTCCAAGGGTAAAAAAGGGAGAAAAGGCTGAAAATCAGTTCGGTAGCAACATCCGGCAACAATCAGACTTACCGGATTTCCTAAATACCCTCAGCAGTCAGCATCTCTCTATGAACCGGTATCCCCAGCAGAGATTCCAACAAGGAATATCCCCAAGAGGTGTTTAATTCCCAAGCATTCCCCAGTAGAGAATCATTCGGAAAACATCCCCCACATACAGGCAATTAGGAAATCCACAACAAACCGGAAATCCCCAAATTCCCTAGCAGTAACCTCCAGCAGAGTTTAACTCCCCAGCAAACAGCTGGTAATTTCCAGTAAAGTGTCATTCCTGGACAGATCCTCAGCAGTGGTCCACAATAGTGTCACATTCCCCAGTGGATCCCTAGTATAAGCCCCCGATTGCTCTCTAAGACACTCTCCCCAGCAAAAGAAGCATCACAACAAGCTTCTCCCCAGCCAGAGTTTTCAATCTCTAGCAGTGGCAAAGTGAAGCAAATCTTATTGGCAAAACGACCTCAGCTCCTCGACAAAGCCCGACTCCGCAAGGTGCAAAGCATGACCACAAGACAAACCTGGTCAGCGTCGTACGCTGCCCCTAAGGACATAATCCATTTACCCTGTGAAAGTGATCTCCTTGTTGAATCACGTAAGAAAAAGAAGCATTCAACTTCAAATCCTGAGTCTTCTTGTCACCACCAGAGTTCTCATGCTTATTGGATCAACCATCCTCGAATTCTAAGGTGTCTCCCAAGTCTGTCAACTCCTGTGATGTCTTCCAATCACTGTCAGAGTCTCGATACTCACCAAATCAATCATCTTTTAAGCGTCTGTTCACCGGCTTGGCCTGATCAAACAGAACTCAGCAGTCGACCGAGATGCATCTCAGTTCCAGCAAGAAGCGAGGGCAAGATCGACTGCCTCCGGAGCTTTCAATCAGTAAAGGACCGGTCTCTAAAAGCGAGTCATATATCTAGCTCTCCTTCAACCTGCTTGCCACACTAGGGAAACCAGGACTAGTCAGACCTCCCATGCATGAGTCAAGCCGTGCATGCCATTCACTACAATCTTGCACAGTCAATACACACACTCTAGCTACAAACAGCACACTAGCTATAAAGCTGTAAAGCTGTACACAAGTTGCACACACTCAATCGAGTCGCATATAATACACTCTAGCTGCACAAATCCAGTCAAAGTGCACACTAGCTGAATACACTCAATAAGGCTGCACACTAGTTGCACACACTTAATCGAGTCGCACATAATGCACTCTAGTTACTTAAATCCAATCAAAGCTGCACACTACTTGCACACACTCAATCGAGTCACTCACTACACTCTAGCTGCATTAAAGTTTCACATTGCACTCTAACTGCACACAATTAAGTTGCACTCAATACATCCTAGCTACATATTAGCTGCATACAAGGTGAAAGCCTTATCCAATGCATTCAAGTCGCACAACACGTTGCACTTTAACCTCATGCACTTAATAAAGTAGTGACTACAGTTGCGCACCAGTTGCTTCTCAGGATCATTTCAAACATAATCAAAATCCAGTGCCTCTCGACCATATCAATATCAATCCGGCATCATGCCAAGGTTGACACCCCCGCGTGTCCTAGATATCCCGTGTATAACTTTGCAGTGTACACCACCAGCATGTCCACCTTAGTGACACCCCCGTGTGTCCTAGGCATCCTGTGTGCTCTGTGACAACCTCGTCACACTACAGTCTCACCAGTATGTCCTTTGTGACACCCCGTGTGTCCTAGACATCCTGTGTGCTCCATGACAACCTCGTCACACTACAGTCTCACCAGCATGTCCCCCTTAGTGACACCTTCGTGTGTCCTAGACATCCTGTGTGCTCTGTGATAATCTCGTCACACCGCAGTCTCACCAACTTGTCCCCCTCAGAGACGCCCCCCGTGCGATCTCGACATACGAATCTCCATAGACGCCGAGTCAATATGCCAACACTCACTGCATGTCCACCTTCAGAGACACCCCCGTGCGATCGCGACATACGAGTCTCCATTGACGCTGAGTTAATATGCTGATATATTACAGTCTCACCAGCATATCCCCCTTAGTGACACCCGGTGTGTCCTAAACATCCTATGTGCTCCGTGATAACCTCGTCACACCGCAGTCTCACCAGTTTGTCCCCCTCAGAGACACCCCCATACGATCTCAACATACGAGTCTCCATTGAAGCTGAGTCAATATACCGACATTCACCACTTTTCCACCCTCAGAGATGCTCCCGTGCGATCTTGACATACGAGTCTCCATTAACGCCGAATCAATATGCCGACAGTCACCGCATGTCCTTCCTAGATACGTCCCCGTACGTTCTTGACATCCCAGGTCTCCATTAACGCTGAGTCAATATGACCGACACCTTGCATGACTACCGCATACGAGTCTCCATTGACAAAAACATACATTGTCGACACACCGACACTCACCGCATGTACCCCTAGAGACACCCCCGTGTCTCCCTTAATACCCCTTGTGTTCTGACACCCCGTGTGTCCCCTGACACTCTACGTATCCCTTTTTTAACACCCCGTGTTTTCCTGACACCCCGTGTGTCCTCCAATCGCTTCAGTTTATATCATTCGGGAAACATCGTTTCGATTAAAACCCCTTGCCGTGTCCGAGCGACACCCCCCCTCGGCTAAACGCCTCTGGGTCGCGCCATCTCAGCATTCATTTTATTCCCCAACTACTCATTGCTTCCTAGCAGTAGCCCTAATCTCTGCACAGGCACTCACCACTGGCACAACACGTATCTTACTGCATTTCCCAAGACCCAATCTTGTTGTAAAAATCGGATAATTCCACTCTTTGTCGTTCAATTGCTAATCTTGGCACTCTCGGACAAAGAGGGACAGCTGTAAGCATCCAATTTTTACACCCCCTTAACTGTGGTTAAGAATTTTTAACCATGGTTGGCCCCTAACCGAATCCCTTTAACCCTAGGTAAAACCCTAACAATCCCTAGGCAAAACCCTAGACAACCCTAGGTTTTAACCCTAGTTAAACCATAACCCTAGGTGAACCCTAGCCTAATACTAGGACCTTACCCTAGGTAAACCTTGGTCAAACCTTAGGACCCAACCCTAGGTAAACCCTAGCCCTAGCCTAGCCTTAAAACCCTAGCCCCAGCCTAGCCCTAAAACCAAACCCTACCTACGCCCTAAGCCCTTAAGGCTTAAACCCTAGGTCCATAAGCCCTAGAAAAACCAAGCCTCGGCATGGGCCCAAGTCTAGGCCCAAAAATTCTACTGCAAAGCCCCGTACCGCGTGCCTGCCTAGGCCAGGACCCTGCTGGACAAAAACCGATGGTGGCGGTAGTAGGTTTACTGACACCCCCAATTTGCAAAAGTTGGGGAATGGCCGTAAACTTATTACCGCCATTCCCTGTATCGCATTCCTACTGCACAGCCACCCCCTGCAGGGCTCAGGCACGCCTACTACACCCCTCTCCGACTTGCTATATCCCTCTCTACCTACTGTAGCATCCATCAACCATTGTCCTATTGACATGGGTGACCCCATGGGCTCCCCTATAAATGGCAGTGCCCCCTATGACAAAAACCAACCTGAAAATACCCCAGTCGAACCCTAACCCATTTCCGAAGTCCAAGCCCTCTTCCAGGCACTACCAGAAGCTCCCAGTAGCCACCAACAACCATCCATGTTCCCTCTTTATACCTATGTAGCGCCACCACGAGCCACCATAGCGCCACCACCTTGGTTTGAAGGCCACCCGCACTTCCAGTAGGGTAGGGCTTCCCCCTACCTCTACCAATATTTACTTTTGTTTTACACCTCATGTGAGCCCTGGTCCATTCCAGGGGATTTGTCTTTGTTGTATTACAGGTACACCCACTATGGGGGGGGGGGTTTCTTCCACCTTCATAGGTGTGGGGAACCTCCCCCATGGGTACAGTAGCGTTCCAGTGGTCTTAGGGATTTCTAGGGGTCCGCCACATCATGGGGGAACCCCTGATATTCCTCTAATGGCAGCCCCATGGGGTTATGTTCATTTTCTAAAAAAATACGGGGTGTCGGTAACTCAGTACCGACACTCAAAGAGCTTGCTATTTGAAGGCCTGTGGGCCCCACCTGGTATAACACTGGTCCATTCCAGAGTTGGTTTTGGACACCTGAGACCTCCTGGAGCTCAACCTGAGTTTTACAGCCCTCTCCCACCATCCTAACCATGGTTAATTCACAAAATGAAAGAGACTGCCAGAGTGTCGATGAATTGATTACCGACACTTTGTCATTTTATGTGCACTGACTTTGGGATCATACCAAACCCACATGTGGCCTCTCCCAGGGCCCACAACAGGCCCAAGGCATTCCCATCATCTTGGTCTTTAAAATCATAGGTCATAGACCCCATAAATCCACCCCTAACTCAAGTTATGAGCCTTCAAACTCTGGTTAAAAAATACCGATATTGGCGGTAAAGCATTCACCGCTAATCTAGTTCTGTGAAGAATCCTAATTGGCGGTAATGCATTTACCGCCAATTCAAGCCTTGTAATTTTTTGGGCCTTGCAGTGAGCCCGACCCTCATAAGGGGCCTTCACCGGACCTGACTTGACCCCTGGGGCCCATGCCAAGCATTTCCAGACTTTGCTTTACCTTAACCCAGGGTCAACTCAACCATGGTTAGTTGGACTAACCCCATGGAAAAAATTCCTAAAAATCCCTAAAAGTGTTCAAATCCCACTTAGGGACCACAAATCATACTTTGGACCTTGCCTATCCCCGGTTAGTAATCCTAACTCCAGTTAAGCCCCTATTGGCCTACCGAGCCTAACCTTAAGCCTACCGGGGTTACCATCGGCTTACCGGGCCCAACTCAAAGCCCGTCGGACTCCCCCTTGGCCTATTGGGCCTAATCCAAAGCCTACTGGGCTACACCCTCGGCCTACCGGGCCTAATCTTGGCCTACCGGACCCACCCTTAGTCTACCGGACTAAACCCCTAGCCTCCTGGCTTACCTCTTGCCTTTCTAGGCCCAATCCCTAGCTTACGGGGCTCCGACCTTTGGCCTATCGGGCCCAATCAAACATGAACAAGCCCTTGACCAACTTGGTCAACCACCCCTAGCCTCCCGGCTAGACCCTAAGCCACCCTTGGTGCACACACAATACTCCCCGTAGCCTTGGCTTGGGCTCGTGTGCCAAAACTACGCTCGGTCTGATCTCACCCCAATGTGAGTGCGTAGGCAACCCAACCCGGGTTTGACCTTAGTTTAGCTTTTCCCTTCTTGGACTAGTATAGACTAAACCTAAGGCATTTGATTAACACTTGACATTAAATTGGCTTAAACCTAGTAAGTAGGGAACCGTTGTAAAACGGAAGTACCAGGATGCCTAACACCTTCCCTGGGCTTAATCGAACCTTTTACCTAGAACTCTAAGTAAACCAAAGACCTTATCCATTACTCGGACTTATCCCTACCGAATTAATAAGTGGCGACTCATAAGCGAACAACCGCTAAAATGTGACTACCGAAATCCGTGCTCATATAGATATTCGATGCTAATTAATTCTTCATATATTGGCAATACTATTAGAACAGACTCATAATCTAATAGTATTAAATGAATTCAATAGATTCCTAATACTGTCTTTATTTTGTCATTTGATTAGATCATGACAGGCTTCACCCTCTAACTAAAATTTTACGTGATGAGAAGTTAGTTGGAATTAACTATGTTGACTGGAAAAGAAAAATAAGAATGTGTCTTAAGACACCTAAACCCGAGATTCCTGATGATGCATCACCAGCCCAAAAGGCTGAGTTAGAGCAATGGGAGAGGTCCAATCAGATGACCAAGTGTTACATTTTGGCTTCAATGTCTAACATTTTGTAAAGCCCGCATGAACACATGGATAAAGCTTATGACATTTTACAAAACCTGCATGAGATGTTTGGTGAGCAAAATTGTTCACCTCGACAAATAAAGTTGAAATCCATTGTCAACACCAAAATGGCTAAGGGAACTCCAGTCAGAGAGCATGTCGTAAAGATGATGGGCTTATTGAATGAACTAGAAATTCTTGGTGGAAAGATGAATGCCATCACTCAAGTTGATACAGTTCTGCAATCACTCCCTTCGTCTTTTAATGCGTTCATGTTAATTATAAAAAGAACAAGAGTGAAATGTCACTTAGTGAGCTTATGAACTCATTGGTGGCAGCAGAGGATTTGATCAAAAGGTCAACAAATGGTGAAACATTAATTGTCGATAAACCTGATACCTCCTAGCGAAACAAAAAGAATAGAAAGAGGAACAAGGGTAAAGGGAAGTTTAAAGACTATAGGGGCAAGGCAAGAGTTGCAAAAAGTTCTTCAGAGAATGCTGACAAAGATAACAAAGGCAAGGGAAAATGTTTCCACTGAGGCAAGATAGGCCACTGGAAGAGGAACTGTAAGATTTACCTCGCAACTCTTAAGAAGGGTGACACCGGTACTCAAGGTATGAGATGCTTTGAATTACTAATTACTATTTAGTCAAATTTTCTGGATGGTCCCCCTAATTCATGGTGCGTGGATTCTGGATCCACTGTACATGTTTGCAATTGTTTGTAGGGATTCAAGGAAACCAGAAAATTGATAAGACAAGAGCAGAAGCTTAGTGTTGGTTCGGGTGCAAATGTTGAAGTCAAGTCAATAGGCGTTTTTATTCTTTATTTACCTCGAGGAAAAACTTTAATTTTAGAAAGCTTTTTTTATGTGCCTTGTGCACACAGGAATTTGATATCAGTTTCAAGACTTTTACATTATGGATACTTTGTCCTTTTTAATTCAATTGTTGAGATTGAGAAAGATGAAATAATCTTAATTACTGGTAATCTTATCAACGGTCTCTATTTGATATTTCCTTTGATAAATAATATAATTCTGCTAAGTGACAATGCCCATCATCTAGAATGTCTGGGATGAAGAGACATTGCACAGAGTCAACTTATCTTTGGCATAAAAGATTTAGTCATATTAATCTTGATAGGATCAAGAGGTTGGAAAAATATGGCCCCCTTGAATTTTTCAAAGTAGAACCACTCCTAATTTGCGAGTCATGTCTCGAAGGGAAGATGACCAAGAAACCTTACCTTAAAAAGGTAGGAAGAGCTGAAGAGAAGTTGAGACTCATAAATAATGATGTATGTGGTCCATTTAATATTGTTGCAAGAGGTCAATACCAGTATTTTGTTACATTTATCGATGATTATTTTATATATGGATATGTCTATTTGATGCAACACAAATCTGACACTTTTGAAAAGTTCAAAGAATTCATATTAGAAGTTGAGAATCAAACAGACAAATCCATAAAGACACTTTGATCAGATCGAGATGGTGAATACCTCACCGACGATTTTATGGATTACTTAAAGGATAATGGGATTATCTCACAATGGTCAAGCCCTGCCTCACCTCAAAAGAAAGGTGTTTCTGAAAGAAGAAACTGGACCTTATTAGATATGGTTTGATCTATGATGAGTCATGTCGATGTACCTTCCTATCTTTGGGGGTATGCTTTACAAATGACCATTTATATTCTGAACCGGGTTCCTTCTAAAACAATACCGATTACACCCTATGAATTGTTGACTGGGCGAAAACCTAGTTTACAACATCTAAGGGTATGGGGTTGTCCTGCGCATGTTCGCAAGCTTGAACCTACCAAGTTGGAATCTAGAACAGAAAAATAAAATTTTATAGGGTATCCAAAGGAAACTAAGGGTTTCCATTTCTACTCCAAGGCAGACCAAACAATTGTTGTTAGGAATCATACCACCTTCTTAGAGGAAGATATGGATTTTCTTAAAAATGTTGAATTTTATGAGATGAAAGACAACACAACTAGTATCTCACCTGAACGTAATTCTTCCACTACAGACTCTTCTAATTCTATTCCACTAAGAAGGTCTGAAAGAGTTTTTAGGCCACCAAATAGATTTCAATATTACAATAGTGAGGTTTATCTAGTTACCCTTGATGATGAGGATACAGATCCTAACACTTATCAGGAAGCTACATTATATGTAGATGCATCTCAATGGAATAAAGCCATGAATGTGGAAATAGATTACATGTATGACAACGGCGTCTGGAGTGCAGACCTCATATGTGTACGTCGGAGGGGCCGGAGGTGGAGCATACCTCGCCACCTGAGGTGCAACGGGCTGTGGAGTTGGAAGAGCCTGAGGCTGTGGAGCTGGAAGAGCCTGAGGCGCGTACGACTGTGGAACTGGAGGCGCATAAGCTGACCTCATCGGTGGTGCTGGCCACGCATACTGAGGTGGTGTTGGCCATGTGTACTGATAAGGGCCGGTATGAGCCCGCGTCTCTGGAGGTGCTGAACTACTAGGTTGGCCTCTCGCCAACTCCCTCTTCTTGGACACGGCCTCAAAATTTGCCTCGATCAACAAGGCCTTGTCCATTACCTCCGGATAAGTAGCGTGCCTGAAAGCCGAGACTTTCTCTATAACAACATCCTTGAGCCCCTGCTCAAACTTTCTCGCCTTCATTGCCTCAATAGCAACCATGTGAGGTGCAAATCTAGAGAGCTCCGAGAATTTGGCCTCATAAGCGGCCACAGTCATCGAACCTTGTTCTAGGTTGATGAACTCATTTTCCTTCTTTTCCCGAGCTCCAACCGGGAAATACTTCTTATAAAATGTATTTTTGAACTCATCCCAAGTCCAAGGTTGACCTTGAATGGCCAAATCTCACATCCTCAAGGCAGACAACCACCAATGGTGTGCCTCGCCCTCTAGCATGAAGACAGCCCATGCTACTTTCTCTTCCTCTGTTGGAGAGAGAACTGCAAATATCTTCTCCACTTGGAGGATCCAAGCCTCCGCAGTAAGAGGGTCCACACTCCCATAGAATGATGGAGGCCTTAATCTCCTGAATGCCTCAACTCCAGCTATACGATGTACTGGAGCTGCGGGCGGTGGAGTAGGTGCTGCTGATGATGGTATAGTTTGCCGAGCCGCTAGTATGGCGAGTGTCTCAGCAATAGAGCCTAAGACCTGAGAGAGGTCCGGCTACTCATCCTTATCTCGTGAAGAAGAGGAAGCTCTGGTATGTGGCCCACGACCCCATGTGCCCCGCCTCATGACTAACGTCCTGAGAACAATAGCACCACATGAGTCTAACTTGAAACCACAATTCATTACAATTCCATTTCATAATAATTCCACTTGTATTAAATTTATAGTACTAGTATACATCACATCAAGTCATCAGAGTATTTATAATTATCATACTTGGTGTTCTAACCTCCCTAAGACCTGTACTTGGTTGAAACAATCATTTAGACTAAGACTAAAGTTTAGTCTTACACTTGGAATCATGACTCGCTTCCGACTTACTTCCTTCCTAACTTGTTTCCTGACATATGCTCTTGTCAAGCCGTGGTATTAGATTCTAAGTGACCCTAAAGACCTAAAGCCTAAGCTCTAATACCACTTCTGTCGTGACCCAAAACCTACCCTAGGAGTTAGAGTGAATCTTGGACGACCTGTCATGACCTACATGACTTGCTTGACAACCAACCTGTAAAATACCAGGAGCATATACAATAAAAGACAATAATGGCAGAAACATAACTACAAGGCACAGCGGAAGTCTAACCAAAACCTCTATGTGTACGTATACATGATCCAAGTTTATACAAAAAGATACGCAAAAGAAAGTGTGGACAGGCCCGCCAAAATACATCAATCTAATCTCTCAAGCTCACACCCACAGCTCACTCACTTAGAATCTACCATCTAATAGTAGCCCTCTATCGAAGGTTCCTCTACAGGTTCCTCGATGTACTCTTCTTCTACCTAAGGGTCAGGAGCACAGATGTCGAATGGAGCAGCAGCTCCCTCAGTACCTGTCGACATAAACGTACGGCTGAGCATGGAATACTCAGCGGGTACCAAGTACTAACCAACAGTCATAGCATAGCAATAATAATATATATAAAGCAGGGAGCAATTCATATAATAACAGGAAAGCAAAGCAGTTTATATTCATGCTTGCATCACATAAAAGCCGATAAATCTCTTAAAAATCTTTGTGCACTTGACTTGACTTAAAATACCCTTTTTGTGGAAAACCTGTCATGTCTGTCTTACTTGATCTTGTTATGCGTGTCATGTCATGCGTGCTTGCTTGGAATTTAAATGTGTTCATATACTTGTGAGATGCACTTGAGAGGGAAGGGAGATCATTCTCATGATATGCACTTGATAGGGAAGAGAGACCCTTCTTTCATGATATGCACTTGAGAGGGAGGGAAACCCTTCTTTCATGATATGCACTTGAGAGGGAAGGGAGACCCTTCTTTATGAATGCTTGTCTTGTTCTTTTCAAAAGCAAGACAAAACATGTCGTAAGACATGTCCCACCTCTAAACCTTATTTTTAAAAATGCCGATAAACCATGTCATGCATGCTGTGCTCGTGAGATCGTGTACATAGTTGCATTTGGAATTAAATATGCCATTTGGGGATTTCAACAACACATAGCATATCAATAATTGAACGAGTGTACCTGCCGACATAAAAGTACGGCTGACATGTCGTATAGTGTACCTGCCAATATAAAAGTACGGCTGAGCATGGAATACTCAGTGTCTTCAAACCACTAAATAATATGTCGTAGTATCATATGATTTCATATAGGCAGTTCATAGAATACACATGCACTGAAACATATACGGAAAACCACTTTTTAAATACACGTGTGTGATACTTTTGCAAAGCACATACTTTTTTCACATATCGTTTTCACATGACCTTTTACACGTATCTTTTGCATATATCTTTTGGTGGGAGAGTACACTTGCACATGACTAATGCCTACCCTACAAGGAGTAGAGTCCATTAGCGTACACTTACACTTGACTAATGCCTACCCTACAAGGAGTAGAGTCCATTAGCACTAATGCCTACCCTACAAGGAGTAGAGTCCATTAGCTTCCTCTCACATACACATAAGTCCATGGGTTTTACACATATCTTTTACACGTATCTTCTTATGGGAGAGTACACTTGTACATGACTAATGCCTACCCTACAAGGAGTAGAGTCCATTAGCGTACACTTGCACTTGACTAATGCCTACCCTACAAGGAGTAGAGTCCATTAGCACTAATGCCTACCCTATAAGGAGTAGAGTCCATTAGCTTCACCCCACATACACGTGCACATGAATCATTAACTTCTTTTATTTGTACATTTGCACATTTCATTTCTCTTTGGGGCCGAATGACTAATGCCCACCCTACAAGGAGTGGAGTCCACTAGCATCCTACTATCTTTGCACATGTCATTTCTCTTTGGGACTGGATGACTAATGTCCACCCTACAAGGAGTGGAGTCCATTAGCGCTAATGCCTACCCTACAAGGAGTAGAGTCCATTAGCTATATCCCACATACACATGCCCATAATTCATTAATCTCTTCATTGATATCCTTACACATATCATTTCTCTTTGGGACAGAATGACTAATGCCCACCCTACAAGGAGTGGAGTCCACCATTATCCTCCATTCTTTGCACATATTATTTCTCTTTGAGACCGAATGGCTAATGCCCACCCTACAAGGAGTGGAGTCCACTAGTATCCTCCCACACACACACTTAAAATTTTCACTTGCTTTACACATACACATATGACAAATATTCAATCATACAATACACGTGCATATAATCACTTGTGAGTAGCATGATAGACCAAAAAGAAACACTTTACATATATCCCGTAATTCACATTTTTATCCATAGCAATAGCCCATATACACTTAGTCCATATAATTCCATTTTATCGAAACATATAGTTTTACTCTTGGAGTTTCCTCAAAACTTATGTATTTTAACATGTTTTTCATCTTTGAATACTAATACACACTTTTCATTCATTAATCTAAGGCATGGCCATATAATTCCATCTTATCGAAACATATAGTTTTACTCTTGGAGTTTCCTCAAAACTTATGTATTTTAACATGCTTTTCATCTTTGAATATTAATACACACTTTTCATTCCTTAATCTAAGGCATAGAAGCATCCCAATGTAGTTCACATCAATATTCTCACTTTTATCTTGATTACAATATGGTTTATAACAACTAGCTTGTGAAGTGTTCATCTTTGAATCATAATAAATCATTTTCATTATTCATTCTAGTACATAGAAACATCACAATATAGTTCACATCACAAATCACATGTTTTTATCTCGATTTACCATAGGGTGTAGGACAAATTATGTGGTGAAGTGTAGTTACCTTAGGGGATAAAAATCTCTTTGATCCAAGGCTTGAAAAAGCTTGAGAAGACTTGTAGAAGTAAAACCCAAGCTTGTGGATGAAGATCCAAGCTCCAATGGCACGTGAGGGCGAGATCCAAGCTTGAAAGGCCTTGGAGAAGAGGATTTGAACTCCTCTTGATCTTCTCACGAAATCCCCTTTGTGATCATTTCCTCGTAGCTTAGCTCATGAAAAAAAGTCTTAGCTTGCATGATCTTTGCTCCCCTATTTGGTCTTGAGAAGCATGAAGATTGAATTTGGGGTTTCCTTGATCTTGAGAGAAACCCCCCTTTTGGAAACCTAGGTTTCTTCCATTTTCTCTCAAAAAGTCTTTCTCTAGGTGTTAGAAACCTTGGCCCCCTGAAAATGGGATATATAGGTGTTTGGGTTGAGAAAAACCCTAAAAAAAACATTTCTAGGCAATCTCGCTCGAGCGGGCTTCAATCTCGCTCGAGCGGGTTGCTCCCGGTACTCAAAAACAGCATTTTGGTCAATCTCGCTCGAGCGGGTTTGGATCTCGCTCGAGCAAGTTTGTCTGCAAAAATGCCCTTCGGTATTTTGGCCATAACTTTTGACTCGGTGGTCCGATTTTGATGATTCAACTTGCGTTGGATTCTTCTTTCGAAGGGGAACAACTTTTATGTTTTGCGAAATTTCAAATTTTGAGTTTTACTCTATCAAAAATGGCTCTAAAGTCAACTAGTCCGAAATTGGGTTTCGACAGTCCAGATTTTCAACAAACCCGGTTTTGGAAATCCAATTTTTAACTCAACGCCGACTCAAAATCAAGAAAAATGGTAAACATGAACCTCAAAGAGGGTTCCAATACGTTTCCAAAAATTCAAGAATCACTCGATTCCGATGAGTGGTCATCAGAATATGGATCCTACAAGTTGAGGGAATGTCAAGACATACCTCTTTGACACTTAGAATCTTTCGAGTGCTTTCACACTCTTTTCACTTGGGTTCAACAACCCAACTCACACCTCATGACTTGTTCTCCATAGGTTTTTAACCCACCTCGGTGATCCTTGAAATCACACCAATATGCATGAGAGACCTCGGCCTCTTTATGCATCGCGCACTAGCACTATTCACCATTCATTGTTCACTTACAACCCATCAAACACTTATGGTATTTTATACCCTTGCTTTTACCAATTTAGAGTATTTTTATACCCTCTCTTTAAGACTCAAACATGTACCTAAACCCTCACTTGACTCACCATGATACCAAGAACACGAAGGAAGGCCTTAGGCCTTTACACATACCATATAAGGGCACTTTTCACTTGTACTATTCATAGTATAGTGAACTCGAATTTCCGGGGTTCTACACATACAGAGAACACATGTGCTCAGCATGAAGGATCGCTTTTATGCACAAACTCTCTATGCAATAGCTGTGGTCAGTGTATTGAACTGAAACCACATGCACGATATGGGTGGGATGAGGCTTAAATTGATATGTGCAATACAAACATGCCTCCCGAGGAATTCAGATGTCCTATTTCTTTGTGACTGATTCATGACCCCGTTATCATAGCTTCTGCGCAAACACTTGAAAGGGTATGGATAGAGAAGTGGTTCAATGAGGGTGTAATGATACATTTCCAAAGACTCAAAAGAAGCTCTCCCATTTGTCCCCGACTCCAATCTGCCATCAAGGACCTCATTGCAAAGTGATGTAGGAATCGTGGAATCCTTGTTCCTGATCCAAGTTCACAGCCAAGACCTACAACACTTCATTCATGGAAAAACTTCATCTTCCAGCTCCATAGCTAGTTTTGGGCGTTCTTGAATGATTTGTTTCTCCACATAGATGTCAGCAATGTATCGCTTGGCTCTTCGGTTACTAGTTATAGATGTCAGCAATGTATATCAACCTTCTAAATAGCCAGCGGGTGAATTTTGGGATTCCCTTTGAACTTGTTACACTTCCATGGGGAACCCAATCCAGAGCAGTTGAAGATTTCAGAAAACCTTTGAGAGTCGATAATCAAGCATGCCACTCTTATCAAACATACTTTGGATAAATTTATGATTGCTTTAACATCATCATGTTGTAAGGACTTTGTTAACCAGACCCATCTAATTAAAAACTACAACCAATGTTATCTTTATATGAACAAGTGAATGCTAAAATAATTTGTTTTGCATTTGAGATGAATCAAACATGATTATTTTACACATAATCAATTATTTATGAATAATCGCTTATTGACAGTGTCCAACCAAACATGATTACAGTTGTCAGTGCTTATGGACAACAACGCTTATCAGCATAATCGCTCATGATTGCAATAATCTCCTCACTCTAAGTAACAACTTTCTAAGTTAGAATAATAGTTATCTTAATAGTTATCTTAGCTAGATTTTCTTAATCTTGTCTCCTAGATTATCTATATCTTAGATGTCATTCTTATATTTGAAGATTGAAAAAGAAGAAAACATAGACATCTATTTAGAGATTTTAATCCAAATTCATTCAAAAAAAAAATTATAGTAAAAGAATTGTATAGCAAAAGAAATATGCTTCTTAAAAATAGAAACTACACTATCTAAAGCTCCAACAGCCAAGGAAGAAACCCACCACCAAACCAAACTTAAAATCCTCTAAGAAATTAGTGAATCAACCAATACCCAGTTGTCACACCCAAATGATCCATTACTCGTACATTATTTAAGAGTCAAAGCAGAACTCAAGAATGAAAATTTGAAACAAAGTCATCGCTTGGAATGAAAAATCCTCTTCTCAAACTTCAAATAAAGACATATATTTGAGGTTCTTTGAATAATTCCCCTGCACCTACACATTTATTTTCAGATTATTACAACCCAGTTTTTTCCCTTTCTGAGTTATAAATGTATCCTGTCAAAAGTATCAATGCACTTTATTGGTGAAAGAAATAAAAATATTCGCATAATATGTAACATTGGATGCATGGTTCTCTTATTAGCCTATAAAGGGCTGTTTGGCATCGTTCCTCGAGAACGATTTTTCTTATCCCGGGAACAAAAACAGTTTAAATGCGTTTGACAAGTCATTTTTAGGAAACTATTTTAAGAATCGTCCTGCTTTATACACAATTTTTAGGGAACAATAAAAAATCATTTTTCATAATCAATCCTGAGAAACATGCTTAAAACGAACGAGATAAGCATAAAAATTAACGAGATAAATGAGACATAATTTTTTTCTTAAAATTGGTATTTTGACACTTATATATGTGTTGATGATATAATCCTATTTAATACGTAAAATAATTTTATTTATTTTTTTCGTCCACACGTAATTCTGTTATTTCTTTTCTTCATAATTGAGTCAAACTGACACTTAACAAATGCATTCATAGTACAAAATTCATTACAAGAAACAAAACTTCTTGATGCCAAACGGCCCCTAAATTTCCAATTTATCAAAAAGGGATCTTGACATTTAATCTTTAGATGTAAAGATTAACCGAAAGTATGTGTAAAATAAACACCGAGTGCATCAACCTGAGGCATATTAATAATAATACATATGAGAGCTCATCCACCGCATCCACCTTTGATTTCAGGCCATCACAGTGTCCGACCAGAGTTGAAGAAACTGAAGAGAAGAACTGTCTGCCTTTACTTCGTCATCCCAATGAAGCTTTTTTCAAATGGTTGTGGAAATTATCAGTGCTGCCCAAAATCACCCATTTTCATCTACTCTCAGGTTGTGGGTTGCATCTTATAAATGAATTTAGTTAAGTCATTCCTTTAACAGAGAAATTTTCTTCTTTGGTTGAGTATTTAAATGCCATAACACTTCATTTCAACCAAAGGTTTGTGGATAGCAAGAAATAAATCAGTGTTTTATGATGCCCATGCTTTTCAGATTTCTATTTTCAATCAAGCTTGTGCATTTTTTTATCTTTATCAGCAAGCATGGGCACCCACTAATGTTGGAAGGTCCATCTTCTCAAGACAACCAATTACATCTCAAGCCTCTATAGGTTGGAGATTTATTATTTGGACTCCTCTTCCTGTGAACTGGTTTAAGCTTGATTTTTTGCCTGGCTCTTTGTCAGACAATTTACAGGTAGCTGCCGGATGACTTGTGATTGCTCGGGTCATGGTCTTGTTGCAGTCGCGAGCCCTATTGGTGTAGTAGATTGCTTTTGGAACAATGGAAATAACAGATTCTGCACTTTATGACTACTTGCTAAGTTAGTAAAGCCGTTGAGTGTTGAAACCATGGCCAAGGTTCAATATCCGTCCCTAACCTCCTGATTCACTAACCATCATGCTTGCCTATGCAGGGGAAAAAAAATCAAAATTTTATGAAAAACAAATGCAAGCTATCACTTCTTATGGATAAACCACCACAATGTCTGCAAGAAATAAGAGTAACATACAACAGAGTCTTCTCATTGAACACTAACTAGTATTTACTGCCCCACCAGCAAATACCTCTGGTAATTTATCTGTTATATATTTATCTAAATCTGTAGATGAAAACATCTGTATTTCTATTCTTCTGAAAAAAGGAATTCTCCATACCTTAACAAGGGAACAGGACAGGAGATGGATCTCTCTGCAGCCTTCCCTCTGATAAATCAAGTTTGTTCATCTTCTCTTCACACCAAAGCAACTGCTCCTTACTGATCCTCACCATTCTCAGAACCCTCAATATGACTTTGATGTCAATGAGGCCAAACAACAGCTCCACTTCCTCTTGCGTTGGAGGCCAAGATTTTTTTTTCCAACTTTTCTTTTTGGACAGTTCCTTCAGTTTCATCTCTTTCTGAAGTTCAAAAATTAGGGCACAACTTTAAGGACATAAATTAGTTATCAGAAGTTAAAGCGAAACGACATCCCTCAAAATAATTGCAAGTACATCTTTCATGAAACCCAAGTAGAACAATAAAGAGGCAAAATAGTCTCTCTATCAAACAGCACTAAATCCATAACCTTTATTTACTAATATTTTTGGCGCAGGGGGGATTGTAATTCAATCTATGAACAGCACACTTAACAAATGGTGAACATGCAGAAAGGCGGGGATGCACCGAATATCAGTCCCTCCTAGGACATCTACATGAAAAAAACCAATCACATTGGATGAACTTAGCCATCCAATTTCCCCTCCACTGCAATAGAGCTCGGCAAAAGTGTGATGTAACGGTTTTGCTAGGTACCGAACCAAAATGGAAAGCAAAACAATAATTTTAGGGTTTACAATGTAAGGTACGGAAGAACCTAACAGTTTAGCTGTTTTGTAACCATGTTGACTCATTCAACGCATACAGAGTCTCGGAACACATTAAAAATCTTTCTTGCGCTATTTTCTCTCTTCATTCCCTTCTAATGATGATAACGGCCATTCCATATTGTTTTTGTGGATTGAAAATGAGATTGTATCCATTTAATTTCAAAACTTAGTTTTCCATAAGGGGATTTTTGATTGGGCAAGCTTTCTCAATCTTTTTTTTTTTTTTTGATCGGTAATAGCAATTTTACAGACCGAAAGGAGATTCACAAATTATGAATCCCCAAGATACAAAAAAAGACTACACTAAGCAAAACACAAAAAAGGCCCCTCCCCTTTTACAATTACAATATGACCTTGTCAAACCCTATCTCAACTAAGTCATACTTAGCGGAGACCCAATCTCGCAACATCGCGCGAGTGCGAGTACTCACTCTCTCCCAGGTCAACTCGGAATTCTCGAACACCCTCCTGTTCCGCTCTTTCCAAAAGGATCAAGAAACCACCCCTGGAATAAATGGCCAAATGAAATCTACCGGGCTATCTAACGATGCTGAAAGCCAACCGGACAACAACGCCTGAAAAGAAGCGGGAAACACCCACGCGACCCCCATCTGCAACAGAAAATACCACCAAAGCCACTTCGCAAACTGGCAATGAATCAACAGATGATCAACTGATTCCGCCTCCACCAGGCACAAACAACAACGATTAGGAAAGATCCACCCTCTCTTCCTTAAATTATCCAAGGTCAGGATCTTGTCCAAATAAGCCAACCAAAGGAAGACGGAGACTTTGGAAGGCAACCCATTGACCCAAACCAACTTACTCGAGAAAGCCTCTATCCCTCCTGGATTAGCTTCCTGCAAATAAGCTTTCACAGAAAACCGCCCGCTAGAGTTGGAAGCCCAGATCCGACGATCCCTAACGGACTCCCCCACCTTCAATGAATCGAGCAAGGACAACAACGAAGCAAAGTCCCTAACTTCCCAGTCATTAAGCGGGCAGCTAAAAGAGAGGTTCCAAATCACAACCCCCGCTCTCCTAGAATACATATCCGCGACTGACACTGCCATAGCAAAGGATAGAAGGAAGAAAGTCCCGAATGTTTGCACCAAAGGGCAAAGCCCACACCAATGATCGAACCAAAATTTGATGTCCACCCCATCACCAATCACCAGATAAGTATATTTAACATAATCGGACCAACCCGCTGCAATGCCCTTCCAAAGACCGACCCCATGCGGGCCCCTAGGAAGCCTAGGCTCTCAACGATCTCTACAACCATGCCGCGCCACTATCACCCTTCTCCAAAGGCTAACTTCTTCAACCCCGAAACACCATAGCCACTTGCCCAATAACGCCTCATTTATTGCCTTCATGGGCCAAATGCTTAGCCCCCCTCTCTCTTTAGGCCTACAAATCCATTGCCACCTCACCAAATGAAACTTCTTCCGCACCACCTTCTCATTCCATAGGAAATCCCTTTGCAGCCTTTCTAATGGGGATGCTACCGAAATAGGAATTCTTAAAAGGGAGAGAAAATACGTCGGTAGACTACATAACACACTCTTCAATAAGACTATCCTACCACCTTTAGATAGCAACGACGATTTCCACCCCGATAACCTCCTCTGAAATCGCTCCACAACCGGCTCCCAAACCGACTTAGATTTGAAGGACGCCCCCAAAGGAAGGCCGAAATACTTAGTAGGAAGAGACCTAGTCCTATAGCCCAGACAATTAGCCAACAACTCCAAGTTTGACACTTCCCCCACTGCAAAAATCAAACTTTTCT
Organism: Tetracentron sinense; assembly: GCA_015143295.1. Classification (NCBI taxonomy): domain Eukaryota; kingdom Viridiplantae; phylum Streptophyta; class Magnoliopsida; order Trochodendrales; family Trochodendraceae; genus Tetracentron; species Tetracentron sinense. The sequence continues at coordinate 24,625,022 of CM026554.1, forward strand.
ATAGGTTGATTCTTAAACACAAAACGGCTTCAAAGCACTAAAAAAGGTACCCGATGTGAGTAATGTGTCTTTCCGAAGCACCACAAAATAATAAGATATCATCCGCAAACTGGAGATGCGAGATCAGAACCTCCGATCTACCCACCTCAAAACCACCCTACACCACCTCAGATGCCTTCCTAATCATCCTACTAAGAGCTTCCGTCACAATAATAAACAGTAGGGGAGAAAGAGGATCGCCTTGACGCAAACCCCTAGAACTTTTAAAAAATCCATAAGGAGAACCATTTAACAGCACTGAGTATAAAGGGGAAGAATAACAACACCTCATCCAAGCACACCACTTTGGCCCGAACCCATCCAACTAAGAGAATAGTCCAAAAATCCCCAATTCACATAATCATATGCCTTCTCTATGTCAATCTTGCATAATACCCCTGGGTCCCTCCTCTTCAGCCGTTCATCCACCATTTCATTAGCAATAAGAATCCTAACAAAAATTTGCCTCCCCCCCACAAACGCGCTTTGTTACGGCGAGATCAACAACCCCATCACCCAGCTAAGCCGAACAGTCAAGACCTTCGCTAGAATCTTATATGCACTACTAAGAAGACTAATGGGCCGAAAATCCCCAATGTCCACTGCCCCCGCCACCTTGGGTAAGAGTGCAATAAAAGAACAATTTAACACTAGATCAAACGAATTTGATTGAAAAAACTCATGAAAAACTTTCATCAAGTCCTGTCCAATAATCGGCCAACATTGCTTGTAGAACTCAATGTTAAAACCATCCGGCCCAAGGGCTTTGTCCCCTGCCATGTTTGCAATAGCTGACTACACCTCCAAGCCAGAAAACAGTCTTTCCAGCTGAGAACTCAACTCCTCGGATAAACTCGCAAAAGACAGGTCATCAAGCATAGGCCTAAACTCACAAGTTTCTTTATACATCGAACTAAAACACTCCGTTGCCACCCCACCCATTTCCAAATCATTGTCCCAGATCTTATCGCCTATCCTAAGACTGACAATTTTGTTTACTCTACGGCACACTGAAGCCATACGATGGAAGAAACACGTATTTTTATCTCCCTCTTTTAACCACCTGACACGCGACTTCTGCCTCCAGCTGATTTCCTCCCTCTTTAATAAGAGTTGAAACTCCTTCCTCAATGCTTCTCTCTCCTTACCCTCAATATCTGACAGATCGGCCTGCTCCTCCAAATCTAATGCTGATATGCCCTCCAAGATGCCTGCTTTTTTTTCATGAAGAATCCCAGACACTAGCTTATTCCAGCTTTTGAGCTTAGCTTTAACCGCCTTCAGCTTAAACCCAAATATGGTACTCGGAGAACCCCAAGCCAACGAGGAGTCCCACACTTCTTTGACCACTGCCATGAAATCTAGATGATGTAACCACATATTCTCGAATTTGAATGGCTTGAGCCCACCCCTGCTACCTTCAAGCTCCAACAAAAAGGGAGTATGATTGGAGACCGGCCTAGGCAAAGCTACTAGAGAGGCTTCCGGGAACCTAACTTCCCAACCCGGACTCGCAAAAAATCTATCTATCCTGCTAAGGATAGGAGGCGTCTGAAAGTTAGACCAAGTGAAGGAGGCCCCCTTGAAGGAGTATTCCAGCAACTTCTGTCTAAAGACAAACTTTCCAAACCACCTCACGTTGTGGGAAATAGCCCCCCCATTAGACTTCTCACCACTAAACTGCAGACAATTAAAATCACCTCCTATGCACCACGACACTCCCCACCGAGCATTGATGTTATCTAACTCCTTCCAAAAGTCTCTCTGCTCCTCCGGACACACAGGACCATACACCCCCGACAACACCCATTGGAAATCTATCTTAACAAAACAGCATAGCAACGATAAGGAGAACACCCCAATCTCTTCCTCCAATACTTCAATCTCACCCTTATCCCAAAGAATAAGGAGAACGCCCCTACATGACCCAACGCAGGACCCTCACACCAAATTGGGTCAGCACCCCAACAATCACGAGCAATAGCATCCAACATCACCGTTATTTTAGATTCCTAAAGACACACCACTACTGGCCTGAATTTGGACACTGCATATTTGACCGCACAACGTTTCTCCATGGATCCTTATCCTTTAATATTCCAAGATAAGAATCTAAGAGACATCAGCAAATATCGCCCCTCCCTCCCTCCACAAGCCCGAGATTTATTCCTTCCCCGAGCCTGATTGTCGTAATTAATCCCGCTTATCAACCTTTTAACCTTCCGCGGTATCTTCTTCTTCCCTCCCCCCAGTTCATCCTCCCCCACACACTGAACAACCTTGCCTAATTTCAAAAGCAACGAACGAAAAAGCTCACGCACCTCCAGCTCCCTGCCTTCATAAGACAATCCCAAAATTTTTCCGAACTCCTCCAATCTGTCAACTACCCATTCCGGATCAGGCCGCGCTTAGACCGCCCTAGGAGAAAGCTCCACCCCTATTGAACCTTCCCCTGAAATCACCTGAGTCATCCGCCCACTGCAATCCACGAGCCCACTGCCCTCACACTTAGCTTGCTCGACAGAGCAAGCTACCCTATCCACATCAGATAGCGAGCACATCATCTCAGCTCCCGCCAACACCCTGTTGAAGTCATGCCCTGATCCTTCACCACAAGCGATTATACTAACAACAAAGTGCTCACCACCAGACGAGGCAGAGCACCCTACCTCAACCGAATCATCAACAGCATCAGGAGTCGAGCCGCTCCATAGCTCGCGAACCAACACACTCCTAGCAGTCATCGGAGAGATAGGGTCATCACCATATTTCCCAAGGGACAGCATACACTCGGAAAGAAGCTGAAAAATGTTCACACCATAATCCCCAACCTCCACCGAAACCCTAGACGGATTCACCACCTACTGCTCAGGAGAGATGCATAAACCAGGCGAGCTGTTCGCAATCGGAGTCGAACCCTGCAAACCCCCACCAACCTCTGCTATAGCCACCGGCAAGACTCCCAGCGACTTGGCTATTGCCTATGACGACCCACCGGCCTCGAGGGAGACACTCAAGCTTTCACTGGTCTCCTCTACAACTCTGGGCTCCAAAGAACAACGAATAGGCAAGACGGAAGAAGACCCGAGCCTTTCTATCATAGATGCAAGGAGAAATGGATCGTCATCCGATGGGCTTACCCGATTCGACTGACCCGAAGGAAGTCTAGATCCACACGCCCCAAATAAGCCCCCAACCACTCCCAACCCAATAGAGCAGGCCTCCGACTCCACGGGCCAAGACTGTCAACCAAAATCACTTGCAGGCTTCCCACTGGGCCCATAATCCAGCTTAGAGGTATGTAAAGGCCTCAACACATCTCGACCGTCCACTAACTCTCCACCTGTCTTACTCCCCACCGCAGGATCACCTCCACCCATCGTATCAGGTATAAGGCTACCCTCGCCCAAAGCCGACTTACCACTAACACCCTCTGCACCACTGAAACACAGAGTCTTGAAACATGCCTGGCACATGCTATCTCCCGAAGGCCTTTATCCAGCCTCTTCTCCAGTCTCGGGTGGCCATGCCAATTCCTCCGAGGATGCCGCCCATGCTTCTAACCCCCAGGTATTGAAAACTTGATCTCGTTCCTCCCCTTCTCCCCGGCAAGCCCGAGAAATCCTTCAGAGCAAAGGTACGACCTCCTGCTGCCCTGCTGTAAAACCGACTCACCCAATGGCTGAAAGCCACGCCTGTTGGATTTGAAATTCAAATTTTGAACGGCCTCATCGAAGAGCTGCCGGTCATCCAGCAACTCACCGGCGAATTGCCCCAGCCTAGCATCACGAATGCTAACACAGAGCAAGATGGTATTCCTATGGTTTGAGGAAGAAATCGAGTGAGGAATGCAATTGATCTCCACAGCATTGATTCGAATGCGGGCCTCCTGAAGAATTGCGAGCAGAAGGGTCAGGGGATCCACATCAAGAAAACCACCACAAGCATCCCCAATCCTAGCCAAGATTGGGGCCGTCCATAAATGAAACGGCAGACCAGCGATCCCAACCCATATACCAACAAGTTCAAAGGCCCGAATGGCATTCACGTGGGGACTCCATCTGTTGAAGGACACAAAGCCTCCAGTCGACAATGGCCAAGGCTCAGAAGCAATCAGGCCCTCAAACGTAGATGTCTTTGTGACCCGAATAAGCCCTAGATTACCTGTAACCGGAACTAGGGAAGTTTGTTCGTTGCTGGGCAAAATACAATTGACCTCCATGGTCCTCCTCACCCAGTCCTCATCAGCCTTATAGAACAACCACAACAACGCCTTGGACCAGTGCTCAGGCCACTCTGATCTTGATTTCCCGAGATTTTCCTTGCCGGAAGCTGGAGGATGCAAAATAGGGAACTCAAGATCCGAGATCGAAATGCTATTAGGCACTAAACTCTGATTGGTAGCAGCATCCAGATGATTACGGTCTTTGAAAAATAGCATCGCTTTCTCCAATATTTGTCACCCACTCTGATTGCTACCTTAAGGGAAAGACAACCAGCGTCGATTACCGCCGGCGAGGGGGAAAACAGACAGCCTAATGAACGCCCCCCGACCATTGGACAGACTCTCCACCAACAAAGAGGATTGAGCACCCATGCATTTTTTGAAATAGTAGCTCTGAGGACCCTAGAAGTGATAGCTTCTGATAAAAATTGCAAAAACCACCAGAAACCTGCCACTTCCGCGTGAATACCCACCGAGAAAGCCCTCCCTCACTCGACACAATTAAAACAAACACCATATGTGCCATGCACTAACACAAACTCGAAGAATTTTGATTCAATCACAAAAAGTTTACGATGGCTCCCCATTCCCAGTTAATCTATATCAGTTAGTGCAGATTAGATAGTTTAAAACATAGATTCATGACTGAGTGAAATTTACGAATAATGATGATTTGCATCATTCATTTCTTTTTACATTTCATTTCTTTAGAAAAAGTAGGAAGTTTTTGACGTGCATGTAATAATAATAATTAATAATTACTACCCTTTTATTTGCATGTGCTAATTCTTTATTTTGTCTTAGTTTTCTAAAAATAATTTTTCTCTTATTATGTAGGTATTTGAGAGTTGCATAGGAATGAGGCTAAATCAATGATATAAATGACTTCTTATATTAAAGCTCCAAAGAAGACAAAGCCCAAAACTAAAGCCCAAGTCCAAGCTCCCAAAGTCAAAGAATCCAAGAAGCCCAAAGTCAAAGATCCAAACCAAGGCCCAAAAAAGAAAGGAATAGACATTCCTATTATGGAAGAGACAACAATGTGGTCTTTAGGAAAGAAGTTGAATATTTCTATGAAAGAAGGAATAAATCTTCTTGGAAAGGAAAAGAACTTTACTTTTTGAATTTTTTCTATATGAGAAAAAGAGATGAAGGAATTAGGGGAGGGAACGTATCATTCTCTACACATTTTTCTCTACACTCTCATTCTCATTCTCTACATTCTCTCTCTTGATTTTTCTAGGGTTTTGTCTTTTAGTTCTTTTCTCTCTCTCTTTTCTCTCCCTCTCTCTAGTCTAAATCTTATTCTCTTTTCTCTTTACCATTTTCTTTTTTTTTTCTATTTTGCAAGAGTGGAAGAGGGAGTGGTAGGGCTGCAAACGGATGCGGATATTATCCGTATCCGATTCGCATCCGAATCCGTTTAGTCGGATATTTATCCGAATAGATTTCCGGCGGAGCGAATTCAGATAGTAAATCACCATCCGTTTATAATTCGGATACGAATTCGGATACTGATACATCTGATCCGATAAATATCCGTCCGATTATATAATATATATAAATAATACATTTTAAATTTATAAAATTAATATTACCTTTAAAATATATTTTTTAAATAAAAAATTATATATTTTTACATTTTTAAATATTAATTTATATTATTTGAATGTTTTTTTTTTAATAATCGGATAATCCGGATTCGCATCCAAATCCGGATATTTTAATCAGAGTCGGATACGGATATCATATTTCACTATCCGCCGGATGTTTATCCGGATACGGATATCTGGATATATAATCGGATACGAATTCGAATATACCAATATCCGCTTCGTATCCGCTCCATTTGCAGCCCTAGGGAGTGGTATAAAAAAGTCGATCAAATATCAATGAAGAGCATGATGATTTATTTCTTCAGTTTTATCTTGAATGCTACAATGTTCGACTAACTCGTGTTAAAGGGAAAATGAGAAAACCAAGAACCCGGTAACATCTATCTTTGTTTTAATTTTTAAATTCTCCAAAAAAATTATATTGTTTCGAAAATATTTAAATCTGGATTTTAATTAAAGTTTTCATAAGATCTATCTTCCAATCCAAAGCATTTGCTTGCTTATTGGATTATGTTTAATTGGAAAATTTAGAAATTAAGTTTAGGATTGATCTTATTATATTTTTGGTGAAATCCAGATCCCCTATTCTCATTCTACTTTAACAAAAGATTTCTTCTTTTCTTTTATTTGTTCAATTAGTTTTATTTTATTTTTAATCATCATCTTAGCATAAAAATTTTAAATCGGTTTTTATTAAATCTATTAAGAAATTCCAAATTAATCTTAGTACTCATTTAACAAGTCTCTGTGGATCGACCCCGGTTTATCGCTATCTTACAATAGAAAGTCTGCGTTCGGGTTAATTATATTTGAGCACACCAAATTTTAGCATCATTGTCGGGGACTAGTTTTTAAAAAAGGTTCTAAAAAAATCTAAAATTTATTTTGGGTTTGATTTTCTGGTAGGTTAGGTTTATTTTTATTTTATTTTTTTAAATCTAGGAATTTTTATTTCTGTAATTTTTGGTTTAGGTTTAGATTAATTTTTTTTATTTTACTTTAGTTTTTTTTTTTAGAATTTTATTCTCATTCCTTTATTTCTTTTTTTTTTCTTTTTCCATATTACTTTGAGTTTTCATTCTTATTGTAGAAAATTTGAGATCTAAAAAGACAAGGAACCAAATGAGGATTTGGAAAAAAAAAATATAGTTTTTGTTTTATTTATGTAATTTTTTTTTAGACCATTGTAGGACTTTTTAAATCATTTGGGAAGGCCCAAATTGTAATAGATAAAGCAGAGAAGGAGGAGAGTTGGACCATACTTTCTCTGCACCTTAGGTTTGTACACCAAGTTTGGTGTTGGTGCCAGGTCGACTCAATTGGATCTTCCCTCACCTAGAGTGGGTGGTACGTACTTTAATCCCTACCTGCGGATCTTTTACTTGTTAGCGGGGATTGTTTGATGTCTTTAAATTAACAAGTGCTTGTATGCTTGACACAAAAATTAAATTGGAGCACCGTTTTTAGTAAGGGCACCTCAAAACCCACTATAAGATAAGAACCAGATTTAATCACCAGATTCTTGCCCATAGGTTTATGCACAACCTACTTTAGCACCCAACCAATCAATCATAATTCAAATTAATTAAACAATGACCCTAGGACCTTCGAGCTCATTAAGATGAAAACCCACCTAAAGTTGGACCCTTGCCTAGTGTATTGTGAACCCACCAATCAACCTGGGGGCTTACCTGGTCGATTTGGTTTCATAAAAATCAAGTTGGAGGCTTAGAGGCACTCTTCAACCCAGTTAGGAGCCATCTAGTTAATTATGAAAAATTTAGATTGTTAACATGTTTCAATTGGACCGTGCTTGCTTGTGTGCGCATCATCAGGATTAGATTAGATTGAGATATTTCTTAGAAGTTGATACCTCGGTTTATGTGCACTTGGGTACGTGTGAGAGGTCGTTTAATCAAAGTAGAACTCATAGATATCCCCTATCACATATATTGAGGATTTCCCCCTTTTTTTTTTTTTTTCTGAAATGGCAAACCCTCTAGAAAGGACCTTGAATGAGTTTTTTGCTCCTATCTCTGCTACACCTACAGGCATAGTCTTACCGGAAGTGGCAGCGAGTCAATTTGAAATCAAGTTTACAACTATCAACATGTTACCCAAATTCCATGGTTTTGAGAGTGAACAACTTTATATTCACTTAAACAAGTTCCTGACAATTTGTCAAACATTTAGAAACAAAAACCTGGACGACAAGAGTGTCAAGTTCCGGTTATTTCCTTTATCCCTAGAAGACCACGCCACTGCGTGGTTGAATTCGCTTCCGCAAAATTTCATCGCAACATGGGATGAGATGTCCAAAAAGTTCGTAGCCAAATTCTACCCAATCGTCAAAACTAAGAAAAATTAAAGATGCGATTAGAAATTTTAGGGGTAAAGCAAAGGAGGAATTTCCTCAAACATGGGAAAGATTCCATGATCTTCTTGTCAAATGTCCGCACCACGGGATTGACAAAGCTCAATTAGTCCACTATTTCTACAAAGGACTAACAACTGCTCAATGTACCTAGATAGAGTCCATGCACCAAGGCAAATTCATGAACAGACTCCAACTCAAGCGAATGATTTCCTGGTAGACTTAGCAGAGAATTCCCAAAATTAGAGCAGTAACAGGGATGAATATGAGAGGGAGGAACTACGATCCATAAGTCAAGGATTATATGATCCAAAGATAGACCCTGATATGAAGGTCATGTCTAATCTGGTCAATGGGGTAAACAATTTGACCAAAAAATTTGATGTCTTCACAGTCTCGGCAAATAAGAACCCTCAATATGACCACGACTCTTTGAGGAGTCTAACTGAACCAACTACCATGTGCCTACTATGTGATAGTTCTGAACACATGGTGGAAAATTGTCCAAGCTTGCCTTTTATCCAGGCAGAGCAAGCCAATGCCATAAATGAGTATAGCACCTTTAGGAAACCCACACCGAATTCATTCAGTCAAATATATCACCCTAACAATAGGTTCCATCCAAATTTCTCATACAGATAGAATGAACCTATCCAATCTCAGGGAGGTCTACCCGGTTTCCAAAGGAATTACCAAAGGCAAGTTATTCCCCAATCTCCTTAGAACAATCATGTCATAGTGTCCCAACCAGCTTACTCAGTATCTCAACAATCTAACAACTGTAGAAGTCTAGTGTCGGATCCCATGAGCAACTACTCTCTTCCAGTACCTCAACAAACATCCAACCTGGAAAATATGATGACTGACATGATGAAGCTACAACAGCAATTCATGCAACAGTTTCCAACAAATTCAACCCTGGAAAGGACAAATCAAACAACTGCCCAGGCCATTGCCAAGATAAAAGTCCAAATCAATCAGTTGGCTCAGTCAATAGGAGGTAGAGAGAAGGGGCAGTTTCCTAGTCAAACAGTTCCTAACCCTAGGACCCAACCTATTCTTCCCAATCCTCCTAGAGGTCAGTATGAGATAGGAAACAACTCAGCACCAACCCATGATGAGGTTCAGGCCATCCATATCGTACGGTCTGGCAAGCAGGTAGACAATAAGGTTAGAATGTCTCAACAACCTAAAGAGAAAGAATGTCCAAAAGAGAAGGAGATAGTCCCAATGTCCATAGAGAAAATCAAAGAAAAAAACAACCAAGAACAAGATCAATCTATCAACTTGTACATCCCAAAAACCCCCTATCCGCAGCGTCTGCAAGTTAATATAAAGATTTCACACTTTGAAGGAAACCTAGAAGTGTTTAAGAATGTGCAGATCAATATTCATCTTCTAGATGCTATCAAACAGATTCCTTCATATTCTAAGTTTTTAAAAGACCCGACCACAGTCAAAAGGAAGACATCAATTCCTAGAGAAGTTGCTCTTGCAACTCAATCTTCAGGGCTTATCCAACACACCTTAGTGCTCAAATACAAGGACCCTGGATGCCCAAGAACCTCCATCAGGATTGGAGACACTATGATCGACAAGTGTCTTTTAGACTTAGGAGTCAGCAATCTCCATCAGGATTGGAGACACTGTGATTGACAAGTGTCTTTTAGACTTAAGAGCCAATGTGAACTTTCTACCATACTCTGTATACAAACAGCTAAGTTTGGGGGAACTCAAACCTCCAGACATCACTTTGAGTCTTGCATATAGGTCAGTAAAGGTTCCTAACGGAATAGTTGATGATGTGATCATCAAAGTCAATGAGTTATATTTTCCTGCAGATTTCATAATCGTGAACCCTAGTAGTCACATTCCTGTGATACTTGGTCGCTCATTCCTCGCTACATTCGATGTAGTCATCAAATGTAAGAATCGAGTCATGACTTTGGCCTTCGGTAATATGAAGTTCACATTGAACATATTTAATAATGGCTTCCAGACTAACGAAATGGATGATGGGGAAGAGGCCAACATGATAGATGTTCTCGTAGGCCAAACCATTCAACAATCTTGTTATCAAGATCCTTTAGAACAATGTTTGGCTCAATTCAACCATGACATTGACATTGACATTGACATTGATGACTCCATCTGTGAAGTCAATGCCATGTTGGACTCAACTCCGCAAATGGATTCAACCGGTGGAGAGAAAAGATTGAACAATTACCAGTGACCACCTCAGTGCCTGTGCCCTCTATCATCGAACCTCCCAAGTTAGAACTCAAGTCATTACCTGAATCTCTGAAATATGTCATCCTAGGTAGTGCAAAAACTCTCTCAATTATCATTGCCTTAGATCTAGAGAAAGATCAAGAGCAAAAGGTCCTTGAATTTCTTTGTTCTCGTCTGAAAACTATTGGATGGTCAATCGTAGATATAAAAGGGATTAGCCCATCTATGGTCATGCACCAAATTCACTTAGAAGAAGATACTAAACCATCTAGAGAACCTCAAAGATAGCTGGATCTTGTCCTCAAGGAAGTAGTGAGAGGAGAAGTGCTTAAACTCCTAAACACGGGTATTATGTACCCTATATCTAACAGTAAGTGGGTAAGTCCAATCCAAGTTGTGACAAAAAAATCTGGAGTCACTGTTGTGGCCAACAAAGACAATGAACTAGTCCCAACTCACCTCCAAACTGGCTGGCGAGTTTGCATTGACTATCAGAGGTTAAAAACAATGACTAGGAGGGACCATTTTCCCCTACCATTTATTGATCAAATGTTAGAGCGTCTAGCGGGTCAAGCTTACTACTGCTTCCTCGATGGTTATTTTGGATATAACCAAATTCCAATAGCTCCTAAGGACCAAGAGAAAACAACCTTCACCTGTCGCTTTGGCACATTTGCTTATGGGCGTATGGCTGAAGACAGTGCATTGGTCGGGTTGAAGACGTTAAACTCAACGCTACTGGGAGGCAACCTTGTTTTGTAGATTATTATATGATTTTGCAGGATGGTCACATTCGTATTGTCAATTTGCATATACCTCTCTGGAAAGGATTTCCAATTTGCATTGTTCATTTATTCTTTGTATAACATTGAGGACAATGTTAGATTTAGGTTTGGGGGTGTAGGCTTACCTTTTTCTAAACAAAAAAAAAAAAACATTTTTCTATGATTTTTCAAAAAAAAAAAAATTGCTTGTAATTTTCAAGATGATAGTTCATACTTGAAGGGACTTGGAAAAAATCATAAATCAGTCACAACTACTAAGTGTTGAGAACATGCATCCTTTTTAGTATCTCTTATTTAACGGATCTTAAAACAGTTTGCACCTTGAAATTTTCACTACACATCTGGCCAGATATCTAGAGTTTAGGTCAAATAGAGTGGGTGTTGACCCTTCTGGATGCTTAGAGTGTCAAGAAAGACCAGACCTGATGAACTATGACTTCCTTGTTCATTTGGTTGGCTGGGAAAGAAGAAAAACATAATTGGATTATACAAACATTTTGGAAAGCAACCAATGAATTAGACTGGACACACCGGAAAGGGCTACATATTCCCAGATTTGTGTTTAAAAAAAAAGTGTTAAAAAGAAAAGACAAAACCCAAGGCGTCGAGTATAAAATTTTAGCAAAGAAAGCAAACGGGTTGTGTTGACGTGTCGTTGGGTATGCTCCCCGGTGACTCATGTGTTGTTACACTCTTGCGCTAACCTAGCTCTTGGAAATAGTGTGAAAACCGCCGCTGTGAAAATGCAAGTAAGCTGGAACATTACAGATAAAGCCTCTTAAAGGTATTAAGGTGAACATCCACAATTCTCGTTAACTCAGACAGAATGCTTAGTTTGGAGTTAGGTTCTATTTCAATCTCATCATCCATGGTAGTCAGGAGTTAAACCCTGTTTTAGGAGACTGAACCTCGAAGTCACTGGTCAGACAATCACTTGCACTCAAGGTTCAATATGTTTTAGAATTTTTCTAAGGGAGAGTTAGTGATTTGGACTATGTTCATAATTTTTAGAACAATTGACTGAAAAATCACAGATAAACTAGTGCCTGAAAAATGTTGAAGTAAAATCTTGATAAATATATAGCAAGCTATTGAATTTTTGGGGTAAATTCTCTACAAACCCTCGCGAGACAACACTCGTCCACTAGGGGTAACCAAGGGGTTCAATGGCTTGTTGCACTTGCTAAGTGCAACCGCAATACCTGCGAAAGTGAGTTAGTTTTGCTCGAGGACTAGCAAAATGTAGGTTTAGGGGTATTTGATGTGCATGTAATAATGATACTTACTACCTTTTAATTTGCATGTGTTAATTCTTTATTTTGTCTTAATTTTCTAAAAATAATTTCTCTTATTATATAGGAATTTGACAGAGTTGCATAGGAATGAGGCTAAATCAATTATATAAATGACTTCTCATATGAAAGCTCCAAAGAAGACAAAGCCCAAGTCCAAGCTCTCAAAGTCAAAGAATCCAAAAAGCCCAAAGTCAAAGATCCAAACCAAGGCCCAAGAAAGAAAAGAATAGACATTCCTATTATGGGAGAGACAACAATATGGTCTTTAGGAAAGATGTTGGATATTTCTATAAAAGAATGAATAGAACCTTCTTGGAAAGGAAAAGAACTTTGCTTTTTGAATTTTTTCTACATGAGAAAAAGAGATATGAAGAAATTAGGGGAGGGAACATATCATTCTCTACACATTTTTCTCTACACTTTCATTCTCATTCTCTACATTCCTTCTCTTACTTTTCTAGGGTTTTGTCCTTAACTCTTTTCTGTCTCTCTTTCTCTCCCTCTTTCTAGCCTAAATCTTATTCTCTTTTCTCTCTACCATTTTTTTTTGTAAGAGTGAAAGAGGGAGTAGTGTAGAAAATTCGATCAAATATCAATGAAGAGCAGGATGATTTATTTCTTCAGTTTTATCTTGAATGCTACAATGTTCGGCTAACTCGTATTAAGGGGAAAAGGAGGAAACCAAGAACCCCAGTAAGATCTATCTTTGTTTCAATTTTTAAATTCTCCAAAAAATTATATTGTTACGAAAATATTTAAATATGGATTTTAATTAAAGTTTTCATAAGATCTATCTTCCGATTCAAAGCATTTGCTTGCTTATTGGATCGTGTTTAATTGGAGAATTTAGAAATTAAGTTTAGGATTAATCTTATTATATTTTTGGTGAAATCCGGATCCCCTATTCTCATTCTACTTTAACTAAAGATTTCTTCTTTTCTTTTATTTGTTCCATTAGTTTTATTTTATTTTTAATTATCATTTTACCATGAAAATTTTAAATCAGTTTTTATTAAATCTATTAAGAAATTCCAAATTAATCTTAGTATCCATTTAACAAGTCTATGTTGATCGACCCCGTTTTGTCGTATCTTACAATAGAAAGTGTGCGTTCAGGTTAATTATATTTGAGCACACCAGTTTTTTTCTTCAATTGATTATTGTTTTACTTTAAAAATAAACATGATTTGAGGTTTGAAACACATGTTTGAATGTTAGTTACATAGATTTAAGATTAGATGCATGCTCTCTTAGCCCCAAACCCCATTTTTTTGCCAAAAAATATGTTAGCCACTTTTCTTTTACCTGATTTCTTTTTTTTTTTTCTATAGTTTAAAGGGAAACCACTTTTCCATGTCAAGTAAAAGTTGTCAATCCACATACGTGGATCAAAATATCGATACGTAGTGGCCAATACGGGCCGATACGTATCGGTTTTTTAGGTACCCAAGACGTAGATACGCTAGAACAAAAAAAAATTGCGTATCGCAACCGTACCAATAGTATTGATACCAATACGCACCAGTACTCTCGATACAGACCGATACACATAGTTTGAACAATGCAAAATTGTTTTAGGGTGCCAACCGACACAGTTCATGTATCGGCCCGATACATTTTGAGGAATTTCAAAACACCTCTAAACCCTATTCTCTCTCCCAAATTTCTTTCATAATCAAATTCTAAGTTAAAAACAACTCCATTGTTGAAAAAAAAAAATCTCGGCATTTGATTTTGAATTTTAAAAACCTTACCCAAAACTTTGAAGGTATGAAAAATTAATTCTTCATTTTACATCTTTAAATTCATGAAAATAGGTTGTAATGAACCCAAAAGGAATAAATGAGTTGACCACAGTGGTGTCATCATGTCTGGGGTACCTATAATGTATCACTCAACTCAATTGCTGATCCCAGAGTGACAAAGTATAAGTCGGCAGGAAGCTCAATAAAGCTCAATGTGGTATTGAGCTTCTATCATCTTATGTAATTTATTAAATGTAAGATTTTAGTATCAAGATTGTATTTCCTATACTTGGTTGAAACTATGACTTGTATTTTCATACATATTTATAAGCGTGCACGCCTTTTTTATCTTATAAAATTTTAACTCTCATTTGTATGGTTATAAATATAGTTGTAGACCTTCATTTAGTTTGTTTTTAGCTTATATTTGCATTAAAAGAAGTTTTAAGCAAGGTGTCCAAGTTTTTCCTTGCGTATCCAAGCTTTTTTTAGCGTATCCTGTTTTTTTCCGTCGTATCCAACCGATACGGTACCGATACATATCCTATTTTGGACTTACCGATATCAATATTTTGAACCATGTCCATATATCCAATTTTTGAATATACATATATATATATATATATATATATATAACACTTTTTATTCATTTTTTTTGTTATCGTCATCAATGCCTTATTACAATGGGGTCGGAGACAAAAAAATCTTGTTCTGACATTTTGTTCTATTAAAAGTCATGACTTTACTAAACTTGTGTGTTACGAATCTTTCTTCACTAACTTCATCATATTTGTTTTCTCCTCCCCTTTTAGAGCATTGAAAAAAAAAATTCCCTGAATTTTTTCCCATAGTCCCTGCTTCAATCTTCAAATCCTTTGAGTTGATTTCCACCCAAGAGAGTCAAATTAAGTGAAAGGTGGGTAAATAAATCAAAAACGAAAAGAGAAACCCAAAAGAACCTAAGTCTTTCGACCGATTTTCAAAATTTTGACAGTTCGTTGAAACTTTGTTATATTTATAACTAAATTCAAATCAACTTCTTGAAATATTTTGCGAAATATACGATAATTCTCGAAATAATGCTAATTCTGACAAAATATTGACAAACATTTTATGAAATTTTGTAAAATTAATTACTATCCTAAGCCGATACTTCGTTGACTTGCGAAGTAGTGAATAATCAATAATTTGCACAGTTTTCCAAACATCGATGAGAGTATATCTTTGTTAGAAAATATGACTATTCTCCCTCTTCCATGCCTTGCATTTGTCTTTGTATCCTGATGCTAGTGGAAGAATGGATTTCTATTCACCGAGATAGGGTGGATCTGGGTACTATGTTGGGATGAGTTCACCCACGGTGTGCTTTGTGCCTGGCTTCCGGGGGAGCCCTTTACGTTTTTGCTTTGAGTTTATTCTCTTGTAAACTCTTTTTGCAATTTGTAATTTCTTTTTTTTAATGCATATTCTGGTTTATCGATAAAAAAATATATATATCAACTATATATAAATATATATGATTTTCATAAAAATATTTAAAATTTATAATAAAAAAAATGTGTGATGCTTTCGCTCCCTCAAAAGGCAACCAGCTTTCAATACTAATGGTTATGCTACGCTGCCATTTTCCCCTATCATTGAATAGGATTTCCTATAATTAGCCTACTTTGCTAAAAAGTAAAAATTCGGTCATAATTAAATTAGCATATTTACAATATGTGTATTTTTCTATGAATATTTTAGTTTAATTATTTTTGAATTTTTTAAAAATTCCTAATTAAAACAGAACAAATTATTTATATGGACATCACTTTTATTAATCAAAACTTTTATAACATAATTATAAAACATTTATCCATACATAATAATTCTACGCTTATTTATTTAATTTTATATAATTATTAAATTATTTATACATATCTTAAAACTAAAACCATTTAATAATTACTTTCTTTTTCCGAAAATTAAAAACATTCCGCCAATCATAGATCAAATAGATATACATAACATACTAAATTTTCCTCTTATTGGCCCCAATAATAAGCCTAAATTTGAGTTTTTTAAATTTAGCAATTATTTTTAAGTTGACCACCAATATATTGGCCAGAAATGCAATCAATTTTGAAACTTCTATCGAAATTATATTGAATCCAAGATCTACAAAAAGAGGGAAACCTCATCTTTCTCACATTTTTTTTGTCTGGACAAAGCTTCTCACATGCAATACTCAATAACTTGCACTAGTTTTGGATTGATTTGGGCTGAGTAGGGCAAAATCCAACTCCAGTCACTGTAAAATAAGGCAAAGAAGAATTTTGACAAATTTCTGTTGAAATTTCACAATTTCGGTCAACATTTTTTATTTTTAACACTGAGAAAAGCCAAAATGTTGTGATATTGTGGTGAAAATGAAAAATAAATAAATACCAGGAGGGATATTTCGCCCACCCGCAAAATCCAAATATTTAGGCAAATTATTGAAATATCGGCTAAAATTCAAAACACTCGGAAGATGAAGATGTCTCAGGTATTGGTGTTTGGTTTCCAGAGAACAACTACAGATTCAAACATGGATTCAACTAGCTACGGGCATGGTGTTGGCGTTAGAGACAACGTGTTTGACATGCAGACCTAGAATTTGGCATGTAGATAGAATTGTAGAGTTGTTTATAATATGGATCGTATTGTATTAGATATATGTCTGCAAAGCTATACAGAGTTCACCAAATATCAAATATCAAAAGTAAAAGTTTTTCTTTTAACAGGTTTATTCGATTTAAATTAGGGTTTGAATGAACAATGACGAAAGAAAAGGAAGGAGGAATCAAGAGGACGAAGGACCATTTCTCTTAATGGACGTCCCCTCGCTCTAAATCACTTATAAATTAAGAATTTAAAAATTAAATCTATGTCCCAAACCAAAAGGTTGATACTATCAACACCACCCCTCATGCTGGAGTATAATATCACATATGCCCAGCTTGGATTGAATCTTCTCTAACTAATGTATTTCAAAGGTTTGGTGAACATATCTGCTAGTTGACATGCAAATCTAACGTATAGGGTAGAAATAATTCTAGCAACCACTTTCTCCCTAATTAAATGGCAGTCAATCAATGTACTTGGTCCTCTCAGGAAAGACAAGATTGTTTTCTATGTGTGTTGCAGGCCGATTATCACAATAAAGTCTCATAGAGCCATCAATAGGAAATCCAAGCTCCACCATCATTGATTTGAGCCATAATAGCTCACAAGTAATAAGGCCATTACCCTATACTCCAATTTAGCACTAGACTTAGCTATAACATTTTACTTCTTACTTCTCTAAATTATAAGGTTACCTCCAACATATCTGCAATACTCTGTAGTAGATCTTCTATCAAATGGAGTGTTGGACATATATGCCCTCGAAAGCCAATAAGAGACTTTTCTATGTTGATTAGACAAGCATTATGTTCACACAACCAACTATAAAGGATATTTATATTAATTACTATCTCATTTGATGATGACATAAAGTTCCATAAGTAACATTGTAGGAAAATCATGCAAAGGTTGCGAGGAGATATGATTTTCCGGTTCCTTGTAAACCTAATATTGTTCGAAGCCTCTAGAGTACTGGTTGGGCGCCGTACTTCATCATGGCTTGCACATGTGTAGTTCTATGAGATAGTATGATGAATCTCATTCACAGAAAGTGGTGACTCTTGACTAACATGTGAGTATATGTAGCAAGTACATAATACTGAACGACGTCACTAGTGGATACCCTATGGAATACACTGTCAGATTGTATTAGGGTTATCCATTTGACAAATTGTCCTTAGACCTGAGAGGTTAACATCTTCTCAGACATTTGTCTATATGGCTTTGATGTGCCAATCGGCAATGTCCAATACACAGGACTAACTCCGGGTACGTTGGGTCATGTACACAATGTTTGGAAATATTTCCGTTTCTAATGGTCTTTTACTATTAGAGACAGAAATATTTCCATCTCTAAAGGTGAATTTTTTTTTTTTTTTTTTAATTAAACGTCAAGATAAGCATTAGAGACGGAAATATTTCGTTTCTAATGGTCTTTTACTATTAGAGACGGAAATATTTACGTCTCTAAAGGTAAAATTTTTTTAAAAAAAATTCAATGTCAAAATAAGCATTAGAGACGGAAATATTTCGTTTCTAATGGTCTTTTACTATTAGAGAAAGAAATATTTCCGTCTCTAAAGGTGAATTTTTATTTTTTTTTAAAATTAAAAGTCAAAATAAGTATTAGAGATGGAAATATTCCATTTCTAATGGTCTTTTACTATTAGAGACAAAAATATTTCCATCTCTAATGGTCTTTTAATATTAGAGACGGAACATTAGTGACGGAACTAGTTTCCGTATTTAAAAGTGATGTATTAGAGATGGAAATATTTTCCGTCTCTAATATTTTGTCGCTATTCGGTACATTTCTTGTAGTGACAGACAACGAATGTAATATTAGGCCTAGTAATCATCAAGTAGATGAGCTTGCCCACAAGTCTTATACCTCTCTGGATTATCAATAAACTCCCACTAATCTGGCACAAGTTACTATTAGGATCCATGGGAGATGTAACTAGCTTAGCTCCTAATAATCCCGTCTCAGATAAAAGATCTAGAACATACTTTTTCTTAGACAAAATTATCCGAGTCTTTGATCATGCAACTTCAATCCCAATAAAATACTGTAACTATCCAAGGATCTTTAATATGAAAGTGATGCATCAGATTTTTCTTCAACTCATCATACCAAGGCTCCAACCATAATGAGAAAGACCATAGTAAGAAACAAACTTATAAATGGTACAGTCAGTAGTCAGGACAGGTACACTAACCTTTATGAAGGACTACAGAAATATCATATGGAGTAGGCTTTGAAAGTAGATTTTCTGTTGAGCAAGACATTAAAGGAGTAGATTCAGTTGGTGGACCCTGTTTACTTAGTCACGCTTTTCTCTTCGAATATAAACTCTTTCTGTGAACTTGGTGGCAACAGTCTCAATGGGATCATGTATAGGAAGAACAAGACTATTAATCTGGTATGAATGTGTTACTTCTTTGAGCTGACTTTGATAAGAGGGAGTGGACTCAGACAAGGTGACATCGGCACATACAAAATGTTTTCAAAGAGATGGATATAACATCAATACCCTTATGTGTTCCAGGATAACCAAGGAAAATACACTTTGTAGTACGAGCCTTAAATGTTTTTGTCAATTTCTAAATTATGCATGAAACATACACAACCAAATACTTTAGGAGGAACGAAAAATATGATGGCTTTTGGGAATAAGCTACAGAAAGGAGTTTTACTTTCTAAAACTGAAGAAGGCATACTGTTAATTAGGGAAAAGGCAGCGAGGACTGAAGAAGGCATACTGTTAATTAGGGAAAAGGCAGTGAGGATAACGTTCCTCCAAAAGTATGTAGAGACATGCATATTTAACATTAATGCACAGGCAACTTCAAGCAGGTGTCTATTTCCATTCACAAACACCATTATGTTGAGTATATGAACATGATGTCTAATGCAATATACCATTATCAGACAATTTTTTGAAAGACATTTAACAAATATTCTCTACCATTATCAGATCTAAAAGTACACACACATTCATAAAAAATTGACTCTTAATCTCAACATGAAATTGAACAAAAACAGAATAAAGCTCAAAATGATTTTCAACAAATATAATCATATCATATGAGTGCAATCATCAATGAAAATAACAAAATTATGAAATCCAGCAATAGTTGGAACTTGAGCTCCCCCCCAAAGCCAAATATCAGAATGTATCAAAGAAAATGGAGTATCACATCATTAATCCACCCCAGGTGGGAATGATGTAAGATGGTGTCTACTTAATCGACAAGCCTCAACACTCTAAGCAACACACAGTAGAGAACGATGAAACTAAAATTCGTAAGTTTGCCAAGGATGGATGTCCAAGATGACAATCCACTAAAGCAATGTAGTAATTGTGGGGTACGCAGCTTTCTAGTCAGATTGAAGGTAGGAAGTACAGACCACCTTCTTCACTTCCTTCACCAATCGTCTCTCTCATTGTTAGATCCTAAAATAACACAATAAGGGATAGAAAGTGATAGAAGAGTTCAAAGATTTAATAAGTTTACTAATAGAAAGAAGGCTAACAGGAAATTTGGGGAACAAATAAATAAGAAGATAATTGAATAAACTCCCAAGGGTATACAGAACCATGTCCAAGAACTATAGACAAGGTTTCATCGGCCTATGTCCAAGAATAGTTGAATCGTGAAAAGAAGAAAACAAACCTGACTCCCCAGATATATGATCTGCGGCCCCGAAGTCGATAACCCACGGAGTAGACTAATAAGTGGCAAGGAAAGCCCTACTTGATCTGAAGAAAGTAGCAGACTAGCAATAGAGTGAAGGGAATTCAGATAAAAAATTTATACGGAAAACTGGTTCTGAGGATCTTTATACCATAGAAAGCAACTAATACTATCTACATGTTTAGAAAATTACCTCGGTGAATGATGTTCACCGGTGAAGCAAAAACCAACTCGAACTGTCATAACTCTTTGTAGAGATTTCTCAAAGAAATACTCGAAGCTCGATCCTTGTTCTTCGCTATCCCCGCGAAGCCTTTGAATCTTTACTTGGTCTTGAAGAAACAAAGAGAAGAGGAAGAATGTTGGAGAAGACTTTCTATCTCACAAACCTTAGGGTTCAAAACCCTAAGTATTAAAAACTTGGAAAATACCCAAAGGAGGGGGGGGGGGGGCTCACGAAAATTGAAGGGGAGAGAAATCTCCATTGTAGCTCACGGTTTGGAGAGGGGAGAGAATAATCTCTTCTAAAAAATTAATACCCCAAGGTTTGGGGTGTTGGGGAATAATATAAACTTTGAACAATTCAAATCCTAATCCAATTTGGAAACATCTCTTAAAGAGAGTTACTAAATAATGATAACTCTTATCATTAATTAAAACAAACTTTCTAATTTAGGTTTCCTTTTCCTAAAAGGATTCCATAATTAAAGGGGGTGTATCTAATTCCTAGATTCTAGGAATCCCAACAAACTCCTAACTATTAGGATCCTAATCCAATTAGGAAACCCCTAAAAGGGATGGGCGTGAGCTATAGGGGGGCGTGAACCCTAGTGCCTTGGTCTCCAAGTTTTAATAAAACGCCACTCTTTTCTCCTTCTTTCTTGCATTCCAAATATTGGAATTTAATCCCATAATTTAAGGAGTTAATAACCAATAATTATTTAACTAACCAAATCCTAATCTAATTAGGAAAGTCCAAGTTGGCGCCAACACTAGGGATTTAATCCCATGAGCTTGGGCCCACTTATAAGGTCCACTTATGTTTGGGTTTTATGGATATGGGTCAAACTCATTTCCCCTTATTTTGTGTTAATTAAATAACCATTATTATTATCCTTTAATTTAAATTAATAATTAATTTAAACCATAGATTAACATTTAATCTATTTATCAATTATTAACATTTAATCACTTAAATTATAGATTAACATTTAATCTATTATTGAGCTTGTATTTCTTATGTGAGTATCTCCACAGATTGCTCTGAGACATTCTAACTCTAGCTTACCCAATGTTATTACATTGACCCTAAATAGGAATGACATCGGAATTGCAAATGACGTGAGATATCCATGTTGCAATTGAATCCTAGTGTAAGAACATTAACCATTAAGGATCCCGCCATGTGAACTCTTTAATTCAATTGATCCTTCCAATCACATTATCCCTAATAGGCCTTTGAGCTTAATATACTATCTAACTCATAGCTCATTGCACATCATCTGGGTTTCCAAGACATTTGATTAAGACATGAGAAACAATTTCCCATGTAAAATATTTTGAGAAAAAACGTTTTATAAGTATAATATATTTTAATAAAATTATATTTCAAACTTGTTTGATTTCAAAATCACCTGTGCAGGATTTAAGCTCAATCGACTATCTTACCCGGAACTTGGATAATCTCTCAAATTAATGAGCATGGATTTCTTCTTTGAAATTCATCATGACTCGAACAGCTTTCTGACTATCCAACTGTGACCATGTCGTAGTCCCTCAAGTAGAGAGTATTTTGGTGGAATCAAAACAGTCAGATTATTGTTCAGTTATAAATGAACTCATCAGATCTAAGGATTATTGAAATTGTTCAATGTGAATGAGAGACCAACTATCTGATAGTATGTTTATGCAAGAGGTCTTTCATTGCATACAATCAGTCAGTGTACATTTAAGCACTCATATGCTGATGTGCAGTCTCCACTCCACTACAATAGTTTGAGATAAAACTATATCTCAACTATTAAGAATATCTTAGCATTGTGGCAGCCATATAAGTGAGGTGTCCAGCTTCATCCATAACTGTGACTATATAAGGTATAAGGAACTGGAAAGCTATTATCTACCTGTGATAGTCTCATCACATAGCTTTCTTACAATATATCCTATGGACCTTTATCGATATCTCATATCGTATAGATCATCTCATGATCATGGTCAATTACCCATAATGAATTCACAATAGATAAAGAAGAAGTCTCTATTAATCAAATTAATAAGAATCTTACAATCTAAATGACTTTTCTGGGCATCATGTCTAACATAGAGGAGGTTGGAGCACTAGTCGAAGGCAGTTGCTATTAATAAACTTGGCACTCTTCAAGACATATCATAATCAACTCTCCTGTACTATTGGAAGAATATTGTGTAGTATGACTATCTGATGCTTTTGAATCCTAATGATGTTCGGCAGTATAAGCCTAATTAGCCCACACAGACTCCTATAGAGATCCGAACATGTGTCAATTTATACGTCATCATACCATAATGCGTACATTTGCGGTTACCTTGACCTCTGCCACAACCTCCTGTGTCACGACCGCTACTATGGGGCATACGGCCTCTATGTCCACTATGGCTTATATCTCCTCTACTTGAGACGATACCAAACTGACCTAGTACCTATACTTTTCATGGTACTACTCCGTATAAATGATCTTTGCAAGCGAGTATAGACCTCTACAACAGCTGGGATATCACTGTCCCCCAGCATCTGAGCCCTGACTGGCTCATATTCAGTACCAAGTCATGACAACAATCAAGCAATACGAAAATCTTCCCTTTGTCTTTTCAGAATCTCCATACCAAGGATATATGGTTGGTACACATTATGTTCTTCCCACGCACCTTTTATTGTAGAATAGTAATCTCACAATGACTTGTAACCTTTCTGAACACTAAACAGTTCTTGATATAATAGTAAAAATGGCTAATATTTTATCGGATGAGTACATCTCCTTCAACGTGTCACATATTTCTTTGAAAGTGTCCAAAAACATCACATTATAATTTGAATAATACTGGAATCATTATGGGACAAATTCTAACATTAGTTTCCATTATAATTTATAAGGGGGTATAATGTTCAGAAATATAGAGGAAATTTCTGAAATATAAGATAAAAATTATCACTTACACCAAACAATCCAATCTGACACCTTTTAGAGGCTTTCCAAGATCACACATCTGTCCTCTCAATTTCCAGCACATAAATGATCAGCAATTATGAGAAAATATTCTCTCAACACACTTTTTGATGTACAACACATACACGATCAACAGACTTGATACCTTGAAGAAACACATGCACGATAACATCACACAACCCGACTTTATGTGATTTCCAGAAACTACACCCTTTAAACGTCAAGAGAACACATCATACTCTCTTGGTTATCTTCATATAAAGAGGGATATCACATCAATTTGCCACCATGAACACAACATGGGATTGAAATCCCATTATTTTAAAAAAAAATGTGAAACCCTAAGGGCCGATGGATTATTGAAGTGAGAAGAAGAAAAAGAAAAAAAAAAGGAAAAAGAAAAAGAAAGAAAACCCTAACACAAATCGAAGTTTATTGCTCTGATACTATATTCGATTTAAATTAGGGTTTAAATATAAAATGAAGAAAGAAAAATGAAGGAGAAATCAAAAGGAAGAACGGACTATTTCTCTTAATGAGTGTCCCCTCCCTCTAAATCACTTATGTTAGTATAGTATGCCCCTGAAAGCCAATGTCACATTTGATTAATAAAGATTAATTTAGTTCCACATTCTATTACTGTCTCCTGCATGCATACTAACTTTAGTATGGGTATTTATGATAAATGTCTAATGTGATGAGAACATTGAAGTCATTAGGTAACATTGTACAAGAACCATGTCATGCTTTAGGGCCATAGACACGAGATAAGACGATCCCTTCCTTGTAGACTTAAAATAGTTTAGGCTATGGGTGTTGACTCGGTGTCACACTTTATTATGGCCTATACATGTGATATCCCTATTGGATAGTATGACGCATCTCTATCATAGCTAAAGACTCTCAAACACACATGTAGGTGCATGTAACAGGTACATAGCACTGGTGGATCTATCCGAAAACACCTGAAAGAAAATCAGGTGCCATATTTAAAAGGCAATTCTCGTTGTATTGTGCACATGGTTCAAAATAGCAGCATCAGGTGTCATACCGGTAAGTCCAAAACAGGATATGTATTGACATATTGGACCGTATCAAATGGATACGGCAGAAAAAAATCAGGATACACTAAGAAACATTTGGATACATAAGGAAAAATTTGGATATCTTGTATAAAACTTATTTTAATGCAAATATAAGCTAAAAATAAACTAAATGAAGGCCTCCAAGTATATTTATAATCATATATATGAGTTAAGAATTTTACAAGTGGAAAAGAGTGTCTACTGATAAACAGGTATGAAAATACAAACCAGTCACTTAAACAAGTATAGGAAATACAATCTGGATATTAAAATCTTAACTTCAAAATGTTAAATAAGTATGTATTGAATTACAACAATAAATTATAAGTTTGAATCTAAGTTTTTATATGTTGAACCATTAAACAATTAGTTGACTTTTTGACTCTATAGATGAAAATATTTTTGAAGACAAATATTTGAGACTTTTTTTTTGCCAAACTTTTGGGTTTTGGTAATATTTTAATATAGTAAAATTTATGAAATTTTAATATTTGAAAAATAAATTACCATTTGAAAGTTGAACTTTTGACCTAATCCTTAAAAGACACTAAAAAGAGGATTTTTTTTTTAACCTGAAAAGTTTACCTTTTATTCTTCAAGAATTTAGATCCAGGATAATTTTTATTAAATTCAAACAGAGAGTATAAACTTATTTATATATAAACATCTTAAGTATATGAATTTAAAACCATTTACTTAAATGATATTTTATGTAAATAAGTTGTGCGTATCAGGTCTGTACTGTAGATCCTCGTGTAAATGGAATGAGGGAAAAATTAACTGAAAAATCTCTTGTATCAGGCCCATACCAAGCGTATCAGGCCCATATTGATCCCATATGCCCAATACAGGCCGATATAGGGGAGTTTTTTTCCAGTGTACCTGGTAGCTACAAACAGGATATGTATCGGCCAATCGTACCAAAATTTTAAACCATGATTGTGCAAAGAAGTTTCCAACATGCAGAGTATCCTTAGACCTAAGAGATTTATTTCCTTTTATACTATTTGTATGGCTTTGATTTTACCAAACAATGATCCCTAATTGCGGAATGCAGACTATGTCCGGATACGTTGGGTCATGGACATAATGTATGGAGAAGAACAAATGCTCAAATATGGGATCCACTATACCTAACAAAGGGAAAGTCTCCTGAAGGAAGAAATGCATTGAAGTGAATTTATCATAGAGATTGGAAAATCCACCTGTGGTGATTTGGATAAAATATGTTTTGTCAAAATTGTTTTTTAAAATATATTATTTTGAGTCAAAAGCGATTTCTACAAGTTTTTTAGTCCAACCAGATGATTAAATTCATGAATACATAAGTTAGGGATTGAGAGTGCTTTCTATTCATTATTAGTGACTTATATGGAATGTGGTATTAGGTGGAAGGACAAAAATTACAAGTAAATTGTTATGTAAGGACCTTAGATTGTGTTTGGTTAAACTTTTGGGGTGACTTTCAATGACTTTTGACCTTTTAAAAGTCAAAAACCCACAAATCGATGTTTGGTTTTGAAGGGCGAAAATGGCTTCCCGCCGAAGTCGAAAGTCGGAGGAAGTCGCAAAATCCACTTCCTGCGAAAGCCAGGAGACTTTGGCTTTTGCAGGAAGTCGATCTTACGACTTCCGCGTGAAGTTGACGGAACCGAGACTTTAAGACAGCATAAATGTTTTTTTTTTTTAGTTTTTCATTCGCACAAGAGAGAGAAACGAGAGATAACCCATCTCCCTCATCTCCTCTCCTGTGATTGTGGCCTGTTCCCAACGCTCCCCACCATTCAACCCGCCGGAGATCGGCTGCTTCATCATCGATAAGTCTTCCTTGTTCTTTGTTTCTCATTTTAGGGTTTCAAATAAAGGAAACCCTTATACCGCTGCTGCTCCAGGCCGGCGTCTATTGTCGTTGCTCCAAGGCCCGCGATGATTAATGGAGATGGGAGCAACACCGGAATACTAAACCCCCAGCCCATGTTCATTTGTATCCATACCAGTTGAGGAAGCAGCAAGGGACACCCAACTTGATTGAATTCCCTCCTAGTAATTTATTTTTATTTTCAGAAAAAATTAACTACTAGATTTTTAAATGATTCCAAGGAATTTGGGAAATAGCCCATACATATAAAGATTGGGATTTCATTTAAATCAAATATCCAGCAAGAACCCCTAGTCGGGGCACTTCAATTGATCAACGAAATGTCAAGTTGATCATATCCACTTTAGATGTGTCTAATGCTGAAGCTATAGTAAGCCAAAATGATCTACGGAGTATGTACCAACTGCCAAGTACATTGAGGTTTAGACATGAAAAACGATGAACCTAGTAGATGGTGTGAACTGTGACCACATCCACTCTCAACAACAAATGGAAGAACCTCTAATGAAAAGAGAAAAAAAATCCAAAACCAGATTTTACATGGGATTGTAAGATTTTATGGCAAAGTTGAATACAAATATAGCTAATAACAAGAAGAAAAAACAAACTTGGGTCAGTGTATGCAAACTGGTGGTAGTTGAGTTTTTTGGAGTAATTTTTTTTTTTAACAAGATTTTATGTTTGAACCCATCTTACGAAAAGTTACTCTTGGCTATGGAAGCCAAACGCACATTTTGATTTCTCGTATTGGGAAGTTACTTCTCGTTAGAACAACCAAACGACATTTTTCCCCTAAAATGACTTTTACCAACTTTTCTGAAGAGCTACTTTCTGAGGAAGTTCTTCCGCTAATTTGTAGAGAAGTTTATCCAAACAAGCCCTCATTCTAATAAATCTTTGTTGTTGGGGTTTCATTATATTATGTTAACGAAAAATAATATAATATGTGAAAATCCATGAGGGACTTTTCTCTAAAAGAAAATCCTAAAACGATTAAATTACATAGAAATTCTAGTCTTCACATCCAACGGTAGAGATCCCTTAAGATCTCATGTCAAATTGTCTTACTCACTCTATGACTTTGACTTATGGTTGGAGAATCCAACACTATGTAATCTCTTTATAGTCGGCCCCTTTGAGATTCTATGATTTTCAATTTTTTTTTTTCTAAGAAGAAAACCCTAGAGCAAGGAGAGTTGTACGACTGCCCTAGGAAAACCTCGAGAGTGTTTCTGCTATACTATCATTGATTGAAGGAGATATTGATCTCCATTGAAAGCTTGTGAAGCGAGGATGAAGGGAAACTCTCCCTACCCCTAACCGTCCCCTAGAAAGAAGAAAATGAGGCCATTAGTCATCTATCAAAGCTTAAAGTCATGTTCAAGAGAATGGCGTGAATCAATACAGGAGGCTAGACATCTGTGTGGTTAGTGAATTAAGGTTAGTATAATTTAAACCTTTTTAAGGATTTTATCTTCAAGCAATGATCCTGAAAGGGGAAAAGATGTTTTCCCATCATGCGAAAAAAGTTTCACAATCTATGTTCCCTACCTATGGAAACTAACTTATATATATTAAGAAATTAAAAATTACATCTATGTCCCAAACCAAAATATCAAATCTACCCTTAATAAAAGTAATGACTAACTAATAATATTAACAAGGTTGAAAGTCCATAACACAAACGAAAACCAGCATAATGAACCCAAGACAGAAAGCAATAGTTGGTAATCAACTAGCACAAGTATAGTATCTCATAGCTCGGAAGGTTCAAATGTTCAATACTTCAATGTGAATTTTATAATTTCATACAAAAAAGTTGTAAGTGAACTAAAAAAGAATGATGCTAGGTTATCAATTGTAAAAAAATTAAAAAACAAATAAAATTAATAATGCTGGGTGACTATAGTGATCATCTAAAGATACAAGAGCTATAACTAAAGCATACCTTCTCGAGAAAGGATTGAATCTGTTGAAGAGGACTAGATATCTGGTTTGGACGTCCAAATAGTTTAAGAACACCACTCGATGTTTTCTTGTCCATCTTCAAGAAAAGACAGAAGGTCAGGATTGAGCCCTCAATTACTCTAATTAGGTCAGAGGCAAGGACAGGGAAATCTGACTCATCTTTCTCCTCGCCTTTGGAGTCTGAACCTGAAATTATTTATGAAGCAAATCATTCTCCATGCAAGCATAAAGAAACCCACCTTGTTTTCTGAAGTAGTATTTTAATACTTCATGTGAAAAGAAAAAGATAACCATCTGTTTTACAGAAAATAAAGTGGGATTGTACCCATGAACACTGTGAGAGAGTGCACCCAAATTTTCATATAGAGGGGAACCAAGCTCTTTTACGGATCAATCTGCAATGATGTCTACCTTGAATATTTGGAACCTGAAGTAGGTTGGGAAAGGAATTTCTTGTTCGAGTATAAATCTCCACTCTGAGACCCTGCTCAAAAGGCTCATTTTCGATGAATCTCTGTAACAAAACCTGAAATTGCTGAAACTGCTGAGCAGCATGGCTGTAACAGGTGGGATTTTCGTTTTGGGACGATATTTTCTCCCTCATTTGTGTATATTGGCAGTGAAGCGCCTCCCAAGTTAAGCAAATCTGTGCAACATATGCAGTTTCAAGATCCTGGTACACCTCATCATCCTGCTGCTGCAAGTGCTCACCTTCATATTCAGGTTCTTCCAGCTTCTTCGATGAGAAGCAGCGAAGGGTGGATGCCAGCTTCTTAGATGCAGATCTTGGCGATGGGTTTGAATGATTCTGGGAGCCTGTGATGTAATAAAACCTCGAGTTGTCATTGGTTTTCAAAGGCTATTTTCACACAGCAATCAGTTAACCAGGAAAATGTGAAACCAAAAATACCTATGGTAATAGTTAAAAGAGGGTGGTTAGAATGCCAATGATCTAAACACATTTCCAGCCTCAACTTGTACAAAATCTGGAAAAATTCTGGTTTTAAACAAGAAGGGTATATGTACACTAAGTGTGGACATGGGATTTAGCACCATTCCAAATTGGAAAAACCCTAATAAGGACTAATGCAAAATCAATAAAAATGGAGTCGCACCTATTTTAATTTTAGGGGAGAATAGGAACCCTAATATATCAATAGATAAGGCAATTGGTCTGAGATAAAGATTTTGGTAAAAGATTTGGATGCGCTAAGCGAAGATGTTAGACACCCGCCAAATGCAGTTACCCAATTGTAAAGTACATGTTTTAGTGTTGGCTTATTCCGGTTTCAAAACAAGTGAGTCTAGTGTATCTTATGTCATTGCCTTCAAGCATCCACGATAAGTGAAGTTGAAGACCGAAGAAGATCGGTTGAAAACTCGGTTAATGTCATATCCTTGGAAAGGGAAAGAAACCTTGATCTAGTATCTTGTTCGACCACCACTACACACATATTGCTTCACTTTTGAACTGTTCACTAAATGTGACTAAGTGACTTGGCTATGCTTTAGCATTCCGTGAGATTTAGTTAGATGTGTATACTCAGTCAGACTAACTAATCATATTCTTCATTGGATTTGTAATTTTAAATTACTACTGCTTGGAATGCTTTTGATGCATATTTGTGTGACACATGATATTTTTTTCGTAATATTATTATGTGTTTTCTTATTAGTTGTCATGGGCCTTTCTAGCTTAGGTGCCCTGATTTTGGTAGTGTCCTTGATCTTAGGAGGAGAAGATTAAGTTGAGTTGTTGAGGGGGAGTTTGTGCTTTATATTGTCATTTTGTTCCCCGCTCTTTAGTCCTCACATTGTCTGCATTTATTTGATTGTATTGTGATTGCCTTGTTATTACACGTGTTAAATCGATATATTCTTTGTGATAATAGCTTTATGACTACCTTTGGCAATTGTGCCAAAAAGGGGGAGAATGTTGGGTATAAGTTCCCAAGTTCAGTACATTCCTTGCAATACTTGTATTTATGTATTTTCATATTCCATACATGCTTCACTAGGTATTTTGTTTATGAGCATATGCAGGTGCAGGGTTGCAGCAAAACAAATTTTACTTAACAAGAGCTTCAGTATCTTCATTTAAGATAATTTGTCAATTGGTGTCATATAATAGTGTTGGAGTCATGTAATGCCCTAATTCACCGTTTTGATGTGTTTGGGTGAGTTTGTGTCATGTCATATACTTCAGTTTGGTTTTGCTACGGAATTGCCAAAGGGGGAGATTGTAAAGTACATGTTTTAGTGTTGGCTTATTCCGGTGTCAAAACAAGTGAGTCTAGTGTATCTTGTGTCATTGCTTTCAAGATCCATGACAAGTGAAGTTGAAGACCGAAGAAGATCGGTTGAAGACTCGGTTGATCATATCCTTCGTTTCACTCATAGGATGATAAGTGACCTAGATATCATGTTACCTTTTACCTTAGGTGTGGGAATTGACTTAGAATAATCATAATATAATACCTTAGGTGGAAAGTGACTTAGACTAATCATATGAACCCTAGGTGATTAGATATGTAGCCCGAAACAAGTTAAAAGTTTTTAAAGTTCTTAAAAAACCAAGGTTGCTTGTAAGAGGCATATCTTACGAACCGTAGCTCGGATTTTGCTCCATAATATATCAAATCGACCGCGTCAAAAAAATCTACAACTTTCATGAGGGAAGCAAGAGCTGAAAATACGATTTTAATATCTCGGTCGACCGAACAACCCCCAGGCTCAACCCTGATATAAATAGTTTTTGTATGGGGAAAAAATCCAGCAAGTGAGAAAAACTTGGGTCGACCCAAGTGGATGTTAGGGTCGACCCTGATATGGAAAATCATGCAAAACACCTTTGGGTCGACCCAAGTACCCCCAAGGTCAACCCTGATATGGATTTTTTTGCCTAAAACGGATTTAGCAACTTCTAAAACATGGTTTGGGTTCTCTATTTAACTAGAACCCTTCTAGTTCGTGGAGAGCAAATTTTGGTAGTATAAAGAGTATTTTTAACTATCTCTAAAGTTCATAAAAGTTCTAATTTTTATTGTCTCTCCTCCCCTTTGTTAGTTCTTCTTCCATCTTAGATTTTGCAACCCAATGCTCCATTCTTGCTTGCTTGGACCTTCCCATTGATGGAGTCCATCTAGGATTTGATTTTAATCAAACCATCAACCCGTTCTAGAAAGAACAAATTGGCCGGAGTGTTCCGGAGCCTTTGCGAAGGAGATCGATCCGAGAAGGATCGTGGATGTGTGATTTGGTCGATTGAATCCGAAGCCGTCATTGACGGAGATCGATCGGAAAATAGTGGTTGTTTTGGAAATCTAAGAGAAGTACGAGTGGTTGCGGTTGATCACGGGACTGTGAGTACGTGATGACTTTTTGAGGTGTGGAAGACTAAGAATTGAAGGATCGTAGTGTCGAGTCCAAATGAGTCAAGTTCGAGTCTTGTAAGTTCTTGTTAACTTTGTCTTCGTGATATCTCTTGGCTGGACTAGGTCCCGTGGTTTTTCCTAGAAGGGTTTCCACGTAAAAATTCCTTGTGTTATGGTTTGCTTGTTTCTCTCTATTTCCGCACTTTAAGTTCATCATCCCCTAAGTCAATAACTTAATTGTTAAAATATTAAAATGGTAGATAGACTTGTAGGGAAACCTAACCATCCCATTGATTTTGTGAAATTCTCAACTCAAACCTTAGATTTGAGGTTCACCGAATTTTTTCACTAATCCCTAAACCCACTTTAGACTAAATTGGAAACCAAATTATAATTCTTGTTTAGAACATACTATTATGGAATCATGGATTAAAATAGAAACATGCTAATCAAATCATTAATTGAAAATAGAAACATGCTAATCAAATCATCAATTCTAAATTAGAAACATGCTATTAATCCAAAATAAAACATATTAATCATATGAAAATTACCAAAATTAATATGAAAAGTACCTAAAATAGCAATAAATATTAAAAAAAGGAAACTAACCAAAGATTCTACCTATCCACCTAAGTGGAATCAAGCCACAAATGATTCGAATCAAATCTATCTAAGCATTATTTTATTTTATTTTTTGTATTTTTTAACTTCTAAATTTTTTATATATATATATTTTTTTTTATATTGTTTAAATACTTAGTAATTTAAGCTCATGCAGGGGACTGGGCATGGAAGTAAGCATAAATGATCATCCTAAAATATACCAAAATGCTAAAATAATGAATACAATATCCAAGAAAGCTCGAAACAGTGGGAAAAAAATCCTATAGCAGAGGGTTTCTAACCCAATTCCCAAGAAAGAGTACTGGAAAAGCATAATGATATGTTGGCAGTAATCTCAGTGCTGCCAACATGAAACTAAACTGAAAATGGATTGACGGTATACAATCTAGTGCCAATAGGAAATACAAACAAAAAATATATTATTGTCGTTTTAAACAGTGCTAGTGTACTCATGGTGTCAAAAATCGACTCAATTCCACCAAGGTTGACCGAATTGAGTCAACTTTCATGGTGTCTGATTCGAAATGCACTTGTATTTTAAAAATAATGGATTTTCTAGTAAACTTCGGTAAACTTAGGTGAACTTCAGTAAGCTTCTACCGAAAAAAAAAAGTGTTGAGAAAATACAGAGCTTCGGTAAAAGTTAACCAAAGTTACAGAAAAAGACTGTAAATTGAAGGGCTTTTAAGTTTGAACTTAAAAGGGTAATGCTAGTTCCACTCGCTTTAAACTTACTTTCTTTATCAAGAAAGACATGGGTCCCTAACATTAACCTTATTATACATATAATTAGCTTTAAAAGAGAGTGTTGCTAGCATTAACCTTAATCTAAATTATAATTTTATTATTCTAATAATTTTGTTATTAGTATATTTTGCCCATAAAGGTTTTTAGTAATATTAAATAATTAAATAATTTCCCAATAGTATTTAATAAATTAAAAATTATTTAATCTCCTCCTCTTCACATATTGATCTAGTCTTGTAAAAACATTGAGCTCATCAATTGTAACTTGAAATAGTCAAATAGGTTAGAAACTAAATTGAATTTCAATTATTTATCAAATTTAATGTGCATTCATAAATTTTTCAGGTTTCTAAAACAATTAACATGGATTATCATAGAAAAATAAAGAGAATACATATCCCCTTCATTTGACAAAGAGGATAAAATATAATTAAAAATAGTTGACAATATAGAGAAATATCAAGAAGAAATTACAGCTTAGACAAGCAGACAACGCACGTCACTTAACATGATTCTCACATTTGAGTACTACATGCTTGCATCAGTAATATTTATTTTTTTTTTTGATTGGTAAATCATATCTATTAAAGCAAAGAGCAGTTTACAAAGGTGTAAACTAACTACCAAAGCAAAAGCAACAACAAGGAAGAAAACGATTACAAGCCCGTATGGCTACTAGTTGACCTCAACAATAAATGGCATCCCTCACTTCTTGTCCCATAGAACTTGTGGAACTCCATACCAATATCCATTGCCGCACCCGAGATATGAGCCTTTGGTCAGAAGAAGAGGAATTCTCAAAGACCCTCGCATTCCTCTCCTTCCAAATAGCCCACGAAAGAGCACCGGGTAAAAGAGTCCGGATGGATTCCTTAGCCCCCACCAAAGCCGACAAATGTCATCCCGATAAGAAGCTTAGAAAGGAGGAAGGGAAGACCCACTCCACTCCCATCCGAGCCAAGAAATAAGCCCAAACCCTAAAAACAACCGGACAGTGTAAGAGCAAATGATTCACAGACTCTTCCGCCTTCAGGCACAAAAAGCAGCGGTTTGTCAAACTCCACCCTCTCCTCTTCATTTGATCAAGCGTAAGGATTTTATTTAAAGCAGCGGATCAGAGGAAAAACGATACCTTCGAGGGAACCTGGTTAGCCCACACAGCCTTATGAGGAAAGGAACGCGGAGGGACAGGGCCAAATGACTGCAAGAGTGACCGCACTGAAAATCGGCCGGAGTTGCTACGAGACCACAACCTACTATCACTAAACTGGGATCTAGGGACGGAGACACTCAACCGGGTCAACAGACGCTGCATATCCTCAACCTCCCAATCATTCAAAGCTCTCCTCAACCTAGGACACCAAACTAAAGCACTCCCCAACCTCTCGACACACTCAGCTACAGAAGCCCCTTTACAGGTAGCCAAGGAAAAGATAGACTCAAAGTCGTCCTTGAGCCTCGACTGACCACTCCAAACATCGAGCCAGAACTGGATATTGGATCCATTACCCAATTTGAAGCTAATGAATGGGTCTAGGGCCTTAGCGACCCCCGTAATACCTTTCCAGAGGCCCACCCCGTGGGCTCCCCTAACCGCCCTCGACGCCCAAGTTGAAGCCAGCCCATGCCTGGCAATGATAACTTGCCGCCACAAACTCTCCCTATCCTGACCAAACCGCCAAACCCATTTGCCCAAGAGTGCCTTATTCACCTTAGTGAGAGGGACGAGGTTAAGGCCCCCCGCCTCGACCGGCTTACAAATTTGATCCCATGCTACCAGATGATATTTACGATTGTCCCTCTCGTGCCATAAGAAATCTCGTTAGAGGCGAGACAGGGATAGGGCAATGGAACGGGGAAACGTAAAGGTGGAAAGGAAATAGGTTGGGAGGCTACGGAGAGTACTCCTGAGAAGGGTCAACTTACCACCTTTGGAGAGAAGACAGGACTTCCACCCGGCTAGACGGGCAGAGACCCTTTCAATAACTGGGGCCCAAACAGCTTTGGCCTTGAACGGGGCCCCCAAAGGTAGGCCTAGGTAAGTAGATGGGAGAGTCTCTTGCTGACACCCGAACACACTAGCCAATAGGGCAATCTGGGGAACAACACCTACTGGTAGAATCTCACTTTTGCTCAGATTGACTCGGAGGCCAGACACTGCCTCAAAACACCTTAAGAGGCACCGAAGGTGGATAAGCTGGGACACTGAGGCACCACAGAACACTAATGTATCATCGGCAAACTGTAAGTGCGAGATACTGAGACACTCCCTACCCACGGAGAAACCTGTAAACACCTGCCCATTTGCTTTGACCAACATACGACTCAGTGCTTCAGAGACAATAATGAACAGAGCAGGAGACAGCGGGTCTCCCTGCCTGAGTCCCTTGGAGCTTCGGAAGTACCCTTTTGAGCTTCCGTTGATGAGGATTGAGAACGAAGCAGATGATATGCAAGCTTTAATCCACGACCTCCATTTGGCACCGAAACTCATTCTACCCAATAGATAGAGGAGGAATTCCCAGTTAACATTGTCGTAAGCCTTTTTCATATCAATCTTACAAATAAGACCTGGGGCTTTAGACTTCATGCGCTCATCCACACATTCATTAGCGATAAGAACGCCGTCTAAGATCTGATGCCCCCGCACAAAGGCGCCCTGGTGAGGGGATCCCAAGACGCTTCGAATACGAGTAGCCAGCACCTTAGCTAGGATTTTATAAGCGCTACTGACCAGGCTAATAGGACGAAACTCTTTCAGCTCCTGGGCCCCGACCTTCTTCGGGATCAGGGTCACGAAAGTATTGTTGATAGCCCTATCGAACGACCCTGAGACAAAGAGTTCCTGTAAGAGTGCTAGAAAATCCCCCCCAACAATATCCCAACAGGTTTTATAAAATTCAATGGAG
This sequence comes from Tetracentron sinense, assembly GCA_015143295.1. Classification (NCBI taxonomy): domain Eukaryota; kingdom Viridiplantae; phylum Streptophyta; class Magnoliopsida; order Trochodendrales; family Trochodendraceae; genus Tetracentron; species Tetracentron sinense. The sequence goes on from CM026554.1 coordinate 24,661,470, forward strand.
AATCCATCCGGGCCTGGGGCTTTATTGCTAGCCAGGGACTGGATGGCATTCAAAACTTCCTCTTCCCGGAATGGTCGTTTCAAATCCACACTTTGGGCCTGGGAAATGGAGGCAAAAGGAAGACCGTCTAGTTTTGGACGCCAAAGGACTTTCTCCGAGTACAGATCCTTGTATAAACTGACTACGCTATCCTCAATAGCCTTTGGATCCGACCGACTATCACCGTCGATAATTAGGCCAGATATAGTATTTGATTTTCGACGAAAATTGGCTACACGATGGAAGAACTTAGCGTTACGGTCCCCCTCCTTCAGCCAGCAGATCCTTGACTTCTGTTTCCAACTAATCTCCTCAAGATTCACGATTCTCAGGTAGTCACTCTTGAGAGATTCTCGGGCTCGACTTTCCTCTCCAGTTAGAGGTCGAATACTCTCCATGGAGTCTAGGGATGCAATGTTGAGTAATACCTCAGCTTTATGTTCTGCCACGTTCCCAAAGACCTCCTTGTTCCAGATCTTTAGTTTAGCTTTGAGGGCTTTTAACTTCAGACCGAACCGCCTACTGGGGGGGCCCCAGACCACCTGGGAGGCCCAGACCTCGGCCACAAAAGCTTTGAACCCCTCCGACTGAAGCCACATATTTTCAAATCGGAAAGGAGTGGGGCCACCCGATACACTCTCTGGAGCCAATAGGATTGGCATATGGTCGGAGGTGGGGCGAGGCAGGGAAGACTGGACAAGATTAGGGAACATGGTTTCCCAATCAACCGAGAAAAGGAACCGATCCAACCTGCTAGCACGGCGGCCAGATGGCAGCTGTGACCAGGTAAACTGGCTACCACGCGTGGGGTAGTCGACCAAACTATGGCGAGAGATAAAACTAGCGAATCTTTGCATCTTGGGCGACATAGATTGAGCCCCACGCCTCTCATAGGGGAACCGGACGCAATTGAAATCTCCCCCCAAACACCAAGGGGCATCCCACCTACCACTAATGTCATCGAGCTCTTGCCAGAATTCGATATCTGCCACAGACCCCGAGGGACCATAGATTCCAGAGAACACCCATGAATTCCCCCCATTGGGCAACCGACAAAGAATAGAAATCGAGTACGCCCCAACTTCGGATTCCAATACCTCGACTCTGCCCGGATCCCACAGGAGCAACATGCCTCCAGACGCCCCTAATGAGTCCAAGCTGATCCAGTCTGAGGGGCCCTCCCCCCATAAGTCCCGAATCAGACGAGGGTCGAGAGATGTCAACTTGGTTTCCTGGATGCAGGGCATTGATGGCTTTTTAGAAGTGACAAACTTTTTGATTGCCGCATGTTTTGCAGGGCAACCCAACCCTCTAATGTTCCAGGAGAGAAGACTCAAAACTGACATTGGTCACTAATGGAACCCTGGCCCAGTCTCTTTGATCGAGGGTTAACTTTCCGACTCGATGTAACATAATTTATGTCTCATTTCAACTTCCTCAACTCCGAAGAGGACCTCCTAACGGATCTTGCAGACCGCCTTGGGGTAGGCTTGACCTCAGACCCACTCCCTACTCTTTCAAGAGATTGAAGTAACCTCCTGAGTCAGTAATATATTAAATTCTAGATGTATATTTATGCTTTAATATTGAATGTCTAAAAATTTATTTTAAATTTCCAATGTTTCCTTAAAGTTTTAGACTTCTTTAATTTTTAAATAACTTCCTTAGACTACCTTAAACTTCCTCGAATCGTGTCAACTTCCTTAGCGACCGAAGTTTATACTGAAACCAAATTTTAACATCTTGAGTGTGCTATATGAGAAAAAATGCATTGTTGCCATTTGAAGTAGCAACATTATCAATCCTACTACTGTGCTTCTCAACACACTGCTTTAAGTTATGTACAAAAACTTGCTCTGGCCATAACTTCTTCATCTAGAATCCAAATCAGTCCCGGTCTTTTTTCACTTACTCCAAATTTAAAGGAGAACCTACAAGTTAAGGCGCGATCAACTTTAGAAATAGGCCTGATTGGAAATCGCCATAGTTAGATCTAATCTCTGGCTGAAATCATGTTCAAGAATCAAATTTGGGGAAATTCCAATCTGGTTTGCCCTCCAGATCAAATTTTTAAAGTGTATATCAAATTAAACCCAACAGTTAAATTTATCTTCAGACTTAAAATATATCACAATTCATAACATAAACATATTCAAGCACTTCAAAATCATCAATTAGCATAATTTATTCCCCATAAAACCCTCAATTTTTTCCTGTATTTTCTCATTACGCAATCATGAAAAACGGAAAAAAGAGAATAAGAGTAAAAGAGAAATCTACATACATTGGGTTGCTTATAAATAATCCTACAGTTGTTGGGTGTGACGAAATTTTATCCAAATAAATATAAGCTCCTCTTTTGCATGTTGAATTTGCGAAGACGATGAGAGAATTCTCCTCTAAAGCCCCAAAATAATAATTTAAATTACCTAAGGTTCCTCAAAGGTGGAAGTCTCAAATTCGGAATCCAAATGGGCTTTGTTAGGTTCCCAATGGTGCTCAAAGAGGGGATTTCTAAAACATATTCAGAAAGCTAAAGAAAATAAGAAACTACAGGTGGCGGTATAATAACTATCGCCAACCCGCAAATTGGCTAAAACTGGGGTTGGCATTGAACGTTCTACTGAATACTGACAAACTATGAAAGAAACTCCTAGCGGTAGAATAACTAACGGCAAGTTTGAATTAGATTTTCAAATCGGATTTTAGATTCTTCCCTCGTTTTGATTTCAAAATTCTTTTTTGGTTATTAGCAAATATTTTTAAAATGTGTCCGAAATTGAAGGGATTTGTTGCCTGATAAAGATGCCCAAGATTTTTAGCCGAAAACCCTAATTTTCAAGATGAAACCCTAAGGTGACAACTGTCACTCTAAGATTGGTTTAAAACATTTTACCCTTTTAAGCTATTTCAACCAGTGTTTTAAAAACCAAAAACTCGACTCGACTCGGAACCTTACCGAGTAGAGTCAACACGAAAACTTGAGCAAAACTTGTCCGAGTAATGACACCTAAATTTGAACATATATAATATTTTTCTAATACTATATATATGGTATAAATTCAAAATTAATGATAAAACATGCCTAAAATGAGATGTAAAATTCAATATATACTAAACACCTCCTTTTGTTTTGTATTTATACTATGAGTGGGTAGGGTATGTTTTAAAAAAAAACATAATTTGGTCACTCGGGTAGGCCGATTTACTTGATTTTTTGTTATAACACAAATTGTAAAATTTTTGCTATGACACTTAAATTGTACATAACTAGGGCAAGTTACTCGGTTTCCAGTGTCACTTCCGAATTTTACCTCAAACTTGACCCGAAAGTTGGACGAATCGAGTCAACTCGGCCAAGTTTTGGGTTGACTCGCTGAGTTTTAATACAGAGATTTCAACTTTAAAAAAAGATCCAATTTTTTCCACATAAATATTTTGAAAAAGAAAAGGTATCATCTTTTAAATGAAAATTGTATTTTTTGCTTTCCATCCCAATAGCATTTTGATCATTTTGAAGAAGGTCAGATATTTTAGTCAACTTTTGAAGATTCTTCGGTAGGTCACAAGAGATCCTGTAGGCCCTACAAGGGGTGCAAAATTGGGTGCTTACATGAAGGACAAAAATTCTGGCATCCCTTCCACTATACACCTACAAACTTAAGAACTTATCGGAGGTGTTTGATCAGTTGACCACCATTTTGCTATGAATGTCACCCAAAACTCATATTGAACAATCCTAAGATTCACATGTGAGCTTGCCCCACCCATGAGTAAATATTTCGTTGTAGCCATGATCCTTTTAGCCTGCTAAGGCACACCTTTTTATAGCTAATTTTTCTTGTGAATTAATGATTAAGATAATTAATAGTTATGTACCATTCAAGATGTGGCCCACCAATCAAACATCTGGCTTAGACTGACTGAACTTTGTGAGCAAATTTAATCTATTCCTTTCTATTTCAAAACATAGTTAGGAAGACCAGGCTAAAATGCTAATTTGGTACTAAAAGTGCAACTTCTTTCTAGAGAAGATAACAAACAAATTTCAGATACCTAGCTATAGACCCTAGTAAAGGTGAACTAATATTTCCAATAAACATGATGCAAATGCAGTAGGAGTGTAGGACATATGGTTTTACATACTGACCGATACACACCTATTTTACTTGGAGATCTATGGGAGCTGCACTCATGTTCAACACTTCACTTGTAAGTGTATAATGTTGTACCCGAGCAATATCCTTGTTGTAGCTGAGAGTAATAAAGATATGCACCGATATGGAGCTGTTTAACTAATTATCAAACAACAAACCTTTGTAAAAGTATTGAGCCATATCAGACCATACATGCATACCAACTAAGTTTTGCTATCGATCAATCCACAAATTGAGGTTGATATTCTTTTCATTGTTATTTTTTTCAAAGATATGTTGGATGTTCAATGCAAACCAATCGCTACACATGCTTATGTGTGATATCTGCCAGAGGCTGATATGGCCACTGAAACTGATATATGAAAGCTAAAACCATGGGGATGGGAAACCACCAATTAATGGTACCACCTAAGAGACTGCACCGTAAATCATGGTTCAAAAACTCGAAAACTCGACTCAACTCGAAAGTTAACCGGGTCAAGTAACTCGGAAAACTCGAAAAAAACTCAACTTGGCCCAACTCGGAATATATATGTAATAACTTGAAACACTTGGGTTAAAAGAACTCAAAGTACGCTAGTTTTAGAGCCTCAAACCTATAAACTAGGTTTAACAGAACTCATAATAGGTTGTCTGCATAGACCCAAAAAAATATGATGCAAAAATAGTGTAACGTTCAAGTTTACGTTTAAAAAATACCCTTATGTGACTCGACCGAGTCTGGCAAGTCGAAAAACTCTGCTCGACTCGACTGAGTCACCCGAGTAACTCGACAAATAGTGTCTCCTTCAAGTTTTGAGGTGACTCAACTCGAAATTCAGCCAAGTCGAGTAACTCGGGCGAGTTACTCGAGAGACTCGCCAAGTTTTCGAACTATGCCGTAAATCAATTGAAACAAACATCAGAGATTACGTATTAAGAAAGATATGGCACATATTCAGATTCCAATATCATCATTATCAATGCTTTATTCCAAATACTTGAGGTTGGCAACATGAATCCTATTCAATTATTCCATTTTATTATAAGTCCTAATTTCAGTTAAATTGTGTGTTAAATCTTTTCTCACTATCTCCGTCCATGACATATTCAAATCCAAACAAATCCATATAACTGCAAGACAATTTTGAGTGGGATATAGAGGACTGAGAATGCCCAACTTGAGCAATGGAACATAAAATGTATCAAGCTGCTTCTGAAAATCCAAGTCTTGTGATCTAAAAGTATGTACCAAAAAAGTGAGAAAAAACAAAGATGGTTATCTGAATGGATGACCTGCACAAATCTTATCTGAATGGATGGCTTGCACAAATCCAATGATATAGGTGAAACTGCAACAGTAAATTTAAGAGGTTCCCCTTTTAATGCATAATCTTATTTACCAAAAAAAATCCAGTTAATTTAAGAGGTCCAATAGAAAATTAGATTTACAGAACTCAAAACTCAATCAACTTAATGAGGCTCAAATCTGAGTCAACTCAGAACTCAAATAATGTGCAACCCTCAGCAGTCATTCTAGTTTCTAGCAATACGGAGCTCATCTATTCAGGCGAATTATCTATATTTGGCTGACATTTTTTAGCACATTTGAGCCCCAATGAAACACGGCAACTACAACAGCGTTTTGAGTACTCTAAACTTTTCCTCGGGTCAAAAGAAAATAATGCTGGCAATTTTTCATATAGAAAATCAAATTTGTAACACTTGACATGTACAGGTACATAATCTATTGACAAATTTGGAGGATTGAAATGGAAGCATTCTCTATAAATGTGTTGCAGACCACATTTCACTTCAGGAAACATAAATTGCCATTTGTAAAAGAATTGGGGCTTCAAATATATATAATTGTAGATAGCAATCAGAATATACCTGCTTCATGCGGCTGCTGAGCCCTCATCCTATCAAAAAACAGCATCCGCTCACAGTACTTTTCATATACTGTATCAAACCCACACCAAGGCTGATAGCCTTCAACTTCAGAGTCCCTCGATTCGCTCCAGCTTGTCTCTCCCTCCTCCTCTTCCGGGCACGAATCCTCTTCAGGTATCAACACCAGAAAACTATTTCTTCTCAGCTCCTTCAGCCGCTTCTTCACCTCATTCATGATAAAATCGTCGTCTTCGTCATCGTCAATCTCTGTGGCCTGATCAGCCTTGGCCGAATTAGTTAAGTCATCGCCATCCTCATTCTTCAGTTCCTCCAGAGGTGGCACCGGCTTATCCTCTGAATCTTTTTCCAGATTAGGTTTATGAGCTTTTCTGAACTTCTTTACTTTGAAGAAATCCATTTGAATTTCTGTTTTGAGAAATTGACCTTTTCTCGTGCACAATTACAAAAATTAGACTCGTTTTGCTCAATATATTTCAGAGATAGATCTGTTTCTCCTCAAGAACAAATTCAAAAGAACGCTTATCAATCCCTATTCAGAGAAAAAAAAGGAGGCATGTTTACAAAAACAGAACAATTTCCTTATTACTCTAAAATCACAGAAGAGATCTTCAAGTCAAAACCTTTTCAAATCCTATCTACTACGAAATAGTTCATCTGAAACGCTATGAAGCTCAATACACCTTCAAATCTAAAATCTCTCTAAAACCTAACTACTAATGTAACAATGCAGGAAGCTCAACACGACTTTAAATCCACATTCCTTCGACAAATATGCTTATTTTTCAAGACAATTTCTAAAAATGGAGAATCTTAGCGAGCTCGCTCAAACTGCCTTCAAACTATTTTCCATGAGAAAAACCTCAACTAGAATGCCATTTTCTTGCTTAAAACCTAGAAAGCTCATCGAAGTACAATCCTGCAACTATTCAAGATTTCAGAAGCACCGTAACGCTAAAGAAACTCGCTGGGAAATGTAGAAAATCACAACTGCCATTACTCATCTAGACACCATTTCTCTGACATTTCAAAAATCAAAGTACATTTCTGAGGTACTTAAGAAAACCCTAAAAACCTCAGAAGATCTGATTAAATTCCTTCACAGAATCACCATATTTTCCAACATATATCTCAAATCTCTGAAACTTCGAGAAATCGAGAAAAGCTTCACCCTGAGAAGAGATTGAGACATCTGAAATCCTAGAAAGCTCAGAAAAATCCTTAACACCGAAGAATCTTCGGTATCTGAGAGAAACCCACAAAGCAGCAGGATTTACAGGAGAACAGTTGAGCGACAACAATAAATTCGAGATACTAAAAATGCGAACAATAAATTGATTGATTTCCATTTTTCGGAAATTTGTTTTTTTAAGCTTTAGTTCCTCTCTCTCTCTCTTCTCTCTCTCTCTCTCCTGTGGGTTCGAAGCACGAAACCCTAGAAAATAGACGGGACATTTACAGTGCTCTGTAAGAATATTGTCAGACACCCATACGAGTTCAACTGATTAAATTACTAAACGGTCCTTGGGGAAACCTAAAATGACCTTAAAAAAGCTTCCTTTTCTTTTTAGACGCAAAAGCTCCCACCGACGCCTCGTCTCTCAAATTTCTTCTTCTTTTTCCTTTTCGGGCCGGATCTGTCCTTTCAATTGTCTTCTTTTACAATCGCTAATGGAATTTTTTTCAAACCAAAAAATAAAAAGGGATAAGTACCGTTTAGTCACCCTAAGTCAAAAATATTACCTAAAAGGGCATGGTTTGAAAAGTTTTACCAAATAGGGAAGTTTTCGGGTTTTATATGTATAGTTAAGGGGGTAAATATGTCAAAAGCATACCTTTTAGGTAATAAAAATGCAGAGCATACCTTTTTTTATAAATATATCAAAAGCATGTCATTTTAGGTAATAAAAATGAAAAACATACCCAATGGGTCAGTTTCCTATCTTACTTGTGCCCTCGTGTCCCTTTTAATTAGGGATGGCAATTTGACCCGCCCCTCCCCTATAGGGGTGGTTTTTTTTCAAAAAAATCGGGGGCGGAGCGAGGATGGTATAAAAAATAAAACCCGACTCGGAGGCAGGGCGGTTTTAGTATACCCCGCTCTGGTGCCCCGCCCCGCCTGCCTTTATATATATATATATATAAAGGCAGGCGGGGCGGGGCCGAGGTGGGGATTTTCTAAGCGGGGCAAGGGCGGTTTCACCATATGTATGCCCCGGTCGGGGGCGGGGCGAGGCGGGGCGAGGCGGCTTTATAATCAAGGTGAGGCCGGGGTGGTAGAAAACCGCCCCCGCCCCGCCCTGCCCCGCCTCATTGCCATTCCTACTTTTAACACCTCTTTAACTCTGATTAAACTTAACAAAATTAAAATTAAGATTTTGGTTTTTTTTTTTTTTTTTAAATCATGGTTGGGTTGTTTAACCTTAAGGGTGAGTGAATCTTAACCACAACAGATGAATATTTAAAATTGGGGCGTGGGCCAATGAAAACTAGCCATTCCATTTCCAAATGGGAACCCCGGGTACATTAACTATTTTCCAGACGGTGATTAGCGACCCTGGTCCGCTTCTTATCTTTAGCCCATGGTCTCGTGTCTCTTTTATTACTCATTTAACCTTGCTTAATTAAATTAAAGTTAAGATTTTAGTTTTTTTTTTAAACTAAGGTTGGATTACTCAATCCTATGAGCGAATGAATCTTAACCATAATTGGTGAGTATTTAAAAGTGGGTGTGAACCAATGAGCACTAGCCGTTTTGTTACATAATGGAAACCATGGGTAGGTTAAGCATTTTCCAAAAAGATACTAATTTAAAAATTTTAACCTTTAAGTTTCAACACCCCGCCCTCTTGCGCCAGTGGTTGGGGTGCGGCCTCCAAATGTGGGAGGTAAGGGGATCGAATCCCCTCGGGTATGAGCTGCAAGAACTCCTCTGCCCAATGCTAACCCCTAACAGCCTAACCGATTTAAGATTACTAACGTATGTACATGATAACTCTAGCAAAAAAAACACCTTTAAAGTTTCAACCAAGAAAAAACTTTAAAGTTAATATTTTTTTTAAAAGTAGATTCCATTAATGAATTTTAACCACAGTAGTTGATAGGTATTGAAAGGAACACATGTTAACCCGTGGGTACTAGATCCCAACTCTTTCCTATTGTTTTTATTTAAAAATATTTTGAAATACCACTGTGTGCCCCATACGAGTAGCCTAAGTATCAACTCTCATGAGTTGTGGTGTAGCGAGGTATGCTCACCTCTCGACCCAACTTTTTTTTTTTGGAAGAAAGAAAGCTGGGGTTAGGCAGACCCCTACCAGCTGTATTAATCACAGAAGAATGTACAAGGATTACACCCCGTAAGTATCTAAAACCCCTAGCGTCAGTCTGTACAATGTGGTACAAAATAATTGGAAAGGAGTCTGATTCTTTCACAACTTTTGACGGGATGGTAACAAACTTTAGGAGGAAATCAACCGCTCGATTTGTTTCCTGCAAAGCATGCTTGATTTCGAATCTCACAAAGTGAGAACATAAAACCATAATCTTAGATAAGACTATAGAACCTCATAACCAAATCTTCATGCTGTGAATAATGTTGTGAATAGTGTTTTGAAGAATGAAGCTTCTATGTGTTTCCTTGATAATAATCAATGAAGAACAAGGTTTCGGCTTTTGATTTTAGTGTTTACTATCTTGTAGCATGTGTGAGATTGCTAGAGTAATTTATTTTATGTTTATGACTATTAAAAACAAAGTAGGAAAGTAGTCTATGTGAGAAAAATGAGAAAAACAGCAAACAGGAGAAAACTGGGTTCACTTATCGACGAGTGCACCTGGGTGTTTCTCACTCATTGACGACTGCAAGAAACAGTATTGAAACAGAGATTTTTATAGCTCCACTCATTGACGACTGATCCTGGGGCAATCTCACTCATTGACAAGTCATGCACAAAAAAGCGTAGAAACGTCCAGATATTTGCCACCGACCTTGGGAGATATTTTACAAAAAAGTCTTTTGGGATTTTGGCAACCTGTGGCCTATAAATATGACCCAAATTCATGGTTTTGATTTACTCAAACTCGAAGAAAAGATTTTTGGGAATTTTTGAAAGAAAATGAAGAGGAAAAGTGTAACGACCCCAAAATCCTATAAGGCTAAAATAGGACTTTGGAATCGTCACATTTCCTTAACCTGCTTAAAATCCATACATACAAGGCATACTAACACGAGTCTCCAAAATGAGAGTAATAAAATTTCGATTATATAAAACTAAATCATCCTGTACAACGGTCATCTGCTCAACATAAAAAAATCCAACATAAATAAAACAATCTAGTACCATCTGCAAATTAGTCTAGTAAGCAACATTATCTAAAGGTCTATTACAATTTCTTTAAAACTGAAACAACTAACTAGTAATAAGGATGACTATGTAACTCTCTGGCCTCCCCCTCAGGAAGCTCACCTTCTGTAGAGCCCCGGACCTTTTCACATTTAATGTATGACACTTTCGTTGCTATTTTGCCTTTAAAGAGGTATAATTAATAAATAAGGAAGAAATTGGAAATTCTGAAATGTCAGAAATGTTCATTTTCGAAGTACGAACCCAACGCAAGTTGAATCGTCAAAATCGGACGAACGAGTCAAAAGATATGGCCAAAACAGTCTGGACCTACAGGCAATCGATCGCTCAGTTATGCACTTGAGGACGAGCTCTGGAGAGGCACTAAGGACGTAGTTCGGAAGGCACTAAGGACGTATCTCTGATAACTTGCTCTGACAACGTGCTCTGATAAGGCACAGACAACGCATAGACAACGTACTCTGATAACATAGCTCTAGCTCTGATAACGTATACGTTGTGCATCCGTTGTGCAACAGACAACGGGTACGTCGTGCAGCAGACAACGTGTACGTTGTACAGCTCACGACGGGCACGTTGTACATAAGACAACGGACAACGAGCTCAGCACTATGCACAACACAACATGACAACGTGTTCGGCACTATTCACAGCACAACGTGTTCGGCGGCACTATTCACAGCACAACGTGTTTGGCACTATTCACAGCTCAACGTGTTCGGCACTCGTGTTTTTGCAGAAATTTCAGTAAGGGTATTATGGTCTTTTGGTCAGTTCACTCTTACCTTAAGAGTTTAACCCGAGCCTTTAGGGCTCATTCTCAACACTTAGAGGATTTGGGGGATTAGAAGAGAGGAGAAAGGGTTTCCTAAGCTAGGGTTTTGCTTTTGGAGAAGAATCAAAGGGGTTTTGAGACCCTAGATCACTTCAAGTCCGGTTTTTCTCCAAGATCACGACTCAAGCACTCGTGGAGAGCGTTCCCCAAGCTAGGGCAGCACCTCACGGTCGTTTTTGGAAGGGGTTTCTTCCTCATTTCTTCAAGGTCGGTACTTCTTACTACCCTCCTAGTTATAGTTCCTCTTTTCCCTTTATTTCTTTTGATTTTCTTTCATTTACACATGTGCTATGAGATGGATGGTTGTGAATGGTGAATGGAGATGGAATGGGCGATTGGATGCCAAGGGTTGTGTTGTGATGATTAAAATGGGGAGGGCATTGTATCCATAATAAACACACCTTTATGATGTGAGTAAACTCACCTAGAAAAGCATGATTTAGGTTTAAATGAATAATGAATAATGAACACACCATGTTTGATGAAATGCCAAGGTGAATAAAATGAGTTGTAAATTAGGAAATGCATGCCTAATAAATTATGAATATTGCTAGGGCCTATGATAGTGTGTTTTCTTGCTTTCCATAAATGATATGAATATTACATTGCTCAATCATTGATGTTATATGTGTTGTGAAATTACCCAAATGTCATATTTAAATTTAAATGCAAGTATGTACACGGTTCCCACGAGCACGGCATGCATGACATGATTTATCGAGGTTTTCAAGAACATGGTTAGAGGTGGGACATATCCTACGATATGTTTTACCTCACTTTTCACAAGAAAACAAGAACCAACATTCCACGAGGGGTCTCCCCTCACTCACAAGTGCATATCATGAAGAAGGGCATCCCTTCCTCGCAAGTACATACATATCATGAAGAAGGGTCTCCCTTCCCTCGCAAGTGCATTGCATAAAGAAGGGTCTCCCTTCCCTCTCAAGGCATCTCTCAAGCGCATCTCACAAGGATATCTCACAAGTGTATCTCACAAGTTACATGATCACAAGCAAGCACGCATGACATGCATGACATGACACGTACGACACGCTCGACAAGATCAAGTAAGACAAACACGACAAGCTTTCAAGTACGAAAAGATATTTCAAGCCAAGTCAAGTGCACGATGTTTTCAAGAGGTTTTATCGGTTTTCTACGAAATACAAGCATGATTATAAATTGCTTTACTTCCTTGTATGATATGAATTGTTTCCGTCTAACATATATGAATTGCTCCTGATTTATGTATTGCCATTTTTATGCTATGACTATTGGTTAGTATTTGGTACCCGCTGAGTATTCCATGCTCAGCCGTACTTCTTATGTCGGCAGGTTCTGAGGGAGCTGCTGCTCCATTTGATGTTTGTGCTCCTGGTCCATGGGTGGAAGAAGAGTACGTCAAGGAGCCTTTGGAGGAACCTCCCGTAGAGGGTTATCAGTAGGTAGTGTTAGATTCTGAGTGGATTGGCTGTGGGTGAGCATGAGTGATTATATCCATGTATTTTGGCGGGCATGTCCGCACTTTCTTTGTTTTGATTTCTTTGTATTAAACTTGGACCATGTGTATATACTTAGAGGTTGTTAGACTTCCGCTGTGTTTTATAGTTATGTTTCCGCTGTCATCCTCTATTGTATATGCTCTGTGGGTTTTTGCAGGTTGGTTTGTCAAGCAAGTCATGTAAGCCATGATTAGTCGTCCAAAGTTCACTCTAACTCCTAGGGTGGGTTTTGGGTCGCGACACCTTCTTCCGCTTCTTCCGCGTAAACCTCCTCAATCCATGGCTCCTCTCCTAGACCTGAAGACAATGATAGGTCGACTGAGTATGTAATACTCAGTGGATAAATAAACTAACAACAACATAAGATAGCATGAGCAATTACAATATCATCACTTAGTTTATCTATGCTTAATCATAATAAATTCACGTAAAATAGGCATAATTAGAGTGCGGAGCATATAACATGTCATAACATCATCTTGACTCATGTACTTGTGTAACTCTTATTCATGAACTTGACTTAACATATGCCTAGACTCATGCATGCATGATTCATGGTGTGTTTGTCCCGACAACGCATAATCATAGTATTTTATCCCGGTAACACATAATTCATTGTGTATTGTAACATGGTCGCAGCAACGCATAGAGTGGTATGTTCGTAACTGGGGATTATTATTTCATAGTATAACATGAGTGCGACAACACGTAAAGTGAATGTTCGTGGTGGGGGATCATTCTTTCATGACACAATTCATAACATGTTCATGTCCAATGCATGCATGCTTGTAAGACAAGTGGACTCATAAGACTTGAATACTTACCATGCGAGTGCACGTGTGCTTGAGTGTCGTGATTGGAATTCAAATGAGTCCTCCCTTAGGTTCCGATCTTCCGTTAGGAAACTCTGCTAGGTTACATCTCCCTAGTTAGAGAATTCTCAATGTGGAAGATTTTTCTCTAAGGTTTGACCTACCTGAATACCGATCACCATACAAAATTAATAGGGCATAATTTATCATGATAAACAAACAATATCCATTTAATTTAGTTTCTTGATAATCAAAAGCATCATACTAATATTTATCATTCTTAGACATTTCAACAAACATTTAGAGTGCGTTAATTATGGATACTTTGTCATTTCACATTCTTAACATTCCATCACACCATAATTCCACACAACCTAAACATAATCCACATCCATACATCCATCCCATCCTCCATAATATTTTCCATCCTCCATACAATCCATCCATAGTATAAACTCATTTCCATCTCTAACAAGCTTAATCCATGCATAATTACGAAAGACATACACAATCTCCATTTCTAACATTTATATCATACTAATGCTAAAAATCATTAATATGGTTGAGTTAGGGAGTTTATCGACCTTAGGGATCCTTTCCTTTGATCCAAATCCCTCCCAAGATGATTTGAGAAAGGTCTCCAAGCATTTTACTCCTTCTAAGAGCAATCTCCACCTTCACCAAGCACAACCCTCTTAGAAACCCTAGGTTTTCTTCCTATTTTTGCCAAATTAGGTTAGAAATGGCTTAGAACCCTAAAACTCACGAAATAGAACCCCTATTTATAGCCCCAAGGGTTAAAAACAAAAAAAAAACACTTTTTTAACAAAATCTGGGTCCACGTGCAATCTATCGCACTTAGACCCGAAAGGTAATAAAAAAAAACTTGCTTGAATGCGATCGATCGCAGAAATTTGCGATAGGTCACACTATTTTGCGATCGATCACACCTTATTTGCGATAGATCGCACTGCTCTTTTTTGGATTCCGACAGATTTTACCTCGCTTTAGTATTTTGACCATAAATTTTGACTTGCTTATCAGATTTTGATGATTCAACTTGTGTTGGACTCGTTTTTTAAAGGGGAACAACTTTGATGTTTTAAAAAATCATAATTTTGAGATTTTGAAGGTCTAAATAGGCCCACAAGTGGACTAATCTGTAATTTCATTAGACAAAATATCGGGAAACCCACTTTTCACTTAGCTTAGACTCAAAATCTAGAAAAACATTAAACATAAACCTCAAAGAAGATTCCAATATCTTTCTAATGGTTTAAGAATCACTCAATTCCGATAAACGGTGACAAAACTAGAGCTTCCTAAAGTTCAGGGTGCGTTAAGGCCTCCCTCTCTTTACAACTTTGATTAAGTCTAGATCACACCACACTAGTTAAACATAATTACACACACATTAAAAACATGATAAAGACTAAAATACTCTTAATACTTGTATAAAAAGCATGAAAAAGATTCGGGTCTCTACATCCTCCCCCCTTAAAAGAATTTCGTCCTCGAAATTTACGTACCTTAGGTGAATAAGTACGGGTACTTTTCGAGGACCTCAGCTTCTCTCTCCCAAGTAGCCTCTTCTCTAGAGTGATACTCCCATTGTAAGAGTACAAGAGGAATTACCTTAGAATGCAAGACTTGCTCATTCTGGTCTAAGATTCGAGCCGGTTGCTCCACTAGAGTCAGATCTTCCCGAATTTTTAACGGTTCCAAATCAATGATGTGTGAAGGATCCAAAATATACTTCCTCAACATAGAGGTGTGAAAGACATTATGCACACTTTCCATGTGAGGTGGCAAGGTGACCCGATAAACAACTTCTCTGACCCGGGTGATGATCCCAAAAGGACCCACGTTTCTCGGATTGAGCTTGCCCCGCTTACCGAATCTCATCACCCCCTTCGTAGGTGAGCTATTAACAAACACAAAATCTCCGACTTGGAACTCAAGATCTCTCCTGCAAGTATCGTCATAGCTCTTCTGCCTACTCTGAGCTGATTTCAATCTCTCTCTAATCAACTGAACTCTATCCACAGTCTGACCAACGAGCTCAGGACCCAAAAGCTTCCTCTCGCCAACTTCATCCCAATACAAATGTGAACGACAAATCCTCCCATAAAGTGCCTCAAATGGAACCATCTGAATACTCGCTTGATAGCTATTGTTGTAGGCAAACTTAACCAACAGCAGGTGATCATCCCAACTGCCCTGGAAGTCTAACATGCAAGGCCGTAGCATGTCCTCTATGATTTGGTTCACCCTCTTAGTTTGCCCATCTGTCTGCGGATGAAATGTCGTACTAAAATCCAAATGGGAACCCATAGCATGCTGAAAACTCTTCCAGAACTTGGAAGTAAATCTCAGGTCTCGATCGGAAACAATACTAACTGGCACTCCATGCAAACAGACTATCTCCTTGATATAAAGGTTAGCCAACTGGTTGGAGTTGAATGTGGTCTGATATGGAAGAAAATGAGCTGACTTAGTCAATCGGTCGACCACAACCCAAATGATATCAAAGTTCTTAGTCGTCCTTGGCAAACCAACAATAAAGTCCATAGAGATATTTTCCTACTTCCACTTGAGAATAGGAAGAGACTGAAGGAAGTCCTGCCTATCTCCAGTGTTCGGCCTTCACTTGCTGACACACCAAATACTTTGACACAAAGGTAGTCACATCATTTTTCATCCCTCTCTACCAGAAATACTTCTTAATGTTCTGATACATCTTAGTACCTCCCGAATGGACAGTATGCTTGGACTTGTGTGCTTTATTCAGAATCTCCCTTCTTAAATCTTCATTATCTGGAACACAAAGTCTATCCTTGAAACATACTCTACCATCTCTGCAAGGGAAATCCTCAAACTCGTTGCTAATCGACTTGTTCATGGCAACGTGCAGTTCTCCATCGTTCCATTGCAGGTCTTTAATCATGTCCAATAAGGTTAGCCTAACCATAATGTTAGCCAACAAAGCTCTAGACACTCCAACACTGAAACCCACATTAAGGCTAGACACTTCTTTAAGTAGCTTTCATTCTTGGACCATCAAGTGTGCCAAGAATCCAGTAGGTTGCCTACTTAGCTTATCTGCCACCACATTTGCTTTGCTCATGTGGTACTGGATAGAGCATTCATAATCCTTGAGGAATTCCACCTAACGGCGTTGCCTCAAATTAAACTCTTTCTACGAAAACAAATACTTTAGGCTCTTGTGATAGGTGAATACTTCAAACTGCGCACCGTACAAGTAGTGTCTCCAAATCTTGAGAGCAAAGACTAATGCTGCCAATTCCAAATTATGGGTAGGATAGTTCTTCTTGTGATCTTTTAACTGCCAAGAGGCATATGTAATCACCTTCCCGTGTTGCATAAGAACACAAGAAGCTTCGAACTGGAAAATCTTTCTACAAATCTCCGATAATATCCAGTTTGGCCCAAGAAGCTTCAAACCTCTATAACACTCTTTGGCCTTCCCCATCCTTCCACTGCTTCTATCTTGGAAGAGTCCACAGAAATCCCCTCTTCTGACACCACATGACCTAGAAATGCTACATTTTCTAACCAAAACTCGCACTTGCTAAGCTTAGCGTATAGCTTATGCTCACGGAGTGTCTTCAGTATGGTTCAGAGATATATCTCATACTTCTTTTGTGTCCTGGAGTACACTAGAATGTCATCCACGAACACGATCACAAAGCGGTCAAGAGTCGGCTTGAAGATTCTGTTTATGAGATCCATAAAGGCTGCCGTAGCATTTGTCAAACTGATCGGCATGATCAGAAATTCAAAATGCCCATATCTAGTCCTGAACGCAGACTTAGGCACATCTTCCGCCTTTATCTTCAACTGATGGTAGCCCGACCTTAAACCGATCTTGGAGAAATACTTCGCTTCTTGCAACTGATCAAACAAATCATCGATCCTTGGTAAAGGATATTTGTTTTTTATGGTGACCTTGTTCAGTTACCGATAGTCAATGCACATCCTCATCGAACTATCTTTCTTCTTTACAAACAACACTGGAGCTCCCCAAGGTGACACACTTGGGCGGATGAATCCAAGATCAAACAATTCATCAATTTGCTCCTTTAGCTCTTTCAACTCTGCTGGAGTCATTCTATATGGAGCTTTAGAGATGGGTGTCATACCCGGAGCTAATTTAATCGTGAACTCTATCTCCCTATCCGGTGGCAATCCCGACAAATCTTTGGGAAAGACATTTAGGAATTCATTCACCACTAGGATGTTCGAGGAGTTCGGCACTTCCGGTGCAGAAAGGCTCAAGGCTGCAAATCTAGCTACATCCATCTTGTTCAAACCCCGTAAATGAAAGGGAGGCCTACCGAATGGCTTGAAGTTAACCACTTTCCCGAAACAGTCCACATGGCCAAGGTAGCTGAAATGCCAATCCATGCCTAAGATGATGTCAAAATCTTGAAAATCCAGGACAATCAGATCGGCTGGCAATTCTTTGAGACCTACCTGAATATCACAAACACGATAGACCTTATCAGTGATGACTGAACTATTCACTGGAGTGGCGATAGCTAGCTTTCGGTCTAATAAACTTGGCTTTAAAGGAAAAGCTTGAGCAAAACTACAGGTGAAAAAGGAATGAGTCGATTTGGTGTCAATCAACACACGAGCTAAACAGTCATTTACCAACAAGGTACCTGAATTGGGTACATAACTAAGTATGTCAAAACATGTGCACAAACCATTATTATATACTTAGCATGTTTATACACAATAGCAAACATCATAGTTATACAAACAGAATAACATCATACATAATTTAATCTATGATTTAAACGTACCTTGCACAACGTCATCGGACGCCTGTGTATCCTGCTCGAAAATGGCAAACACTCGACCCTGAACTGGCTGGCGAGGCTGCTGGGGCCTCTGACCCTGAGGTGGCCTCTGTTGTATTGGTTGTCTGACTGGGGATCTAGCTCCTTGGGGCGGACTCTGTGGTGGCATCTGCATACCCCGAACTGGGCAATAACGAATCTGATGCTCCAGACTACCACAATGAAAGCATCCTCTTGTAGCTGCTCGGCATTCGTCGGGTACATGCCTCTTGTTGCAATAACCACACAACTCGTACGTAGTCGCTTATGGAGTAGGTGGGGCAGCTCGTGGTGCCTGAGGAGTAACAGGATGAGCGGTATGTGCAACTACTGGCCTCTGATACGGGGTTGGCCTAACCACTTGTGTTGGGCCTGTCATCCTTAGCCTCTTATCCTGTGGGCCATACTTGTCTTCCTGCAGTCCCTTCTTCCTCAAAAACTCAGCCGACCTCCTCTCGGCAATCAAAGCTCGCTCGCTTACCTCTTGGCATGATCCAAGACGTAGGATCTCTACCTTGTCTTGGATGTGATCCCTCAAACCTCCTTCAAATCTCTTCGCCGTCATACTCTTCGTAGTGATCAGATGAGGCGTAAACTGGGATAACTCTACAAACTTGGCCTCATACTCGGCCACTGACATGCTCCCCTGTCTAAGAGTAGAGAACTCGATTTCTTTCTGTTCCCTCACAGATGTCGGAAAATACTACTCATAAAAGATATCGAGGAACTCTCCCTATGTCCATTCTTGCCCAGCTTGTACCTCATTTCTCTTCCTGGATGCCGCCTTCCACCAATGTTCTGCCTCTCCTTCCATCATGAATGAGGCTCATCTCACTCTTTGCTCATCAGTAACCTCGAGCACAGAGAATATCTTCTCCAATTGCATAATCCATAACTCTGCCACCGATGATCCGTGTTCCCATAGAAGGCTGGAGGACCCATTCTCCTGAAAGCTTCTACTCCATTCTGTTGATATGGGTGGACCTCAACTGACCTCTTTTACCTAGTTTGACCAGTTGCTAGCAATGTAGTTTGCTGAGCCATAATTTCAGCCTGTCTCTCCATGGCTGCAGCAATAGCCTCCATAACCCGACTCACATTAGCCTGGGGAGTACCATCTGGGTATCCCCATCAGTCACACTGCCACCTCCATTTCTATTATTTCTTCCACCTCTCCTCATATCTATAATCCTGAGAAGAAGAAGACAATCCATTTAGAAACACACTCACATAAATTCTTAAGTCTACGCTTAACCAAAACTCAATCTTCAACAATTTTAAAGTCCTAAGCTTGATGTTTCTTCCCAAAGATTGACATCTTCCTATATCCTATACTTTATACCTTAGCCCTAAGGACTCTAATGCCTTGAGCTCTGATACGACCTCTGTAATGAACCAAAAATCCTATAAGGCTAAAATAGGACTTTGAAATAGTCACATTTCCTTAACCTGTTTAAAATCCATACATACAAGGCATACTAACGAGTCTCCAAAATGAGAGTAATAAAATTCCGATTATATAAAACTAAACCATCCTATACAACGGTCATCTGCCCAACATAACAAAATTCAACATAAACAAAATAGTCTAGTACCATCTGCAAATTAGTCTAGTAAGCAACATTATCTAAAGGTCTATTACAATTCTTTTAAAACTGAAACAACTAACTAGCAATAAGGATGACTATCTAACTCTCTGGCTCCGCCTCAGGAAGCTCACCTTCTTCCCCTTCTTCCGCGTAAACCTCCTCAATCCACGACTCATCTCCTAAACCTGAAGACAATGACAGGTCAACTGAGTATGGAATACTCAGTGAATAAACAAACTAACAACAACATAAGATAGCATGAGAAATAACAATATCATCACTTAGTTTATTTATGCTTAATCATAATAAATTCATGTAAAATAGGCATAATCAGAGTGCGGAGCATATAACATGTCATAACATTATCTTGACTCGTGTACTTGTGTAACTCTTATTCATGAACTTGACTTAACATATACCTAGACTCATATATGCATGATTCATGGTGTGTTTTTCCCGACAACGCATAATCATAGTGTTTTGTTCCGGCAACGCATAATTCATTGTGTTTTGTAACATAGTCGTGGTAACGCATAGAGTGGTATGTTCGTAACTGGGGATCATTCTTTCATAGTATAACATGAGTGCAACAACGCGTAGAGTGGATGTTCGTAGTGGGAGATCATTCTTTCATGGCACAATTCATAACATGTTCATGTCCAATGCATGCATGCTTGTGAGACACTCTAATAACTACCCTTGTGCTATTCTTTTCAATAAAACCATGTTTTACAGTGTGTTCTTGGATGATAAATTCTAAGGGTTTGTAAGCTATCACTACTACTGAATTTCTATGACTATGATTCCATGTTTTTATGCTTTCTAAGTATAGTATGATGTTCACAAGTACTCTATGTCTTACATGTCTCGCATGACTTTATGATTTCTTATACGAATGGATTTATCGAAACATTCATAAGATTCTAAGAACTCATAAGCTACCTAGCTCAAAGCATTGATAAAACCAAACTGTGGGTTGGTCAAGGATAGGGTGTGCCTAAGGGTATGTCACATCCGACTCCAATAAAAATTGATCTCATAAGTACGATAAAGCCAAACGGAGGGTCAGTCAAGGATGATGGTACGCCTATTCTAAGTCCCTTCGTTGAAGGATATTTATATGCCCAGCTCATAAGTCTCGGTGCTATCGTCTTGCTCAAAAAGAAACTCATAAGAATTCATAAGTTCTCTAAGTCTCTTCGGATCATAATGGCTCATAAGGAACTCTAAGAACTCATAAGACTCAAATTCTCATATGAACACATACGACTCATATGATTTTGGATTTCATATGAAAACTCATAAGGAAATGGTTTTGGAAACTACACTTTTAAGGATTTCTACGTCTCTATGGCTTTGCATGTTCAATGATATTATTACATTGTGAGCTAGTAGTTTGCAGGCACTGAGTATTCCATGCTCAACCGAATTATTTATTTCGGCAAGTTTTGATGATTGTACTCCTGAGCCTTGGATAGAGGAGTACTACGAGCTGAAGCCTACCATGGATCATCATCAGGATGGTGGAGCTCTAGATAAGTGGCCCTATCTAGACTATTGCTGAGTGAGGAGAATGAGAGAGAGGTGTATTATGAGGGTGAGACTTGTCCACTTCATACTTCATAATTTGCTATGTTCTGTTAGTTCAGACTTGGAACCCAGTTATGAGCATTTCCTATGTCATTACTGTTTTCGCTATGTTATGTCTTATGTATGCTCACATGATGGTTTGATATATGATAAGTTAAGAGCTAAAGTATCCCTAACTCGTAGGGGGTATTTTGGGTCACGACAGATTTGGTATCAGAGCCTAGGCATTAGAACCATAAGGGCGTAAAGTCATTCTTTGAGTTGAACTTAGAACTCAGATGAACTTTAAATTTCAAGTTTGATACCGTGATATAATGAGTATCAAGCAAGGGTATCGAGAGTCGTGTTCCAAGTATAGACTAATCATTAGTCGTAGTCTAAAGTCGGTTACTGTTTTAACTAAAGTCGAGGACTTAGCTTCGCTAGGACACAATGGTATGCTTATGTTTTATGTGTATACTATGATGTATACAATGCTTATATAAAGCGCTAAATGTTCATTGAACTACGGTAATCAAGATCTTGACATTTTGTTATTGCCCTCAGGATTGTTATCATGAGGCGTGGCGCTTGAGGTAGAGGTTATCAGACCAGAAAGTCTGAAGGAGAGACTCCAGTGGGAGATGAACAACCCAACTTTATGTAGCTCTTAGGGTCGATGGCTGAGGCTGTGACTCTTCTGACAGATGTTGGGTAGACTGCTGCTACTACTGATGCTGCACCCTAACCTCCTCTGGTAAATCACACCACGGGACTAGAGGCTTTTCGAAGACTGCGGCCTCCTCCTTTTTATGGGACACTCGATCCCATGGCTACAGAGGCATAGATCATGCAGCTAGAGAAGACTTTCAGGGTACTTCGCTGTACTAATGAGCAGCGTGTTGAGTGGGCTTCCTTCATGATGGAAGGTGAAGCCGAGCACTGGTAGAGGGCTGCCCAGAGGCAGAGAGATGCTACCAAGGTAAGGATAATCTGAACATTGGGAGAGTTTCTAGATGTTTTCTATGAGAAATACTTCCTCAGGTTTGTCAGGGAGCAGAAGGTGAGAGAGTTTGTGATTCTCGAGCAGGGAGAGACGAGTGTGGCCGAGTATGAGGTTAAGTTCGTCGGGTTGTCGATATTTGCTCCACATTTGATCACTACTGAGAGTATGCAAGTCAGAAAGTTCGAGGATGGGTTACGGTCCTTAATCCGTGACAGGGTTTCTATGTTCCAGGTAGAGACCTAGAGGGAGATTATGGGAAAGGCGAAGATTACCGAGAGGAATTCCAAGGAATTACTCAAGAGGAGAGACAGTGAAGAGGCATGTTTCGAGGACAGTTCAGTGGCTCAACACCGCCTGAGAAGAGGGCCAAGACTGTTCCATATCAGACTTCTCATCCTAAACATGCTTAGAGGCCTTCTTTTGTTCCATAGGCACCTCACCCTACTGCTATGCAGGCCACTAGATATGCACTGCCCATATCCTCAGCATCGTTACCATTTGAGGAGTGCACTATTTGTGGTAAGAGGCACAAGGTTGGAGAGTGTTGTAGACTTTCTAGGGGTTGCTTCCACTATGGTGATCAGGGCCACATGATCAGGGATTGCCCAAGGAGGCAGTTACAGGCCAAGCCGTAGGGAGCCAGACCTCCATTCAGGCAGACTTCACAGCAGGGGTCTTCACAGGCTTCCAGGCCTCCACAGCCCACCCAACGCCTCGCTAGGCAAACTAGGGTCGAGTTTTCACCATGACAGAATAGAACGCACATGTTGTGAGTACTGAAATTTTAACCCCCATTCCCAACTAGGATTGAACCCGAGGAGGAATAACGATAAATTACAATTGGGTTGAGAGTCGCCACCTATCTGATTCTGAGGGAAATAGGTCCCTGAAATGCTTGGATAAGCCATGGTCTGAAAGTCAGAGGTCAGGGTGAGGGATTCATTTGAGTTAGGGGAAGGTGTTAGACACCCCTAAACTCCCATCCAGAGTGGTTACCTACTCCATAAGTCTGAATCAAAGTGGGGAAACCATAAAAGAAGCTTGAAATTTCATTTATATGCTAAGCAGATATAATATTAACAATAATGAATGTAATGAGATGGACATGATAAAAACAGAATATGGATTCTATCATAGGGAGAGCTGAACCCGATCAGGGTTGCCTACGTATCCACTATCAGTGGAATCAAGCCGCACGTAATTCCGAATAAGGGAGTTTGATGGTTTGATTTGATTAATTGATTTCGATGATTTGGGTGCGAAATGGCCTTTTAAGCTCATGCTGAGGAGTGATGGGATTTTGTGGGTGTAAAACTGAACTGGGGGTCGGACGAGGGTTTAGCTAGGTTTACCTAGGTTTACCTAGGGTTTAACTAGAGATTAACTAGGGTTAAGCTAGGGTTTAACTAGGGTTAAGCTAGGATTAACAAGGTTTTAACTTGGATTTAACTAGGGATTTGAGCAGAGGTTCAACTAGGCAACGCTAGTTTTGAGCCGGGATTCGGGGAGAGGTTCGACTAGGCAAGGCTAGTTTTGAATTGGGATTCGGGCAGAGGTTCGACTAGGCGAGGCTGGTTTTGAACCGAGATTTGGGTAGAGGTTCGACTAGGCAAGGCTAGTTTTGAACCGGGATTAGGCAAATGTTTGACTAGGCAAGGCTAGCAATCTAAACTAGAATTTAAAAGACAAAGAAACTAGAATTTAAGCAGTTAATAAAGCTAGTAAAAATTGAAAGTGAGACTAGAGATAAAAAGATTACTTGCCTGAAAATCCGGTGAACTTTCAGACAAAAGGAGCTTTTTAGAGAATTTTTTTTTTTTGAATTTCCGAACTTCGAAATCCTAAGAAATCAATCTCTAAGGGTTTTCTAAGTCTTGGGATTTTTAAAAACCAAGGAAAGATGGGTGTGAATTAGTAAAAGTTTTGGAAATGTGCTTTGGCTTTTATAGGGAAGGGAAAAGAGGTGAAACCCCCTTGTTTCCGATGTGGGACTATTTTATTTAAAAAAAAACTGTTCTGGTCGTTTTTGGTAAAAATGACCAGAGCAAAAAAGTCAACAAAGACGGAAAGGCGGTTTACGCAGGAAAAAGGCCAAACAACCCAGATTATTTTGGTCGTTTATGGTATAAATGACCAGACTTTTAAAACCCAAAAATTTTGGTTGTTTTTGGTAAAAATGACCAAGCAAAAACTGCCCAAAAAAGTCTGATCGTTTTTGGTAAAAACGACCAGCTCAGACCCTCTTTTTTTGCTTTGCCATGTGTCATTTTTTGGTTCGTCGAAAGCTTGATTTTGCGTTTTAAGTCCGATTTGAGCCCGGAAATAGCCGAAATTGAACTGATAAATCCATGAAAAATATTTTAGATGAAAAGTGAGTTTTTAATATTTTTCAGGGGTATTTTGTTCATTTTAAACTTCAGGGGTAATTTGGTTGTTTTTTACTGTTCTAAGCCTTATTTGATCTAAAATATAGTCAAAATTGGACTAAAAATTTTGTAAAATTATTTTGAATAAAATGAAAACTTTTAGCACTTTTACAGGGGATTTTGGTTATTTTTACCTCAGGGGCATTTTGGTCATTTTTCACCTTAGGGGCGTTTCTGAAAATTAAAGCACGGGAAAAGAGGGTTTTAAAAGAGAATTTTTAAAAGTGTTTTTAAGGATGTGAAAATGGACTAAAGGGGTGTAAAATTGGGGTGCTTACAGTTGCCCCTCTTTGTCGGAGGGTGCTGGCACGTGAACAACAAAGTTTATAAGGCCTCAATTTTGCACGTGCAGTGAATAAAACCTGTGAAACTCAAGGGAAAAGAGTAAAAAAGTAAAAAGATAAAAATTTTAATTGCTTAGACTGCTTGCCACAAATAGGATCCTAGAAGACAGGATTGACGGGAGAACCTGCTCAGTAGACGGGGGGGGATAGAGAGAAGGAAGGGGTGATTCATACTCAGTGATGAAACTTCCGAGGATAGGGTAAGATAGTTCTTCGCCTCATGGAGGAAAGAATGATGGAAAGGAGGAAGTAGTGACTCATGCTCAATGATGAAATCATGCTTCATTTAGGAGGGCGACAGTGATTGACTAGAAAAATGGATGGTTCATGCTCAGTGACGAAACATCTGAGATAGGGAAAACATATTATGGAAATACGAATTTAGCCTCAACATAGGAGGGCTTAAAGCAGACTCTACATGGGTTTAACCTCATCACAGGAGGGCTCAAAGCAGACTTTGAAAATGTGACATCAGATGAGATGTAAAAAGTGTGACATAAAATAAGATGTCAAAAAAGATGACAGTGACATCAGACGAGATGTCAGATGGAAGCATCAGACGAGATGCACGAAGGGTGACATCAGATGAGATGTCGAAAGAAATGCATTAGACGAGATGCTCGAAGGGTGGCATCAGATGAGATGTCAAAAGGAATGCATTAGACGAGGTGCACGGGGAGGATGCATTAGACGAGATGCTCAAAAAGGGTGACATTAGACAAGATATCAAAATGAATGCATTAGACGAGATGCATGGAGGGTGACATCAGACAAGATGACAAAAGGAATGCATCAGACGAGATGCACGAAGGGTGACATTATACGAGATGTCAAAAGGAATGTATTAGACGAGATGCACGGGGAGGATGAAGATGACATCAAATGAGATGCACAAGAAGGACATCAAGATATGTGTGGGTTTAACCTCATCCCAGGAGGGCTCAAAGCAGACTTTGGATATGCTGGATATGTTACCTGCGTGGGTTCGGGCAAGGAGTTTGGATAGGTACGTGGGTGTATGTGTATAGTGCGACTAACTGTGTGAATGTGTGTGCGCAGTGCAGCTAAGTGTGTGAGTGTGTGTATAGTGCAGTTAATTGTGTATGTGATTATAAAGTGTGTGTGCAAAGTGCAGCTACCTATGTAGTTGTGTAAGCAGTGTGGCTACCTATGTACAGGTGTATGATGTGACTATTATGCAAGGAGATGAGACATGATGATCCATATAATAAATAGTGATATGCCTAGAATGAATACAAATGAGATGGTATGATGATGTAGGGAGCAGAGAGATAACTTGCTAAATGAAGCTCTGATTTTGCACTTGCCCCTGGCTTGTAATTTCTGCGCTTGTTTTCTCTACTGCTCTTCGGAGAACTGTTGAAAGGAGATCGATCTTTGACCAAGCCATAAAATGTACTGAGACTCTATGACTCTTGAATAGGACTCTTTTGAAAAATTTGAGTTTTGAAAACAGTTTTTGAAAATTTTGAATTCAATGTTTGAAAAAAAGGAGGATGCTTTCTTTGCTTGCTCGTTATGAAGGGGGCCATTCTGTGATGGAGATTATGGATCATTTGCCCCTTTGGGGGAAGGATATAGCAATGAGCAATCTTAACCTTTGGCAGCCGCTGCGAAGGGAGATAGTCACTTAGTTTTGACCCTGTCGTATGCTGAATCGAGTCTTGCTTGGAGCTAAGGGCATTGGATCATTATGACATTGAGCTTCTTCAATTTGAGCTTGTAGAGATGAGTTGTTGGGGAGTCAAAGTTATCCTCTTTCAATCTTCTATCGTCGAATCAGAATTCAATGTTTTTCCTTTTTTACCATTGGAATGACCAAGTCATGGGATCGCATGGTTTTTGCGCAATGAGGACGTTTCCAGTTTTTACTCATGCCTCGGAAGTTGATAATCTATTCCTTTTTTTGCCCCTAGTAGTAATACTAGAGCTGGGCTCGCATTATTTTTGCACCTCAGTGCCATTTCTGGTTTTCACTGGGCCTGCGACTTTTGAGTTGAGCTGAGATGTCTTCTCCCGTCATTACCTTGATGAATTTGATATGTTGCTTTCAGATGCTTGCCTATCAATCTGCTTATACTTTTAGTCTCTGAGGGATCTGGGAGGACTTAGGATAGGATGAAACGTAGGCTTAGGGATCGAGGTTTCTGGAACACCCTTTCTTCTTTTGAGTTTTGCTTGAGCACCTCTTTTGAGCTTTTTTTTTTTATCTTCTTTTCTTTGATTTTTGAAAAGGCTAATGTGCTCAAATTTGATTGATTTGACCGCACCTAATTTTCAGGTTGCCTACGTATCATTTTCAGGATCAGGTCATGTCGTAGTTTGAGCCTTCAAGCTTACAATAAAACTTTTGATAGGGGTGTCCTGATGAATGTGTTTTAAGAAAGAAAGGTTGTTGGGCTCGAGGGATGAACTAGTGGATTTTGTTGATATAAACTTGATTGGATACGAGTAGGGAGAAATGGTGTGCCACACATGACGTCCTTTCATTTCCTACAGTGATTGAGAGTACAGACAATTTCTGTAGCGTCCTGAAACTTTTCACACCTAATGAATAGTATTCTCATAGCCAATTGACCTTTCACGTAGTCTAATTAATAAATAAATAAAAATTAAAAAATTCTGAAATGTCAGAAATGTTCCTTTTCGAAAGACGAATCCAACGCAAGTTGAATCGTCGAAATCTGACGAACGAGTCAAAAGATATGGCCGAAACAGTAAAATAAACTCAAATCTGCAGAGCACTGATCACTAGGGATCGATCGGTCCACAACTGATCGCTCGGTCCAAATTAGCGATCGATCGGTCCAAAACCGATCGATTGGTATCTGTCAACTGGTGCACTTTTTTGTATGGGAAAAAATTTCAGAGAGGGTGTTTTCAACCGATCGTTTGGTCATAACCATTGATCGCTCAGTTGGGCACCGATCGCTCGTCATAAGCACCGATCGCTCGGTCCTTCATGTTTTGCAGAAATTTCATTAAGGGTTTTGTAGAGACCCCGAATCTTTTTCATGTTTTTACTTCATTGTATTAGGGGTATTGTAGTCCTTATGATGTTTTGATGTTTATTGTATTATATATTTATTTGGTGTGGTGTAAACTAGGCTTAATCAAACTTGTAACGGAGGGATGTCATATCACACCCTAAACTTTAGGAAGCTCTAGTTTTGGCACCGTTTACTGGAATTGAATGATTCTTGAACCATTAGAAAGGTGTTGGAATCCTCTTCGAAGTTCATGTTTAATGTTTTTCCTTATTTTGAGTTTAAGCCAAGTCAATGGTGGGTTTTATCTAATGGAATTGCAGATCAGTCAACTTTGGGGATAATTTAGTCTATTAATTAAGTAGAATTTAGAAATTCTAAAATGCTAGAAATGTTCTTTTTTGAAAGACGAATCCAACGCAAGTTGAATCGTCAAAATCCGTCGAGCGAGTCAAAAGTTATGGCCAAAACAGTAAAAGGAGTCGAAATAGAGCACCGATCGCTAGGTCAGAAGCAGCGATCGATCGGTCCAAAACCGATCGATCGGTATCTATCGACTGGTCCAAAATTTTGTATGAGGAAAATTTCCAGAGAGTGCTTTTTTGATCGATCGCCCGGTCAAGAGCACCGATCGATCGGTTGAGAACCGATCGCTCGGTCATAACCACCGATCGCTCGGTCCTTCGTGTTTTTGCAGAATTTTAGTAAGGGCTTTTTGGTCTTTTTGTTCTCAGACCTTGGGGCTATAAATAGGGGGTCCTACTCGAAATATTAAAATACTCTACCTATTTCTAACCTAATTTGGCAAAAAGGGGGAGAAAACCTAGGGTTTGAGGGAGAGGGTTGCTTGGAGAAGAAGGAGGTTGCTAGAAGATTGAGAGGAAAGCTTGGAGATCGACCTCAAAGCTTTTCCAAATCTCCTCGGGAGCATTTTGAATCCAAGGGAAGGATTCCTAAGGTCGATATACTATCCTAATCAACTCTATTTTAATGTTTTGTGAATATTAATTTGATAGAAATGATAGAATAGAGATTAAATGCATTTTCCCCAAATTTTCTATGAAGTAAGCTAATTATTGATGGAAATGTGGATGAAAATATGGATTGGATGTGGATAGAATATATGGAGGATAGGAAATGTATGGAGGATGGGAAATGTATGGAGGATGGGATTACTACGTGGATGTGAATAGTGAATTAATTGTATGGATGAATTATGGTTTGATGAATGCTTGAAAATATAGAAGGGAAATGGATTCATATTATGTGTACACAAGGTGTTTCTGAAAATGCTTGAAAGGATAAATGCTATTATACTCTTATGAAATGGTGGTAAATTGATTAGGAATTGCGATATGAATTATGATAAGATATCTATATGTGAATTTTTTGTTAAGTATGTCTAATTATTTGCATGAAAATTGATAGTCGGGAAGGTAAGAACTTAGAGGAACATCTCTCAAATCGGGAATTCTCTAACTATTTGGTATGGGACAGTATAGTGGAGTTTCCATGGTGGGAGATCGGAATCTAAGCAATTACCAACTCGAATGTTAATTTCGACACTTAAGCACATATGCACGTGTATGTTAAGATAAGAGTCTCACAAGTCACACATGTGGACCACAAGCATGAGCATGGCATACGTATGACATTCTGAATAAGCATAAGCATGGCATGGTCCGTATCCGCCAAGAACGGCATGTCAATTACATTTGATTCATAGGCATGGTCCGTATCTGCCAAGAACGGCATGTCAACCATTTGATTCTTAGACATGGTCCGTATTCGCCAAGAACGGCATGTTACATCATTGTATGATCTGAATAAGTGCATAAGCATAAGCATCTCACAAGCACGTGGTCTCATAAGCATAAGCAACTCATAAGTGTATTGTCTTCCAAGTCTAAGATTCTCACAAGTACACGAGTCAAGGTGATGATATGATGTATATGCGCACACGTTCTTCCGCACTCTGATTTTGTTATTATGTTATTGGATATGTTTCTAACTAAGTGCAGATATATTATTATTTTTGGTTGGATTTTATATACACTGAGTACCTTTGTACTCAGCCGGACTTTGTCTTGGCAGGTTTAGAGCAGGAGTACACGGCGGAGCCGTGGGTTGAGGAAACATACGCAGAGGAAGGAGGTGAAGGTGAGCCTTCTGATGAGGGAGACCAGGAGACACTTGAGTTTGGCTACACCTCTAATAGTTTTTATTTCATTTGATTGAGAGAGTTGTATTAGACTTGAGTAGATGTTGCTTAGTAGACTTCTTTAGTTGTGTATCAGACTCTTTGGTTTTAGTGGGTTGTATTTGTTGACTATAGACTTACTAAATTTTTTCCTCATTTTTGAATGGCCTACATGTGGATTTTAAGCGGGTCATATGTGGCAATCCTACAGTTATTTATGGTTTTGGGCGTTACCCTGTTTGGTCTTTTGGCCACTCCACCCTTAATTTTAAGGCCTGACTCGAGCCAAGGGTGTTTATAAGCACCCTTAGCAATATTTTGAGAGGGAGGAAGAGAGGAGAAAAAGGGTTTTCTTCTAGGGCATCAATTTGAGAGAGATCAAGGGTTAGAGAACCCAAGTATAGAACCCCGGAACCGAGTTCACTGTACGAGGAATAGTGTCAGTAAATAATGCCCTTATATGGTGGGTGTAAAGGCCTAAGGCCTTCCATTGTGGTCTTGGTATGAAGTGAGTCAAGTGAAGGTTTTTAGGTGAGTGTGTTGAGTCTCAAAAATGAGAGTATAAGTATACTCTATGTGGGTGAAAGCAAGGGTATAAATACCCTAAGTGCTAATGCATGGGTTGTAAGTGAATAGTGCTAGTGCACGAGGCATAAAGAGGCCAGGGCCTCTCATGCACATTGGTGTGAGTTAGATGATCACCTAGGTGGGTTACAACCCTATGGGGTAACGAGTCATAAGGTGTGAGTATGGTTTTGGAACCAAGGAAAAAGAGTGTTAAAGCACTCAAAGTGTTCTAGGTGTTGAAGTGGTATGTTTCAGCATTTCCCTCAGCTTTATGAAGCTCTAGTTTAGTCACCGTTGATCGGAATTAAGTGATTCTTGATTTTTTTGGAAAGGTACTAGAACCCTCTTTAAGGTTCATGTTTACCATTTTCCCAGATTTTGAGTCAGGGTTAAGCCAAACGTCCGATTTCCAAAATCGGATCTACTGCAATATGCATTGACGAAACCCATTTGCAGATCAGTCGGCTTTAGAGCCATTTTTGGAAAATTAAAACTCAAAATTTGAAGTTATGTAAAACATATAAGTTGTTTCCCTTTGAAAGATGAATCCAACGCAAGTTGAATCGTCAAAATCCAACCACCAAGTCAAAAGTTACGGTCAAAATACTGAATGACGTTTTTGTAGACAAACTCGCTCGAGCGAGATCCAAACCCGCTCGAGCGAGATCAACCAAAATGGTGTTTTTGAATCTCGGGAGCAACCCACTCGAGCGAGATCGCCCAGAAATGTTTTTTTTGGGTTTTTCTCAACCCAAACACCTATATACCACATTTTCAGGGGACCAAGGTTTCTAACACTTAGAGAAGGACTTTTTGAAAGAAAAGGGAAGAAACTTAGGTTTCCGAAAGGGGGGTTTCTCTCAAGATCAAGGAAACCCCCAAATTCAATCTTCAAGCTTCTCAACACCAAAAAGGGGAGGAAGGATCATGCAAGCCAAAGCTTTTTTCATGAGCTAAGCTACGAGGAAACAATCACAAAGGGGATTTCGTGAGAAGATCAAGAGGAGTTCAAATCCTCTTCTCCAAGGCCTTTCAAGCTTGGATCTCGTCCTCACGCGCCATTGGAGCTTGGATCTTCATCTACAAGCTTGGGTTTTACTTCTACAAGCCTCCTCAAGCTTTTTAAGCCTTGGATCAAAGAGATTTTTATCCCCTAAGGTAACTACACTTCACTACATAATTTGTCCTACACCATATGGTAAATCAAGATAAAAACATGTGATTTGTGATGTGAACTATATTGTGATGTTTCTATGCACTACAATAAATAATGAAAATGATTTATTATGATTCAAAGATGAACAATTCAGAAGCTAGTTGTTATAATCCATATTGTAATCAAGATAAAAGTGGGAATATTGATGTGAACTACATTGGGATGCTTCTATGCCTTAGATTAAGGAATGAAAAGTGTTTATTAGTATTCAAAGATGAAAAGCATGTTAAAA
Organism: Tetracentron sinense; assembly: GCA_015143295.1. Taxonomy (NCBI): domain Eukaryota; kingdom Viridiplantae; phylum Streptophyta; class Magnoliopsida; order Trochodendrales; family Trochodendraceae; genus Tetracentron; species Tetracentron sinense. Next base: position 24,694,097 of record CM026554.1, read on the forward strand.
TACATAAGTTTTGAGGAAACTCCAAGAGTAAAACTATATGTTTCGATAAAATGGAATTATATGGACTAAGTGTATATGGGCTATTGCTATGGATAAAAATGTGAATTATGAGATATACGTGAAGTGTTTCTTTTTGGTCTACCATGCTACTCACAAGTGATTATATGCACGTGTATTGTATGATCGAATTTTTGTCATATGTGTATGTGTAAGGCAAGTGAAAAATTTAAGTGTGCGTGTGGGAGGATACTAGTGACTCCACTCCTTATAGGGTGGGCATTTGTCATCCGGTCCCAAAGAGAAATAATATGTGCAAAGAAGGGAGGATACTAGTGGACTCCACTCCTTATAGGGTGGGCATTAGTCATCCGGTCCCAAAGAGAAATAATATGTGCAAAGAAGGGAGGATACTGGTGGACTCCACTCCTTGTAGGGTGGGCATTAGTCATCCGGTCGCAAAAGAAAAATAATATGTGCAAAGAAAGGAGGATACTGGTGGACTCCACTCTTTGTAGGGTGGGCATTAGTCATCCGGTCCCAAAGAGAAATGATATGTGCAAAGATGGGAGGATGCTAGTGGACTCCACTCCTCGTAGAGTGGGCATTAGTCATTCGGCCCCAAGGAGAAACGAAATGTGCAAAGGTACAAATGAAAGAGGTTAATGAATCATGTGCACGTGTATGTGGGATAAAGCTAATGGACTTTACTCCTTGTAGGGTAGGCATTAGTACTAATGGACTCTACTCCTTGTAGGGTAGGCATTAGTCAAGTGCAAGTGTACACTAATGGACTCTACTCCTTGTAGGGTAGGCATTAGTCATGAGCAAGTGTACTCTCACACCAAAAGATATATGCAAAAGATAAGTGTAACAAGGCTATGTGAAAATGATATGTGAAAAGAGTATATGCTTTACAAAGTATCACACATGTGTATTTAAAAAGAGGTTTTTTCCGTATGTGTTTCATTGCATGTGTACTATGTGAACTGCCTATATGAAATCATGTAATACTACGACATATTATTAGTGGTTTATAGACACTGAGTATTCCATGCTCAGCCGTACATGTTATGTCGGCAAGTCAGTTCGACATCCCCAACCCGGAGCCATGGGTTGAAGAAGAATATGAGGAAGAAAGGGATCCACATATCCCTATGCAGACACAGGAGGATAGAGACCTAGATAGGTGGCCCTATCTAGACTACTGCTGAGTGGAGAGACTATGAGGTTTCATTCTGTATTTTGATAGGTGGGCATGTCCACCTTTACTTTGTCATGTATGTGCAAACTTGGAATTTAGTCATATGTATAGAAAGAAAAATTGAGTTCACGTTTTCGTATGGTTTCGCTTCTGCATTTATTTCGTTTCCACTATAGTATGCCTTGTACATTGCAAGATGGTTTGACAGGTTAAGATAGTAATGTCTAAAGTCCCTCCTAACTCCTAGGGGGGATTTTAGGGCGTTACACCAAGATCATCCCAAAAGCTTGGATTTCTCAAATCCACCCTCAAGCATGTGTGGAGTTCCTTCTCCAAGTTAGGGCAGCATCTTCCATGGCATTCTCAAGGGTTTCCTCTTTTGTGTCAAGGTTAGTATACCCTACTAACTACTTTAGTAATAACCTAAGATTTCTTAAGTGAATGTGTATTGAATCTCCCTCATTTTCCCTTTTTGGTTGAAATATGTCATTTTCCCTAAAATAAATAAGATGAATGGATTAAATGTGGATGTGTGGGATGTGAATGGGTTGAGGCGATTGGATGCCATTGGTTGTGATGTGTGTTATGATGGAAAATGGTGGAGGGGCACTTTACTCATAATGAACACATCCCATGTGTTGGATGAAATACTTGAATGAGAAAATACAAAATAAATTAAGATAAAAAGATTGGAGGCTACATGTTCATCGAAATGCATGAATGGGTTAGGACTATACAGTTAGGGAAATATGTACAAGGGGTTAAAGAGATAGTGCATGTAAGGTGTTGATGTAATGCTTGTGTAAAAGGTGAGACTAAAATCATGAAATATGAACTATGGGACTTTCCCCAAATTTTTGTAAAAATAATGATATGCTTTATGAATTATCCAATGTCTATCATGTGCCTAAATTTTTACAGATGCTATGTGTTATTCTCAATCCTTCCATGTCATCAATATGCTCACGGAACTCACCCACAAGCATGCATGCTTGCATGAACTGGGTTTTCAAGTATATGTATATAAGAAAACAGTAAGAACAAGAATGTGATTCACGAAACGCATGAATGTCAAGGGTAGGGCATATCCTTAGGATATGTCATACCTGGCTCACAAGTTAAACAAACATGAATGTCAAGGGTAGGACATATCCCTAGGATATGTCATACTTGGCTCACAAGTTAAACAAGCATGAATGTCAAGGGTAGGGTATATCCCTAGGATATGTCATGCCTGACTCACAAGAAAACATGACAAGCAAGAATTAAGATACATGGAAGGGTGTTGGTGTACTAAGATCAGGTATAGGCACTAACATCTGTTCTCAACAAATATGAAAGGGTGTTAATGTACTAAGATCAGGTACGGGCATTAACATCTGTTTCCAACAAGTATGAGAGGATACTAGTATACTAAGACCAGGTACGGGTACTAGTATCTGTTTCCAAGCAAGAATAAAAGAATATGGAAGAGTGATAATGTACTAAGACCAGGTACGGGCATTATCATCTGTTCCCATACAAGCAAGAAAACTCATATGCAAGTCGACAAGAAAACACGCATGATTCTCACGAGACAAGAACCTAGTATGTTCGTCCATTTCATAGTTGGGGTACTAGCCAATAAAGATTTGCATAATATATGTAAGGAACCCACAAGATGCATGAGATGTATAAGGAACTCACAAGGTAATAGAAAACACGTATGGGTTAAAGCATGAATAGAATGTATGATTTAAAGTATGATGTTTAAGAATTGTACAAGTGTTAGTCGTATTAGCTTCCGCACTCTGATTATGTATATGTGAAAATGAATTGTACCATACATGATATATTATTGTTTTACATTTTATTGTTATTACTATTATTAGCTAGTAGCTTGTACTCGTTGAGTATTCCATGCTCAGTCGTACGTTTATGTCGGCAGGTACATTATGCGATATGTGGACTCTTGTCCCTTGGATCGAGGTAACTCAGGGTGAGCAGGAGGTTATTCGGATGGTTAGCCAGATGTTAGGGGCTGGCCTGTGGCCATAGGGTTGAAAGGAGATAGAGAGAGAGAGAGAGAGACATGTATTTTGGGATTTTCCTTTGGGAATTTTTCATGTGAGCTTGAGTGGGTAACTCAAGCAATTATACCCCCTTGTGATCATTGTATTTTATTTAGTTGTTGTTTATGTTGACACTTGAAATTACATTTATTCTAAAGAAATTTTCAGGTTCACTATTTGGCATGCCTTGTATGTTCTTACAGGATTGATTTAAGGTTATGTCATGTTGCCAAAGTATCCTAACTTCTAGGGGTATTTTGGGGCGCCACAGTTTCCTTACAAGATCTTAAGCATATCATCTTTTGACTTGATCATTGTTGACTAGCTCTGGGTATTGGACATATATGCCCTCGAAAGCCAATAAGAGACTTTTCTATGTTGATTAGACAAGCATCATATTCACACAACCAACTATAAAGGGTATTTTATTAATTACTGTCTCTTATGATGATGACATAAAGTTCCATAGGTAACATTGTAGGAAAATCATGCAAAGGTTGCGAGGAGATATGATTTTCCGGTTCCTTGTAAACCTAATATTGTTCGAAGCCTCTAGAGTACTGGTTGGGCGCCGTACTTCATCATGGCTTGCACATGTGTAGTTCTATGAGATAGTGTGATGAATCTCATTCACAGAGAGTGGTGACTCTGGACTAACATGTGAGTATATGTAGCAAGTACATAATACTGAACGTGGTCACTAGTGGATACCCTATGGAATACACTATCAGATTGTATTAGGGTTATCCACTTGACAAATATTCCTTAGACCTGAGAGGTTAACATCTTCTCAGACATCTGTCTATATGGCTTTGATGTGCCAATCGGCAATGAACAATACACAGGACTAACTCCGGGTACGTTGGGTCATGTACACAATGTTTGGAGAAGTGTGTAAACACTCAATAAGGAATGCACAACTCCTTAATTGGAGATAATGATATCAAGGTGATATTTGTTGAACTGAACTGTTAAATCCAGTACTGGTGCTTTTTGGTAAAATGGTTTTTATTGAAGTTGATATTTTTAATATGGAAAAGTATATATAAATATATATGTCAGTTATTTTCTAATGTTTCTTCAAAAGTGTTTTGGAGGTTCAGTTCAATGAAAAGTAATCATGAGAAAGAGTTCTATTCATTAGTTAGGGACTAAGACAGTGGAATTGTTCCAATCCCGGAAGCTTACAAGTGATATCGGAATATGGAAGGATTTATTTGTAAATATATTGCGAGATGGTACTTACAAGCAATTCTCTAATTTCTGGAGGTTAATCACATTGTGTTAATGGACATTAATTGTGATTGGTGGAAGTCCAGGGATATAGATAAAATTCTATAATCCTAATGGAGTTTTGGAAAGGTGTTTCCTAGTAACAATGCTTTAACCAAAAGGTTTAGTACTTGGTCCCACAACCGGAAATAGGAGATCCCTTTAGATCCCATACACAAGGACCTTATTAAAGTATTTAATTTAATTATTAATTAAATTAATTAATTTCTCTAAGTAATCACTATATGGTATAGTGAAGCTCTAAAAGGTGGAATCACATTGGATGTGAAAAACCAAATGGGTAGGACTCATTGAGGATTTTGGTAAAAGAATCAAAAATTGACCTAAGGGTTTGTGAAACCCATTGGGGGCGTGTGGAGTGGGGCCCACCTAGGGTGGGACGCCCACTTCATGGAGGTATTAATAATAATAATTGTTATTATTATTTAATTAGTATCTAATAGCTAATATCCTTATTGGATAAGGTTAGTTAGTTAGTTAGAGTTAGTTACTAATTAAAGATTCCTTGTTGGACAAGGAGTCTATTAGTTTCTTGCTAATCAAGGAATCCTAATTGGATTAAGATAAGGATAAGATTAGTTGGACACTAATGGATGAGATTAGTTTCTATTTTGATTATTCCTAATTAATTATAGAGAAACCAAATAGGAAACTAATTGAGGAATCCTTATTGGATAAGGATCAGGAAACTTTGGTTTCAAGCAACCAATGAAGCCTATAAAAGGGGTGGACGTCCAAGGCTTTGTATATAAGAAAATTTTCCAGAATTGGAAACTTCTCCCCTCTCCTCAAACCTCACGCCCTCCCCTCTCTCTCCTTGAGGTGTACGGTCACACCCATCTCTCTCTTCTTTTGTCTTCTTGATTGGATCTTGAGGAAAAACAAGAATTCATCTTGTTCATCAAGAAAGGTTCTTGATCAATAAAGATTGGATCTTTATTGAAAGATCCTAGAGCTGGAAATTTGGAAGGGCCATTAGCTTCCATTAGAGAAAGCTTTAAAGGAAAAAGAAGGTTCGTGTGAATCGACAGGAGACTTGACACTTGTGAAGTTTTGCGAGTACTATTCTTATGTGGATTTGACTTAACAATTTCAAAGTCGTAAAGGTGAATGTTATTCTAACCTATATTGAATAAAATCAATTAGAATCTTAAGTCAGATCTTGGGATTCGATGTATGACCCCCAAGAATTGTGTTTCTAAAATTAAAAAGAGGCATACTTTCACTGGGAGGTCTTCATTCTCCATACGACTGCGTTGATGAATACTCTTGGAAATCTTTTTCCAACCGTATGGGTCTTCAATGGTGGATTGATATTGCCTCTGATGAGTAGCTGATGTTTCTATGAAGATAGAGTTCATAGTCAATCTTCTTTGGTGCTTGCTTCATATCTAATATACGGTTCTACCCCTGTGTTCTGTACTGCCTCAGTAAGGATGATGAATGTTTTTGATTCCTTAATTTGTAGTCTGGAATTCTCACTGTGGTCTGATAGGCCTTCTTGAAGAAATCTCTAATTTAGCCTCTGCCCCTAGCATAGTAAGGTTCCAATTTTTGCATACTTAGGGTCATTACTGAGTTTCCTCTTTCTTGTCTTGGCTTTGTAAGGTTGAGGGTTTCCTTTAGAAATTCCTCTTCATGCTTATTGACATATGCTACCCCTGGGCATTCTTGGAATTGAGTGATTCAATCATGATTCAGGTGAGCCATTTTTAAACCAGCAAGCTTAGTTAGCACAAGAAGAGAATATTTTTTTTAGGTAGCCTAAGGTCACTAGAGCTTCTGAGAAGCGCTAGATCATCATAGGCCAAATTTAGGCATAAACAAAACGAGACTTCTTTCAAAAAATTTGCTTTATTGAAAATGATAGAGCACAGCATGTTTGACTACAAAAGACAGACTTTACATGGACCAGACTATGGGCCACTAGCCGATACCTACAAGACTTGACAAAAAATAGACTTTGACAGGCTTGATCTTTGTTGACCCCTTCAGAATCATTCTTTCTCTGGCTCTCTGCCCCAAGATGCTTCATTCCCAGTGGCTATCAGAATGACACCGGCATGGCTGGTTGGATGGGTTGGGCGGGCTGGATGTGGTTAGCTTGGTTATTATATGGTGGAATGAGGGCTTCAAGGATGTTGGTGTTGCCAGGAGCTAACTCAACCTTCCCCTGGTCGAGTAGATCTTGGATTAAATGCTGCAATGCTCGACAACAGTCGGTTATATACCCTGGTCCTTGATAAAAGTCACAGTGATGATCCATACGAAAATACTGGGGTACTGGGTTAGGTATGGCGGTTGGAGCTTTGGGTTCAACCAGCTTACTTCGAATGAGGAATGGAAGGAGTTGACTAAGTGTGTAGGGGAGACAGGTAATTGTCTATTTGGCTTGCGCTGTTGCCTTTGACCCTGGGCTTGGTACTGGGATTGAACTGGCTATTGAACTTGATGATGATTAGGGGCCTATGGTGCTGGTGCCCCAAGATTAGGAGCTCGAATTCGTGTTACAGGTGTTACCATTTGGACATCTGTTTTCCTCTTCCTGGGGTCACTTCTCCCTTCGGACTTGTTGTTGTTGATGCCTTCAACTTGTGCTAACTCTTGGTATAACGCAGAATGTATAGACGCAAACCGGATGGATGCTTCAATACGGGCCCCAATTCAGTAAGGCTGCTTCAGAGTCTTGAGAAATGTGTCTATCAGCTCATCGTTGGGTAGGGAAATTCTCATTCCGGTGGTCATCTCCCTCCATCGGGCTGCATACTCGATGAATGACTCATCAGGTTTTTTGAAAATGAGCTCAAGGTCACCCTTCTATGGCAGGAGCTCCATATTGAAAGAGTAATATTCAACGAATGCAACTGTTAGGTCCTTCCATGTCTTGATCCTTTCTGAATCTAGTGACGTGAACCATCTCAAAGCCGGACCGGTCAAACTTTTCTGGAAGCATTGGACTAGTAATGTAGGGTTGCCACCGTGGCCAAGCATGTTTCCGTAGTAAAGCCTGAGGTGAGTACGAGAACACCCCTTACCATCGTATTTCTCGAAGGCTGGTATTTTGAATTTTTCAAACACTGATGCCTCGGTATAGAAGGTCAAATCTGAGAAATCATTCCCCTGGATTGCTTTCCCCTTTTGCATTTGCCTGAGATGTTCTTAAACTTTTTCCATCTGCTCTTACTGATTCTTTATTGTAGCGCCTCAGAACTTTTTCGTACTTAATGAATAACACTTTCGTAGCCAATTGACCTTTCACGTAGTCTAATTAATAAACAAAGAAGAATTTGAAAATTCTAAAATGTCAGAAATGTTCCTCTTCGAAAGACGAATCCAACGCAAGTTGAATTGTCAAAATCCGACGAACAAGTCAAAAGTTATGGCCGAAATACCAAAGTAGGGAAAAATGAGGGAAAACAACAAAATCTGGGAAGTGCGATCGATCGCAAGTCAGGTGCGATCGATCGCATGCAGGTGAAATGGGTCCCAAACTCTCTGGACCATATGCGATAGATGGGATCCCAGGTGCGATAGATTGTAGGGATTTGCGATCGATCGCAAGAATGTGCGATCGATCGCATACAGGGGAAAATCAGATAAAGTGTTCGGGTTCATGTGCGATAGATCGCATCCATGTGCGATCGATCGCACTGACCCGTGATCGATCCTAGATAAGTGTGCGATCGATTGCACGCGGTAACTGATGCCGAATTTGAGGGTTTTAAACCCTTGATCTATTGGGGGTCCCCACTTTTAGGGATTTCTAACCTGGAGGAGGAATGAAGGAAGAAAGAGGAGAAGATAAATTGGGGGAAAAATCCAAGAGAGGAATTTGGGATTGAGATCAAGGAGCTCCAAGCCTGAAGATTTCAAGCAAGGATCTTCCCCAAATCAAAGGGTTTCCTTCCAAAATCAAGAGGTTCTTCAAAGATCAAGTTGATCTTCAAGGTTAGTACACCCTACTAACTACCTTAGCATTAACCTAGTTTCTTGAGTATATGTGTATTGAATCTTCCCTATTTTCCCTTTTTAATGCAAATGCTTAACTTCCCTAAACTAAACAAGATAAAGCATAAATGTGGGGATGTATGAATGGATGGTGGATGTGAAGGCGATTGGATGCCATTTGGATGGGGTGTGATGTGTGTATGGAAAATGGTGGAAGGGTACTCTACTAATAATGAACACACTTTGATGTTTTGACGGAATGTATGCACTAAAAAGAAGTAATGAAATGTTGCATGTTATGTGTTTGATTAAATGCCCAAATGAGAAATTTGTCAATCAATGAAGGATATGAAAGCATGAATGTGTGTGTGTCTCCTTCAAATCCAGGACCTTGATCAAATGTCATATAGATTATCTAAATTCCCACATGCCTATACTATGAATTGAAATGCTATACTTTATATATATATATATATATATATATATTTCGTTCAAGGGAATTTACATTCTCGGCTCATAAGTCGCATCAAGGGCACTAACCTCTGGCTCACAAGTATACAAGTCAAAAACAAGCAAGACATGTGATTTCCCAACAAGACAAGACACGCATGCATGATTTTCGTAAGCAAGACTAAGAACAAGTCCAGGTTTCCAAACATGAGTTTTACCGGAGTTTTCGCATTCATGCACGTATGTCAAGACTATCATATTGCTTTACTTACAATGCTATTGTCATATGTTGCGATTATTAGTTTTAAGTTGCTGTAATGAACTATATCTTATTGCCTTGTGTGATTGTTATTGCTATTGTTAGCTAGTAGTTTGTACTCGCTGAGTATTCCATGCTCAGCTGTACTTTTATGTCGGCGGGTACTGAGGAGACCCTCAACCCCGAGCCTTGGGTTGAGGAAGAATATGTTGAGGAGAGGGAGCCTCCTATCCCAATCCAGTCGCAGGAGGATAGGGATCGTGACATCTGGCCCTATTTAGATTACTGTCTAGCACAGTGGGCTCAATAGTTCTTTTGTATTTTGGATATTTTTGATAGGTGGGCATGTCCACCTTAGACTTGATTTGTTATGTGTATATGTTAACTTGGAATACTATTTTGGAATTATAGAAGAAAAGAAAAAAGTTGATTTCGCTTCCGCATCTTTTGTGAGCTTCCGCGCTCTGATTATTGTCCTTATTGTATTATGTTGCCTTGTTTACTTCAGGATGGTTTGACAGGTATGAATAGTCACTCCTAAAGTATCCCTTAACTCCTAGGGGGTATTTTGGGGCGCGACAAAAGTAGTTTCAGAGCACTAGGCATTAGAGTCCCTAGGGTCACTTAGTACTCGATACCATGTTTGAACAAGACAATAGGTGTTAGGAAAGAGTTGTATTCCAAGTATAGACTAACGAGTTCTTCCTCTTCTCGAGATGAGGATGAGTAGTTGGACCTCTCACAGGTTATCGGCTCTATTGTAGGGACTCTAGCATTGCTAGCGGCCAGGCAGGCTATTCCACCGCTTGCAGCAGCTACTCCTCCTCCTGCTACTCCACCGCCTGCAGCACCAATACATCGCACAGTTGGGGTTGAGGCATTTCGAAGAATGAGGCCTCCAGCATTCCATGGGAGTGTGGACCCTCTTGCTGCAGATGCTTGGATCCTCCAGTTGGAGAAGATCTACGCGGTCCTCTCACCCACTGAGGAGGAAAGAGTGGCATGGGCTATTTTCATGCTAGAGGGTGAGGCCCACCATTGGTGGTTGTCTGCCTTGAGGACTCGAGATTTGACCAGGCAAGGTCAACCATGGACTTGGGGCAAGTTCATGGATACCTTTTACAAGAAGTACTTCCTAGTTAGAACTCGGAAAAAGAAGGAGAGGGAGTTCATCAACCTCGAGCAGGGTTTTATAAGTGTGGTCGCATATGAGGCCAAGTTCTCAGAGCTCTCGAGATTCGCGCCTCACATGATCACCACTGAGGCGATGAAGGCAAGGGGGTTTGAGCAAGGGCTCAGAGAAATCATTATGGAGAGAATCTCGACCTTTAGGCATGCCACTTATCTGAAAGTGGTGGACAAACCCTTGTTGATCGAGACCAACTCGGAGGTCATCGGTCATCTCGAGGAAGAGGGATCTGGCGAAGGGCCAATCCAGCTGCTCTGCACCGCTGGAGAAGCGGGCTCGGCCTGCCCCATATCAGTATACCTGGCCAGCACCATCCTAGTATATGTGGCCAGCACCACCACATAGGCCATCTTATGCTCCTCTAGCTCCACAGCCGTACACGCCTCAGAAACCACGACCTCAGGCTCTCCAGGCCCCACGACACGTTGCACCTCAGGCAGCAAGGTATGCTTCACCTACGACCCCTTCAACATACACATACAAGGTCTGTACCTCTTGCGGCTAAAGACATCAGGCAGGAGATTACCGAAAGGCATCATGCGTATGCTTCCACTATGGTCGTCAGGGTCACCTGATCAGGGATTGCCCTAGTTCGGCATTTGCTAGGCCAGTCTCAGGGGATTAGGCCCCAGTTCATCCAACAAGATCATATCAGGCGTCCTCCCAGCCTACACAGTTTGTACCTCCACCTTTCCAGGTGAACCAGGGGCCAGTATTCGCCTTGACAAAGGGAGATGCACTTGCATCAGATGATGTGGTGCAAGGTACGCATTTAGAGTTTATTCATTTATCCATGATTGTCTTATTATGCCTTATTCCTTGTGTACGTATATGACATGTTATGTATCTATATATCTATACATATGATGTTGATGCGTGAATTGACTAGTTAGTTATAATTTCAGGAACTTTATTAGTCAATGAATGTTTGGCTCGAGTGTTGATTGACACCGGGTTTACTCATTCATTTGTCTCGCCGAGTTTTTCCCAAGGCTTTTCTATAGTGCCTAGTCAATTGGAACCGGAGTTATTCATTTCGACTCCTCTCGACAAGACAGTGGTAGTAGATAACATTTTCAGAGGCAGTACAATTTAAGTTGGAAGCTGCGAGTTGGCAGCTGATCTCATCGTCCTTGGATTCCAGGACTTCGATGTCATCTTGGGGATGGATTGGTTAGCAGCTCACCATGGTTAGGTGGCATGCTTTGAGAAGATGGTACTCTTTAAGCCGGTGGAAGGGAAGCCATTTCATTTTCAAGGGTTGAGAAATAAGGATATCTCCCGCTTTGCAGCGTTGAGTCTAGCGAACCCCGAGGCTAAGGACTCTTCGACTATTCCGATCGTGAGTGAATTCCTAGATGTATTTTCAAAGGAGTTACTAGGGTTGCCCCTAGACAGGGAGATTGAATTTATAATCAAGCTTGCACCAGGCACAGCTCCCATCTCCCGGGCTCCGTACAGGATGGCCCCGATTGAACTCAAAGAGTTGAAGACTCAATTGGAGGAGATGCATAGCCTTGGTTTCGTTCGACCAAGTGTCTCACCGTAGGGTGCCCCGGTGCTATTTGTCAAGAAGAAGGATGGCTCGATGTGGATGTGCATTAATTACAGACAGTTGAACAAGGTCACAATAAAGAATAGGTATCCATTGTCTAGGATTGATGACTTGTTCGATCAGTTAAAGGGAGTAAAAATTTTCTCTTAGATTGATCTTCGGTCCGGTTACCATCAGTTGAAGATCAATGCGGAAGATGTTCCCAAAACTGCATTCAGGACTCAATATGGGCATTACGAGTTCTTGGTGATGCCTTTCGGTCTTACGAACGCGGTGGCAGCCTTTATGGATCTGATGAACCAGGTGTTCCGACCATACCTGGATCGATTCGTAATAGTATTTGTCGATGACATCCTGGTCTCTTCCTAAACACGGGAAGATCACACGTGAAACCTTCGCCTTGCTTTGTGTAAGCACCCCAATTTTGCACTTCCCTAGTCTCTTTGTACACCTCTAAAAATCCTTTTTTAAAACCCTCTTTCCATGTGCTTCGATTTCTGAAAAACACCCCTCAGGTGAAAAATGACCAAAATGCCCCTAGGATGAAAAATGACTAAAATACCCCTGAAAAGTGCTAAAAAGTTATCATTTTGTCTAAAATAAATTTACAAATTTTTTGAATAATTTTGGCTATTTTTGGAATTAAATTGGACTTAAAACGGTAGAAAATGACCGAAAATGCCCCTGGAGTGTAAAATGACTAAAATGCCCCTAAAAAGTGCTAAAAAAATTTATGTTTTATCTAAAATATTTTTATAGATTTTATCAGTTCAATTTCGACTATTTTCGAGCTAAAACATGGGCTAAAAATGGAAAAATGGCTTTTCGGTGAATCGGGGAGTGCCACATGGCGATTTTTTAACCCCTAAGTAGGGGCGCTACTTCAAACAATGCCCCTATATTTAAAAAATTGTTCCTCTCGTCAGATGGTTCAACCCCGTTGACATCAGGCTTAAAAATATCCTAAATAGGGGCGCTACTTCAAACAGCGCCCCCAGTAAAGTACGATTTTGCCCCTGTTTAGCCGCCCTATTGTTCATTGCCGCCTATTATTTCGGGTTTTGCATCCATAGAGACGCTACTTCAAGTAGCGCCCCCCTATTTTTTGACCCCTATAAATACCTCACCCCATTCTTTCACAAGTCATTCCATTTCATTTGCTCTCTTCTCTCTCCTCTCTTTTAGCGTTGGCGATCCTGGGAATTCGATTTCGAAGAATCGTTCTCGAGAGCACTTATTTCAGAGACCCTTTTGAGTTTCCCGGAAGGTAAAATATCGCCAAACTCTGACGTTTACTTAATCTTTTATTAGCTTTAATTATTTTATTGTTTTTAAAATACTTAGACTGCTTGCCCTGTCGAACCCCTGCCCAGTTTTACTTAAACTTATCTTACCCTATCGAACCCTTGCCCGGTTTTACTTAAACATATTTTACCCTGTCGAATCGTTGCCCGGTTTTACTTAAACCTATCCTACCCTGTCGAACCCCTGCCCGGTTTTACTCAAACATAGCCTACCTTGTCAAACCCCTGCCCGAACTTCGGTTCAAACTTAGCTTACCCAGTCGAACCTCTGTCCGAACCTCGATTTAAACCCTGGTTTAAACCCCACTTACCTTAGTTGAACCTCTGTCTAAAGCTCGATTCAAACCTTGGTTCAAATCCTACTCACCTAGTCGAACCTCTAGTTCAAACCCTAACCCAGTGCTCCTTGACATGAGCTAAAATTGTCCAAATGCTCCCCGGCAAGAGCAAAAAAGGCCCAAACGCTCCTGAATAGGAACCCAAACCATTCAAAAACACCCTAACATCCAAAAGACAAATCTTAACCTATCAAACACCGGCTATCCAAACACTCAGCAAATCAAACAATCAACTACCCTCTGGAACTATGTGTGGCTTAATTCCACTAATAGTGGATACGTAGGCAACCCTGATTGGGTTCAGCTCACCTAGGATTGAGCTCCTATCATGTCTCTTCTTATTTTAACATGTACATTATTGTTCATACAACATCTGTCGGCATATGTATGAAATGCAAGCTTCTCTTATGATTTCCCCCATTTTAATTCAGACTCAGAGAGTAGGTAACCATCTCCGGATGAGAGTTTAGTGGTGCCTAACACCTTCCCCTAACTCAAATGAATTCTTACCTTGTTAGGGACTCTATTTACCCTAACAATTTAAATGGGTGGCGACTCTCTCTTTCCAGCATTTTTAGCACTATTCCTCCTCAGGTTCAATCCTGATCGGGAGTGGGGTTAAAATCCGAGGTCTACACTTTGGAAATGCTGAGAGAGCACAAGCTGTACGCCAAACTAAGCAAGTGTGAGTTTTTGGTTGGAGAAAGTGGCATTCCTAGGCCACGTTGTTTCTGCGGCAGACATCTTGGTAGATCCGAAGAAGATAGAGGCAGTCATGAGTTGGACGAGGCCCAAGAGTGTTACAGAGATCCACAGCTTCCTGGATGTGTTCTCATGAAGCACAAGAAGGTCATTGCCTATGCGTCAAGGCAATTAAAGGAGTATGAAAAGAATTATCCCACGCATGACCTAGAGCTTGCTGCAGTGGTGTTCGTACTCAAGATTTGGTGACATTACCTTTATGGGGAAGAGTTCTATGTGTTCACGGACCACAAGAGCCTCAAGTACCTCTTTTCCCAAAAAGAGCTAAATTTATGGCAACGACGTTGGATGGAATTTTTGAAAGACTACCAATGCACCATCCAATACCACCCGGGCAAAGCAAATGTAGTGGCTGACGCTTTGAGTAGAAGACCTCCGGAGTTGTTGGCTCACATGTTGGTGCGGGAATGGAAGTTATTGGAAGATTTGGAAAATTTAGACATCAGTGTCAATGCTTTCGTCGGCAGTCCAGTGATGGGGAATATCACGGTTCGGTCGTACATCATAGATCAGATCTGAGAGTTGTAGGCCTCGGATGCTAACTTTTTGGCTTTCTGGGACAAAGAAGTTGTTAAGGGTGGTGAAGCTTTTCCCTGACTAGCTAAGGTGCTATCACATTCAGGGGAAGATTGTGTGTCCCTGCCAATGTAGAGTTAAGGCGAGAGATTATAGATGAAGCCCACCGTTCGAAGTATATAGTGCATCCTGGGGGTATGAAGATGTACTGGAACCTCAAGTGGCACTTTTGGTGGCGGAGCATGAAGAGAGAAGTAGCTGAGTATGTGTCCTGATGCTTGGTGTGTCAGCAGGTGAAGGCAAAGCACATGATACCGGTGGGTGTATTACAGTCTCTCCCTATTCCCGAGTGGAAATGGGAGAACATTTCTATGGACTTCATAATTGGCTTGCCACGCAGGGCAAGGAACTGTGATGCAATATGGGTTGTGGTAGACCGTTTGACGAAGTCTGTGCATTTCTTGCCCTATCGGACTACGTTTAACTTGAACCGGTTAGCGGCATTGTATATTAAAAAAGTTGTTCGGTTGCACAGGGTGCTAGTCAGTATTATGTCAGATCGGGATCCAAGATTCACATCCAGGTTCTGGAAGAGGTTTTAGAGCGCTATGGGTTCCTGACTAGATTTTAGCACCGCCTTTCATCCATAGACGGATGGACAAACCGAGAGGGTAAACCAAATCATCGAAGACATGCTTCGGGCATGTATGTTAGACTTTAAGGACAGCTGGGAAGAGTACTTGCCTTTGGTTGAATTCGCCTATAACAATAGCTACCAGGCGAGCATCCAAATGACACCGTTTGAGGCCTTGTATGGGCGAAGTTGTAGGTCTCCTCTTTACTGGGATGAAGTAGGAGAGAGAAAGGTGTTGGTTCCTGAGTTGATTGAACAGACCGTGAATAAAGTCAAGATCATCCGGGATCAGTTGAAAGCTGCTCAAGACCATCAGAAGAGTTATGCGGATACTTACCGCAGGGACTTGGAATTCCAAGTTGGGGATTAAGTCGTTGTGAAGGTATCTCCTAGCAAGAGGATTATGAGATTTGACAGGCGAGGCAAGCTCAGTCCTCGATACGTCGGCCCCTTTGAGATTATCACGCGAGTTGGTGAAGTAGCTTACTAGGTAGCTCTTCCATCTCATATAGCCGCAGTCCACAATATGTTCCATGTGTTGATGTTCTAGAAATACATTTCAGACCCTTCGCATGTCATAAACTTGGAACCGTTGGAAATTCGAGAGGATCTTACTCTGGTTGAAAAGTCGGTTCAGATATTGGATCGAAGAGATCAAGTGCTTCGCAACAAAACTATCCCGTTTGTTCTCGTGCAATGACAACATCATGCTCGAGAAAAGGCCACAAGGGAGCGCTAGGCCGAAGTCAAAGCGAAATACCCAGAATTGTTTGAATAGGTTTTTGTATGTGTCATGAAATTCTGTTTATTTTATAATGTATGTATCGTTCAAATTTCGAGCACGAAATTTTTGTAAGGAGGGGAGAATGTAGCATCCTGGAACTTTTCATACCTAATGAATAGCGTTCTCATAGCCAATTGACCTGTCACGTAGTCCAATTAATAAATAAAGAAGAATTGGAAGATTCTAAAACACCAAAAATGCTCCTCTTTGAATGATGAGTCCAACGCAAGTTGAATTGTCAAAATCCGACAAACGAGTCAAAAGTTATGGTTGAAATACCAAAGTGGGAAAAATGAGAGAAAACAGCAAAATGAGCAAAAACACAAGGAACCGATCGACTGAATTTTCTACTAGTCGACCGAATAGCCATCGGTCGACCAATACCCATTACTGGTCGACCGAACACTGCACTTTTTGTATGGGCTTTTATTCCAGAGAGGTCATTTTTGACCGGTCGACCGGTCATGCGGGATTTTGCCTTTTGGTTGGTTTTCGTCAAATCATTAAGGGTAAATGGGTCTTTTGACCCCCCTTCTTTTTCTATATAAGCCCAATTCACGGGTGAGGGTTTCATAAACCCTCAAAGCACAATACTTAGAGTATTTTGAGAGAGAGAGAGAGAACCTAGGGTTCCTAAAGGTTCTTCCCATTTGAGAGAAATATCAAGGATTTGAGAACCCTAGATCATCCCAAAAGCTTGAATTTCTCAATTTAAAGCTCAAGCACACATGGAGTTCCTTCTCCAAGCTTGGCAGCGTCTTCCACGACATTTTTCAAGGGTTTTCTTCCCTTTTTTAAGGCCGGTACCCTATGCTACCCTTCTAGTTCATCTTCTTCTCTCTTTTCTTCATTTTTGTGGTTTTTCCCCAAATTTCAAGCATGAGAATGTAATGGGATGAATGGATGGAGAATGTAATGGGCGATGGATGCCATATGATTGTTGTAATGAATGAAATGGGAAGGGTATTTCACCAATAATGAACACACATATATGATGGATTGATTGGATGAATCATTGATCAAGAAAAACATGATTTAAAGCATATGAAATTTCTAGGGTTTTATGATAGTATGTTACTCGTTTTTCTATAATGGCATGAATGTTCTTGGGTGTTGAAATAATGTTATTCCATGTATTATTATCTCAAATGTCACGTTTAATTCCAAGCTAAAGTATGTACATGGCTTCACGAGCATGGCATGCATGACATGGTTTACTGAGTTTTTCAAGAACAAATGTTTTATTCTCGATTCACGAACACCATGACAAGGCCAAACGTAAGGGTTGGTAAATAGAGGTAGGGCATATCTTAAGATATGTTCTGCCTCACTTTTGAAAAGAACAAGAACACGTCAAGCAAGATGTTAGTGCGCCTCCAAGCATCCATGTTTACTTTATTGCATTTTCGCGAAAGAGGGGGTTTATACTTCCCTCCATTCAATTTGAATTTTTCATATCTCAAAAGAGGGGGTTTACACCACCCTCCCTTCAAGTTGTTCAAGGGCACTAACATCCCAAGCACATGAGCATGTTTAAATTCTAAGAAAGCAAGCATGAGCATTTTAATTTAATGACATGACATGCATGATACGACATGATACGCATAACAAGACAAGACAAGCACGACAGAACACGACAAGACAAGAAAGACAGAACATGACATGACATGATAAGTTTTCAAGCACGAAAAAAGAATTTCAAGTTAAGTCGAGCACACGATGATTTCAAGAGTTTTTCCGGTTTTGATGTGATGCAAGCATGAAATATAAACTGTTTACCTTCCTATCAATTATATGAACTACTTCCTGCTTTATTTTGTTATTGTAATGTTATGACTGTTGGATAGTATTTGGTACCCGCTGAGTATTTCATGCTCAGCTGTACGTCTCATGTTGACAGGTATTGAGGGAGCTGCCACCGTGTATGACATATGTGCTCCCGGTCCGTGGGAGGAAGAGGAGTACTTCGAGGAGGTCACTGCGGAGGAGCCTCATTTTGAGGGCCATTATTAGGTGGTAGATTCTAAGTGAGTGTGGCTGAGCACGAGAGATTTTAGACCCATGTACTTTGGCAGGCATGTCCGCACCTTCTTTTTGTTGATTTCACTTTTGTACAAAACTTGGATTATATGTATACATAGAGGGTTTTGTTAGACTTCCACTGTGTCATGTTAGTTTGTGCTTCCGCTTTTTAATCCTCTATTGTATATGCTCTGTGTGTTTTGTAGGATGATTTGTCAAACATGTCATGTAAGTCATGATAAGTCGTCCAAGATTCAATCTAACTCATAGGGTGGGTTTTGGGTCGCGACAGTTTTGTCCCGGCAACGCATAATTCATAGTGTTTTGTAACATAGTCGCAGCAACGCATAGATTGGTATGTTTGTAACTGGGGATCATTCTTTCATAGCGTAATTCATAACATGTTCATGTCCAATGCTTCGTAACATGTTTGTGTCCAATGCATGCATGCTTATGGGACAAGTGAACTCATGAGACTTAAATACTTATCATGCAAGTGAACATGTGCTTGAGTGTCGTGATTGGAATTCAAATGAGTCATCCCTTAGATTCTAATATTCCGTTAGGAAACTCCGCTAGGTTACATCTCCCTAGTTAAAGAATTTCCAATGTGGAAGATTTTCCTCTAAGGTTTGGCCTACCCGAATACCGATCACCATACAAAGTAAATATGACATAATATATCATGGCCAACAGCAATATCCATTTGACTTGGTTTCTCAATTATTAATAGCATCATGCTAGCATTCATCATTCTTAAGCATTTCAACAAACACCTATAGTACGTTAATTATCGATACTTTGTCCCTTCCCATTTTCAACATTTCACCACATCATAGTTCATCCATACAACCCAACACAATCAACATCCATACATTCATCTCATCCTCCATACATTCCATTCATAACATTTTCCATCCATATAATCCACCATTTCTTATTTCCTAATAATAATCCTTAAAACATATTTAACTCTACATTTCTATCATTCTATAACATACAACATATCATAATAGAGTAGAGTTGAAGAGTTTATCGATCTTAGGGATCCTTCCCTTGGATCCAAATCGTTCCCAAGAAGATTTGAGGAAGATCTCCAAGCTTTCCTTTAAATCTCCAAACAATTTCCTTCCTCTCTAAGCAATTTCTTCTTTAGAACCCTAGGTTTTCTCATTTCCTTTGTCAAATTAGGTTAGAAAAGATTAGGATATTCTAAAACCTCGAAATAGGACCCCTATTTATAGTCCCAAGAGTTAAAAACCCTAAAAAACCGTAATTTGAGGATTTTTAAAACCAAAATCATGCGCACCGATTGATCAGGGGTTAGTCCCGATCGATCGGACTCAACTGGGAAATTCTCAGGCTTAGACCGATCGATCCCTATTGACGGCCGATCGATCGAGCCTTAACAGACAAAACTGACAATTTTCATCCGGAACCCTCTCTGGTAATTGGCCCGTATGGTCCTAATGCCTTAGCTTTGATACCACATCTGTCACGCCCCAAAATCCCCCTAGGAGAATGTGGAACTTTGGCACGTTACTTACTTGACTTAATCCATTGAATGAGCTTTAAAGGCATGTTAAAATCTAAACTTAAAAATTTCTTCATTAAATATTTGATACCTCAATTAAACGTCAATTAAAATCTGTAACTAAACTGAACATAATTAATATGAACCATCTATCATGATTCTTAACCACCAATTTAACCTAAACATAAATCCTCAATAAATTGAATTACAATTTCTCGGAATTTAAATAAAATGATAATAAACCAAAGTTAGTAGTAAGGCCATCGATCAAGATCTCATTCCTCTCCTGGATGATCACTTGCAGGATCTTCCTCTATTTACTCCTCTTCAGCCCAAGGTCATGGAGCACAGATATCAAATCTTTATTAACTTGCTGATAATAAAATTATCGGCTGAGTAATAAAATCACTTTACGTATATAATAATCCATAACATATAATATCATGAAATCAACATACATATAGTTAACAGTTCAATTCAACTCACATACATAAATCAGAGTATTGAAGAACATGTGGGTACATTATATCATTTACTTTCTTATTTTATGTAACGACCCAAAATCCTACCTTGACTAAAATAGGACCTTGGGTAGCCACATTTATTGAACCTGCTTAAATTCGTGACATACAAGACATACTAACATGAGTCTCCAAAAATTAGGATAATAAAATTTCGATTACATAAAGTCAAACCATCTTGTACAATGATAATCTATCCAACATAACCCACCATAATCGAGATAGAGTAAAGTCGTCAAATAACAGTGAACAGTCTAAGCAACATCCTAAAATAACATAAGTTTATTACAATCATTTTCAAAATGTAAAACAAGGCCTAATAAAGTATCCACCTAACCAACTCTCGAACTTCCTCAACCGAAGGCTCATTTTCTTCTTCTATCTCAATGTAGAAATCTTCAACCACGGCTTAGCAATCAACTCGCTCTAAACCAGTCGACAGTAATAGGTCGACTGAGCATTGACAACGCTAAGCAGATATTCAGTCTAACTAACAATAGTAATAACTCATGCTCATAACCAATACCAAATTCATGTAGCAGTTACAAAATCAATAACATGTTCATATGACGTTTGTATAATCCATGATAGGTTCATATAGCATAATCAAATGACAGGTTCATATGACACTTGTATAATTCATGACAGGTTCATATGACATTTGCATAATCAGAGTACGGAAAAGATGTGAGCATATTATGACGTGTTTCATTGCCCTTATAATTTCGTATTTATGATTCAGTACTTGTAATTCAGTGTCAAAGTCTGACAACGCATGATAAGTTCCATATTCATGTTTCAGTACTTGTAATTTAGTTTTAATATCCAACAACGCATGATAAGTTTCATATTCATGTTTCAGTACTTGTAATTCAGTTCTAATGTTCGACAACGCATGACAAGATCAGTGTTTCATAATTTAATATTCTTATCCGACAACGCATGATAAGATCGACAACGCATGATAAGATTTGTGTTCATAATTCAATATTCTTATCCGACAATGTATGATGAGATCGATAATGCATAATAAGTTCAATATTCATATCATCACCTTGACTCGTGTACTTGTGTATGAGATGCTTACGCTTATGAGTCCTTGAGCAGCTTATTCAGATCATACACTTATTCAGATTCCTCATTTGGCTTATTCAATTTATCAGGCATATGCAATTCTTATGCTTATGGTCCACATGTGTGACTTGTGAAGCTCTTATCTTAACATACAGGTGAGTATTTGCACAAGTGTCGCAATTAACATTCGAATTGGTCATCGCTTAGATTCTGATCTCCCACCATGAAAACTCCACTATACTGTCCTATACCATATAGTTAGAGAATTTCCAGTTTGGAAGACCTTTCTCTAAGCTTTGTCCTACCCGAATATCAATCACCATACGATATAGATAGACGTAATTTAACATTTGTAATTAATATTCGAACTTGGTCATCGCCTAGACTTCAGTCTTCGGCCAAGAAACTCCGCTAGGTTATATCTCCCTAGTTAGAGAATTCCTAACCTGGAGGACTTCCTCTAGGCTTTGGCCTATCAAATTATTGATCACCGTACAAGTATAAATAAGGCATAATTTAGCATGTGAGAGTTTAGGGCATAATTTACATAGTCATAGCAAACAATACCTTATCATGATTTCACAATTTTCTTAACCAACTTAATAAATGGTAAACTTCATCACATTCCCCTCATTCATAAAATATCATAATAGTAGAATCATACTTAATAGAATTTGCATCACAAGTAAAACCCCTATGTCATGAATATAATCCCCCTAGTTATGTTCATAGAATTCATAATATATGCAAAAACCCCCATGTTATAGATAAAATCTCACATTCATTTCCATAGAATATATAACACATGCAAAACCCCCATGTATAAATAACACATAATTTAGTATGATAAACCATAATATCTCATTCGCTTAGTTTCTCAATTCTCAATAACGTCATATTAACATTGAAAACATTCTCAAGCATTTAAACAAACACCTTAAGTGTATTTATTATGTGTACATTACCCTTCCCATTTTTTCCCATCATACAATAGCCATTTACATAATCCATGAGCATCCAATTCAAGCTCAACCCTACTCCATGCATCCATAATCCATCCCTTTACCATTTTAGCCCATCCACCATCATTTCCATACATCCGTAACTCATAAAATATAACCCTTAATCTTTTTTTTAAAAAATTAATATTATTATTATTATTTTTTTTAAAAAAACTCTCAGAAGGAGAGGGGGGTTTGGTGGACCCCAATCAGTTTTATTAATAAAAAAGAATTGGGGGGGAGTTAAACCTTACCCGTACAAAGACTCACATTAGGGGGGGACATAAAACCACCTTACCCCTAACAAACAAACAAAAAGCGGGGGGGGGGGACATAAAACCTTACCCCCAACAAAAAAATTACAAATAAACAAAACTCAATCTTTATTAACCAATCTAACATTACTTAATCCAGCTTGATAAAGAGAAATAAGGGATATGAGACGATGAAGACTAGATTGATTAGGGAAAATTTCACCTGAAGTCTGAGAAGTACATCCTTGATTAGCAAGAAAGTTTGCACCCATGTTAGCTTCCCTAAAGATGTGACTAATAGAATAGCAAATGTGAAACACTTGATGGATCTTCTTATTCCAATACCACACCTGCCAAGGATGATTAAAAATACCCTTCCAAGCTTCAATTAAAGATTTAGCATCAGATTCAACATCCACTTGAAGATATCCAAGTTTTTGACACAAAAGGAGACCATCCAAAATAGCTCGAGATTCTGCAACATAATTAGTACAAGTCCCATAGAAAGCATAAAAGCAAGCTATCATCCTTCCAGTGTGGTCTCGAATAATACCTCCTCCTCCAGCTATTCCTGGATTGCCTTTAGAGGCACCATCCACATTCAGTTTTATTCTATCTGAGAAGGCTAGATCCATTTGATGTAAGAAATAGTATTTCTTCGACGATCTAGAGGAGACAAAATATTGATGATGGAAAGATCCAAAGTTTTTCCAGTCGGTAAGGATCTTAGATCAACCATCCATTTTTGAATTCTTTTCTTAATCACATCAATAGACTTTTGAGCATTCTTAAACCTACGAGAGCATCTTTCCTTCCAAATCTCCCATATGATTATAAGAGGAAGCAGCAGAAGAACTTCATTATGACGCCTGTCTGAAGCTCTAAACCATCTCTTGATTAAGTATTGAATATTATCACTGGGTTGGGGAAGAACTGAACATAAATTACCAAAATATCTCCATAACACACCTACAATATCACTTTTAAATAAGATATGAGATATGTAAGCACCCAATTTTTACACCCTGCTCACCTAAACCTAGGTCTAGCCCAAGCCTAGCCCTAGCCCAAGCCCTAGGCAAAGTCCCATGGGCTCAAGGCCCCTTTTCAAGTCCCAAATGGATAAAACCTTGTTTGTGGGCCCAAGCATGGGCCCATTAAGCCAAATCTAAGGTAGGACCCACACTACCTCTTTTAAAATTCAAATTTTGGAGCCAATTCCCAAAATGGAAAAAATATTTTTGCCTTCCCCACACATGTGGTGGTTGGGCCCAAAATGGGTAGTAAAATAAAAAATAAAATAAAATAAAAACCAAAAAATATAAGTAAAAAATTTTGAAAAAAATATATTCAAAAAATAAAATAAAATTTTTGAAAAAGAAAAAAAAAAGGGATTTGATTGGGCACCAATCCCATGTGGCAGGGCCCACATGTGGATTGGGCCCAATTCAATCAATTGGACGATTGAAGAAAATAAAATAAAAAAACAAAAAACAAATTTTTTTTAAAATGGCACTGTTCCTCGTCCCTGCCAAAGGGACGAGTGAACAGGCCACGCCTGCTCATGCTCCCCTGTCGCCCTGCCCTCCTCCAGGACATGTCCCCCACGCCTCTCCAAGCCCTATCCATACTCCTCTATTCCCCTTCTTCCTCTATTTAACCCAAACCATGGCTACTGCGCAAGGGAGGAGTTTTGAAAAAAAAAAAACACAGCTGCAAGAGAAACTCTGCCCATAGCGTCCAACCCATCCCTCCACTCCTGAACTCCATTCCTCTAAGTCCTAGACCACACCCTAACCCCCAGCAGCAATCCTCCTTGCTCACAACACCACCTACAGTCACCGCAATCTCCACTGATTCAAATAAAAAAAAATAGTATTTTTTTTGGTGATTCTGTCCAGCGTTGCCCCAACTCTACTTGATCTCTATTCCCACTTTGGGTAGGTCCTAGATCACCCTAGCTCAGTCCATCTTTGCTCCCTTCCATCGAGCTCCAGTGTTGGCAGTGGCATCACCCCTGGTGGATCCCAAACAGAGAGGGTAAACAGTTTATTTATTTTTACTGGACTTCTCATTGTAAGGGACCCCTGGTCCCATTCCAGGGATCCCGTTTTGCTCATTTTTATTTCCTTTTACAGGCTGGTTTCACCTGGGGACAGCAACCCCCTCCCTTAACCGTAGGCATGGGGGGAGTTTCCCTTGAGATAAAACACGGGCACCACCGTCCCCACCACATCACAACCACTCCCAAGACGTTCGGGGGGGGGGGGGGTCCTCAATCCATGAGGAAACCCCCTGGACCTCACAAGTTAAACACCACGACCCCCACAGAGTTTTTTTCAAAAAAAATTCTGGAAAATCCCAGTTTCGGCCACTGCCTGTATTCCTTGGTTTAACCATGGTTAGAGTGGGCCCTAGTTGAAACCAGGGCCATGGTTAGACTCACCACACTCCGGGCTATCCCCCTGTACAATTTCAGCCCCTAACTCGCACTCTAACCATGGTTAAATCACTGACGAACAGTGGTTGAAAAATCTATTTTTTTGGAAATCTATCATTTTATGTGGTGATTTTTGGGCAACTTTGGGACTCTGTGGGGCCCACACCCGAACTCCCCTTGGGCTCCACAAAGGCTCAAACTGTTCCTCACATGGCAGGCTGCACATTGATGGTCTCGGATTCCCGTGAATCCCTCTTTAACCATGGTTAAACTCGCTTTAACTATGGTTAAAAACTTGATGAAATATTGGGTTTTTTGTCTATTAATGGACTTTGTGAGGGCCCAGACCGGGTAGGAGGCCAGTCTAGGCCCTGCCATGAACCTTAGGCCCACTTTTGCTTCAGTCGGCCCCTTAACCATGGTTAAACTCACCCGTGGTTAACATTTAACCATGGTTAAGCGGCCCATGACCTAGCAAAAATTCTAGAAAAAGCATCAAAAAATCATAAATATTACATGGAATCCAGAAATGTCTTCAATTGCATTTTTTACTGTGGTTAAGACACTTAATCAGAGTCGACCCCATTTTTGACCCTGAACCACGGGTAAAAAATCCTGACCCGGAAAAAATCTGGAAAAATGCTCAAAAAATCCAAAATATTAGGAGAAACCCAAAAATGGTCTCTTTTGACCATTTAACCATGGTTAAGACCCTTAACCATGGTGACCTCCCTTACTTAACCGCGGTTAAGCACCTTTGACCGCTGGAAAAAATCTGAGAAAATCCCAAAAAAATCAGAAAAATTCAAAAGACCAAAAAATATGATGTTTGACTTTTTTAACCATGGTTAGCACCCCTGACCAGGGTTAATCACCTTTCTTAACCCCAGTTAGCAACCCTAACCCTCGGTTAAGACACCCTAGCCTACCGGACTCACCCTTGGCCTACCGGGCCCAATCTCGGCCTACCGGGCCCAAACTAGCCTACCGGGCTTCACCCTCGGCCTACCGGGCCCAACCCTAGTCTGTCGGACTTACCTTAGGCCTATCGGGCCCAATACCAAGCACTTGACCAACTCGGTCAACCACCCCTAGCCTCCCGGCTAGACCTTAAGCCACCCTTGGTGCACACACACACAACCCTAGCCTTGGCACGGGCTCATGTGCTAGAACTACGCTCCGTCTGATCTCACCCCTAATGTGAGTACGTAGGCAGCCCAACACGGGCCCGACCCTAGTTAGCTTTTACTTTCTTCCGGTTAGTATAAGTTAAATACTTTGGCATTTGATTAATCTCGATCTTAACTTTGGCTTAAACCTAGTAAGTAGGGAACCACTTTATGTGGAAGTGTCGGGGTGCCTAACCCCTTCCCCGAACTTAACCGAACCTCTTACCCCGATCTTCGATCGCGGACCAAGCCTTATCCAACATTCTCGGGGGACTTATCCCTTCTGAATTAATAAGTGGCGACTCTAAATCCCAGTGAGTAATTTTCCGTGCTCACAAGATAGAGTTTCAATATTACCTTGAGCGCAACAAGAACAACAACTAGCTAAAGGAATACCAACAGATTGAACCTTGAAGTCAATAGGAACAGCTCCATTCATTACCTTCCAACCAAAAATTTTGATTTTTTTGGGAATAATGTTTTTCCAAACATACTTAGTCCAATCTTTTGAAAGAGCAGAATAACAAATAGAGTTCCAAGTTGATTTAACTGAAAACTTACCTTTAGGACAGAGATTCCATATAAACGTATCTTCTAAATCAGAAGTAAAAAATCCTGCATTTCTAATATCAATCTCAATGTATTCAGGAAGATAATCAGAAACAAGACTAAAATCTCATCCCCTATTAACATCAAGCATATCCAAGATAACAGGAAAAGTATGAGGAATGTTAGAAGAGTTAACTATAAGAGGAGCATCTCCAAACTAACAATCTAACTAGAAATTAATTTTATTACCATTACCTATTAAAGCAGTCGAATTCCAAATCACATCTTTACAAAATTTGCTAATTTTTATCCAAGTTTTAGATGAATCAAGGCGATATGAAGCATACGAAATATTATTAACTTGGAATTTAGATTTAAAGAATTTAGTCCAAAGATTTTCAGATTGATAAAGCTTCCAAGCTTGTTTCATTCTAAAAGCAGAGGAAAAATCATGTATTTTTCTAATGCCTAGACCACCTTCCAAAAGGGGAAGGGCACAAGTATTCCAATTAATCCAATGAAGCTTTTTAGAGTCAATCCTATTGTTCCAAAAAAATTTGGCATAACTCTATCAATAATGTTACAAATAGCTTTCGGAACATGGATCCCAGCTAAAAGGTGAGTAGGCATAGAAGACAAAACATGCTTAATAAGAATAAGCCTACCCCCTGAAGATAAGAACTTGCCTTTCCAACCCTCTATCTTTTTAAGAATTTTATCAATTAAAGGATTAAAAAAGCAATTTTTAAGACGACCTTTATATATGGGGACACCAAGATAAGTAAAAGGAAAATTCTTATTAGAAATACCCACCCAATGAAATATAGCACCACTTCTAGCCCTAGAAAGATTGGAAGAGCAATAAAAAACGCTTTTAGCACGGTTGATTAACTGACCCGAAGAAGCCTCATAAGAAGAGATAAAGTCAAATATTTTTTTAATGTTATGCTTTCTACCATTACAAAATATTAAGGTATCATCTGCAAAAAGAATGTGAGAAATAGGCATACCATATCTTGCCAATTTATAGTTCTGGGAAAGACTCTCAGAGATAGATTTCAGTCCCCTGTTAAGAACTTCCTCAGCTAAAATAAAAAGTGCAGGGGAAAGAAGATCACCTTGCTGAAGACCCCGAGAACTCTGAGAAAAACCTTGAAGACTTCCATTAATAATGATAGAGAAAGACTGGTTAAAAAGACAACCATAAATCAATCTAGTAACTGCATAATTGAAACCCATTTTTTGAAGAACTAAAATAGTGAAATTCCATTCCATTCGATCATATGCTTTAGACATATCAAGTTTGAAAATAATATTACCTCCTGGAGTTTTCCTATCAATATCCTGAACCATCTCTTGAGCAAGATTTATATTATTAATAATATTTCTCCACTTAACAAATCCACTTTGTTCTTCAGAGATTAAATTAGGTAGAAGTTTACCAATTCTATCAGCCAGTAGGCGCGAAATGATTTTATAAAGAAAATTACAAAGGCTAATAGGTTTGAAATCAGAAAAGGATAGAGGAGAACTACATTTAGGAATTAAAGCTATAGCAGTAGCATTAATAACTTTAGGAATATCTGCATAGATAAAAAAGGAATTAACAGCACTCAAGAGATCATCCTTAATAATGTTCATCGTTTATCATACAAATTCATCGTTTATCATGCTTAATCAATAAACATAAGAATACAAGGTTTAGATTAGAGGTGATATTAACCATTCATACACAATAGAGCTTATAGCACATGCAAAACCCTCATTTCAAGAGTAAAATCCCTTATTCATGCTTAATATCTACTTATCTTTGCTTATTCATGTAATACCCTTGATAATCCATAAACATTCTTATTTAAAACATGTAAAATATTTACTAAGGTTAGATTAGAAAGGATATCAACCTTAGGGATCTTTCCCTTGGATCCAAATCGCTCCTAAGAAGCTTTAAAGAAGATCTCCAAGCTTTCCTTACAATTTCCAAGCTATCTCCTTCTTCTCTAAGAAATTTCTCCCTCAAAACCCTAGGTTTTCTCTTCTCTCTTGCCAAATTAGGGTAGAAGGGTTTAGAACCCTAAAATCCTCTAAATAGAACCCCTATTTATAGCCTCAAGGATTAAAAACCCAAAAAAACACACTTTTTAACAAAATATGGGCGCAAGTGCAATCGATTGCACCTTTGGTGCGATCTATCGCACTTAGACTCGAAAGAACTTTTTAAAAGCTTGCCTGAATGTAATCGATCACAGAATTTTGCGATAGATCGCACTATTTTGCGATCGATCGCACTTGGTTTGTGATAGATTGCAGCCCCCTTTTCGGATTCCAACTGATTTTTACCTTATTTTTGTATTTTAATCATAACTTTTGACTTGTTTATTGGATTTTAACGATTTAACTTGTGTTGAACTTTTTTTTCGAAGGGGAACAACTTTTTCTCTAATAGACAAATCCTAATTTTGAGGTTTGAAAGGTCTAAATGGGCTCTAAAGCTAATTGGTCTGCAATTTCATCAGACAAAACATCGAAAAACCTACTTTTGACTTAGCTTAGACTCAAAATCTGGAAAAACATTAAACATGAACCTCAAAGAGGGTCCCAATACCTTTCTAATGGTTTAAGAATCACTCGATTCTAATAAGCGGTGACAAAACTAGAGCATCATAAAATTTGAGGGTATGTTAAGGCATCTCTCTCTTTACAACTTTGATTAGGCCTTGATCACACTACACCAATTAGATATAAATACATATGCATAAAATATGATAAAAGACTAACTATCCTTATTAAACAAGATAGAAATAAGAAATTTAGATTCGGGTCTCTACACTTTAATGCTTTGTGAAATATATCAACATGCATTGTGCGAAAACATACATCCTTTTCGATTCTTACTTTGTGCTCACTTGTTCTTACTTTTCTTACTTCTTTGTGAGTGATAATGACTTATTTACTTCAACTTACATGCATTGTGCACTAATTTAACATGCCGCTTCACCTATTATGGAAATGAGTTACTATACTTTACTTTCAGAGTTACCACCTTTGCACATTATCTGGTACGGCGGCTTACTTAGCACATTATCCGGTGCGACGACTTACTTTGAGCCCTTAGGCCCTTTTGATGTTAGTCGGTCCATGCAAAACTTGATCAAACATTATTGCTTTTTCGTGTACCATTTTTTTCTTACTTTCTTACTTTGTTTTTGTCTTACTCGTGTTCTTAGTAGTGCCCTTAATCTTTTCTTTATGCATGTGCGTATTTTACTATCGCGAGTGCATGTATAAACAATAGCCTTTTTGTCACGATCATAAATCATAATTTAACAAACATGAATAATGAATCATCTTCATCAAATATTAACTCATGGTAACATCACATCAATTTATCAACATACTTTCCTAGCATAAATATAGAAATTAATCACATTGACATAAATCCCTAATTTCATAAAAATTCATAATTATCATCCTAGCCATTCAATCCATCCAATTCAACTCCAGAAATATATCACTTCTTTCACATAACTCCAGAATAATTCACAATCCCCTTGTTCAAGCATAAAATTCAATATCTATAAGGTTATTCACATCCTACTTTAATCATTCACAAAAATACTACATAAGGGATAATAAAATTTCTTCGATCTTCTTTTATTCATGTTCTTTACTTATATCTTGTTCTTACATTCCTTACTTTAGGTTAATAATCATGGAATTGAGAATTAGAGGAAATTATTTATCTCTCTTGATCACTTCCCTACGATCTTATGCTTGCGAGTAGGGCTCGATCTAGATCTTCAAGTCAATTTCCTTTTTCTTTGATTGAATCTTTTAAGTTTCTAGGTTTCTCCTTTTGGATCTCTTAGATAACTCTATTCTCTCTCTCTTTTAGGTTTATGAGGTTCTTGAAACCCTAAATTCACGGAATAATGACTATATATAGGGTTTGGAACCCTAAAGAGGTCAGAAATTTACGAGTTTACGGAAAACCACCGTTCTTGCTGATCGATTGACGCCCTATGGGGCCATCGATTGGTGCTGGTGGTGCCGATTGATTAGTGCCCTCCCCCCCTTTTTTTTTTGTTTTTTTAAACTCTTTTGCTACTTTTTTGATATTTTCAATTTCATGCAATTAAATCGTAAAAAAGGCTAATGACGAATGAAATGCATTCCACAATAATTCCCGTTGGAACACATGTATTAAAATGATACACATTTTTCTAGAAAATTCATATAAATGACACGAATGTCGAAGAATTAAATTCGTGTCTCTACAATAGTGTAGCCAAATATAGAATTTTAGAAGTTACTAATAATTGTCTCTGGGGTACTCACTCGAGCCAAGCTCGTTCGAGTGAGGTGGTTATTGGAGTTATAATGCAATTGCACTATCTTAACCATAGAGCAATTCACTCAAACTGGCCCAATTTCGTTTGAGCAAAGTTGCTACTGGAATTGCACAATTGCTCTTCAGTTGTGCCACTTCAAGCTTCATATTTACCGACAATAATAAACATGGACGAACAAGACTCGAGATTACAACTTGACTCAATTTTGTCAACGGAATTTAGCCAATAAAAATAATATGGACTTTACAGGCTCATCGAAAAGACCTCCTTCGGAAGAGTTGGAAATTAGATTCTCAATCTTGGTGTAAGAACTCACTGCCCCGCAATAAAGCTTTAGGTGGGCAAGAGGACAACCTTTGACATTGTATTTTGGGAAGTCTGGGCATTTGAACTTCCGAGGCAGTCTCGACTCCAGGTGGAGGATTTGGTACGTTTGTGTTGCTATTGTTTTTCATTCTAAGAGTCCTCAAGCAAGTGAATATTGGGCTTCAAACTGATGCTGGTCAAGGGAGCTTCTTACAGCATCCAATTTTATAGAACCTCGTGTAAGCAAAACACTTAGAATTAGGGCTGCAAACGGAGTGGATACGAAGCGGATATTGGTATATCCGAATTCGTATCCGATTATATATCCGGATAAAATCCGGCGGATAGTGAAATATGATATCTGTATCCGACTCCGATTAAAATATCCGGATTCGGATGCGAATCTGGATTATCCGATTATTTTAAAAAAATTAAAATAATATAAATTAATATTTAAAAATGTAAAAATATATAATTTTTTATTTAAAAAATATATTTTAAAGGTAATATTAATTTTATAAATTTAAAATATATTATTTATATATATTATATAATCGGATGGATATTTATCAGATCGGATGTATCAGAATCCGTATTCGAATTATAAACAGATGGTGATTTACTATCCGAATTCGCTCCGCCAGATATCTATTCGGATAAATATCTGACTAAACGGATTCGGATGCGAATCGGATATGGATAATATCCGCATCCGTTTGCAGCACCACTTAGAATAGGCCAACAATAAAATGGAAAAAAATAATATGGACAATTATGAATGATGATATGTACAAACAAAATGCAATTGGACCTTAGAGGTTATGTAATTATAATATAAAAAAAACTAGAGCTCGGCTGTTGACAAATAAGATTTATGATGATGTGTCCTAAAAGGGTTAGTAAAAGAATTTACATTCTATGCAATGATTGAATTTATTACTCTTTTTTTTTTAAAAAAAAATTTGAAAGTTAAAATTAAACAACTGAGGGCTGATGCATAAATCCTTATTGGACACTCCTAGAAAAAAATGAGAATGTCACTGCATAAGCCTGACACAATTGTCAATACTTCTAATTAAGAGATTGCTACTACATGAAGCCTGACGTGGCATTCGGGACAAGTTTTCATTTGACAGTTATGTTATAGGTTTTTAAACCGTTTATAAGAAAAGGCTTGTGTGTGTGTTTGCTTGGGTGGTGTGCGGATTCCCTTCTCTTTGCCTTCAGTCATTGCCTTGTGGTATGATTGAGTTTACCAAAAAATCAGAAAAGGCTACCCAAAAAAATTATGCCTTGAAAAGATAGGCTACCCAAAGGAATTATATATGTTGCTTGATGAATTTTAAAAGTTAACCTCATTTAGGGTCGAGAAACCCTATACGGGAAAGATGTGCTACCCGAATGATTTATACTGTGAAAAGATGGGTGACTTCAAAAGATGGCCTACTCACACCTGTTGATTGATAAATTTTTAAAATTAACCTCTCTATAGGGTCCTGAAAACCTGTAGTAGAAAGATAGACTACCCAAAAGATTTAGGACTTTACTACTGAGACCGCAAAGGGCCGAGACCACACCAAGACCGTGTTTATGATGCACAGATTTCAAAATTTCATTAAATCAATTTTTAAAATTTTGAGATCCGTGCATCACATGCATGGTCTCGGTGTGGTCTCAACCCTTTGGAGTCTCACTAGCATTTTCCAAAGATTTATACCCTGAAAAAGACTGCTACCTGAATGATTTATGCCCTAAAAAGGTGGGATACTAAAAGGATTTAAACCATGAAAATATGTCTATGTAAAGGATTGATGCCTCTTGGTTGATGAATTTTAATCGCTCACATTGCTTTTGGGTTTTAGAATCCTGTAGCAGAAAGATAGGCTACCGGAACGGTTGATCTAGCTTTTAAAATTTTGGAACCTTGTAACGGAAAGATGGGCTACTCCAAGGATTTACCCGAAAGATATATATGACCATAACCGAAGGATTTATACCACTTGGTTGATGAATTTTAGTAGCTGACCTTGCTTTAGGGGTTTGGAACCTGTAATAGAAAGATGGGCTTCCCGAATGATTTATGCCTCTTCATTAATGAGTTTTACGGTTTTGAAACCTCGTAGTAGAAAGATGGGCTATCCGAAGGATTTATACCCAAAAGAGTTGGGTACCTGTAGGGCTACACAAAGCCCGATCAGCCTGTTGGTGCGACTCGGCTCGGCCCGGCTTGGCCCAAGATCGGCCCGGCCCGAAAGCTAATTCAAGCTAAGCCAAGCCTAAAAAAAAAGCCCGAAATCTAATTCAAGCCGAGCTCAAGCCAACCCTTGTGCGGCTCGGCCCGGCTCGATTGAGGTTCGGCTCGGCCCGAACTCGGCTCGAATATTATATATATATCATTATTATATATATAAATAATATAAACATTTATTATTTGAAAAAAAAAGGATTCAAGCCGAGCTCGAGCCAAGCCGAGCTTGGCTTGAGCTTGAATCAATTCGGGCCTAGCCGGGCTTCAAGCCAAGTTTTTTTTTTCGGGCCGAGCTTCGGGCCGCACAATCAAACATAATTTCGGGCCGAGCCGGGCTTCGGGCCTCAATCAAGCTTATTCAAGCCGAGCCGGGCTTGGCCAAGCCCGGTCAAGCCCGGCCCAAATACAGCCCTAGGTACCTAGAGGATTTATGGCACTTAGTTGAACGATATTTAAAGATGCCTTTGCTTTTAGGGTCCTGGAACCCTGAAGCAACAAGATGGACTACCCGAATGATATCTACCTTTGATTGAATTTGAAACTAATTTTTAATTTTATTTTTGGGTACTCGAATGATATCTACCTTTGATTGAATTTGAAACTAATTTTTAATTTTATTTTTGGATATTAGGACATTGCCTTAATTCTTTTTTGGGAAGTTTCACAAAGGTCTTATGCTTATTTTTAAAATTGGCTAACTGTAAGGATCCACATTGTTAACCTTTTCTTTTTTAATGCTCTTATGAAGATTTATGGTATTTACAATATTTTAAGCAGGATTCATCCCATTCTAACATAACTCAACTAGAAAATTTCATTGAAATTGACTTTATCACCAAAGAGGCCTTCGAGGGTTAATTATTACATGAGAATAAAAAGAAATAGCTTGACTTCTTCTAAGTTTTTTTCACTTGATCTTGCTTGTTCTTGAATAATGTTCGAACACATGGAAAAGGGTTTTGGTAATCCCTATCCTAAAATAATTTTGGAGGATTTCCTACACAATGAGTCATGGTCTCGGTGATTGCACTTGGGTATGACATGACCAATGGGTAGGTTACCCGCTCTTGGAATGCATAAAAATTAGAGTTAGAAACCCTTGCTAAAGTTAGGGTTTGGAAAGAATATAATAGAAATATTAAAATTATGCTCAAGTGGGAAAGTCTCTTTGAACTTTATAATTTCATTAATGATGTTCCAACAAGAAAGCAGAACTGCTTGACGCTGCATACTAGAACTTATATTTCTCCGCGGGTTGCTATGTCACAAAGAGGAGGTACCTGAGACCACCTCTAGTAGATCAGCTGAATTCATTGGAGTCTTGGGTGGTAGCCAAAGAGTCACCATCACCATTTGGGTCGATGGGACAGTTATGGGGTGTTGGATTTGATTTTTTTGCCCAAAAATCAATTATAATAAAATTGGTTGTATAGAAATTAATAGTCAAATAATCATTTTTTTTAATAATAGTGTTCGGAGAATATGTAGGCGAATCTTTCACCTTCGTATTCTCTTACCACTATTATTTTAAAAAATAATTATTTGATCATGAATTTCTATACAATCAATTATATGGGCCAAAAAATTCCAAACGCCACTTTAATGAACCTCCTCCACTCTGATGGGACATGTGGCTTGTTGCGAGTGCAGCTCACGAACCCAGCTATAATGTAATGTTAGGTGAGGTTATACTTGGAAGGTTGGTTCTTTATATTCCTTCTGTTATTACTCTTGCAATGTAAGACTAAACATTCAGAGGCAAAACACACTTAAAAATTAAATGGATTTCTCCTTCTCATATAAGAGAACCAAGCCTCAAACCCACTCACTTCCACAAGTAGGGGTTTTCTACCTTTCAAGATAGGTACTTAAAAACCAATTACCCTTTACGAGGTAAGGACTAAAACTGAATTTGAACACTTGAAAGGACCCAATCTTAAATCAAATTTAAACCATATATTTAACTCAACAGATTATAAAACTTTACCAAGAACCTTAGGTAGGATTTGCAAGATATATAATATGAGCAATGCTATGTCCACTTTCCGGCCATCCACTCTCCCTTACTTTTATACAAGAAAACAAAACATCATTACACGTTTTTGTGGGTCCCACCACTTTTGTTTTGTTTTTTTTTTTATTTAGAATTAATAAAAATAACCGAAGAGTGGATGGCCAAAGTATATTTGTATAAATATGGCTTGCAAATTGGTTTCTCGGATTTCTTAAAATTAATCTGATATCTAATGGTCACGCAAGGAATATTATTATGCTAAAGCAGATTACAGATTTTCTTGATCAGAGTTTTGACAATAGATCTCCAAGAAATGTCAATAAGACTGTACAATCACAAGGCAACCCAAGACCATTCTTGAGAAGACACAATCCTAAGGTGTCAAATGGCTATTT
The DNA here is from genome assembly GCA_015143295.1 of Tetracentron sinense. Lineage (NCBI taxonomy): Eukaryota > Viridiplantae > Streptophyta > Magnoliopsida > Trochodendrales > Trochodendraceae > Tetracentron > Tetracentron sinense. Next base: position 24,730,260 of record CM026554.1, read on the forward strand.
CAAGTTATTTTACTTGAGTCAATTTACTTGACTAAACCATACACTTCTACTACTTTTAATAATTCAAGTTATTTGAATCAAATTATTTTAATTATGAAGAAAAAAATATTCTACCAGAACAGGTAATGGGACTTTAGGGCATCCCAATTTTTCATGCCCTAGAATAGCATCTTTTTGAAAAGTTTCGAGTTGCCCTATGACCATAGTTCTCAGCATCATTACTTAGATCTCACATATAGTGATTCAACAGTTTGATCCTTCTGGACGAAGACTATCCAGATGGATGAGACTGCTGGGTTCCATTCCTTGTTCTCCTAGAGTGCTATTATTTATGTCAAGACACTTGCCGGAGTGTTTTGCCCCAGTAGTAAGTCGTATACCCCTATGGGTAGGGCTGTACATTGGGTCGGGTTTGTCAGCCCGCTCGACCAAGCTCAAGTTAGGGGTGGGATGGGCTGGACTAAGGTTCCATGGATTTGAGCTGGGTTTAGGTTCTATCTTCATTAAGTGTTTGGGTTTGGGTAAAAGCCTATTATCACGAATAACTCAGCTCAGCCCAAAATTTAACAAACTCTTACTTATACCCCCACAAAATAAAACCATCAGTTAGTCAATCTTGCATCTAACAATGTAAGAGAGAGAGAGAGAAGGGTTTTGTTTATACTTTCCCTCTTTCTCTACCTCTTCAATTTCTATAGTTGGATTTACTCTTTCCATTCGGTTTCTACAATTGGATATACTTACTCTTTCTCTACCTCTTCAGTTTCATACAAGTAAATAAGGATTGATGGAATTACTGTTAGAAATTGTTGAGTGAAACCCTAGCTCCTCTCACCTACGTAAGCTGAATCTCAGTTTTGATATCTGGTTTAAATTCCATCCTATGTTTTAAGGTGCACAACTAAATATCGAGTTGAGCATGGGCTTGGCTTACTAGGCTGGCTAGAATCCAACCAAACTTGTATCATCGTAAATGGGCAGGGTTTAGGCATGGATATAAATAAGATGGGTTGAGCCCAATGGTTTTAGCTCAACCCAATTCGCCCATTGTACACCCTACCTTTCCGGGAGGACATGGGTTTGAGTGTGAGTTTGTCGGTTTGTGCTAACCCAACTCCTTACCTACCCTACTAACCTAGATAATGGATGTCACCTACCCCTTAAAAAGTCAAGACACTTGATATCAAGTATCACAAAAGAGTTACCAAACTCTCTCTCTCTCTCCCCCCATAATGTTACCACACGCTCTATTTCACACCAAATATCTACCTACTTTTAAAAACAATAAAGCACTAAAATACAGAAATACCGATATATCCTCCTTTTAACTCTCTTCAACTTTAGTTAAGATCCACAATCCTCACAATCCTTAGGCTTAAAGCATCTACCCTTAGTTTTTAGAAATAATAATAAATCAAAAAACCACAAGGACTAAACTTTTTAACCAACGTTCATAAGCAGTTAAGGGGCTTTTAAGGAAATGATTAGACTAAAGTGTGCGTGTTTTCCCTTCTTTGCCTTCAGTACTCACCTTGTGGTGTTACTTACTGAGTTTACCAAAAAAAAAAGACTAATAGTCTCATTTTATAATAAGTATCGTAAAAATGAATTATTTCAAATCTCATAAATAAAATATGCAAGTCTCACAAAAGAAACGGTCCTTATAAGATCACTACTTCCAAATATGGCTGCACAAAGCCCAATTGGCCCGGCCTGGCCGAACTTTAGGCTCCATCAAGCCTAACCTAAAAAAAACTTTGAAAAGTCAATCAAGTTGAGATCGGACCCTTGTTTGATTTGGGCTGGCTCGAAGCCCAGCTTGATTTAGCCACTCAGCTCGAATATTATTAAAAAAATTTAAATATTATTTATATACATCATTATTATATATATAAATAATATAAAATATTATTATTATTATTTTTAAAAAGTATTCAAGCCCAACTTCGAGCCATGCTTTTGAATTTAGGCCGAGCTTTGGGCCAACTTTTCAAGCTTGACTTCAAGCCTAGCCGGACTTCGAGCCTAGAATAAATCCTTTCAAGCGAGCCAAGCAGGGCAAAGCTTGGCCCAAATACACCCCTACTATTCAGCAGGTAAAAGCTCGACTGCAATCCCTATTCTCTCCGGGCTAGCGGGAAGTGGATGGGATAGTTTCAAACTAATAGTCCCAGCACTGTCCTATCTATATTTGTGCACTCCAGATCGTCTACTGTAGGTGCCAATCAGATTATCATCTTTTTGTAGGTTTTTAGATTTAGCCTTGACATTAGGGGTGGCAGTGTTTCGATAACCCAAAACAAACACCTTTATCTGGCACTCACAAATTTATCTGGTGAAACTTGAAAAAAAAAAAAGCACAACACAAGTCTCAGATTAACAATTTCAAAGGTTTAATGTTGACCTTACTACGGCGCCGCTGTCCAGTCGCCGTAGAAGATCTCATCCCATAACTACAAAAGAATATCACCTTAGCACGCCCCAAGAAGTAGCTTCCACATGGGATTTTCCCTCAGTTGTTACTTGAGCCATCTATATAATAGTTGATTTGAATAAAAGTTACATGTAACAAAAAATTTGAACCTCTTAAAACAATTAAAAGAATAGAATAAATTAAATTAAATTACAGATATTCTTACCCCTCAAAGTGGTCAGATAGCACAGTTGCAAACACAATCAAAATAACTAATCTACCTGCAACTTTTTTTCTGCGGCCCCCTCTAATCCCTAATTTCAAGCCCACTTGGAACCCCTGTTCTAAACTATGACTCTAATCCCTAATTTCAAGCCTACTTGGAATCCCTGTTCTAAACTATGCTTTGTTGATGACCGATGAAAATTATGGAAAATAAATAAGTGAAGGATTCACTTCACCTAAACAGAGTGCTATTGAAGTAGTAGATTCTCTGCCATCGATACACTGGCTATTGTATATTCTCCCTACAAAAATTTTCTTGCCTCCAGCATGCAGAGGTTTTCTAACAGAACGCAAATATAGCCTTCTCGGAGGACACCATTCTTTTTCCGGGCATAGTTCCAACAATCCTTTCAAGCTAAAATATCACAGAAGTTTCATTTATTGGTTAACACACTTGGGAAAAAAAATGGAGATAAGCCAAAATTTGACATACTAAAACGGAGAATAGTGTATTACCCGCAGCTGATCTAAGCGAGAAAAAAGCACAGTGCAAGTCATATTATGGGAGCCTTCAAGCATATTAACAATCTGTGAAGAAAATTTAAAGGGTTGTTTCATAAAGAGCCCAAAGACAAGGTTATCCTTTGTTAATGCGGAAATTTGATGGCTGAGCAGAAATATAAAAGAATCTAGAGATGCAACGATCAGGCTCACCTCAGGATAGAATTCTTTCCTTTCTGGAAGCGAATAGATGATTAAATTCTGTATACCACGAATCTATTCTCCAAGAAAACAAAAGAAGATAAGTTTACATTGTGAAATAAAATACGAGAATGTAGATAGGATAATTTAATATTATATGCAATGATACGATTGTAACAGGTGATAAAAATATAATGATAATTCTGCATTTAAAATCTTTCGAGTGAAAGAATAGACTCAAACAAAGACTTAGGCAAATTGTGAATTTCCTATCCACAATCAAGAGAAGGCTATTAAAAATAAAATCAGTTGCGTGTCAAAATAACGAAGATTTGCCTGCAAAGGAGGATTTATGCAGCAGAATTATCTCCTATTTAGAAAGGACGCAGCATATTTAAAAAATTGTCTGGAGTGTACATGTTTCTGCATATCTTGGGGGCTTACTGCAGCTTTTAGTTGCTTAAGTGTCAAATGAAAATTAGATGCCCCTAATCATCTGATTATATTGTTTGTATGGCCACATAAAATAAGTGGCGAACAATCACTATATATCAAATGGTTATGTTCATATTATCAGTTACATTTTACACAGAATATCCCATGGGCGAGACCTGTCAAATGATGGTTTTCCTAAAAACCCATTATACGTGACGTACGTGCTGCAGAGGCAGAGGATGGATTCTACATGTCCTGCCATACTAAGTGAGAATTCCTGTTATTTGTACAGTAATTATAGTGTTCATAAGATATATTCCGTTTCACATGCTCTTATAAACTAGATATATATATACGAATATACTTCATTAGTTTCGCATAAATACCCTAACACCTTTCATAACTAACTAGGATTTTAATACTTGTGCAGGTGATTAAGTAGTCAAAAGGACCTTGTATCTGTGGTAGAAATGAGCTCTCTCAGTGTAAAGCATGATCTTCCGCTTTCCTTCAAAAAACCAAACCCGTGCACGAGATATATCACTCGGCTTTGTGTACCTAAAATTTGAAAAAAAATGATGCCAATTAGTTCTACATATTATAATGTTTGCTACCAATACTAAACATTCGTTGAACGTCCTCGAAAAAGAATATCTAAATGGTTAATAAAAAGTGGCAGAAAGCTACTTACTCCCCAAGCATACAGAAGGAGGCATTTTGTGATTTCAAAAAATTTCGAACCCGAACAAACTCAAAGTAAGAACTTATAAATAGCATAATTCCACCCTGCATGAAATTTAAAAGGAGATGAAAGAACTATATAAATGACAATTATTAAAGCATTTAGCTCAAGCTTTGACTACACCAAGATTTAATTTGCTAATCTCAAAGCATAATGAATACCTGAATAGAATCCTTTATCTTGGGGAACACCTGCAACAGTGAAATTGCTAACATCATATTTTGAAGCTTATCTAAAACAAGACAAAAAATAGTTGTATTACTTAGTTATTATGTTCATTACTATCTGAAACCCAAACACTAGGGGCTTGTTCAAAAACACTAGGGGGCTTGTTCAAAGTGAGAGTTGACTTGATCATTCGGTCTGGAGAAGGCTATTTCTGAGAAACTAGGGACTCTAACACTCATTGTTATAGATCTTTGTGGCCAAGTTAATCTGGTTGTCAATTATAGGCAAGGAGATCTAGGTGAAGCAAGCAATTGGTGGATCTCATTCCTGCATGAGTGCCACGTGTATCTGACAGATAGCTCTCAATTTTATCTGCTGATTATGCTGGTAACCTGAGCAATCCTCAAAGTTTTATGGATGAGACACAAAGTCAAGGCCGGAATTTTTCCATGACTATCCCAAAATCCGAAAATTACGCAGCAAGTTTGTTTACATTCACGTCTAGTTATGGGAATTGTAGGTCTTCCACCAATTTTCTATACATGGTACTTAAGTTGTGTGTGTGATAAGTATGCTTTATTGAGAGCCAACAGGTTTTGCTAGTTATGGGATCGAATTTGAATGGGGAGTTCAAAACCAATTTGTTGGCTTTCAATTTTATTTTATTTTTTGGTGTTTGCTCTTACAACTACATTTCTCACATGATATCAGTTAATAGAAAATGTAAAGGTTGGAAGTGTTTCTTGATCCCACTAGTATTCAAACATTAGGATGGGTACTGAAGGGTGATAAAACATTGGAAAATTTTATCACATTCGATATTTTGCAACAAAAATAAAATGAAAACTATTCTCAACAGACCTTCTTAGCAAAATAATCAAGGCGAGCATCATCAGCATCAACTATTGAAGCAGTGTCAAAACGTTCATAAATCTGTAGCATTAAGAAGTTGCATAATAGATCAGAGTACAAGTAAAAGTTGATGTCACTAAAGTTTATGCTACCCAAAGAGACAATTACGTTTACAGCAGTAATAAAAGAGGATAGAAATATTCTAAAAAGGTTGTGCATCACGAGTCAAAAAAGTTTAAATTATCATAAAGATAATTACTTCGTTTAACAAAAGTAAGAAATCAAGACAACCAAGAGTACGATGAGATGTTCAACTGAGTCATGAAATTATGCAAGTATAAGCCGCTTTATCTGTTTTTATTTCCAGAAATCAGCCTCTGTATTGCATGGAATTGGACTCATATGCATGAGCCTTTAGAGAGAGATCTGTGTGAGAAACAAGAACGGAAACTAATAAACAGAGTCTACTCTTTTGCAACAGTTTTCTTGTTCAAAAACCCATCAGACTTTTTTTGCCCATGGAACAAATTACTGGAGAGAATTTTCAGGCATAGAAATGCTAATGGTTTACATCTGCTTGGTATGATTTCCCAACCTGAAGACCACATAGGACCGTCCCTTTCTCTGTTCTTTATTAGGATACAAGGTAGATGTTCTGGTGGGAGCAGTGGTGAAGTGAAGATTGTTGTAAGGGGTACTTTGGATATTTTGTCATAATGGAGTGTCTATTACGTGTAATGACATCTACTACGTGTTTTCCCTTTAAGGGTATTTATGTAATTTCAACTTTTAGTAATAATATGTAAAGGAGAAGAGAGGGATGCGAATTACAACACATCCTCTCCATCTCTCTTCTTCTTTCTTTCTTCCTCTTCTTTTCTCCCATACTTCCTATTATTTCTACTTGGGAATCAAAGTAGGATTACTATCTCTTTCTTGTCAAATAAGACAAAAGAAAAAAAAAAAGAGGGGGGGGAGAGTTGCCACCGTACGGCTCACATCAGAAACTATACAGCAGTCCTTTAGTGTGTCTTGGATTGCAGATCTAGTAAAAATTCATATTGCAGATTTGTGGTACATTTTCCGGGTTTTTTAGTGATCGAAGTTGATGTTGGCTTTATTTGAATGATTTTGTGAAAAAAAAAAGGATTTGAATCATTTGAGTGAGATTTCTATGGAGCCATTGTTGGGGATCCAAATCTATCATGTTTAATTAGATTTGGGTATGTGGTATGTTTCCATGTGCTTTTATGAAGAATAATGGTGTTTTGAAGATTCCAGAGTTACTGTTGAGATATGATTAGTTATGGAGGTGTGATACACTGGAATTCTCATTAATGGTATATTTGTAATAGGCCTATTAGGGTTATTATATTATAATATAAAAAGATTAAATATTAGAGAGAAATCTCTCTAATCACGTTTTTTCCCCAACACGTTTTCTTCCTCTCTCTTTCTCTATCTTCTCTTCTAGGTTTCATCTTCAAGTTGGTATTAGAGCAGGAAAAAAAACCTGCATTTTTTTTCCTTTTTTATGGAGTTTTCATGAACAGCGTTCGTGAATGGTGAATGGTGTTCGTGAACAGTACGTGAACAATGTTTCCTGAACATGATGAATAGTGTTGTGAACAGTGCTCATAAGTTATTTTTCATGGCCATGGAAGATGCGCATGCCACCGCATGATACCTTGGAATTAATCGAATTTTATGGTGAGTTTTTTGGAATTTTTAAGCACCAATAACTGTGTTCTCTAGAATTTTTTTTTGAGAAATTCAAAAACAGGGCATATCTATTTCAACTGATTGGTGCGAAGCTTTTGGGTGTTTTTGAAACCCCAAGATAGTTGTATTTGGGTCGAAATTTCCCTCTCTACCTAATGGAAGTGATCTCAATCGTTTTGGAGTAGATTTGAAGTCTTTTTGAACACTTTAGTGTCCACAACTTCACGTGGGAATATCCTGAATGTGACCGTAGCATCTTTTGCTTCTGATTTCAACCCTTTTGCTTTGTTTGGGATAAATAATGGCTATCTGCTATAATGGAGTGTAACTTTGGTATTTTCTAGTGTAACAAAGGTTTTCTCCTTGGAATTTGAGGTGTTTTGTGGTTGTTTACTCTGTGGTTGGGGCTGTTTTGTGCAAAACAAATTTTTTCCCTCTTGCTATTCATTTGTTTGAAATACAGAGGTGTCATCAATGGCCAATGATAGTCTGTCAGAAGGGGGTTATTTGATGCGACATCAAAGGTTTCAAACAATCCGATCATTACACCTGTCACCAGTAGCTATGGTGATAATCCTGGTGCGCTAATCACAACCATTAAGTTGGATGACACCAACTTCCTTGAGTGGTATTAGTCCGCAAAGATGTATATCGACGGGGAGAAGGAAGTTAGGGTACTTGATCGGTCGTGTGAAAGAACTGGCTACTGAGGCCGAGAAATATGACAAGTGGGAGCAAGAGAACCTTATGGTTATGTCATGGCTGCTGAATTTCATGCAACCATCGGTTAGTAGAGGTTTCTCGGTTCTTCGGACAGCGAAAGGGAGAGGGATAAGGTGACTGAACCTATTCCCAACGACAGAACATTGCCAGGGTGTATCAGTTGAGGCAAGAGATCGCTACTGTTCGTTAGGGGGAGAAGAGTCTATCTACCTATTACTCCACTCTTCAAGGTCTTTGGGAAGAGTTGGACAACTATCAGGTCATCCAGTGGGACAATGATAAAGATAAAGATCGACACAGTAAACAGGTGGAACAGAACATAATTTTTGACTTCTTGGCGGGTTTGAATCCGGACTTTGAAATCACCCGGATTTAGATTTTAGGGAAGGACGAGTTTTCTTCCTTGAACCAAGTTTATTCACTAGTCCAAGATGAGGATTGCAGGAAAAAGACAATGGTATCTACTCCGACCAACGATCATCTCACTCTTGCCACATCTTCTAGTGCTCCACGGGGTGAGAAATACCCTCCTTGGAAGAATAGGCCTTCTGATGACAAAGATAAGTTGAAGTGTGAGCATTGTGGGAAGACTAGACACATCCAAGAAACTTGTTGGGATATATTGGCCGGCCTTCCAAGTTTTCCCGTCCCGAACAGCAAATGGACACCCCTAGAGGCAACACTGCAACCTCCATGTCTCCTAACTTGGGTAACCCAATCGCATCGGAATCTCCCACCAGACCATCTTCCTCCGAGAGCTTCTCTAATGTAGATATTGATCGTCTTGGTCGCCTCTTGAGTCAGATGGAAGGTTCTTCTGCCTGCTCAGTCAGGTACTCATGCTTCTCCTAATTTTGTTTCTTATTCCCAGTCCAGCCCGACCTGGATTATTGATTTAGGTGCGTCAGATCATATGACTAGCCTATCTACTGTGTTTTCTTCATATAGTCTCCTGTTTGGAAGAGATAAAGTCAGAGTTGCTAATGGATCCCTTTCCATCATCTCTGGAAAGAGTGACATCAAACTGACTGATGCCCTATCTCTGTCATCTGTTTTTCATGTTCCCAATTTATCCATAAATTTATTATCAATTAGCAGTTTGACCAAAAGTCTTAACTGTTGTGTGACCTTTTTTCCCACTCATTGTGTGTTTCAGGACTTGGTGACGAGGAAAACGATTGAGAATGGTCGTGAGACAGATGACCTCTACCTCTTGGACGTGGCCGACTCTCCTTCAACATTACGGATTAGTAGTCCTAATAGTCAGATTGTGGCATAATAGTCTAGGTCATTTGTTTTTTAAATCCTTAAAGTTGATATTTCCAGACTTATTTAAATTTGTTTCTGGTCATAGTCTACAGTGTGAAGTGAGTGAACTCTCAAAACATTGTAGATCTACTTTCTCTCCAAGTATAAATAAAAGTCTCATTTTCAGTTGATTCATTCTGATGTCTAGGTTCTGCCCCTACTTTGTCTGTGCATGGTTATCGATATTTTATTTCTTTTGTCGATGACTTCTCCCGTCATACCTGGATTTACTTGATGAAGTCCCATGCAGAAGTCCCGGACCTCATCAAGAAGTTTCACAAAATGGTTTTGACTCGATTTGAGAAGCAGATTAAAATTTTCTACTCCAATAATGCAAATGAATACCTTGAGGGTGATTTAAGGCAATATTTAGCAAATCACGGTATGATCCATCAAAGCACATGCCCTTATACCCCTCAACAAAACGGGGTGGCCGAGCATAAGAACCGTCATCTTTTGGAAGTGGCTAGAAGCTTACTGATCGGAATGAATGTTCTGAAGAAGTTTTAGGCTGAAGCAAGGCACACCTTCGCATATTTGATTAATCGCATGCCATCTCGGGTCCTACAGTTGAAGTCCCCTTATCAACTACTTTATCTAGACCAACCTTTGTTTATTGTTCCTCCTTGTGTCTTTGGTTGTGTCTGCTTCATTCATATTTTGGGTCATAATCAAACCAAATTGGATCTAAAATCCATTCGCAGTGTCCTCATGCGATATCGATGTTTTGATCCTGTCTGGGAAATGGTTCACTACCATGGACATCACCTTTTTTGAGAGTATCCCATTTTTTCCTCGTTCCTCTACCTCTCTTTAGAGGAGCATAGTGATTGTTGGAAGAGAGTGTCTTTAATTACACTTCTGGCGTTGGTCCCTGATGTTATTCATTCTGCTGTTCCTATTGAGACTACTGCTAAAAAAGACCTCCAGGTTTATACCAGACGCAAAGAGGGGGCCACTGTGTTACGACCATCTCCTAACTTTGACTCCTCTGAACCGGGTAACATTGCTCCATTGTCCTCTGTCATTCTTGTTTCTATTCCGGATATTGATAATGATACCGCTCCCATTGTCATACGCAAAGGGAAGCAACAGTATACGATTCATCCTATCTATAATTTTATCTCATATGCATCTCTATCACCCTCCTATTCGGCTTTCTTGTCCTCTGTTTCTTCTGTCTCTACCTTCTAGGTTTCAGGAGGCTGTCTTTGATCCTAAGTGGTTCAATGTGATGATGAAAGAAATAAGAGCTCCGATCAAGAATGGCAAATGGGAAATGGTTGAGTTACCCAAGGGAAAGAGAACTGTAGGCTGCAAATGGGTGTTCACCGTGAAACATAATGCAGATGAATCCATTAAGAGGTACAAGGCAAGACTGGTAGCTAAGGGGTATACTCAGACATACGGGATACACTATAAGGAAACATTTGCACCTGTTGCTAAAATGAACTTCATACGAGTTCTCTTGTCTTTAGCTACGAACCACTCGTGCCCCCTACATCAATTAGATGTGAAAAATGCATTCCTCCATGGAGATCTACGAGAAGAAGTGTATATGTCTCCTTCTCCAGGATTCAAACTTTTTAATAGTGAAGGGAGAGTTTACAGGTTGAAGAAATCTATCTATGGCCTGAAATAGTCCCCCTGAGCTTGGTTTTGAAAGGTTTAGTCAAACCGTGAAGAGGATGGGTTACTCACAAAGCCATGCTGATCACACTCTCTTTGTCAGGAGAAAATGACAGTTAATTACAACTTTGATTGTCTACATTGACGATATTGTGGTGACTAGAAATGATTCCTCAGAGATCCAACACTTCAAGAACTTCCTAGCAACGGAATTTGAGATCAAGGATTCGGGACAGCTTGAAGTACTTTCTGGGTATTGAGGTAGCCCAATCAAAGAAAGACATCTTCATATCACAACGGAAGTATACCGTAGACTTACTCAAGGATACTCGGAAATTGGGTTCTCGGCCAGCAAACACTCCTATTGAACAGAATCACAAGTTGAGATCTAGTGAATGCCCATTACTAGAAGATAAAGAGATGTACCAAAGACTGGTAGATCATTTTATTTATCTTTCTCTCACTAGACCTAACATCGCATATGCAGTTAGTGAAGTTAATCAATTAATGCATGAACTTCAAATCGCTCACTATGAGACACTGGAGAGTTGAAGGCTACTCTAGGAAGGGCCTTCTATATTCGATTAGAAGCCTATACTGATGCTGATTAGGCTAGAAGTATAGATGATAATGTTGATATATGTAATATACGCTTGACTATGATGCTACTTTTGCCCCTGTAGTCAAATTGATTTTTGTTCGTGTTCTCATCTGTCTTACAGTAAATCGGAATCGGTCTCTCTATCAGTTGGACATCAAGAATGTTTTTCTTAATGGGTATCTCATCGAGGAGGTATATATGGATCCCCCTCCTGGTTTCCTGCTTCAGGGGAGTTTAGAAAGGTTTGTACACTTCAGAAGTCTATATATGGTTTGAAGCAGCTACCACGTGCTTGGTTCCATCGCTTTAGTGAACTGGTCCTTAGCATGGGCTTTTAGCAATGTCACTCTGATCATACTGTCTTCATCAATTCTGGTGCCTCAGGCCACATTATTCTTCTAGTATATGTTGATGATATCATCTTGACTGGCGATGACTCCTCATTCATCTCTCATGCTAAGCATGAGTTGAGGCGTACCTTTGATGTCAAAGATCTAGGCCATGTGAATTAATTTCCTGTCACAATAGAAGAATGCTCTTGATCTGCTCAGCGTTACTAGTATGAGTGGGTGTAAACCCGCTAATTCTCTCATGGATCCGAAGCTCTCTTTGCATGATAGTGAGGGTGATCTTTCTAGTCCTCATGCTTACCAGTGTCTTGTTGGCCGTTTAATATATCTCACCCTCACTCGATCTGATATTACATTTGCTATCAGCATGGCTAGCCAGTTCATGCATGCTCCCCATGCTTCACACATTGTTGTTGTTCATTGTATTCTCCATTATATCAAGGCTAGACCCAGTTGTGGACTTGTATAGCGCTCACATGGTCACCTCGATATCTTCGGGGTATATAGATGCTGATTGAGCCGGATCTACAACCGATCGTTGTTCCACCTCGGGGTATTGTGTTTTCCTTAGAGGCAACTTGATTGCGTGGAAGAGCAAAAGCAACTTGTGGTTTCTCGGTCTAGTGCTGAAGCAGAATATCAAGCAATTGCTCATGACACTTGTGAAATCTTATGGCTTCTCTCCTCTTCGAGTTAGAGTTTCCTGTTAAATGTCATATGTCCTTATATTGTGATAATGAGGCTGCTGTGAAGATTGCTTCTGATTATGTGCTTCATTAGCGGACAAAGCACATTGAGGTTGATATTCATTTTCTTCGTGAAACAGTTCGGGATTGTTCATTATCTCTTCAACATGTTTCGTCTTCTCAACAACTTGCTGACATCTTCATTAAGTCTGTTGGCCCTGTTATTCTCCTAGGATATTACTGTCAAAGAAGCATGCTTAATGTTTATGCTCCAGCTTGAGGGGGAGAGTTGATATATGTAATATCGGGGGTATATTTGTAAAAGGGCATATATGTAATGTTCTCTTTTAATATAAGATGATAGTAGAGTTCTCTATCCCTAACTAAACAATTTATCTTAATCTCTCTTCTTCCTTTCTTTTCTCTCTTTCTCTTCTCTAAACCCTAAATCCTCCAAACCCATTCTTCAACTGTTACTCAGTTTTTTACGTACAAATGTTATGTATAAGAAGATTGTAATTCCTCCATATTATTCTGTCCTTCAGCTAAGATACATTTGCATTAAACACAATTACTATTCTAAAATGATTTTTTAATAAAAAAATCGCTTTGTTCTTGTACTTAATAGAGCAGTTATTTATCCAACGACAATTCAGATATAAGAGAGTTTGTGACGACTGCAAGCCATACAAGAATGAAATAAGATTAAAATGTCCCCTAAGTACTAGGCCGTAAATTTAAAATGTGATGTATTGCTTCATGGTTATTACACCAAGTTTTACATAATATCATAAGATGAGATGAAAAATTATACAACATCTATGTGGTTCATCATACATGTTGGTCAATTTAAATAAGAATTAGCAAAGCAAGGCAAACACACCTGGCGTACTTGAAGTAATACTTTTGGAAGCACACCCTTCGACTCACATATGGACTTCACCTGGAAATGAAAATAAATGGACACCACATATAATTTTTTTGGTACCAGAAGGTGTTCCAAACCCTTTGAGGCAAGTACTAGTCCCTTCAGGTGTCCGCACCGACCCACTCGGAATTTTCCCTATAGACACCAAGATCACAAATATTATGGAGAAATAGAAAAAAATTTGACGCACCTTCCCTTGGTAGTTAACACAATGGTGATTGAACAAAGCATTCATGTCTGGAAAAACAAAACATAAAAGTGGATCAATATGTTGTTCTGTTCACCTTCCCTTGGTAGTTTCAACACTGGTGATGAACAAATCATTCATGACTTCATGTACAAAGAAAGAATACATAAAAAGCGAATCAATATGTTATATTCAATTTGTTAGCAAAATTTGTTCTTCAGGGTACTCATAGCCTAGGCACTATACTCACTGTTGTAATGGCCTAGATTTATAAGTCCATGATGCTTTAGTAGACATTATTCAATGTCTTTTACACACTAGTAAGGGCATTATTGTACTTTACTACTATCTTTATTAATAAAATATGTGAGTGTACACCAGTAGTAGTACACTCACTATTCTTAGCCCTAAAGAATCTCTCTTATTTTCTGCCCCTCTTTTTCTTTTTTCAATTTTATCTCTTCTACGATTAGAATTTTACTTGGTACCAGATCACAACATATCCAGAGCATCAATACAAAATCCCGAAGACCAAAGGAGACAAACCAGAGGCCAACGTCAGTAGGTCGTACGACTGATGCCAGCGGTCGTGTGGTCCCTGTAGGTTAGAAAAATTAATTTTTTTAAAGAGAACACTATTTTTGGGGAATTGTGGTGATTTTTCTAGAATTTTTATTTTAAGAGTTCTTAATGGTGCTATATACATTTGTCTGATTCCGGGGAAAAAAAAATCAGTTTCTAATCAATCACTTGGGTCACAAAAGTTGGGTGGAGCTCTTTGGGCTTTTTGATGTGATAAGTTGATGTGTTTTATTGTTCTGGAATTATGGAAACCAGATTCATAAAATTTGGGAGAAGTCCATGACTACTCCGAATTATATGTTGTCCCCAGTGTTTTTTTTGACATGATTGGGCTATGCCATTGATTGGAGTGGTGAGTGGCAAGCTGAATTGTGTAAATCAGCTTTGTTTCTTCTTCATTTAAATTTGTTTGGGTGATTCACAGGTTTCGGTTCGATTCTTATCACATAATATAGTCTTGAAATTGACAATATGTCAGGGATGAGTGGTATGGAAGACAGTTCATGGAGCACGAGTAACCAAGGGATTCCATCTTATGTGGCTTCTCCACGAGAGAACCCTAATTTGCATATTACAGCAGTAAAGTTGGATGGTTGTAACTATTTAAATGGTCATAGTCCGTGAAGATGTTTATTTGAAGTAAGGGAAAATTAGGTATATCCTTCAAAGATTAGTTGAGCCTAATGTTTTTGATCTGTTATATTGCTTGTGACTATCAGTTCCGTTAGGAGATAACTAATCTTAGACAGGATGACAAAACCCCTGGTTAAGTACTTTGCAAGTCTTTGTGCTATGTGGGAGGAGTTAGATCATTATCAAATGTTTCAGCCAATGTGTACCACTGATGGTTAACAATATTGAAGGCCCGCAGAGCAGAACACTATATTTGAATTTCGCTAAGTTGAACTCAGATTGAACTATCCAAGGTTCAAATTCTGAGTAAATACCAGTTGCCATTGCTGAGGCAAGGTTTGTGCCATTTTTCAGAGTGAATAGTAGACGAATTGCTATGTATACTTTGCACATATTTCAGAGTAGTCAACACAAGCATCGGCATCACGGCCTCAAAAAGTGGAAAAGAGAGGTCCTTGTAAGCCGAAGGGAGGTATGAGTTTAAAAAAGAACAAAAACTTAAGTGTGACCATTGTGGGAGGCAAGGTTCTAAATGTCGATATCGCTCGACATGTCGAGCCGTGGAAAAAAGATATATCGGAGATATATCGGAAGATATATCGTTTATCGGTGATTTTTAAAAAAATTGTAAAAAAAATATGACAAAACATGAAATTTTGCAATGAAACTTCAGGACATGTTAAAATAGATGTTAATACACCTTTTAGAATAAAAACATTTAAAAAAATAACAATGTACATGAGAGATGCAATGAGAATAGAGCAAAAATGTGCGTTGGCGAGTGACGATAATGTATGATTGATTCATGTTTCATTCATTTCTCAATCAATCATAAATGAGGATACAACAATGGTTTTTTTTTATTTAATGCCAAAATATAAGCAAGACTTCTATGCCAAAATACAAAATAAAAAAATATTTTTTTAATCTATTTTATTCTAACTAGTTGAAAAATATAATTTTAATTCTTTTACAAATTATAGAGTTGTGGAATTACTAGGTTAATTCTTTTACAAATATAATTCTCTTACAAATATAATTCTTTTCCAAATATAATTCTTTTACAATAATTTGAATATCAAGAATTATTAGCTATTAATAATAATAACAAAACATTTAAAATTCTTTTACAAACATAACAAAAAATTTTTTAACCCTTGAACACTATATGCTCATTCAATTTTTTTTAAAATATTACTAAAAAGCCCTTATGGGCATAATCTTATTACCAATAAATAATTTTTAATTTATAAAATATTATTATGAAGTAATTATGTTTTAACATAGTGAAATTAGCATTACCTTTTTAAGTTTAGGTTAAAATCTTTAACCCTAGCATTACTCTTGTTAGCTTAAAATAATTAAGAGAGAATATTAGTAACAGAGAGTGAAATTAGCATTACCTTTTTAGGGTTTAAAACATTTAAACAGTGAGTGATATTAGCATAACCTTGTTAGGGTTTAAAGGTTTAAACATTTAA
This sequence comes from Tetracentron sinense, assembly GCA_015143295.1. Taxonomy (NCBI): domain Eukaryota; kingdom Viridiplantae; phylum Streptophyta; class Magnoliopsida; order Trochodendrales; family Trochodendraceae; genus Tetracentron; species Tetracentron sinense. The sequence goes on from CM026554.1 coordinate 24,746,627, forward strand.
AGTTTATAAAACAAGTAACATAATGAGAGTGGAGATAGCATAACCCTTGTTAGGGTTTAAATTATAAACATAACCCATTCGATCAAAACAGCAAACCAAAAAAAAACGCAGCAGAGCTCGAAAAGCTTGCATGCCGAAGAGAGGGGAGGAACCTTGGCGACGGCGACGGCAGACGTGAGATGGCCAAGGTACCTCCTTCTTCCTTCTTCTTTCTTCTTTCTTCTTTCTTCTTCCTTCTTCTTCTTTATTCTTTGTTCTTTCTTCTTCCTTCTTCCTTCTTCCTTTTCCCTTTTTTTCTTTTTTTTTTCTTCTAAATATAAAATATTGCACATGGTCTTTTTTTTTATGGAAAAAAAAGGGGAAAAAGATGATTTCCCCACTGTTTTGGGATGATTTGGTCTATATTGGTGGGATATCGCCGATATTTCGTCGATATCACCGATATATCGGCGAATAACCCCCGATACTGTGCAATTTTTTTTTAATAGGCTGTCGATGCATCTGTCTTCACCGATACTGAAAAATATCGGCGACATATCGCCGATATTTTTGATATTACGATCCTTGGTGGGAGGGCAAGGCACACTAAGGAGACATGTTAGGACTTGTTGGAAAACTAGTCAAATTAACTAATCTTGGATTTAAATTTACTTCACATAGCACTTCATCTACGAGATCCATATCTTCTGGGCCACTTCCTCCTACTCAACCTTCTTCTTCAAGGGAGTTGTTGACAGTTCCTTGGGAGGAGCTTGAGAGGTTCAAACGCCTTTTTGCTAAGGTGGATCACATCTCTCAGGTATCAATAATTTTGTTTCTGCGCACCATGTTTCTTCTTTTACATTCATCTGGCTACTCCTGGATTATTGATTCAAGAGCCTCTGTCCATATGTATAGTACGTCTTCTATTTTCTCTTTCAATAACTCATGTTCCAGTAGTGTTAAGGTGAAGGTTGAAGATGGATCCTTCTCAGTTTCTAGAAAAGAAACTATTAAAGTCTCTCCAAGTCTTACCTTATCCTTTGTTTTGCATGTACATGGTTCCTCTTCTAAGTTCTAATCTCATATATGATAGTAGCTTCATTAAGACCTTAATTGAAGTGTAACTATTTTTTCCCTTCACATTGTGTTTAAGAATCTAGAGACACATCGACAGATTGAGAGTGGGCGTGAATTGATAGTCTTTACCTCTTAGATCATCCTCTGACTTCTACTAGTGCACCCTAGTCTAGTAGTAGTGTTAATAAAGATCAGTTCTTTCTATGCATAACCAGCTTGGTCATTTGCCTTTTCAATCATTGAAACTTGTGTTTCCAAGTCTATATACGTATTCCCACCCATTAAGTTTATAGTATGAAGTGTGTGAACTAGCAAAACATATCCTAATGTTTTGTTTTCTCCTAGTAACAATAAAAGTCAATTTCCTTTCGAAATTGTGTATTTTGATGTTTGGGGGCCTCCCTATACCTTTTCAATATTTGGCATTCCTTATTTTATTTCGTTTGTGGATGATTGCATTTAGCCACTTAGTATACGTGGACTTATCTTATGAAGACTAGAGATGAGATACTAAATATAATCCGTACCCTTCATAAGATTGCGATGACACAATTTTAAAAGAATATTCAAAGTGCTCCGTTTAGACAATGGACATGAGCATCTAGAAGGAAAGAACATGCATCTTTCGGAGGTTGCTAGAATCCTTTTTATAAGCTATAAAGGTTGAGAAGAGGAACGGGTCTAAACATGTGCTCACTACAGCATATCTTATCATTTTGTTTCCTGAGCATCCTGTCTTTAATCTTCCTCTTAAGATTGTTGGGTGTACTTGTCTCGTTCATATTTTGGGTGCAAATTATTCCAAATTAGATACAAAGTCAGTGAAATGTCTATTTCTGTGTTATTCTTCCACTCAGAAAGGATATAGGTGGTATGCTCCAATGGATAAGAGGTTTGTCTCTATAAATGTCTCATTTTTTTAGTTAGTTCCTTTCTTCTTGGGAGAGTGGTAATGAAGAGGATCACCCTTTACTTCCATCATTTGTTGATCTTCCTGTTGTAATTCATGCATCATCTCTTGTGTCTCTTTCATTGTCTAAATCTACTGGAGGTGAGAACAATGAGTTACAAACTTACTCCTACAGTCCAACATCAGCAGGGCAACCTTCTCATCCTGTATCTGTTGATTAAGAACCTCTCTCTTGGTAAGTCTTAATCTCTTCCTAGCATTCTTGATGATGATGTTCTCATTGCCTCATTCAAAGGAAAACATACTTCTACGACTGTTCATTTAATTTCCTACTTTGTTTCTTATGACACTTTTTTCATCTCTTCGATCTTTCGTTTTATTTTTTTCTTCAATGTCTATGCCTTCTAGTGTGACAGAAGAAACATCCTCAACAGAAAGAATCATTGGGGGAAGAAATGAAGGCTCTCATAAAAAAAGAATACTTGGAAACTTGTTGTCGCTCCCAAGGAGAAGAAACTAGTGGAATGTAAGTGGGCGTACACGATGAAGTATAAGGCTGATGAAACAAAGGATAGATACAAAGTAAGACTGGTTGCGAAAGGGTTAACTAATACCCATGGTGTTAACTATCAGGAAACATTCGCTCTAGTTGCCGAGATGAATTCTTTTAGGGTGTTGCTTTCACTTGTTGCAAATTTGTCCTAGCCCCTTCATCAGTTGGACGTGAAGAATATGTTTCTTCACAGTGATCTCCAACAAGAAGTTTATATGGATTCCCTAAAGGATTCCAGGTTCAGAATTAAGAGAGTAAGGTATGCAAGTTAAAGAAAACATTCTACGGACTAAAGTAGTCTCCTAGAGCCTCGTTTGAAAGATTTAGTGGAACAATGAAGAAATTTGGGTATGTTAAGAGTCATGTCGACCACACCCTATTTGTGAAGCACTTGGGAGGTATCACTATAGCTTTAATTATATATGTGAACGATATTATGGTGACAAGCAACAATCCCCAAGAGGTTAAGAAACTTAAGAGCTTCTGGCTAAAAAATGAGATTATGGGTCTTGTTCCTTCATAATACTTCTTTGGAATTGAGGTTGTCAGGTTAAAGAAGGACATCATCATCTCCTAAAGGAAGTATGTCTTAAACTTACTACAGGTTACTAGAAAGCCGGGTGTAAAGCTTGTTGATACACTTATGAAAGCTAATCACATACTTGATCATGAAGGTGGAGAACCTCTAGAGGATGTTAGGATGTTTCAAAGATCAATGTTTTAAGCTTGGATCACTGGAGAAAGTGAAAATGTACCAAGAAAGTTAAGTCCAAGGAAACATTGAAAAATTTAGGAAATGCATGAACATTAAGGAAACATTAGAAATGTAATATGAAACTTTAGATAATTAATAACTAAGCATAAATAAACAAATATAACTTAATACATAACAAAATAAAGGCATGTATAATATCAAAAATATGATTCATGCAAAGTTGCATGCAATGTCTAAAACTTATAAAGCCAACTGCCCAAATAAATGAGTGTACAATGATAATAAATTCATAAGAAGAGATATCACAGTATAACACTCAGAAACTCTAAATCATGAGTCATAACTCATAACTACATAAAGATCTAACATGGCTCGAACATCTGTGACTTAACGAAGTTCACTAAGTTGTTTCTCTAAGTAATGACAGTATCAAGTCCAAGACATTTAAATCTCTTTTATTGTTGAGCATTAATACCAACAAGCACCTCTATTGTATAATCTAGGAGATGAGTTACAATTTCAATCATTTAAACAGACCCATGGCTTTGCTGATAACCAAGACTGTTGATACTTGATAGTGACATATCCACAAGACTCATAGTCAGCTATAATCATAGGGCCCCATTTATTATTATGATAAATGAGTTAGACCATTTGCCTAAATATTGTATGACATATAACTAATTTTAAAATAAAATAAATTTAAATATCTTTTTTATAAACACTAGCGGGTGGCACATGCGATGCACGTGAGAGTGAGGGGAAGGAGTTAACCACAATTAATAGGAGTTAAATGGGACACATGTGAACCTGCAGCTCGCTAGTGGCACGTGCGATAATAGGAGTTAAAAGGGTCACGTGTTAACCTGCAGGTGCGATTGAACTCTCCCTGAGTTCAATCGCGATTGCTGTGATTCAAAATAGATAGATGAGCAAGGGTAGTTTCAAAATTAAATCAAAGGTAAGGGGTAGTTTGGGAATTAAAGCAAACATTAAATCAAAGTTTTGTTTTTATATAAGGTTAGTATAGGAATTTTGGAAAAATCATCTACGGTTGCCTCTCGCATTATAATAGTAAAGATAAATAATAATAAAAAAATTTGGAAAATATTACTTACCCAACTTAAACGTCGGATTAAGAGTATTAACAATTAACATTAATTAACTAATCCAAAAACATATAGATACAACCTATATATTTCTGAAACTATAATATTTATAATCATTTTTTTTATTAATGTTGATATTAAAAATATATTCATATAAAAATAATAATAACCCGACCAAGTGTAGACCAGATTCATTTATTTCACATGTAAAAGATTCAAGTATAAACATTAAAGTTTGGGATGAAATTTAGTAAAATTCAGGTTTTTCTGATTTTTTTCCTGAATTTCATCTATAAATGCAATTTGAATCTCTACAATCATGTGAAGATGCGTGAAATTGATGCATCGTCACATGATTAGATTAATTACAACATATTTGTACGAAAAAAGGGATGGAGTACACTCAAAGAAATTTACATTATTTTGGAAATCCTCAACAATCTTTAAAACCTACCCAAAATGGGTATTTTTATGAGAAATGTTGGAGGTTGAATCACCAAAAATAAGTTCAAAACCCTCCAATGTAGGTTGATTCAAGAAAAGGGGAAGATTTTTTTTTAATGGTCACTTTTGGTAAGTCGGGTCGACCAAAGTAATGTATTTATATTAAGATTTTGTAGCATTTCAGTAAATGTTAGCGAAACGTTATCGAAACTTTCAACACTGAAACAAGCCAGCGAAACTCTGTACAATTTAAACTTTAAGTAGATAACATTTTTCAACTAATGAAACCAACATGCTTCCATCAGAGTTTTTTTTTTTTTTTTGATCAGTAATCAAAATATGCATATCTAGAAAAAAATGTACAAGGAACAGGGAGAAGTTCACCCATAGTGAACGAAGGAAACATGACAATATTAAGCCAAAAGCATAAATAACGAATAAAAAAGATCCCTAACTACAACACAGGATTATGGCAATAGTACATCCCTCCAAGGGTCTCCACTCTCCAATATAACCCGGATAGAACATCACACTAAAACAAGGTGACGTACTCATGAATGGATCCGGGGGACGGACAAGGAAGTATCCTCAAAAACACATTTGTTCCTTTCCTTCCAAAGGGACCATGCTCCCCCGGAAGGAAAGGCCACACTACTCCCGCCAGTGAGGGAACTGCCACAGTAAGCCAATAGGATAGGAAGCTCTGCAATGAACAGGAAAAGATCCAGAAATCCCAAGGTGAGAAAGGAAATAAGATGTATTGATTTTGTGAACCACCCAGGTTTCAAGTAGGTATCCATGAAAATGGAGGCGTTCGGTTGGAAATATTAGGAAATGTGTTAAAAATATCATAATTTTGATATTGCAAGCTAAGTAACCAAAGTGGGAGCAGGAGCGAGAGTGCCAAATTTCAATTTAGGATAGGGTCGAGAGCACCTCCGGAGCACCGGTTTATATATATATATATATACACATATACTTACTTGATAGTTCTTAAAAATTACTTATAAAATTAATAAAATCATTCAAATATACAAGTAATAATAAGATGCCACCAAGCCAAAGTTTTGAAAACCCATTCAACAGGTTAAGAGATTTAGTAGTTTGAAGGATCATTTGAATTCAGCCTATTCAACAGTTCAAATATCTTTGCACGTAATTAAATAGGATTCAGTGGTTAAAGTGGGTCTTGGAAAATCCAGTTGGGTAAGATGTAAAAAAGAAAGGCATAAATAAATATCGTGAAAAGATGGAAGTGAAAAAACTATCAATAAAAAAAGTGAAAAGACCGTCTTTTCCCCAACAGCACTTAAGGACAAAAATGGAAAATCACAAGCGTCCTTTCGTCTTCCTCCTCCCTTCGTAGCTAATTACAGTGGTGAAAACATGAAAGAAGGATATTTGTGCACTTTGATCGAATCCACAAGACGCGAAACCGCGCTTTGCAAAATGACAATCCGCGCTCCTATGATGAATCTGCTCTCAAACCATGAGAGAGGGGTTTGAGAATAGGAGTGAGCAGCTAGATGCACGATTTGGGTTACTAAGATCGCGAGTACATTTCATGTCGACACCCTTGGAAGTGGATTTCGTAGTGTTGATGGTTTAAACCATGTCAGAGACTAGTGGGACAACTCATTATTTATCTTTGACACAGCCAGCCATTGCTTATGCGGTTAGTGTAATTGGTTAGCTTATGCATAAGCCACAAATTATCCCTGTGGAAGCAATTGAGATGGTAATGCCATATCTCAAGTCCTGACCTCGAAAAGGGTTATTGTTCAATAAAAATGATCACCAACAAGTTGAAGGCTATGTTGATGATGCAGACTCATAGTAACAAAATTCTCTGAATTGTTGAAAAATCATGAATTATTCACAAATTTTAGGTGTGCCGAATTATTCACGAATTTTAGGTTTGCCGAATTATTCTCAAATTATTTGCGGAATTTGCGAATTATTCTCAAATTTCGCAATAATCTTTTTAGTTTGACAAAGTAAACTACTTATTTTGTATATTATCTAATCAAATTGTTAGATATCTTTTTTTAATTATTATTTTTTTCGCCGAATTATCTCGGATTTTTCCGAACTTGATCCTTGCTAAATTATTCCCGAACCCCGACTTTATCCATATGTGCAGATTGGTTGGGCTCAATCTACGTCTGGATATTTCACTTTTGTTGGAGGTAATTTTGATAACATTGAGTAGTAAGAACTAAGAATAGGCAATTGTTGCAAAATCCAGCATTGAAAGCTTGAAGCAGACTACAAGACAATGGCTCATTGGGTTTGTGAGCTATTATGTATTAAGATCCTAATGGCAAAGCTTAGATTTTGAGTTCAGTCCGAGATGAAGCGGCATAGCGATAACCGAGCAACCATTAGTATTAGAATTGCTCAGAATCCAGTTCAACTTTACAAGATGAAGCATATCGAGGTTAACATACTCAATTCGAGAAAGGTTTCTTCCAAGATATTGAGTCTTTCATATGTGAAGACTGAACATCAATTGGCAGACATTCTCACAAAAGCAGTGGCATCAAGTCGGCATCATGACATTCTTAGCAAGCTAGGAATGTTAGATATCTATTCTTTGCTTGAGTGGGAGTGTTGTAATGGGACTAGATTTATAAGCCCATGATGCTTTAGTAAAAATTGTTTAGTTTCGTATGCTTTACAAACTAGTAAGGGCAGTATTGTCCCTTGTTAATAAAAGAAGATGTGTTGTACACAAGTAATGGTACTCAGTATTTTCAGCCCTAAAGAATCTCTTTCTTTTCTCTTCTCCCCTTTTCTTCTTTCTTCCATTTTATCTCTTCTGGGGTTAGATTTCTACTCCTATGAGCCAATAATACATTTTACTGTTAAGTTATATGCTAATGTTGTTTCAAATTCAGATTGCTCTACCCGTGGTAAGATGAATTGCCACAGCCTACATGTACTATGCAGTATGCACATATGGACAAAAGGAATTATTGGATTCATAGCATATTACTATCTTTATATTCGATGGATTGTTGGATCAACAACATGAATAGTATATGTAATACTTGTTGTCATGATTTCTTCAGGTGATTTAACATATCATCTCTTTAACAGGAAAAAAAAAATGACAAAGATAGCCAAAGGCTTTATTAGAAGCCTATTCATTATAAACAAGACCTTTAAGAAATAGTTGAAAACTTCCTTACCTGGGTTTAAAAAAGAACCCAAAATTATAGTTTGTCGATAGAACTGCGCATGTCCATCCAAATACCTAGCATGAAATAAAGTTAAGAAGAAAGATTCAGCCGTTCTTCCTCAAGTCAAATATCTTTATGTTGACAAAGAAAACAAAATTTTATTCAAAATGGCGATGTTTTGCTATGAGCATTCAACATCCTGAGCAAATATCGGCAACCATTAACCACAATAAAAAGCAATAAATTTTGGAATCTGGACAAGAAAGCTTTCATTAAGATTCTAAAGAAATTAAAGTGCAAAAAATGGAACAGTGAAAGACAATGGTGATATCCTCATATGTAGCAAATAAATTGGGGTGGACCCACAATAGGGGTTGGTGCAGTTGGCTAGCGTCCCGTGTTTACTCCCTGTGGTCATGTATTCAACTCTTCCTTAGTTCCTCGACTTACCCTGGTGTCCGTAGGGAAACTATTGTAACAACCCGGATTTTCGGAAGAAAATCCTGAGGTCAGGATGACCTCTAATTGAGTAGGATTAATTAAAAGATCAGTAATCTTAAATATTAGGGTATCACTTGTTAGACTTATATGCCCACGAAAGCCATTCCGGAATTGTATTAATCTACTTAATCAATAAATGCATATTTTACATTCACACATTGTCTTCTGCATTGGGTAACACATTAAAAATATCTCATTGGATGAGATTACTTTGTCCCTTACGTAACATTATAGGAAAACCATCCAATTAGTTATTAACTAATTGCTAAGGAGATATGGTTTTCCGATTCCTTGTAGACCTAAAATTGTTCTAAGTTATTTAGGATACATCTAAACAATGTATTCCTACTAACTTACACATTGTTAGTTTCATATGATGGAGTGATGAATCTCAATCACTAAGAGAAGAGTCTCTTGACTAAGATGTAGATATAAGTAAGAAGTGTTTATATTGCAACTGGATCGCTCAGTGGATACCGTTAGAAATATATTGCCTTTATATTTAGGGTAGTACATTTGATAGATTGTCCTTAACCTGAGAGGTCGACATCTTCTCTAATATTTGCCTATATAGTTTTGATGTAGCCAATCATCAATGTCCAACACACCGGACTAAATATAGGCTCGTTGGGTTTTGTACGCTATATTAGAAGTGTGTGTACGCTCAACAAGAATTCCACTACTCTTACAGAGTAATTAATATTGAGTTGATACTTGTCAAAACCGGACTTGAAAAACCCAGTGATGGTATTTATCGATGAAATGGTTTTATCGAGGAGTTTATTTTCTGTATAAAAAAATAATAATAATTATTATTTCTTTTAAAGAATTTCTAAAATAGTTTTGAAAGTCCAAGTTTGACTAAAAGTATCAAAGAGAATGAGTTCTCAATATAAGCCAGGGATTAAAGACAGTATTAGATATTGTCCCGTAAGCTTATAACAATATTGGAAGTGGAGGGACAAATCTGTAAACAAATCTTGTGATAGAAATACCTGCAAGCAATTCTCTATTTTCTGGAGGTTAATCACATTGTGTTAATGGACATTATTGTAATTGGTGGAAGTCCAGGGATATAGATAAAATTCTATAATCCTAATGGAGTTGTAAGAAAGGTGTTTCCTAGTAACAATGCTTTAACCAAAAGGTTGAGTACTTTGTCCCACAACCGGAAATAGAAGATCCCTTTAGATCCAACACACTAGGACCTTCTTAAAGCCTTTAATTTAATTATTAATTAAATTAATTAATTTCTCTAAGTAACCACTATATGATATAGTGAAGCTCTAATAGGTGGAATCACATTGGATTTGAAAAACCAAATGGGTAGGACCTATTGGGAATTTTGATAAAAGATCAAAGTGACCTTAAGGGTTTTGGAAACCCTCAAAGGGGCGTGTGGAAGTGGGGCCCACCTAGGGTGGGACGCCCACTTCATGGAGGAATCCTTTCTTTAATTTGTTTCTAACTAAAGACTCCTTACTAGATAAGGTTAGTTAGTTACTAATTAAAGATTCCCTAATTAATCCCTTCTATTAGTTTCTTACTAATCAAAATTCCTTATTGGATAAGGATAAGGTTAGTTGGTTACTAATAGATAAGGTAAGTTTCTTTTAATGATTAATCCTAATTAATTAGGAGATATCAAGAAAGGAAATAAATTGAGAAATTCTAATTGGATTAGAATATAGAGACTTGGGTTGCAAGCAACCTAAGCAAAGCCTATATATATGGGTGGACGTCCAAGGCTTGGACACACAATCTAATTTCCAGATTTTCCTCTCCCCTCTCCTCAATCTCACGCCCCTCTCTCTCTCCCTCAAGGTGTACGGTCATCACTCCCTCCCCTATTCTTGTTTTCAATTTTGAATATCAAGAAGAAGAAGATCAAGCTTACTTGATCATCAAGAAATGATCTTTTATTCAAGATCCAAGAGCTGGAATTTCGGAAGGGCCATTAACTTCCATTAGAGAAAGCTTTAAAGGAAAAAGAAGATTCGTGTGGATTGCGAAGGAGACTTGACACTTGTGAAGTTTTGCTGGTCTATCGTTCTATCGTGGATTTGACTTAACAATTTCAAAATCGCAAAGGTGATTGTGATTTCAACCTTCATTGAATAAAATCAATTAGAATTTTAGTCAGATCTTGGGAGTCGATGTATGCCCCCCCAAGAACTGTTTTTCTAAAATTAAAAAGAGCCATACTTTCATCACTTTCCTTAATTGGAATCCATAAAATCCCGGGAAAGTGTTTGAGTGTAACTACAGGTTCTGGTTATTGGATTCAGTGTCCGGTAATTACCGGTAAAACCAGGAGATGCCCACCCGGTATTCTCGTACTACGTGTCAGTCCACTATCTGGACGACTACCCATCGTGCTGGTCCCATCACGCGTCAGTTCGCGAAACCGCGACACATCTTGTACTCGAAATACAAGAAATCCGCGGAATTCGAATTTGTGTCGGTCCTCAGTGGTTACCAGTAAAACCCAGTATTTTCCTCCGAAACTCGCACATTGCGTGCCGGTTGACTGTCTGGATACTGCCTATCGTTTCGGTTTTATCGCATATCGAACCGTGAAACCGCAACATGTTTAGTGCCCAAAACCAGGAAATTTGTGGGTTCTGCAATTTTCTTCCGGACTTGGTGTATACTGTCAAAACTTAATATTTTTCCTCAAAATTCGCGCAGCGGGTGCTGGACTGCCCCGAGTGTGGTCACTTGTCATATCGGCACTGTTGCGCATCATCTCGTGAAGTTACAGGGTCCCATACGTGCAAAAATCGGAGAAACCGCGAATTTTGGGCAACAAGTCAAAGTGTGATGACATCACACAATGATGTCATCAATGACATTATGGGGGACATATCACCATGGTGACTCACCTCCTTCCCTCCTCTATATAAAGGGGTCACTCCCCCCTCATTTTCTCATCCCAACTCAAGAGAGCAGAAGCTCTGCTCGTGGGTTTTTAAAGGGGGAAAGTACGGAATTAGGCTTGAGTTTTTGAAAAATTACGGAAACCAGCTCCCTTTTGAGGGAGTTATTTTTTCCAGCCTCCACGCCTGTGTAGAGCTGAAGCGTGCGGAAGGGCTTGTTACAATGTCCAAAATACCCCTGTAAAAACTGAACAGTTTATGGCTAACTCTCCCCATTCGATCGAATACCTTACTTATCCATTTCGAACGCAGAGGAAGAAGTAGGAAGAGGAAGAAGGAAGAGGAAGAACGAAGAAGGAAGAAGAAGGAAATTTCGGTTAAGAGGTATGGATTGAAACCCTGATCAAAACAGATGAAAATTTCGGTCACGCTTTTGTTGATTTTTTCGCATTTCGAACTCATTATGGATTGAACTTGTTAGTTTAAGAGGAAGATAAACCCTAAGGAAATAAAACCCTAACGAAGATGAACCCTTAAACCCTGTAAGAAAAATCCCAAAAATCGGGAAATCGGTAAAGATTTACAGTCTCAAATTCGAGATAACAGTCTTGAATTCGAGATGGTTATCTCGAATTCGAGATGGTTATCTCGAATTTGAGACTGTTATCTCGAATTCGAGATAACCATCTCGAATTCAGGACAACCATCTTGAATTCAGGATGGTTATCTCGAATTCGAGATAACAGTCTCGAATTCAGGCTGTTTTTTTTTTAAAAAAAGTAATTCTTAAACTGTATTACTAATATTAAGGAAGCCACAACCTAAAACCCCTGTAGGAAAAATCCAACGGCTGAATTCGAGGTTACAGTCTCGGATTCGAGATGGTTATCTCGAATTCGAGATAACCATCTCGAATTCGAGATAACCATCTCGAATCCGAGACTGTTATCTTGAATTCAGGACTGCTAATTTTTGAATTTCATCTTCCACTAATCAATTTTATTAATACTTGCAGAGTCAAGATGCCAAAAAACAGAGGAAAAGGGGATGACAAAGGCAAAGGGAAAGACAAAGGGAAGGGGAAAGAGGTGGAAAAGGCCCAACCTTCTGTGAAATGTACCATGAAAGAAAGGTTTGAAAAAATAAAGCCGCACTTGGAGGCCCATCCTGAGAAAAAGTCTTTATGGAAGCAGACTTGCTTTGGGCATCTTTATGATTTGCCCAGAAATCCCCAATGTGGTCAGGCATTGCACCACCTACTTCAGAGGCGTAGGGATGCACTTACTTTTGATTTAGCTGGTAGTGTTATGCGGTTTAGGTTGTTAGACTTCACCCTGATAATGGGTTTAAATGCTAGCATAGGTGTCCCTCCCGCCATAGTACCCGCCAATTCTCCTACCTCCCTAAAGGTTCGTAAGTTTGGTGAAGTACAACTTATAAAAAAATTGGACCTGCTTAGGGTGTTGGAGTCGTGTAACAATGATATGGACGCAATCAAGATTGCATTGGTCCTATATGTGGAGTTATTGATCATTGCAAAAGAGACACACTCGAACATCGAGATTGACTACTTGGATCTTGTAGAGGACCTCGATGCCTTTAACAAATACCTTTGGGGCACTGTAGGGTACTCGATATTTAAGAAAAGTATTGAAATGGCACATATAGATACTCCACAATACAACATTAACGGATGTTGTATTGCCTTTCAGGTATATTATATCATTGATATAAGTTTAATTTGTAATTACACTCCTGTTTGTATTTTCATTTCAAATTGTAATGATGACAGGTTTGGATGTTTGAGTGCATTCCTGCACTTGGGAGATTATGTTCTCGCGGATCTCCGCCTACTACTGAGATGTTCCCTCGTGTTTTACGTTGGAAAGATACTACGTATAAAATCTACAAGACATTGGAAGAAAAGATATTTAATGTAGAAGAGGTACGAAAGTGAAAGTTAGTATTTAGTTATATATTTTTTGTTTGCTTAGTTTAACATAATTTTATGTTCACAGCTTGAGGTTCTTAAGTTGAATGTCACTGATCGTGAGAAGGAGCAAGAAGTTGTTAGGGGTATCCTTGCACGAATGGGATCTGAGGATGATGATGATGATGATGATGATGATGAGGCTGAGGATGAGGAGGAGGAGGATGGAGATGAGGAGGGTGGTGAGGAGGAGGATACTCTTGAGGGGGATGGTGATGAGCAGGCTGAGGTGGAGGGAGGGAATGATGATGGTGATGATGACGAGGAGGAGGGTAGTCCCCCCCCGGTACATGAGCGAAGGTCAAAAACTGTAAGTAACAAAATTGAAACCCTAAATAAAGATGATTGTATCGAAACTGTTGTAAAATTTTATCCTGAAATCGAGATTATAGTCTCGGATTCGAGATTACAGCCTCGGATTCGAGATGGTTATCTCGAATTCGAGATTCGAGATAACCATCTCGAATCCGAGGCTGTAATCTCGAATCCATGACTGTAATCTGGACTTCAGGCCCATTTATTCCATATATTTACATTTTATTGTGTCCTAATATCTAGCATTTTTTCAGGTACACGATGTACAAGCGAAATCACACCCATCTTTGTACAAGCGTCTGAAACGTTATTTTGGCCGACGGTTTGATGCCTTAGCCACGAAAATGGATTGCTTGGCTGACAGATTTGATAATTATGCATCAGAAATGAGGGCTATGAGAAAAAGGGAAAGAAAAAGAGATAGAGAAAGAGAAAGAAAAAGAAGAAGAAAAGAAAGACAAAGACAAAGAGAGAGAATGCAGAAAGTATGCACCCCCTAGTGATGAAGAAAGAACTATCTTTTCAGGGGGGCAGGTGGGTGATGAGGGAAGGCCTACCTGTTCAGGGGGGGAGGTGGGTGATGAAATAAGGGCAACCTGTTCAGGGGGGGAGGTGGGGGATGAAGTAAGAACAGCCTGTTCAAGGGGGGAGGTGGGTGATGCTGAAATAACGGCTTTTGAAGGTAATGATGATGAAACCCTTACAAGAGTTGAGGGAAGGCCACTAAGAGCCACAATCATTTCGAAGCATCTCCGCTCCCCTTACTTGAATACTAGAGTGAAGAAAAAAATGACCGAGGGCATGACCGCTAAAGACCCAATGAGGGAAGCTACGACAGCTGAAAAAAAGGCCCTACGAACCTTTTTGAATACGGAGGCAGATTCGAATAATATTAGGTAATTTTTCTAATTTTGAATTCAAAAGTAGATGCATAAATTATCATATTTCTCTACTTTAGAAAGTTTTTGAAATGTAGGCAGACGATATATAACGTTAGAATAACTCCGGAGATGCTCGTTGTTGTGTCAACTAGCAAAAGCTTGATCGATTCCACAGTAACAGACTCTTCCCATCTTTAATTTAATGTTGTGTATCTCTTTTGTAATTCTAATAATCTAATACTAATCCTTTTATATATATAGCATATTGACGTATGGATGGAGCTGTTGGCACAACGTCGTGAGAGACATCCCGCTCTTTACACTCAGTCTTGTGTCTTTGGACCTACTTGGTTCATGGTAAGGTCTCTTCTTATTATTTCATTACCGGTAACTCAATCTTTAAGGTATTCTAATGATTTAGTGTCTTCACAGGAATTTCTACTTCAAGAAGCAGACGTGTTAAGATTATATATAAATGCAAACGATTCTGTGACACGAGTGATGTTAAAGGACCAAATAAACCCTAACCTTAGACCTATTGTTGAGGGGTCAAGTGGGCGACCAGCCATGTGGTCGGCTGAGAGAGTGTACCTCCCGTTTCTCCATGGCTAGCACTGGGTGTTAGCGGTATTGGAACCCCCGAGAAACCAAGTCCTAATTCTGGACTCATACTTCACCGATGTCATAGACATGTATGCATCAGAACTATGTACCATCAAAGAATGCATCCCCGCCTTCTTCCATATGTTTGGCGACGTGGAGGCTCTAGGCAAGGACTGGGTGGTACGGGAGGTCACCCACTTACCAAAACAGAAAAATACGTAAGTCTATATGAAAATAAGCAATTTATTTATAATTTAGCTCACTTTTTTTTCCTATACTACAAAATACTAATGAAATGTGTTGTTTGTGTATCAGGCGCGATTGTGGCATATTCCTGATGAAATATGTTGATTTCTTATGTGCTGATTTGGAGATTCAGTTTGAGCAGATATTATTCCTTATTTTCTTCTAATTTACTATTTATGCTCTTTAAGGTTTTTTATTTATTTGACTCACTATTTATGCTCATCGTATTTTAAATTTGTAGGTTGATGTTTTGAAGTTCCGGAAGCGGATAGCCTGCGAGATAATGGATGGGGTTGCCAATCCTTAGGGGACATGGTCAAGGGGTGGGAGTGTCTTATGTGTTGTTTATGTCAAGGGGGGCTCACTGTTTGGATGTACTAATTTTTTTATGGAAGGATGTTTAAGTTTTCAAACCTGACATGGATGTATGTATTGGATTTGTAATGAATTTATTATGGATGTAAAGGATTCCCCCAAGGTAGCTAATTCACTGTTCATTTACAGTGAATGTCCCGAATTCAGACTAACAAAATCTCGAATTCGAGATGGTTATCTTGAATTCGAGATAACCATCTCGAATTCGAGACTGTTGCTTCCATTATTTTTCATTCTGTTCCAGATTATACAGGTGCGGGTCCTGAATTCGAGATAACCATCTCGAAATCATCCAAATCATCTCGAATTGGAAATGGTTATCTCGAATTCGAGACTGTTGCTTCCATTATTTTTCATTTTGTTCCAGATTATACAGGTGCAGGTCCTGAATTCGAGATAACCATCTCGAAATCATCCAAATCATCTCGAATTGGAAATGGTTATCTCGAATTCGAGATAACCATCTCGAATTCGAGACTGTTGCTTCCATTATTTTTCATCAGAAATGATTATACAGGTCCAGGTCCTGAATTCGAGATAACCATCTCGAAATCATCCAAATCATCTCGAATTCTAGATGGTTATCTCGAATTCAGGCTCCAGTTCCAGATTACAGGTTCTGTCTTGAGACTGTTGTTTCCATTTGTCTCCCTTTATATACTACTCAAGTACATTGATGGATGAATTTTAACAATATTCGAATATACAAAATCAAGAATTCAATACAAAAACACTTTGAATTGTTATTATGAAATGATCATACTTGTGGGATTACATTAGTACATGTTTGTCTATTATGACCACTTTGTTTGCATCTACCACATCTTACAGTAGGCCTTTCTTCGCCTTGTGAAGGAATTCTGTTCTTCTTCGGTCTCCCCGTGCTTCTTTTTTGTACAGGGGGTTTCATCCGCTTGGTCTCGGCTATTACTTCATCTGGGAGATCCCAATGCTTTTTGTCATGTACCGGATATAGACTCTTCATAGGTGGCTCGATACATATCAGATGTATAGTAGGGAGAAAAGTACGCATACGGATCATGTCGATACTTATTACAGGCAGCCAAAACATGTATACAAGACAACCCCTGTACATCAAATTTCCTACAGGTGCAAGTACGTTCAAGAAGCTTCACTGTAGCATTAAATTCTCCCCTCACATAATACTCATATCGAACGATTCCATCACATTCCAAATAACGTGCTTTAGAAAGTCTCCTCTGTAGTTTACCCTCAGCCCATGTTGTTAGGCTTCCATTCATTTCCATTGCTTTGTTTCGTCGGTTAAAGAACATTCGTTGGATCTTAAGACGCACATCCTCTAAAAGCATTGTAACTGGATATTCTCTCGCTTCCTTAAGCAAACTATTGATCGATTCAGCTATATTAGTAGTTACAATGTTATACCTTAGCCCAAGAAAGTATGCAGATGCCCATTTTTCTCTTGGAATTGCAGCTAACCATTCATGTGCCTCGGGGTTTGCTCCTGCAAGACGTGACATATACTCTTGGAACTTGTTGAACATGCATGTCTTTACGGCCGACCAAAATAACGGTTTCAGTCCCTCATCCTTGAATGCTGCATGCATATTCTGGCTAATATGATATGAGCAATAACTATGAATTGCATGTGGGAATGCAATGAGGACTTGGCTTATCAAACTGGCGTGTCGATCAGTTATAATGACTAACCCTTCCATGTACCCAACTGAGTCAGCTAATTGTTTGAAAAACCACTTGTAACTGTCATTGTTCTCTGATTCAGCTATTCCATAAGCAACTGGACATATGTGGTTGTCACCATCAAGTAATGTTGCTATGATTAAGATCCCCTTGTACTTACCCTTTAGATGCGTCCCGTCAACGGCTAATACTCTTCGTAAACTGAGCTGAAAACTTCTTATACAAGGTCCAAGAGCCACGAAACACCTTTCAAATGCACCAATATCTAGGTCACTCAATACTGCAGTTACTGTTCCCGGGTTGATCCTGCGTAACTCATACAAATAAGCGGGGAGGTCAGCGTACGAATCGTCGTATGATCCCCTAACATGTTCTATTGCAATCTCTCTAGATCTCCACGCTTTCCGGTAACTCATTTGCACTCCATATTGTTTCCAAACATCATGAATAATCTCTTTGGGCCTAGATGCCACGTGACCCTCGATTCGTCCCACGACCATGTCACTAATAACCAAACTAGATGCTTGTCGATGATCGGGCCCAGTTATGAGAAACCCACAGGAGTGATGTGAATTATAAGTCTTTATCTTGAAGACACCCGACTCATTCACCCTTGTTGCACGTAGCCTCCAAGTACAATTACCCCCAAGGCACTTAACTACAAACTTTGATTTATTCGAATCCACAACCCTGTATTGGAAGTTTTTTATCATTGCATACTTTGCCAACACATTCTGTAGGCACCTCTTATCCTTAAACATACCCCCAAGTGAAATATCATCCGTATTGTCGAGTGTAGCCGCAAAGCCTGAAGGATCGAAATTGACATAGTCATCATTCTCAATCACATTTGATGAAAGGCCTTGACTGACTTGCCGAAAAGCAGACCTAGATGAGCTACGGATATTTGCACGGATAGGACCCTCATCAACATCGTCTCTGACAACATCTTCATCTACCTCTACTGAATAATCATCATCAGCATCATCTTCTTCATCATCATCATCTTCAGCACATTCACCAACATTAGCACATTCATTATCTTGAACACCACAATCTTCACTATGGTAGTTGTCGCCCCTGCTGGTATCACCATAATCTACATATGTGTTAGGCACAAAACAAGTATATTGAGTTGGTCTTGTTGTCAAGTCTTCAAAGGGCCAAGGCACGGTTGAGAGGACAGGGTCGGGAACATAGACCGTAGAAGGCTGAAGGACATGACAAGTATCACCCTCGTTCGCATGGGGAATGGCAGTCTCATGATCAGGAAAACCTTCGTAACTCAAAGAGGGTGGACCACACTGTTGTACTCCCTTTGCAACTTCAGTTACATATATTGGCAAAAGTACATTATGAGTTTGTGCTCGCTCACATTCTGAAATAAATACCAACAAGTCTTCATCATCTTCAATATCAGTAGGAGGAATTGTCGGGTGTGTAAGGAACATAGACCTCAGTCTAATCTCAGTTTCTTCCCACCGGGATTTAGTCAATCGATAAACTCTGCTTAAAAGTTGCTCATGTGTCATTCCACTATACAACTGTATCAATTTCGATTTTCCACCCTCATATACGTGGGACCTGTCAGGGAGAATCTTCCATTCTCCGTCATAACAACAAATCACTGATACATTCATTATCTGCAACATCAAGAAAAAACAACGCAAAAACTCAACAATGTCAATGCTTTACAATACAGACTCAACAATGAAAGCAAAGGGTGGACATCTTGACTCTGCAAGTATTAATAAAATTGATTAGTGGAAGATGAAATTCAAAAATTAGCAGTCCTGAATTCGAGGTTACAGTCTCGGATTCGAGATGGTTATCTCAAATTCGAGATAACCATCTCGAATCCGAGACTGTAACCTCGAATTCAGCCGTTGGATTTTTCCTACAGGGGTTTTAGGGTGTGGCTTCCTTAATATTAGTAATACAGTTTAAGAATTACTTAAAAAAAAAAAAAACAGCCTGAATTCGAGACTGTTATCTCGAACTCGAGATAACCATCCTGAATTCAAGATGGTTGTCCTGAATTCGAGATGGTTATCTCGAATTCGAGATAACAGTCTCAAATTCGAGATAACCATCTGGAATTCGAGATAACCATCTCGAATTCGAGACTGTAAATCTTTACCGATTTCCCGATTTTTGGGATTTTTCTTACAGGGTTTAAGGGTTCATCTTCGTTAGGGTTTTATTTCCTTAGGGTTTATCTTCCTCTTAAACTAACGAGTTCAATCCATAATGAGTTCGAAATGCGAAAAAATCAACAAAAGCGTGACCGAAATTTTCATCTGTTTTGATCAGGGTTTTCAATCCATACCTCTTAACCGAAATTTTCTTCTTCTTCCTTCTTCGTTCTTCCTCTTCCTTCTTCCTCTTCCTACTTCTTCCTCTGCGTTCGAAATGGGTAAGTAAGGTATTCGATGGAATGGGGAGAGTTAGCCATAAACTGTTCAGTTTTTACAGGGGTATTTTGGACATTGTAACAAGCCCTCCCGCACGCTTCAGCGTTACACACGCGTGGAGGCTGGAAAAAATAACTCCCTCAAAAGGGAGCTGGTTTCCGTAATTTTTCAAAAACTCAAGCCTAATTCCGTACTTTCCCCGTTTTTAAAGAGAAGTATAGAGAGTAGAGAGAGAAAGTGGGGGTAGATAGAGGAGGTCTACCCTAAGGTTTTTCTGCATTCCGGATGCAACCGCGCTAT